>OY015312.1:72489099-73689099 GCA_955612985.1 Cheilosia scutellata
GTCGGAAGTGGGCAAATACTCATCTCCTTTTCTGACACGGTCTTCTCATCCCTCAGCATATATGCTGTTCCACCTTGGATTCGAGATTTGATAATGCGGTTTACTCCCCATTGCAGTTCTTAGTTAGTTGCTCTTCATTCTTCAACAGCCTGTCTGCAAAGGGGTGACCCTTCAGACGACTTCCGCCTCCGACAGCATAGCCCATTGAGTCATTGCAACATTAAGCCCTCGCACCGGCGCTTATACGATTGCGCACCCGTCAAGGTCCCTGTCCCTAGTGAAGGCTTATCGTCGCTGTAGATCGAATACCTCGCAACCCAGAAATATCACTTTTTCAGGAGGAACAAAAAACTTGGTATATAAGTAATGAGGGCCAATAGAATTGATTTGGTTTTGATATCAGATATTTGAATTGATGCGGATTTATATTTCGCGACAACTTGTTATCAAAATTAATTTTTTATGTTAATGTCGTTGGTTACGAGGTATTAGCTTGCATTTTTGCTTTGGCTTACGAGGTATTACAATTTTCTGTCCTCTGTGGTATTTCTCCTGTACGGGTTTATATTTACAAGTAATGTGATTAAAAACAAAATAACGTAGGTATTTTATTAAAAAAGTAAGGTTAACATTATACAGCATATTTAAAAATGAATGCATAATCCATAAATAAATGCGAACTAATATTTCAGTTTATCATAGAAGGCATGATATTCCTGTGGAATAACTTTTTTTAGTTCCTGTAAATGCATGTATTTTTCCTTTCTTCCTGATACATTTTTGGCCAGGTTGCTTTCTCTGTTACAGCCTTGGATCTTTGGGGTAGAGGTGACCAATCATGATCGAAATCTAGCTTAAATTGCATTTCGACGGTCGGCAAATACCTTAAGGCACGTAAGTCGGTTACCATAGGATCATTATGACAACCTGTAACAAAATAGATAGAATAAGATTGCTGTTATCCATCTTTATTGTTGTAGCCTTCACTCACCTTGCCGGGCCTTATGGAGCAGTATCTCTGATATTTCTTAACGGTGTAATCTTTAAAGTCAGAGAAAACCATTTTTTTCACTTCATATGGAAATGGATCCTTTCGGGCGTCCTTTGAAAACCTAATATAGTCATGTGGAATGTAAATGTCGCGTCCTTTTATTTCGTTCTCTATTCGCGAATGGACACTATCACACTCCATTTGTGTGTGCCCAACAACGAGAAATGTTTGTATTATCTCCTTATTGTTGTCAACCGCAAAAGATAAAAGTGCGTTGGATAGGATCGCATTTCTGTTTTGATAGGTGCACCCATCACTAAAGAATATAATAGGGACCTCAACATCTTTTAAAAACCGCTCTAGATATTCCAAAATACAACTGGTAAAAGTGGATGCTGTCATATCAGCAGCGGTTTCATCGAACCAGTAACAACAAACCGCACGAGTAGCAAGATTGTACATGGTAAAGTTGTGGCAGCAAAGCTTCGTCTTATAAAAAATGGCACTCCCTTGAACCCATGGACTCACTTTCACTGCCTGTAAGTCCATTGTAAGGACTACGCACTTTTTCTGCTGATCAAGTTCTTTGTCTTGCGCTTTCTCCAGCCGGGCACGGTCTTTCTGTGCCCTATGTAGTTGCCAATCTTCGCCGGAAAGTTGGCCTACCTCGTGTTTCACACACGTGTCGCACTTGTCTTTTTTTATCGGATGTATAGACAAGTTCATTTCATAAAAAAGATTGCTAATATACCATCTAGATAGCGGTTTTTGGCCTTCTTCCCGGCAGGCTTCTAAGTATAAGTTATACAACTGACTCATGCTTCGAATAAAGGGCTCAAAATATAGCTTAGAAGATGAAGCCCGTGCATAATGCGATGGAAGTTTTGGAAAACGGTTAAAAAGACCCGTGCAAAAGATGAGCTTGCATTTGCGTCAGGGCGTTCTGTGTGTGGCTAAAACGTTGACCAAGCTTGAGAAAATTAGAAATTCTTAGTTTTCTATTTCTTTGCTCGATACTTATTTGTTCGTGTCAAAGGCAAAGACAGGAATATCAAAGATAGCAACATGAGAAAACGCATTATTTTCTTTCAGTCTACTAGATTTGGCCCTGGGATACGAGGTATTCCAGCAATGAAAACGTATGCGGGGATACGATGTATTTTAATTATTCGCATAGCTTTGAAATTATCGTTTCTAGGCTTACGAGGTATTTTTCATTAGATCCGGACATTTTTTTACTATATAAGTGCATCATTACCTAAAAAGTGAACTTTTCTGGGTTACGAGGTATTCGATCTACAGCGACGTTATCGATTTCCGAGATATTGGGGAAATATTTCTAATCGATCACAACATAATCATACAGCAAAACAAATGCAACATTTTAAATCACATTATTTTATTGAAACTTAATACACTTAACACATAAGAATGCTATAAAGAAATCCACTTAAAAAATCGCAGATTCTCTTAATCAGATGTAAGACATTTAAGAAATTTTTTTTTCTCTGATTCGTTAGAGCATGAAGCAACACCTTCCAGAAACGTATTAAAGAGGTTCTCATCTGGATTATGTGCAAAACAGATTACAGCATACCGTACAAAAACTTGAAAGTATACATTGTGATCTCTTCTAGTGGCTGGTTTCGACATGGTCAGAATTTTGGCCAAATTTTTCCAATCTCTTTGAAGAAGGCATAGTCGTGCCTCCTCTAACAGTTTAAAAACTATGCGCGTATAACTTTGGCGGGTATTTAAACTGATTTGGTGAATTGGAATCAAGCACTTTCTGTCAGAAACGTCCCTTCCCACTTCTTGATTGACCACATTTAAGACTTCTTTGAACTTGTCCTTTGGAATGATATATTCTTCGTTCTTCTTCTTCTTTGTTTCCGTCTTTTTCAATGTCTCCGATGTTCGATTGTTTTTTGATTTAAATTTTCTTCTTTTAGGCATATTTTTGAATTATATTTAAACAAATTTTGACTTTTCTTATTACGGTTTAACATATAACACATTTATATAAAGAGACGAATACAACTTCCAAGAACCTTGAATTTTGCCTCAAAACAAGCATTCCAGCTACAGCAACTGTGTGAAAATAAAAATGGCTGAACTGACCGCGTTCAGGAGGCATATAGCATTTTTAGTATAAATTGATTACTTTTTAAATTTAATTCGTTATTTTGCAAATAAAAAATATAAAAAAATTAAAAATTTTTCTTGGCTAGGCCAAAATTTATTTATTTTTTTCAATTATCAGCAATCATTTAAAAATTCCTGTCAATGGAAGGACCTGTCAGTGATTTCGCAACAAACAAGTCTAGGTTTTGAGATTAGAGTTGATCATTGAAAGCAAAACGGACAGCTGAGAGTAGAAAGAGAATCGAACACATCAGTGAAACGATTGGTTTCCAAGTTAGAGAAACGAAAATCAGGGCACTCATTCCGTAAGTCAATAATCGCATGACGATATCGTTTCGACGATAGCATTGCATCACGTAACATTCAAAATCGCCATCATCTCGACGACATCGTTTCGACGATCCAACATTTGCTTCTTGTAGCTCAATAATCGACCGAGCACTATCCTCAAGACGATAGCATGTGCACGATAATTAAGTATCGTCTTGCATTGATTTCTTTATTTTGCAGATTGCAGACAATATTAAGTTTTTTACAGGAATTTTAAAGTGAGCAATTGAATTCCGATTTGTTTACGATTTAAATTACATAATAACTCATCCGACATTATAAATCATCAATTAGAAACAAAATAAATGAGCAAGATTTTGTGGGTGACTGTAATTTAAGCACAAAGTAGGCCACTGTAATTTGTCAAATGTCATTTATGACAATTACGATGATGTCTAGTCCTTATTTCGACTACAGTTTGTGAGCTCCTGAAAGGTGCCGAAACTTCTCAAACTTTGTGCAAAATGAGCGATGGTGGTAGAGCGTGAAGCAAATAAAAGACGATCTCGTGCACTACTATCGCTTCGACGACTGCCGTCTTAAATTTTACGGAATGAGTACCCAGCTGTTCATTGAAATCGATTTCAATCAGTGAAATAATAGGCCGCGTTTCCATTTGCAAGTAAACTCGTGGAAATCTTGCAGAAGTTCCTTGCAGTTACATTAGTTGCGTTTTTATGAAATCTCGCCAGCCAGCCGTTCATTTGGACAGTTGCCAGCAAGATGAAGCCAGCCGAGTATAAAATTATGCATTTGGTTGAAATATTTGATAAATTCTGACATTTTTCTCTGGAATGTTGTGTGCATGAGATAAGAACGCCATAATGATTTAAGCAAATTGAGGGAAATTCTAAGCCACTTGTTGCTTTCAGCGCGCCACCTGTTTGTTAATAGTGAATTGAATTTAGCCAGCTGCCAGTCAGCAGCTCTCCGACTGGGGAGAAAATCAAGAGTTGTTGCCAGCAGTTGCCAGCAGGTTGTTGTTTTAATTAGCATGTGAAATGTGCCTCAACTGGCAGCTACTGGCAACCACTGGCTGGGGAGGTTTCATAAAAACGCTACTATTGTCATATTGTAGTGTGGATTGAAAAGTACTACTTATTGATCACAGCGCCATCTAATGGAAAGTAGACGAACTTATTCAACGTGACGAAACTTCGAATATTCATTCAGTACAGAAGCTTTAGTGAGGAGTATAAAAAGGGTTGCGAAATCCGACGACAGGACAGTATTGTAATATTCGGCTGGGATTCGAAAAGATAAAACACTATTCTGTTTACTAAACTTTAATAAATCACTTTTATTACAAGACAATATCACTTAAAATCAACTTTTCCGCTTATTTCAATCTTTTCAATCTTTTCCACTTATTACAATCTTTTCCACTTATTTTAAATCACTACCGATACTATTCGAACTTTGCTTTACACGGTTTAAAGATAAACTGTCCTCTCGTCGGATTTCGCAACCCTTTTTATACTCCCCACTAAAGCTTCTCGAATATTCTATACTCCAACCGGAACAATCGAGAATGTACTAGTTTCGTTTTAGACCATTCACCATTCGTTGAGTTTCGACGATTCGAAGTTCCGTTGAATAAGTTCGTCTACTTTCCATTAGATGGCGTTATGGTCAAAAAGTAGTACTTTTCAATCCACACTACAATATCCCCCTCTTAAACTTGTTCGTCCCGAACAAATGCGTCAACATTTTCCCCAATGTAACGGTGAAGACGATCCACATGGACAACTTTGAGTTTGCCTTTTCCTCGTTGGATTCGATAGACCACGTCGTTGATTCGCTTGACTACTCTATAGGGCCCCTCCCAATCTTGTTGCAACTTAGGCGACATACCTTTTCTTCTATGGGGATTGTACAGCCATACCAGATCTCCTTCCTCGAATCCTGTAGTTGTTGCTTTGACATCGTACCTCGTCTTCATGCGGTCGCTGGCTATCTTGATCTTATCCCTAGTTTTTCGATGCACGTCCCTGATGGTTTCTCTGAGGTCCGCAACATAATCGTCCTCATCCTTGGGTTCCTCAGTGGGAGATCCGAACATCAACTCACTAGGTAGCCGGACTGTTCGACCAAACAGGATTTTAGATGGTGTATGCCCCGTAGTATTATGCACAGCATTGCGATAGGCTAGTAGAAACATTGGGATCTGTTTATCCCAATCCCTCTGGTCGTCGCATACAACCTTAGATAGGTGTTCATTCAAGGTTCTGTTGAAGCGCTCTACCATCCCATCTGATTGCGGATGGAGCGGCGTTGTTCTCGTCTTTTTAATCCCGAGTAACTGGCATACTCCTTGAAAAATCTTGGACTCGAAGTTTCGGCCTTGGTCCGAGTGCAATTCCAATGGTACACCAAATCTGCTCACCCAGTTGAAAACAATCTGCTCTATCACGGTTTTGGCTTCTTGGTTAGGGATGGCAAATGCTTCTGGCCACTTACTGAAGTAGTCCATAACCACGAGGATGTAACGATTTCCATTAATCGTTTCAGGAAACGGTCCGGCAATATCAACTGCAATTCTTTCGAAAGGGGCTCCAGCATTGTATTGGTGCATTTTGCCTTGAGTTTTCACTCTCGGGCCTTTGCTGGCCGCACAGGTTACGCACTTCCTGCACCAGTTTTCTACATCATCCCTTGAGTGGATCCAGTAAAAGCGCTCTCGCACCTTTTCGAGCGTCTTATTTATTCCCAAGTGGCCCCCGGATACTCCATCATGCAGTTCTCTTAGAACATCGCTTACTCTCGACCTGGGAACAATAAGCTGCATCACGAACGACTTTCCATCCGAGCTTTCCCATTTTCTCCTCAAAATGCCGTCCTGCACATGAAAAGAGTCCCATTGCGCCCAGTATGCCTTCAGCTCGGGGCTCCGATTAGATATCTCCTGCCAGTCTGGTCTTCCCTCATGCTCCTTCCAGGCGAGAATCGGCTCGATATCGGGATCTTCCCTTTGAGCCTCCCGGATCTCTCTCGCAGTCCAGCCACCAATGGGTTCAGCTCTCAGCCTCTGTACGGAAACGGCATCTTTTTCCTCCTGACGCACACAATGTTTGCAATCGGCTTTGCAGGGTCGGCGGGAGAGAGCATCTGCATTAGAGTGAAGAGTTCCCTTTCGATGCTGTATCTCGTAGTCCCTCAGGATTCTTAAACTGCAGCAGCCACTTTAAAGACGCATGATCGGTGCGAAGAATAAATTTGCTCCCATAAAGGTACTTGTGGAAATGTTTTGTCGCCAGGACTAAAGCGAGAAGTTCCCGTCTGGTCACACAGTAGTTCCTTTCTGGCTTCGAGAGAACTTTACTGAAGTAGGAAACTACTTTCTCTTGGCCATCATGCACTTGCGAAAGGACGGCTCCAACTCCCACATTACTAGCGTCTGCATCCACAATAAATGTTTTCCCAGGAGTGGGGTACGCTAGTATGGGGGCGTCACACAGTTGCTGCTTAAGTTTTTCAAAGCTCTTTTCGCACTCACCTGACCATTTGAATTGTTTTCCTTTTTCTGTCAGTTGATGCAAGCTCTTGGCAATCCCGGCAAAGTCCTTCACAAACCGTCTGTAGTAGGTCGCAAGTCCCAGGAAGCTCCTCAGTTGATGTTTGTCTTTGGGAACCGGCCAGTTTTTCACTGCATGGACCTTCTCTGGATCCGTCCTGACTCCTTCGGAAGAGATGATGTGCCCGAGATACTTTACTTCTGGTCTAAAAAGAGCACACTTTTTCGGGTTCAGCTTCAATTGAGCGCTTCGCAGCCTCTGGAACACTTCCTTTAAGTTGTCTCGATGTTCTTCAAACGTTTTGCCCACCACGATGACATCATCTAGGTACATCAAACAGGTTTTCCACGTTAGTCCCAGCAAAACCCGCTCCATTAGCCGTTCAAAGGTGGCTGGAGCATTGCACAGTCCAAATGGCATTACTGTGAATTGCCAGAGCCCGTTTCCTGCTGTAAAAGCTGTTTTCTCGCGGTCGTCGGGATGGATCTGCACTTGCCAGTAGCCACTCTTTAAATCAATTATGGAAAACCATTTGGCGCCGGATAGTGTATCCAGGGTGTCGTCAATCCTTGGCAGAGGGTAGCTATCCTTTTTGGTGACGTTGTTCAGCTGACGATAGTCCACGCAGAATCTCGTGCTGCCGTCTTTCTTCTTGACCAGTAAAACCGGTGACGCCCATGGACTTTTCGAACTTTCAATCAGCCCTTCCTTTTCCATCGTCGACACAATTTCTGCAACCTCCGTCTGCTTAGCCAATGGTAGTCGTCTGGGAGGCTGACGAATAGGTCTTGCGTCTCCTGTGTCGATTCGGTGTTGTACGAGATGTGTCCGACCATACTCGCCGCTCTTCGAAGCAAATATATCAGCGAACTCGTTGATTAGTTCCCCCGCCATTTCTTGCTGCTCCTGATTCAACTCACTCTGTCCAAATATACTCCTTTTTATCTCTGCCATTTCCGTGGATGTAAGAGGTTTGGTAGGACCCTCATTGGATAATTTTGTGACCGCAGTAATTGGTACGCACTTACCGACCACTTCCCCTTGCTTTAGTTTCAGGCTGCTATGTTCGACATTTAGGACTCGTACGGGAACCATGTTGTTTTTAGGTTCTACAAGCATCTTTCCAACGACGTAGTTTTGATAATGATTTTCTGGATCTGGCTCAACTAGGTAGAATCGGTGGCTCCCAGGATCACCTTCCAGTTTGGTCCAAATAAGTGTTTCTGAAGAAGGTGGTAATATCTCGTCTTCACTCATGACTGTCCTTAGAGCTGTGACATGCTCGTCCCCGTAAATCATGGGAATCTCGACGTTCCTGTACTTTAGTACTTGCAAGCCGATGTCCAGTACTACATCATGTGCCTTCATAAAGTCGATTCCGATGATGCATTCGTCACATATATCGGCCACTAGGAAGGTATGGGAGAATACTAACCCCGCAAGATTTATTGTTAGCAGTACTTCTCCATACACCTTTGCTGTTGCTCCAGTTGCTGTTTTTAGACAGTAGCTGCTGGTGTTGTGCAGCCATGATTGGCGAACGATGTCCCTCCTTATAATGGAAGCGGTGGCACCGGTGTCGATGGTGGCCACATACATTTTCTGGCCGATATGGGCTTCCACTGTCAAACTCTTGTTACCTCGTTTGGTTTGGGAAACTTGAATGGTGGTCCTGGGGGCGTCGATTCCAGAAACCAACTTCTGCCCCGCGAAGTTGGTTCTTACACGTTTCCCGACTGATGATTTTGAGAAGAGTCATCCGCTGGACGCTCAGATGCCCCTTCATTACGACTCCTAGCGCTGCAGTACGGACAACTAGTGTGTCTGGGTGGAGCTCTGCATTGTCGCTGTAGATGTCCAATTTTGTTACAGTTCCAGCAACGAATCGGTCCCCTGCGAGCACTGTTCTGTTCTACGACGTTTGCCCTTTGGCACGAGCATTCGACGGTTGTCATCTCTCTCACACGGTGAAACCCTTGTGATGCTTGGTCAGCAGCTTTCATGGTCAGGGCAAATGCCAGTGCCTCAGGGAGAGTTTTCTTTCCAGCCATTCGTACAGCCATTTGCAGTTGTCGGTCCTCTATGGCTTGGATAAACGCCTCTACAGCCATTTCGTTGATGAGATCCTCGCCAGCATTGGGATACGACAAATGCGCCAGGCGTTCGATATCCGCTTGCAACTGTTGGAGCGTTTCTCCCCGCTTCTGGATTCTACTGCGCAGTTGCACCCTGTATACTTGCTGCATGTGGTCATCACCAAAGCGCATTTCGATAGCCTTCACCAATGCGTCGTAGTTGCGTTGCTTTTCTTCAGAAATAGTTTGAAGCAACTCTGCAGCTGTACCTCGTAGTGCTAGCGTTAGTGCGATGGACTTTTCCTCGTCGTCCCAGCTGTTGGTCATTGCAGCTGCTTCGAACTGCCGCTTATAAATTGGCCATGATGTTTGACCATCGAAAACAGGCGGTTGCATCTCCTTCCTTCTAGGGCAATCAGCAGAATATTCTCGGGCTTTCTGTTTCTTTACTTTATCCAGTTCCCTAGCCAAGTTCTCGAAGTTTGTCTCATGCTCTCTTGCTTGTTCTTGTAATTTTTGATTGATTTCGACAAATTGTGTCTCATGCTGGTTTAATTTGTTATCAATCGCGTCGAATTTTACTTCTAGAACGTTCTTAAATTCTTCCACGGAATCTTTTTGTGCAGCGACAATAGAATTCTTCTGTTCTTCTAGAGAATTCTTTTGTTCTTCTAGATAATTCTTTTGTTCTTCTAGATAATTCTTTTGTTCTTCTAGAGAATTCTTTTGTTCTGCGAATTTAGATTCAATAGAATTCTTCTGTTCTTCTAGAGAATTCTTCTGTTCTTCTAGAGAATTCTTCTGTTCTTCTAGAGAATTCTTCTGTTCCGCGAACTTAGATTCCATAGAATTTTTCTGTTCTTCTAGAGCATTCTTCTGTTCTTCGAACTTGGCAAGAAGTAATGCCATCATAGCGGTTATGTCAACTCCTGTACTTACTTGTTCTTCCTTTTCTTCTGCCACTTCGAACAACATAGATTTTGGATCTCCTCCCTCGCTTTCGACAGCTTCCTGCAGACGAAGTATGAGGTCACTTTTTCCCCCAGCTGTGGAGAGATTCCGTTTTTCCAGCTCAGTTTTTAACTGGGGTATGCTGAGTTGTAGTAATGTAGTAATGCTAATATACGAAACATTTTTCAAAATTCACTTTTTTTTTTTTTTTTTTTTTACTTTACTACACTTTATTTCTATTTCTGTACTGCACAAATTAATTCACTTTTTTTTTTCTTTACTTCACAATTTAATTCAC
The DNA here is from genome assembly GCA_955612985.1 of Cheilosia scutellata. Classification (NCBI taxonomy): domain Eukaryota; kingdom Metazoa; phylum Arthropoda; class Insecta; order Diptera; family Syrphidae; genus Cheilosia; species Cheilosia scutellata. The sequence goes on from OY015312.1 coordinate 72,499,405, forward strand.
TGTTTTTGTTTTTACCACACTTCGTACAGAATAAGTTTTATCCCACTTCTGACACCAATGTAATATTCGGCTGGGATTCGAAAAGATAAAACACTATTCTCTTTACTAAACTTTAATAAATCACTTTTATTACAAGACAATATCACTTAAAATCAACTTTTCCGCTTATTTCAATCTTTTCCACTTATTACAATCTTTTCCACTTATTTTAAATCACTACCGATACTATTCGAACTTTGCTTTACACGGTTTAAAGATAAACTGTCCTCTCGTCGGATTTCGCAACCCTTTTTATACTCCCCACTAAAGCTTCTCGAATATTCTATACTCCAACCGGAACAATCGAGAATGTACTAGTTTCGTTTTAGACCATTCACCATTCGTTGAGTTTCGACGATTCGAAGTTCCGTTGAATAAGTTCGTCTACTTTCCATTAGATGGCGTTATGGTCAAAAAGTAGTACTTTTCAATCCACACTACAGTATCTTTAAACCGTTGTAAAGTGAAGTTCGAATAGTAGGTGCGTTTTTATGAAACCTCGCCAGCCAGCCGTTCATTTGGACAATTTCCAGAAAGATGAAGCCAGCCAGCCGAGTTTTAGCATTGAATAACTACAAATAGAAGTGGACACAGCTCATTTTGAAGCGACATACGGACCTTCATTGCGGAGGAAATTTGTATTAAGTTAGTATATGCATATACCACCTTTTTCTAGGTTCGTGCATTAAGTAAAATTAATTTCCCAAAATATTCCCATGTTTATTTCATGACAGACTATGCACCTTCTTCTTTTTTTATTCGTCTCATTGACAACATGCAAATGAAAGAGAAACAACAATTATTTTTGTTGTATTTTATTCTCCACCGATTGCATAATTGGTTGTGGAGTGGAAGTGGAATATGCAAAGGATAATGAAATCAATGATCGGGTATGTATTATTCGCATATAGGTAGTTAGTGGTGGTTGGTATTGTAGGCAAAGGGTATTTTCATTGAATAACTACAAATAGAAACGGCACCGAAGCAAACATCCGCTACGCGGTCCATACGTCGCTGTGATCGCTTGTGCAGGTTTGTGAAATGGATCTGGGCATAATCTGGGATTGAACATTGGATAAAAACGAAAACAAGAAAATGTATAATATCCCAACAAAAATATCCCTCTAAGGAATGCTGGATGGGTAATTTTTTTATTGTAAACCAGTTTGAGGTAGTGCCGTCTCAGTATACAATTCTTTCTGAAATGACGTAACAGGGTAGGGAACTGGTTTGCTTTGGAAGACAGGAAAGGAGATGCAATATTATAAACAAGAATCAATAGCAATGTGTAGGATTTATGAGTTTTAGAGAGGGAGGGCGATGCAAGGGGTGATCAGTTGGGAAGGATAAATTGAATAAAAATGAGTTTGGCTTTCTTGCTGACATTACACAAGATTTTAAGATATGCAAAATGTATGTTAGAGTCTCACTACTTTGCCTATATTTTTGTCAAATATGCATCGATTTAAGTGATTCTTTTTGTAATTAACCCAAAAATATTATATCTATGAAACCACCAAATCGATTGAGTTCAAATCTCCAGGCAATCTTAGGTATTGGCCCGAGAATACTCCTGTGAAGATTGGTTAAAATTGTCACAAAGGTAAAAACAAGCGTTATTCCGATAGCGTTATATGCTGATAGACCAAAATATAGGTATCTGGGCAATAAAATTCCTAGGCACGAGCAATGCTTGCCGGGTACAGTAGATAATTGTTAATCTTTCCATTAACCACTAATAATCATTTCGATAAAACTACTAGCGATTTGTGGACCCGCCTGTTTTTTAGTCCCGAAAATATCGGAATTTATAACTACATATTAGATAGATACATACATACATATTCACTATGTACATATTTAGAAAAGCACGGTGTAGTAGCCCCGTGATGGTCTTGCTTGCGTTATTTGGGGTTAACCGCCAGATGCCATCATTACTGCTCTGGAGATAATTATGAGCAATTCGCATTCCTTGAGTTCGCTCAATAACCCTCTGTAAGGAGATAGAGGGTAATTGTAGGAAATTCCGAACCAGCTATTTAGTAGGTATACCTGGTATGATTGTTTTGTGCGCCAATGTAAAAGTCGTTAACAAATTCTCTTACATATCTTATTTCTATTCGATTTTCATTTTTCCTCACTTTCGTGTGATCGTTGATCAGTGGTTAGAAAACAGACTTAATTATCCGTTTTGGGCTGTGCGTTACTAATTAAGTTATTTTAAAATAAACACCAGACTACTTAATTCCGTATATCAAAAATCTAATCTGAGCTGCAATGTTTCTAAAGATTCCTAAACAAATGAACTCGAACTGTCAGCGTACAAACCGCATAGGTACCTAATTATGCACAGTTTGAAACAAACTACTACATATAGGTACAAACAAATCCGTCCTGTCGTCTAGAATGCACCTACCTACCAACAAACACGCAGACAGACAGACACAATTGCGAGACTCACTTTTTGAGCTCGAATATCATCTTAATATCATAATTAATAGATCCTACCATTGAATAACTACAATGTAGTTATTCAATGATCCTACTCGCACATAGGCCACATAACATTATGCTGCGATTTACGCCCACCACCCCAGAGCAACAACAGAAAATTATTGGCTTAGTATTGATTTGCCGTTATTTTTCGTACTTATATCTCTTGAATGAGTAATCCGATTACAATGAAATAATGGAACCTAAATGGTGCTCATTGTTAAGGCCTAAGTTTTCCAAAAACATCCATACCAATCGGGTTAGTAGTTCTTACGTGATAGTGGAACACACATTTCAAAATTTACAATTTTATTATATGCAGAGATTTTTCTACACCTACCATGCACCTCACATGCTAACCCACCCAATAACTTTCAAATCATTATAGCCCGCCCTTGACACCTAAGGGTGGGTTAGCCACCCACACCTTGACACCTAAGTCCAAAAGCCACCACAATGACACCACTGCTGCACATATATCGAAGAAATACAAAATATGTATTGTAAAGAATCCGATCTGTGATTTCATATTATCCCTTTCCACATTGTTATTTTCTTAAATATCAATTCAAATCATCATCACACTTGTCATGCTAAAAGTACCACACCCCACACACCACCACTATATGCGAAAAGCATTGACTTATTATATATGGACTGCTAGTGAAATGTCAGTTCATACAAATTTTGCCCAGAAAATGACGCCAACATAAACTAGCGCTCTTGGTTCGGAGCGAAAAATAATTGAGAAATGGAGGGTGTACCCTAGCGGCGACAATTTGAACCCTACTAGACATACAAATTTGACAGATCCGCGAAAAAATGTACGGAAAAGAAGCTAAGCGACATTAAATAATTAAATATCGTGAAAAATAAATAAATTTGTTAAGCAAAAACATAAAAATAAGTTCCTAACTAGTTGACAATAATAGAAAATAAAGAAAAAGTGTTGCATCGAGCGTCTCGTTGTGCTGTACCCCAATGCAACTCATATAGACAATATGGTATAACCATTTACAAAATTCTTAGTTTAATTTCGTGCGGTTTTGAAGTCACCGAGGATGCATTTATGACCAGACCAGTTACATCACTGTTTCCTGAATCTGGTATAACACCTATAGCATAGACTCAACCACCCTTGACGAGCTCTTCCCCTTCACGAATGGAGCATTTTAAGCCGTTAAAATATTCTGCAATATCACAGATGGTTATCGACAAAGTCTGTGATTAATCCCGGTTAGTTGGGTCCGCTATTGGTACTTGGGATAATGCTAAATGGAATATGAACAATAATTTAAAGACCTTTAAACAGTTAAAAGAGAGTCTAATCCAAAAAAAAAAAAAAAAAACAAAAGAAACCAAAACAGTTTTTCATTCGACTTTTAAACGATTTGAGCATATTTTATGGACCCGGGATTATTTTATTTTTCATTAACAACACTTCAATTTTAGACCGAAGGGGCGTTTACATCGATTAAAATAGTTTTTCATTTATAAAATAAATAAATTACCAGTAGAAAAATACACGTACCGCTTACCGATGACAGATTCCTGTATGTCTGTTAGGGTTCTTTTCTTCGCCACCAGATATCGCAGGCCAACTTGTACATTTGTCAATTGAAACAAAATGACGAACCATCTTGAATTTCTCCATAGAATGCTAGAGGCACCTATTGGGCGTGAGAGAATTTATGAGGTAAATTCAAATTGTTGCGTCACTGTTTAAAGTAGATGGCATTGGAAAAGGAAGCCAATGATCACAACCATCTTTGATTTCTCCATAGAATGCTAGAGACACCTATTGGGCGTTAGTGGATTTGGCAAGTAAAACTGTGGAAATTCAAATTGTTGCGTCATTGTTAACAATAGATGCCACTACAAAAAAGTGTGAATTTCCAAATTATTCCGCTCCGAACCAAGAGGGCTAGTGGTTATGTTGGAACCAACGTGAGACGTCGACTAGCAGTCCATATATAATAAGTCAATGGCGAAAAGTATCTAACCGATCTTTTATTTCATATACCTTCTTTCCACATTGTTATTCTCATAAAATCCCAATCAGTCTCCTCATGCTAAAAATACCCTTTGCCTACAATACAAACCACCAATAACTACCTATATGCGAAAAATACATACCCGATCATTGATTTCATTATCCTTTGCATATTCCACTTCCACTCCACAACCAATTATGCAATCGGTGGAGAATAAAATACAGCAAAAATAATTGTTGTTTCTCTTTCATTTGCATGTTGTCAATGAGACGAATAAAAAAAGAAAAGGTGCATAGTCTGTCATGAAATAAACATGGGAATATTTTGGGAAATTAATTTTACTTAATTCACGAACCTAGAAAAAGGTGGTATATGCATATACTAACTTAATACAAATTTCCTCCGCAATGAAGGTCCGTATGTCGCTTCAAAATGAGCTGTGTCCACTTCTATTTGTAGTTATTCAATGGTATTTTTAGCATGAGGAGACTGATTGGGATTTTATGAGAATAACAATGTGGAAAGAAGGTATATCGTATATGAAATAAAAGATCGGTAGATACTTTTCGCATATAGTGGTGGTGTGTGGGGTGTGGTACTTTTAGCATGACAAGTGTAATGATGATTTAAATTGATATTTAAGAAAATAAAAATGTGGAAAGGGGATATATGAAATCACAGATCGGATGCTTTACAATACATATTTTGTATTTCTTCGATATATGTGCAGCAGTGGTGTCATTGTGGTGGCTTTTGGACTCATTTTTATTCAATTTATCCTTCCAAACTGATCACCCCTTGCATCGCCCTCCCTCTCTTAAACTCATAAATCCTACACATTGCTATTGATACTTTTTTATAATATTGCATCTCCTTTCCTGTCTTCCAAACCAAACCAGTTCCCTACCCTGTTACGTCATTTCAGAAAGAATTGTATACTGACGGCACTACCTCAAACTGGTTTACAACAAAAAATTACCCATCCAGCATTCCTTAGAGGGATTTTTGTTGGGATATTATACATTTTCTTGTTTTCGTTTTTATCCAATCTTCAATCCCAGATTATGCCCAGATCCATTTCACAAACCCGCACATGCGATCACAGCGACGTATGGACCGCGTAGCGGATGATTGCTTCGGTGCCGTTTCTATTTGTAGTTATTCAATGGTTTTAGTATAAAATTATGTATTTGGTTGAAATATTTGCTACATTCTGACATTTTTCTCTGGAATGTTGTGTGCATGAGATAAGAACGCCATATGATTTAAGCAAATTGTGCGGAAATTCGAAGCCACTTGTTGCTTTCAGCGCCACCTGTTTGTTCATTGTGAATTGAATTTAGCCAGCCGCTCTCCAACTGGGGAGGAAATCAAGAGTTGTTGCCAGCAGTTGCCAGCATGTTGTTGTTTTAATTAGCATGTGAAATGTGCCCCAACTGTCAACTACTGGCAACTACTGGCAACCACTGGCTGGGGAGGTTTCATAAAAACGCAACTAGTATCGGTAGTGTTATAAAATAAGTGAAAGATTGTAAAAAGTGGAAACGTTGATTTTAAGTGAATTGTATTGTAATAAAAAGTGATTTAGGCAAACAAAAGAATTCTCTAGAAGAACAAAAGAATTCTCTAGAAGAACAGACGAATTCCATTGTCTCTACACAAAAAGATGCCGTCGAAGATTTTAATAAGTAAAATTCGACGTGATTGATAACAAATTAAACCAGCAGGAAACACAACTTGAGAAGGTAGAAACAAAGTTTGACGATATTGTAATATTCGGCTGGGATTCGAAAAGATAAAACACTATTCTGTTTACTAAACTTTAATAAATCACTTTTAGACAATATCACTTAAAATCAACTTTTCCGCTTATTTCAATCTTTTCCACTTATTACAATCTTTTCCACTTATTTTAAATCACTACCGATACTATTCCAACTTTACTTTACACGGTTTAAAGATAAACTGTCCTCTCGTCGGATTTCGCAACCCTTTTTATACTCCCCACTAAAGCTTCTCGAATATTCTATACTCCAACCGGAACACTCGAGAATGTACTAGTTTCGTTTTAGACCATTCACCATTCGTTGAGTTTCAAAGATTCGAAGTTTCGAAGTTCCGTTGAATAAGTTCGTCTACTTTCCATTAGATGGTGTTGTGGTCAATAAGTAGTACTTTTCAATCCACACTACAATATCAATCAAACATTACAGAAGAATGAAAGAAACTTCGAGAACTTAGCAAGAGAGCATATGGCAAACGTCGAGAACTTAGCTAGAGAACTGGATAAAATCAAGAAACAGAAAGCCCGAGAATATTCTGCTGATTGCCCAAGGAGGAAGGAGATGCAACCGCCTGTTTTCGATGGTCAAACATCATGGCCAATTTATATGCGCCAGTTCGAAGCAGCTGCAATGACCAACAGCTGGGACGACGAGCAAAAGTCCATCGCACTAACGCTAGCACTACGAGGCACAGCTGCAGAGTTACTTCAAACTGTTTTCGAAGAAAAGCAACGCAACTACGACGCATTGGTTAAGGCTATCGAAATGCGCTTTGGTGATGACCACATGCAGCAAGTATATAGGGTACAACTGCGCAGTAGAATCCAGAAGCAGGGAGAAACGCTCCAGCAGTTGCAAGCGGATGTTGAACGTCTGGCGCATTTGTCGTATCCCAATGCCGCGGCATCCTATGACTCCGACCATGCATAAGATCTTGATGCACGGGTACGGGTCTATAATTATAGAAAATGCCCTTCTTCCAATTGGTCAGCTATCGGAAGAAGCAGCAGAAGCCAGGAACAAACACTTTAGGTGAGCGAAATAAAATAAAACTACATTAAACAAAAATATTCATATATAAAACTTTCAGATTATATCGTCTTAATTATGCTAGAAAGTTCTCAAGGAGGGATTGTAACCAAGACGTCCTAAATCGATTGTTGCTCAGCTCTGATCCTCTAATCACTTCTCTTAGAAAGACGCAACCAAAAATAAGAATGCCATTTTCAAAAGAGACGTTAGAAATGCTTCTTCCAGATGCTCCAGAATGATAAAAATCTAGCGATTACTTTTTGAACAATAAAAAAAAAAAAATCAAATAGAAAAAAAGCGGTACTTTTTCAAAAATATATGCCAAAATTAATACAAATAAATTAGAAACTGTATTTTATTGAATAAATATTAATTTTAAGTTGAAAGAGTAACAAAGGTAACGAAAAATAATTTTGGCCAGGTTTTTCATGCAAATACTCCACTGTGTGCCGGCGAGGATGTCATCAATGAAATGGCTGTGGAGTCGTTTATCCAAGCCATAGAGGACAGGCAACTGGGTGTTCGAATGGCTGGAAAGAAAACTCTCCCTGAGGCACTGGCATTTGCCTTAGTAATGAAAGCTGCTGACCAAGCATCACAAGGGTTTCATCGGGTGAGAGAAGTTACAACCGTTGAATGCTCGTGCCAAAGAACAAACGTCGTAGAACGAAACAGTGCTCGCAGGGGACTGATCCGCTGCTGGAACTGTGACAAGATAGGACATCTACAGCGACAGTGCAGAGCTCCACCCAGACAGGCTAGTTGTTTGTTCGCATTGCAGTACTAGGCATTGTAATGAAGGGGCATCTGAGCGTCCAGCGAATGAAAGAACAAAGCTTGTTTCTGGAATCGACGCCCCCAGGACCACTATTCAAGTTTCCCAGACCAAACGAGGTAATAAGAGTTTGACAGCGGAAGCCCACATCGGCAAGAAAAAGTATGTGGCCACCATCGACACCGGTGCCACCGCTTCCATCATAAGGAGGGACATCGTTCACCGATCAATGCTGCACAACACCAGCAGCTACTGTCTGAAAACAGCAACTCCAGCAACTGCAAAGGTGTATGGAGAAGTACTGCTAACAATAAAACTTGCGGGATTAGTCTTCTCCCATACCTTCCTAGTGGCCGATATATGTGACGAATGCATCATCCGAATCGACTTTATGAAGGCGCATGATGTTAGTACTGGACATCGGATTGCAAGTACTAAAGTACAGGAACGTCGAGATTCCCATGATCTACGGGGACGAGCATGTCACAGCTCTAAGGACAGTCATGAGTGAAGACGAGATATTACCACCTTCTTCGGAAACACTTATTTGGACAAAGCTGGAAGGTAATCCTGGGAGCCACCGATTCTATGTAGTTGAGCCAGATCCAGAAAACCATTATCAAAACTACGTCGTTGGAAAGATGCTTGTAGAACCTAAAAACAACATGGTTCCCGTACGAGTTATAAATGTTGAACATAGAAGCATGAAACTGAAGCAAGGAGAAGTGATCGCTAAGTGCGTACCTACCAACTACTGCGGTCACAAAATTGTCCAATGAGGGTCCCAACAAACCTCTTACATCCACGTTAATGACGGAGATAAAAAGGAGTAACTATATTTGGACAGTGTGAGTTGAATCAGGAGCAGCAAGAAATGGCGGGGGAACTAATCAACGAGTTCGCTGATATATTTGCTTCGCAGAGCGAAGAGTATGGACGGACACATCTCGTACAACACCGAATCGACACAGGAGACGCAATACCTATTCGTCAGCCTCCAACACGACTACCATTGGCTAAGCAGACGGAGGTTGCAGAAATGGTGTCGACGATGGAACAGGATGGTCTGTTTGAAAGTTCGAAAAGTCCATGGGGGTCACCGGCTGTACTGGTCAAGAAGAAAGACGGCAGCACGAGATTCTGTGTGGACTAACGTCAAGTGAACAACGTCACCAAAAAGGATAGCTACCCTCTGCCAAGGATTGACGATACACTGGATACTCTATCCGGCGCTAAATGGTTTTCCACCATTGATTTGAAGATAGTGGCTACTGGCAAGTGCAGATCCATCCGGAAGACCGCGAGAAAACAGCTTTTACAGCAGGAAACGGGCTCTGGCAATTCACTGTAATGCCATTTGGACTGTGCAATGCTCCAGCCACCTTTGAACGGCTAATGGAACGCGTTCTGCTGGGACTAACGTGGAAAACCTGTTTGGTGTACCTAGACGATGACATCGTGGTAGGAAAACCATTCGAAGAACATCGAGACACATCATCTCTTCCGAAGGAGTCAGGACTGATCCAGAGAAAGTCGAAGCAGTGAAAAACTGGCCGGTTCCCAAAGACAAAAATCAACTGAGGAGCTTCCTGGGACTTGCGACCTACTACAGACGGTTTGTGAAGGACTTTGCCGGGATTGCGAAGAGCTTGCATCAATTGACGGAAAAGGGAAAACAATTTAAATGGTCAGGTGAGTGCGAAAAGAGCTTTGAAAAACTTGAGCAGCAACTATGTGAAGCCCCCATACTAGCGTACCGCACTCCTGGAAAAATATTTATTTTTAATGCAGACGCTAGTAATGTGGGAGTTGGAGCCGTCCTGTCGCAAGTCAGAAAGGAACTACTGTGTAACCAGAAGGGAACTTCTCGCTTTAGTCCTGGCGACAAAACACTTCCACAAGTACCTTTATGGGAGCAAATTTATTCTTCGCACTGATCATGCGTCTATAAAGTGGCTGCTGCAGTTTAAGAATCCTGAAGGACAAGTCGCGAGGTGGATCGAACGGCTGCAGATGTACGACTACGAAATACATCATCGAAAGGGAACTCTTCACTCTAATGCAGATGCTCTCTCCCGCCGGCCTTGCAAAGCCGATTGCAAACATTGCCTGCGTCGAGGAGAAAGATGCCGTTTCCGTGCAGAGGACGTTTTATAATCGTGTTGATCCCATATCGTGTTAACTACTTTTATGACGTACCAAAAACTAAATACCATGCTGCTCGTACAAAACACACTGACACAAAATGAAATGCTGAAATTACATTGAAAAATACATACGAACCGTGCAGGTAACCACTCGACATTATGTAGCATATTGGCACAAATCGTATATGCTAGGGTAGTACACGGAATGTCGAAAACCCACACAATGCGTATGTGTCACGAGTGCCTCATATCGTGCCTCATACCTATGAGTACCTTATGTGAGTGGCACAAAGAGGGCTAGTTCACGGCATGACGTCAAAATTACGACAGAGCCACATATATAAATATGTGGCGTGCTACATACCGTGTACTAGCGCCTTAAAGTAAAGGTCAAATAGTATCGGTAGTATTTAAAATAAGTGAATAAGATTGTAAGAAGTGGAAAAGTTGATTTTAAGTGATATTGTCTTGTAATAAAAGTGAAATTTTAAAGTTAAGTAAACAGAATAGTGTTTTATCTTTTCGAATCCCAGCCGAATGGACCAATTCACTTGAAAATTTCCCAAAATTTGTTCTTTCTTTTGTACATTTATTTACCACCTTTTATAAGAACAATACCAATTGCATGCAACATTCTCGACATCTAAATAGGTTAGGTGAGGTATAATTGCTTTGAAATTTCCAGTATAAATGCGAAATTAGAACAGGATATTTTGGAAGCTTTCTAAAAATCTGATGTGGCCAATAGAAAACCACACAAGTTTCTATGTCGGCCATATTCTGACGTTCAATCGTAAGATTTCGTGAATTATTATTTATCGTGAACAGTACTACATATACATCAATATATCGGTCGTACTTTCTTCCAACGCTGCACCTCGTTGCCCTAGCTAAAAACCAGCAACAGTGCCTGTCTACCGCCATCAGTGAATTACGAATCTTCTGCTCCCTATTCTAAGGGCCGGTTTGATCATCTTTGGTTAACTCCAATCAACGGTTATTCCAGCTGATAAATATAAGCATAGAATGGACGCAGTAGAGCAGTGGTTATTGTGCTGGACTACTGTGCGAGGGATTCCAGGTTCGATCCCCGGAAAAACACAAATTACATCTTAAGGTTTTTTCTACTGCGCCACCTCTCGCGAACGTCTGACAAACATCCGAGAGTATAACTGTCCTGAGAAAGCTTCTCAATTCAGCCGTTCGGACTCGGCATAAAATTGTAGGTCCCTTCCTTTCGTCCCAAAAATAAACCTCACACAAACGAATGGTTTTGATAAGCTAGGCCTACGGTGTCTACACGCCTGTTGCGCCAACTATTTATTTTATTTTTAAACATTATAATAAACATTATAATCTGTTTGTTCAGTAAAATTTTAACCAGAGAATACTTGGTTTGGTTAGTTAACCCGATAAATCGATAACCAGCCAATTTTGGTGAGTTAACGGCATTTATAACCAAGGATATTCTAGAATTTTGAATGTTTAAACAATGACAACGCAATCAACAACACAGCAATAAACGCAAAACTAATTGTTAAACTAAATCTATGATAACCTAACCGCAGATTTAACGTTAACCCGCTCTGAACAAACCTAAATCTGTTTACTATAAAGCATTTCAGGCTAGTAAAATAAAAAATGAAACAGTATGTATGATTCGGTATTTTAGGCGTATTATATATTTGTATCTCTTTGACTAGTTTTACAATATAAAAATATACAATAAAAATTACGTTACTTGCACATCATCGTAATTTGATTTTGTTTCTTACTTGAGATTTGTGCATCTCATAATCTATTGCATGTTTTCGATTCCTTTTTTTAAGACAAAGACATTAATGTTTTCACCACAAAGAAAAATAATATGAAAAAAAAGTGTACAGTTAGTTAAAATTATGACCAATATTTAACACATATATATAATCACTAAATTAAAGAAATAACACACGAACGGCTTTCCTAATACGAGAAATACTGAGATTCAAAAGAGAATTTGTTTTGCGCGATATAAATATGTCTCCGAAAGAATAATAATAATCTTTGCAATATAAAAATGAAAAATCTTAAATTATTTTAATATGTATATGAATATAAAAACTTAAATACAAAAAGCACAATTTTTCCACAACCTTGGGTACGTTCTTGGGGATCATGATGTTACCTAGGAGTGCAAACGGTGCAAACGAATAATTCCATTATGCAAGCTCTCAAAGGAGACTTATATTGTTAAACTATAATTCATTTGGATTCAATTTTTGGCACAAAGAACGTAAAACTAACTTAGGAATTTATTTTGTTTCGTTCAGCTTCGGCGCAGAGGAAATAATTGCGGTGGCTGAGTTCTCTCAAGACATTATGCGTTTACAAAGCTACCACTTGCTTAAAAATAGCTTAGAGTAAGAGTGATTATATAATATTGATGGATGTTGCAAATCCATGTGACACATTTTTAGTATAGGTTTGCTCATAACGCATCGGGCATGAACACGTTTTTCGAGTTCTTTGGTGTTATGTATCCCTCGTTGGTGCCGTTTTCAAGGCAGTGTTGCGAGCATGATGAATGAACGCGCTCATCGCAGTCAGGTGTGGTGACATTGAGGGATTTCGGTGGAATCGGTGGCGGTAATGGAAGATCCAATTCAAATGAATTAGCAGAATGCATATGGTTTATGTTCATTCCAACGTCGGCGTCTTGATGGTCAGCGCCCTCTAGTAAATTAAAATTGTTCAATTGATTGAGATCGTTGGAGCTTGTTGAAATACCTGAATCACGAAAGTCGTTTGGAGGATAACAGATATTCATTTGGCCATCGACGTTCATATGTTGGTTAAAATCTGCTTCTGGCTCATCGAAACTTATATCAACTACAGAGTACTTTTGACCCTGACGTCGAGAGGTTGAATTTGTGTTATATGATTGATCAGCGAAATCGTTGAATTGTAGTGGGGTATTAGACGCTCTCTTGTCAGGCGTAATGCCACGAGGTGGAAGCGGTGGGGCATTGGGAGAAGAGCCGCCACGATCACGCGGCAATGTTTTGGGTGGTACTTCTGGACTGTCGATATTGCCAACAAACCCTGTTGATTTTGGTCTGTTCGGTACTGGTGGCGCTTGAGCCTTCAGATCTGATCGAGATATTTCCGAAATATTGAGGTTCTCTTTGCTTAAACTGTGATAAGAATTAACAATCTGTCCAAGTGAGAGGTTCTCCACTGGTCTAAGCGTGTCGCCGGGTCTAGTGTAGATTTCATCATGCTCGTAGATACCATACGAATTTCCACCTAAACTGAGTGTTCGCTTTTGAGTATCTGTAGGTAGAGGAGGCAGTGGAGTGTTCACTATGCTCTCTGAATGTTGCCGTTTTAAACGCCCCATTCCCGAAAGGCTCTGCTTGAGCTGTGAAAATCGTTCCAATAAGCGATTGTGTAACGGCTGGACGCCAGGTGGTGCAAGTTGGCCATGTAACTCTAGTGCCGTTTCCAAAACTTGAATTTGCTCCAGAATTAGGCATTTTAATTTCTGAACATTTGCCTGCTGTCCATGACCCTGAGATGATTTGAGGAAGTTTTCGCTAAAAAAAGCCTCCTGGTATTTGCTAATTCCACCCATGACATTGGCGTCAATGATACCTTGCAGCCGCATTGAGAATGGATTGATATTTCGTTTTGGGTCGCTTCTGTATTGCACGATTAAATCCCAAAGTTCCTTTCCGACGTTGTTCATTGTCTCACATGCAAATTCGACAGGAGTTATTTCTTGAACTGATTTCGCAACGACTTCAAACCACCGTAAGATTCCAGGTAGGGGACTCCCTATATCAAGTGTTGTTCTTTCTATCCACAAACTTTTGAATTCATTATCCTTGTCAATGGGTCCTTTGTAAATGGGTCTGTCGTATATAAATCGTGTTACATCATTGACCTATAAATAAACAAGTAAAAAATAGTTTATGGTTAAGTTGTGCTTTAAATTATAAGTAACAAAGAAAATGGTAAAATATTGAGCAAGTGGTCTATACTCTAGAAATAGATAGATGGAATTCCCAATTTCATAAATAGTCTGCTTTTTATTTTAGGTAAAAACTTGCGAGATTTATTAAGAGGAATTACCGTGCTTTAACCGCTTTAGAGACGGCCAGACTTACGTAGATCTTTCGTTTCCTCAATGAAACTTTTTCCCGTTTAAACTAAGTACTTCTCCGAAAATATGTGGGAAAATGTACGGTTATCATAATCTTCAAATATCACGACTATCCATTATAAGCATGGTGTCCTATGAGATTTCTGCTTTAATTTGGGTTCAGAACATGTCATAGTTCTTGGTCCACACTGGTGCAGGTGAATATTTTGGATTATACGACATGAATTCGACAAGGAATTCGTTACTTTGCCGTTTAGATTTCAGAGGTCTTTGATAATATTTGCATCTCAGATAGGTGGTGCCTCCTCAGTGCAGACCTACGCACGTAAATCTCGACCAGTCTCTCCATGTACAGGCAGCGATTTTTCCATCTGCTCCTCAGGAAAGTTTAAATTTAGCTTAAAAAATTTTAGAATTACTGCGAATAAGCGAGTTTAAACAAGGTGATGCGCTGTCATGTGACTTTTCCAACACCATTCTTAAGAAAATTGTGCGAAACTCGCAAGCCAACACCACCAGGGGCACAATTTTTCAAAAGTCTGTGCAACTATGTACTTGCATACGGTGACGACATCGACATCATTGGCAGAACACAGCGAGCTGTCACTGGTGCATTTGCAAGTATTAGCACAGAAGCGGCAAAAATGGGTTTAGTGGCGAATGAGGGCAAAACGAAATATATGCTGTCAACAAGAAGGGACACACAACATCGACGAATCGGGCAGAACGTCACTATAGACAGCTATAACTTTGAGGTAGTTCGGGACTTTGTCTACCTCGGCTCCGCTATTAACTCTGAAAATGACATCACATCAGAAATCAAGCGAAGAATTACACTTGCCAACCGCTGTTACTTTGGCCTAAGAAGGCAATTGATTAGTAAGGCCTTGTCGAGAAACACCAAGGAGACTCTATATAAGACCCTCATCATCCCAGTCCTGCTATATGGCGCAGAATCATGGACGTTATCAAAGGCGGATGAAGATCTCCAACGGAGGGACAACGCAGTAGAGGAAGACCTCGCCTTAGGTGGCGCGCACAAGTGGAAGGGGACTTCAACTAACTTGGAGTGCGCAACTGGAGGCGGTTAGCCAAAGATCGTGCTAACTGGAGAGGCGTGTTGGTTGAGGCCCAGGTCCACCCCGGACTGTAGCGCCATCTAAGTAAGTAAGTAAGTAAGCGTGTAATGCTGCGAATAAGCGAATAATGTGTTTCTTGTTTGAGAGTACAACGACGAACGACGACTGACTTTATTCTTTCTTTCTAGTTCTTTTTAGGTTTTTTGAGGATTCATTTCATTTTCAGTACAAAATAATATAAAAAATAATAGCGAATCTTGGTTCAGTGGCGCCAAAATGTAAATGTAATTAAGTGAGGTGAATTCAATTATGTAGGTACATTTTAAGGAAATTAGTGTTTACATTTTTACAAATAATTACAAATGGAAAAGTAGGTATATGTATTCATTATAAAATTGTTGATAGATGATTTTTGCTCCAACACTCCATGATTTTCAGCAAGAAGGAGGGGTATGAAATTCTTATACATAGGTCAGAAAATACCTTTCAAAAACTTAAAACTCAACAATGTTATGAATGATATTATATTATGCACTAGAGTCTTTGGGTCATCATATTCACATCAGACCTCGAGAACCGCTTAATTTTGACAGCTGTACCTGTACGTTTTTGCGTACATATTTTGTTTTTATGATTCTATATTATTATACTAGCTATACGCTCCGCTCGCCGGTTTCTTTTCTTTAAAATAAAATTAAAATTTATTTGAGTTATCATAATGTATGTATGTATATTTTTTCCTCTTTTTTAAGCTTACAAAATATTTATCGCAACGCCTCTTTGTAAACTATATTTGTTGTTTTTTTAGTTGTCGCAAGTACCTATACAAACAAATTGTGACTGCAGCTCACAGGCGAACATGCACCATATCTATGTTGTCTATGTGAAAAACATGGCAAACGGAAGTTAACTCCGGCAATGGTCGATTAGTTCCAAAAATATCCCCTACCACCCCTTTACTCCTCCTCCATTATCTCCCTTCCTTACTGATCCGGAGGATGTAGCCAGTCCAATGTTGAAACTTTTAAAATCGGCCAAAATAATTACAGAGATAACCCTTACCACCCCAGTATGCAACATTTTAAAGTTCTAACCCCAGTATCACAGTGGGAGTTTAAACCACACTTTTAGTTTAAACTTTAGTTCAACAATTAATTCGGTTTCACAGTCTCGTTTAAACCTTTAACAGAGTTCATTCTAAAGTTTAAGTTAAACTACTGTATTTTGCCGTTTAAACCTCAGATCAGCCGATTGTCAAAAACACGAATATTTGACGTTGTTTTGCGTGTTCTTTGAAATAAAAGACAAGGAACGAGTTTAGAAAAGTCGTATAAAAGCTAAGTACTGTACAATACTAACAAATTCTATTCATTAAATTTAGTTGAACTGAGTTTAATTGGACTGAAGTTTATATTATATAGTCAATATAATTTTCACATTAGAAAAATCAAATGAGAATACAGTGGAGTGTCGACATATTATACAGTGTGTCCCAGTTAAGAAGTATAATTGTTTAAGGGAAGATTCCTGAAGTTATGCCGAACAAACAATTTTATGGCAGGGGGGGGGCTCTATTTTCATCGTATTTCCCGTTATAGCCAATCAAAGTAGGTGTTTATTTATTTATTTATTTCGTCTATCGAATACAAGATTCTTACAGACTACACTAAACCTAAAGTACAATAATAACTTAAATCTAAATTAAATTTGAGCTACACAATATTATTTAATTGCTTTTTTACTGCATCTTTGCAGCAACGACTTATTGGCTCATTTTGACCGTAAACTGTTCTGTGTGTTTCAATATACAGTAAGGGTCTATCGCGTAATGATCTCTGTGGAGCATAGAGGCCAAATTTCAGCAAAAGCATAATAATTTTAGAGCTAAGAATATCTCTTACGAAGAGAATTTCTAGATTTTTCCGTCTAACTGATAACATTTTTAAATCGATGTTACCACTTAAAACGCCATAACTTCTAAACTATTATGGGTACAAAAATAGTTTTGTGCACTTCGGTTACATCTGGGCAGCTACAAAAGAGTTATGGCTCCTTAAACTCAACATTTTGAAAATTTATTGTTACAATTTTTTACTTAAAATTACTTTTTCTCAAAATTTTTACTTTGTATCCTTGAGAAATTTGCTAAAAATTATGTTAAGCAACTTTTTTACCTACGATAAACAACGATAAACAAAAGTTGTAGTAAAAGCCGTTTTTTGTCAAACAAATATGGGCAAAAAGACTCGATATTTGTCTAAAATAAACTTTTTTTGATAGCAAGTACCCCAGAAGAAAAAAATCCATGGTTTATAGGTCAGATCTAGTCTTTTTTGACAATTTTTGTCTGACAAAAAAACGGCTTTTACTACAACTTCTTGATTGTAGGTAAAAAAGGCACAAAAAATCAACTCACCTGTAATGTCGCCTATCCACACTGATGCGAACAAAATACTAAACCGTTCAAAAATTCCGAAGCACGCTTCATCATTAAGGGTATTCACTTAAACGCGTAAAAGCCTCATAAACTGCGTAAACTGCAGAAATTTACCACCTCGTAAATGAACTGTCAGATTTTGTATGGAGAATAGTTTACGCAGACCTCATAATTTTCCGCGACGATTTGGGCTCGGAAATCAACCGCGGAAAGTTACGCAAAACACAAATGTCAAACTTTGAGAGACAGTCATATGAATTGTTTGTGTGATTCCAGATACAGTCGATCTACGCGATTTACGCAATGACAATTTCCTAGGGGTGTTCACTTAAAGCACTGCAGAAATTTATACATTTACGAGCTGCATACATTTATTTGATTAAGTGAATACCCTTATTATATAATGCATTAACATACGCAAAGAATCTACATATTTCAATTCAAATTGACCGGAAAAAGTATTTCCACCATGGAAGTTAGCAAACAACATTATATGTACAACCTTGAGAAAGCATCCTAAAAACACCACAACTAAGGACACCTACAAACAACTTTTCGCAGAAGCCGTTAATGAATACAAGAAACTTGGATGGCGATTCATTTTTACAGACGCTTTAAAATCTGAAGATGGGACATCTTTTGCTGTCGTCGACGCAAATGGGAGGACAGTTTCAAAGGGTATTTTCCCGTCATTTACATCAATTTTCACTGCCGAAGCGTTTGCAATCCTGAGCTGAGGGCAATACTACGCACTACCAAAAACAAAACAATAATTTTTACCGATAGTCTTTCCACGATCACAGCTATTCAAAATAGAAACAACAACACATATATTATAGGGTATACATTCGGGATAGACTGATTTCCAAAGGCAATTCAATAAAGCTGTTTTGGGTCCCCGGACACTGTGGCATTGTAGGCAATGAACTTGCGGATGCCGCAGCGAAATCGGGATTAAAGGAACCACTGGTGACATTCTACGCATACAACAAAAAGGACTTACAAAAATACATATCTTCAACATGGAAATTGAGGAGTAAAACCTCATGGGCCAGTTATCAGTACTCCTACAATCAATTTAACCCTAACGGCGAGAGGTACATATATTTATCCACAAAACGCCTCACCCAAAAAACTAAAAACATTCATTAGACTTAGGATGGGACGCACGAACGCTACTCATTCACATCTCTTCACCAAGGATCCACCAACTATGTGCCGATCGACCTCCGTTGACTGTTGGTCATCTCTTAGTATGTAAGCAAATTAACAATATATGTAAAAGACTCTCCAACCTAAACTTAATTGAACTATTAAAAACAATATCCATTGAAAACATTAATACTGTCTACGATATAATATTACAAACTAAATTAATTATTTAAGGTATTTTTAGATTAGCCGTAAGCCCTGGCAGCTAGTGCTATATGTTATATTAATTTTGTAATTGATTACTGATTAATAAATCATAATAATAATAATAACAATGATCCGATTTTGATGAAACTTTTTTTATTAGTTAACTGCACATTTAGTAAATATAAAATAATTAATTTTCGAAAAATTGGAGTTCTTGAAATTATGGTACTATTTCATATGGTATTTTTTGAACTTTGGGGGCGTGCCACACCCAAACGGTAAGAGAGCGCCAATTTTTGTTTGCAGATTTGAACTCAGTGCATTAAATTCAATCCGATTAAACAAAAAAAAAAAATTATTATTATTTTGTTCACCAAACAAATTTTTTTAATTTTTTTTTTCGAATGGGCAGTAAAGTAAAATCTAGCACTTAGGTATGGCTGAACGCTGCGCGCTCACCGCCCTCTATCTCAAAACCGGTTGAGCGCATGAAAAAATGATGCAAATAAAATTTGTTGCAAATTTCATGCTCTACATGCACATGCTCTATCTACAATACTGATTTTGATGAACTTAGACCTCGAATAACTTACACGAGATTTTTTGAAACTTTTGAGAGAACATTTAGAACGCCAAAATTAAAGTACCTACATAATATATACCAAAATCTCATTCCGAGATTTACACCTTTTCTATGCTAAAATGACTGGACTACGACGCCGATCGTCCTTTTTAAAATCGAATCGAAACTCAAGTAGTTTAAGTGAATGCTTTGGGGCCGAGCTCCATATATGCAGGCCTGGTCTAACCTGTGCTTTGTAGAGAAGGAGAAGTTGCTTAGGGCTAAAGTACCTCTTTGCTCTAAATAGTACAGGTGCAAGTTCTGGTTCACAGCTCTTGAGTACAATAGCCGGGATTCCGTCGGGTTCAGTTGCCTTATTGCAATCTAGTTCTTTAAAGATGCGTTGAATTATTCGAGGCCGAAGTTTCACTTCTGCCATCGATGTTTTCACCCTCATGATATTTGGCTACACTATTTGTGCAGAATCTATTCTCTGAAACATGCTAGCGAAAAGATCTGGGGGTCTAGCACGTAACTTGATACAATCGAGTTCAGTCGATACAATCGAGCTCTGGCAGCACCTAATTTGTCTCAATCGAGGATAATCAATCGAGAATAATCGATTGAGACAAATTAGGTGCTGCCAGAGCTCGATTGTATCGACTGAACTCGATTGTATCAAGTTACGTGCTAGACCCCCTGCCTTTACTTTAGGTGTTGTTGCTAGCGTGCCATCTTTATTTACTAGAGTTGGAAAGGAAGAGCAACTAAAGTTATTACTGATTGCCATTGCCATGGACCAGAATGCGCGTGAGCCGTTAGGACATCCAATCACTTTGTTAGTGACTCTTTCGCTGTAAGTTGTCTTCGCCGATTCAATAATTAGGTTGCATCTATTTCGAAGAATTATAAATTCAGATCTTTTTTGCTCCGATGGGTTTGATCGCCATTCACGGAAAGCCTTGTTTTTCGCTGCGGTAATTCGCTTGCATTCTTTGTTAAACCAGGGTTTATTAGAAGCTAGTTTTTTGATGCAATGAGGAATATAAAGTTCCATGCCGAGTAAAATCATTTCGGTTACGGCTTCTGCGCACATATTGGCATCCGTATCTCTAAAACACATATCAGCCCATGGCAACGAAGCGAAGAAATTACGCATCTCATCCCAGTTAGATTTACTATAATTCCAAACCGAACGATGGCGATCCTGGTTCGCTCCGATTGGTGTTGGTATAGAGAGGATAGCAGATATTTTTATTTTATAATTATCTGGCTCTGTTGTAAGAAACAGATCGAGTGTTCCCGTAATTTGATGGATTGTCTGGAATTATCGTGGTCTTATCAACGAGCTAAGTGAGATTGCAGCAAATGGCGAAGTCTTCAGCTTGTTTCCCTGCCTCGTCAGTTCGGTTAGAATATCGTAGCCAATCCATATTATGGGCATTGAAGTCACCAAGTATAATCACTTCAGCCGTTGGATGCTGAATTTGTATCCAGTCTACCTTATCGGATAAATGATAAAATAATTTCGATGGTTCGTTATCGTTTGGCGAGCGGTACAGGCAGCAAAAGAATTTGGTGCAACTTTGTAGAACGACCTTTAGCCATATTAAGTCGAGATCCGCAGGTTCCATCAATACTTTTCTTTCACACGCCAGATCTGTTCGGGCAAACACACATAGTCCCCCCTTATATCGAAAGCGAGGAAGTAGTTCGTATCCTGAACAGTGAAGATATGTGTAGTCAGTGTTTGAGTTTATTTGAGTCTCAGTTAAGACTAGGACGTCTGGCTTTTTTTCTTGCAGATGCTGGTGCACGTTGACATTGTTGACTCCTAGATCTCGGATGTTGCAGAAATATGTTGCTAGCTTTCTTCTGTTAGTGTCCGTGTTTTGTCTATTTTGTTTTTGTGTTCGTTTTTGTCTGTCGTCTTGCAAGTCCTGTGGGTGAATATTTGCATGTTGAACCCGCTGAGATAGTCCCCCCGGAGATCCGAATGGGAGACTAGTTTACCTCCGGAATTCTTTATCTCAGGAAGTTGCATCATGGCTTTTGTTTCCCATCCGTGTTGCACCGGCCCAGAAACGTAGTCAAGATACAGAAATGTGTTCTGAAGCTCAATAAGTTAGTGTTGATGTAAAAATTAAATACATAACGAAAACAAACGAATTGCCTTGTAAAACGGGGGTCAACTATTAAGTGACTGGGGCGGGGGCCAGAATCATTTGCTTCAATTGGTAAAGGAATGGTAGAAAACCTGATTGACAAAGGGAGCAGGGGAAAACACCAGAGAAGGTAGTCCTAGCCGACCTGCTTCGTTCAGAGAAACGTTTTATGCAAGAGTTAGGGAGCATTGAAATTAGTGATATGGTTATACAGTAGTTTCGGCATTGGTGGGAAGAATAATGAAGATCTGGGAGTATAACTGGGTTGAAATCCAATGAGTAAAACTGTTTTCCTATGAAGCGTGTCAAGTAAGAACTGTAGGGAAATCCAGGGAGTGTCTCATGGAAAGAGATAAAAAGACAAAAAGGGACCCGATATGGTGGTTGATTGCACAAAGCACTTCAAAAAATTGGAAGGAATGTTTTTTTTTTTAATTTTTAATATTGCAAAAGCAAACACATTTTCTGTGTTTTTTCATTTATAAACAGGTTGTACGTGTAAATTTAGGTCAAATTGAATCTTACACTGTTTCGTACTAGAAGAATCGTAGCAGCACCTATAACTTTAATAATTTAGAGAAGGTATAGGTTCAAGAATTATTTTAACCGCAAAACAATAGGTACATTTATAGTAAAATGTACTTACCTCATAAAACCTTGCAATTTTTTCTGGCACCGGAACCATTGCAGTCTTTAAAGCTTGTGCATCTCCTACTGGACGAATATTGCTTATTTGAATATACTGTTCGGGTGCAGATAAAATTGACGCATCCGGAGGACTATTATTTGTTAGAATCTGAGCTTGAGGAAATTCTGTTTGCAGTCTTTGGGTGAATGCTCCTATTCGTTCATACTCCAGACCACGGTAGACAAATTGTTTATTCTGTATACAAATTATATAAGAATTAAATTAGAAGTAATTGCTTAATTAACTTACTCTAACGAAAAGTGGAAATCCCATGCCGTAAAAACCAACACGAAAATATTCGGGTTCCGGTCTAAGCTGGGTGAGTATGTTTTGAAAGAATTTCGCTTCAAGATTTAGGATTTCGCTGAGTTTATTGTAATCGAACCGTCGAGTTTCATACAAATGAGCCAATTCTTTGCATAGAGGTATTCCTTTCTCCCAGCACTTGCCTTTATCGAAATACTTTAAAATCTACAAATGGAAAAAGTTATGTTTATACATAATGTACACAGAAAACATCCTACACTTTTTACCTCATGATAAAGTTTTTCCTTTCGTTGCCATTCTGGTTGACCAGTATTATCGTTGGGTGCAAACGATAGCGATTCTCTGTCCCAGGTGAGCATACTTGCGTAAAGTTTCAAAGTAAAACCGGCTTCCGTGTAATTTTCCGCTTGCAAATGCAGATCATGCAGTTTATAAATATATCTTAAATAATAGTTACTCATTATTGGTATCATGTTAATTAAAAAAGAGTACTGCTTTACCTCAGATACATTTCCTTGCGATTTATTTCATTATTATAAAAGTTCAGAAGGTTAACTGTGCAAGACATGCGCTTGTCACGATTCTCTTCTCCTTGCATTACACTGCGGTAATCCAGAAGACGCTCCAGTAGTCGGGTCACCGATGTGATGAAAGCAATGCCAGAATCTTTCCAGCTTGGATTTTCAGATTGCACCTTCTCTAGTAAACTATAATGGTGAGGTGTTAATGGAGTTAAATAAAATTTGCTCATCATGTGATGTTGTATCATTAAGGCGATGTGTGCTAAAATTAAAATGTGTGGCTACTAAAATGAAATCAAATAAAAAGTTACAGAGGAGAGTTTAAAGCCAAATGTGGGCAGTGGAGTTAATGAATAGCGTTACTGAATAAAATAAAGATATTAAAGTGTCCTTTGTGATGTTGCGCACTAGTTCTTATTAAATTACAATAGTCAAAATTATTACGAATTAGTGAGAAAGAATTGAAAGACAGAAAGAAAGTTCAATACAGCAAGCTATCAGTGGTGCAGTAGATAAGTAGAGAAAGACAAGGGACTTCAGGTAACTGCACATGAAAAAATCACAGGGGGATAAATGATGAAAACAGGCCAGTAGAACCCCAACTGGCTAACGAGCCGACTGGTAGAATTACATAAACACGTGGAGTCAGTAGTCAGTTCTTGCCCCAGAACCATTTTGTAGGGTTGTATATGGTATACTAAGATGGTCATGCAGAATCCGACCAAGGGAACGTCTTGAAATTAAAAGGCTGATAAAATGCTTCGAAGCAGGGCACCTGGTCAATTAAAGGATGTATGCTCCAGCTATCTGAGCCCTTTACAGAGTTGTACCGTTTCTCTGCTACCCTATATCTCAACGCCCTAAAATCAATTGCATAATAGGAAAACGTCCGCGCGGCGAACTGAAGTCCGCTACACGGCGATGAAGCGTGTGGAAATTAGGCATCTAGCAAAACAGTGAAATTCTACGCAAGCCCGTACTTGTGTTTGCTTGATCTACCCGCAAAATCAATCCTTTTCCTTTGAAATGTTTGGTTTAATAAAAATGGGACATTCAAAATTGTGGGCCACTAAGAGTCAAATTGCGGTCAATTGCATTGCTATTTTATTCAGCTGTGCCAATAGCCCCTCTGCATGTTTATTGAAATAAAACAATTTTTTTCGATTACTGAGTACTTCAAAATAAAAGCTTCCTCACAATCCGTGTTTAGTTCTTCTAAATATTTACAAAAGTTCTATTCGTTTTATACTATGCAATATGGTTTCGTTAAATCATGCTTAACTTTTGTACAAAATTAAAATGAATTAAAGTAAAGCAAAATAACGGTGTATTATATGTAAATAATTCTGCGAAAATTAATTGAAACCGATACCGAAAGACCAAAAACAAAACATGCACAAATAAAAGGCAGAAAAAGTTAGATATTGACTTACACCAAGCTCAGATGTTCCCTTTTAATGTATGAAACATTGTAAAGCGTGAATATGAGTAAATTTTACACGTGGACATGTTATGATGGCGTAGAATTTATATACAATTATTCGATAGAATATACAATGCTTGTTCTTATAAAATATACTTACATCGTACTAAACAGCTCTCTGTACTCGTCATCACCTTTATTTTCACTTATTAGCAAGTCAAGCTTATCGATCAGTTCGCTTTCAACCAGCCTAAATGAACCTCGTGCACTCTGCGGGATAATCAAATAATAATTAGCCATTTTATAGAGCGATTTTATAGAGCTGTTACCTGTTCACACTGCATCATATCATAGAATACCGACAGAGTAGCCTTCCGCAGGGCCGGTTCTGGTACCAATGTGACTTCGAGAAATGGACCTACCATTGAAGGAATAAAGTGCAACTTCTGCTCTCCCAGTTGCGACCACATGCTCAGAATTTGAAATCCCATTAGAACTCGCATGTCACCATGAGAGTGGAGAATTTTTCTCCTCTTCGGCTCCCGATACTGTTCTAGTTGTAATGAAGGTTGTGTGAGAAATGCCACCGCCAAACTAAAGTATGACCACCACAACTGTGAGTCAAATGAATTCGGACCAAGGAAACGATACACCAATGGTTTGGCGAATTCCTCGAGGGCCTTTCGGAGGACGTCATTCGCTGCCAATTTCATTACCAACCAGTCAGAGGGGAATACTAGCCAGTCTTGTGTCAACAGTTCTTCAAATACCAGAAGACTCTTATTAAGGAATTCTTTTAGGTCTCTGGGGTCCTTGTTTGCGCTCAGTTCATCCCAGTAGCGCTTGTAGTGCGTTTCATCTAGCAGCTGCAGAAGACCCAGGAGACATGCCACCAACTGTGGTAGCACCGAGTTCGATCCGTCCATCATGATAATGATTGTCTTCATTAGGATGCCCAATATGTTCTTGCACAACGAGTCGAGATCGTGTTGCAATGTGTTGGTTACTTTTTCGATTTGTTCGCGTTGAAGGTCGTAGAGGTGGGTTAGAATTTCTGATATAATTTCGGAACAAAGCTTAAGCTCGTCGCGTCGACCAAGATGCATCCGGAGGTGCTTACATGCTACCGATAGCACTACAGTTCGTGAATCTATGAACAAAAATAAAGTTTCTACAAAAATTGGGCAGAGGAAACAAAAATCATACCATCTTCGTGAAACAACTCCCCAGAGACCAGATTCTTGACCGCATGCAATTTAGCCTGAATCAGCCTGATAGGAGCATCTCTTGGAATAGCATCTAGCATATTACGTGCAAGCATGCCGAGTTCCGGAGCCGGGAGAGTGTCCTTAAGCTGCTCCAAAACCACACCAGTTGAATGAAGTAGCGCTTCTTGAGTTGGAATGATAACGTCATAAGACGGAACGGCTAACATGCCATTTAGAGCAGTAAACAAGGAATGTAGGTCTCTTCGAAACGAATCCTCATATTGTCCACCAGTGGCACGGGCAAATAACTTCCTAGACTGTATGAGCAGCTTAAAAATATACTCTAGGGAGCCAAAACATTTTTGGAATGGGTCCGGATGCTCCGCTTTTGTCATAAATACCGCCATATGCTCAACCGAAGTAATTAAACCCTTGTACACTAGAGCCGCAGCAAAGTGGTCCTCTATATAGGCATTCATTACGGGCTTAAAATGCTGGAACTTGTTGCTCTGCAGGAGACTAAATATACTGACAAGCACATGAAATACTAAACCCGAATGTTGAGTGCTATTTCCTTCCTCGTTGGAAAACATAGCAAAGAGTGCATCTAGGACATCTTGAAGAAACTTAACTAACTCTTCGTCATTCAGTCGCAGCACACCAGTTAAAGAATCCTGAATAGTTTCTGGATGAGCACGCCACTGGAGCAACGACAGCAGGTCACTGTTTTGAGTTAGCTTAGTGGAACATAGAAGGGAGTTACACACAAACACCTCTTTGGAACTACGGTGGAAAAGAGAACTGGATTCGTGTTCTGCTTGGGGGTCTTTCGGTTTGCATGGCAACTTCAAATAGTTCGAAGTTGACAACTTTCCCGCATCTTCACACTTATAAACATACAGCTCATGCTGACCGTCAGTGAGAGTCGCCCCACCTGGATCCATCAAACGGGCAAAACTAAAACCAAACATCTTTGGCTCAGATTTCTCACGCGTTGAGCAGTGCCGAAATTCGAAGCGTACATGAGCGGTAGAGAATTTATCGATGGGAACGCTCAACCTGATCATTTCATTCCAACAAGGCGAGTTTTGGTGGTACAGAATCATTGATTTGTAGGATTTCTGGGACTCCATGCCAGAAGCACCCCACAACGAGTCAGATAGAATATTGCCATCCACATCTAATATCAGCACTGTAACCATGATATTTTTAGCCGTATTCTTGCCCCCACGTTCAAATTCGCCTCGTTCAAGAGTAATAAACATGTCGTTGCGTACGTCACCTGGCATAATAACATCTGGAAAACCCATTTTTCTAGTAATAGTGGTTCCCTGAAAAAGTAAAGGTTGCTCTTGTCGAGCTTGTCCCAAGCCGCCATGTAGCAGCTTCAAAGAGACAGCAATTCCATGCGTGCCTTGATTTCCGGTAGTAACTGGGCAGAATTTTCCGCTAGATTTCTTAATAATCAATTCATGTAGCTGATGAAAGTCCTTCTCTTCACATTGATATATCTGCGACGAAAGACAGAGTTGCAAAAAAAAAAAGGCTCATACATTAAAGACTCGTGTAAGGCCTACCTTAAAGTTATATTCTTTCTCTTCAGATTCGACTGTGTTATCGAACTGGCAAATATCTCCTAAGCATAGGACACCAACGCCAAAGGGTCGACGAAATGTCGGGCTGTAAGTGGCGGTGTTACTCTTTTCGATCTTCTTCACTGATTCGGAATGAATGATTTTCCCCACTCTCATTACCACCGCTACTAGGTACAGCTCCTCACCCAGATCAGCAGCACCTTTAATATTAAACAGAAAACCATGAACAGCAGTTAAGACTTAGGTGATTCTAATACCATACCTAGATCGGTAAACACAGTGCAATTACTGTGAAGTTTTTCAATATAATTCGAAAAGCCATCTTTTGAGATTTTCACTAAAAATCTCTCCGATAGTGCTGTCATTTTTGAAGGGCTTCCATCGAAGAGGTAAAAGTAAACCTCAGCGTCATCACCGCCTATGCGATGTCCAAAATCTCGCATGCAAAAGTATAAATGATGGGTTAAAATTTTTCGAGTAGTTTTTCTTCGCAACGTTCCACGACTCTGAAAAATTAAAAAAAAAAAAAAAATGAATAAAGCTGAGCTAAAATGTCAAATTACTATTTTTCCTTACAGATGAATCTTTGGCATTGTCCGCGCTAGTTACATGCACCTGATACAAGCGGACTATTCCCATATTATTTGGGTCCACTGCCAGTGGCCCTACACGGGGCACGAGATCTAGTCCAAGTTTTCTGTAAAGAAAAAAATATATATATATTTGAATTCATTCTATGTTAGTGGCCACGCAACTCTGACTAAACTGCTTAATTGCTATAGTTTCAGATAGATAGGTTAGTAGTCTAATGTGGTTTTCCATTAGGCAAAAACTTGTTAAGTTTGACAACTAGACCTGCTGAGTGGGGAAGCGAGGAGTAACTAAATATATATCTAATATGCACACACGCCCCTAGTCTGAACACCTTATCAAGAAGAGGTTTAATTACCTCCTGAAAGGATACTACATACCTACCTACCTACTACATACATATGTCCCTTAATGCTAAAGTTGGATTACATTTTCAGAGAGTCAGTTGGTAAGCATCTTTTCGTCGAAAATACAACAGATAACAGCTCCTGACTAAACGATTTCGCAGAAGCTTGTAATAGGCTGATAAGTAGCACTAGGTTTCCAA
The DNA here is from genome assembly GCA_955612985.1 of Cheilosia scutellata. Taxonomy (NCBI): domain Eukaryota; kingdom Metazoa; phylum Arthropoda; class Insecta; order Diptera; family Syrphidae; genus Cheilosia; species Cheilosia scutellata. Next base: position 72,528,255 of record OY015312.1, read on the forward strand.
GGCCGCAACAAATGTTTGTTCCGTCTATTTTCAGAACACGAATAACCAAAGAGACAAATCTGCGAACCGCCCATCAAAATAAATTTGACATTAGACGCAAGATGGAAATGGAAGAGTCTCGCGATGGAAACAACAACCAGAGTGTTTATCGGAAAGTCAGTCAATAGATATTCTCGCTTATGAGAGCATCGTGTTAACAAGAGGCAAGTGAATTACCGCCTTAATTGATGACGGACGCTATTGCAAATACCTACGTACATTGATTTGGACACGATAACTCGCCCTAAGATGTCCCAGAATCTCCATTACAGACGATTTACCGAATGGAGAAGTTATCGGGTACAGTCTCATCGGAATACGGAAGGCACTGTGCACATTCAAAAATATAGTCGTCTTAAGTTGACTAGATTTCTCTGACTAAATAGATTGCCATGTAATTGTCATTTCATTCATTAATTTACAATTTTGTAAATTCGTATATTTTGTTCAAACGGTTGTCTGACAATATTGTAAGATCTAGGTTAGGTTAGGTTTACGGGTTGGTGAAGCTGAGTAGCCTCTTCTTCACCCCACTCACGTACTCGTGGACCCATTGTGATACCCTTCGATGGGGTTAGCCGTGTTGTATTGACTTTATTTCATCCTTCCCGTGGTTACTCAACTTTGTCGAGCCATCTCGTTGTCTTCAGATACCTGTAATGATTAAATATTGAGACATTAGAGAGTTCTTGGATTTCCTGGAAGTAGTAACTTCCAGTGTTCTGTTCCTCAAGTCACACAGAGACTTGGGCAGTGACAGAGAAAGTGAGTGGTGTCCTCGTGGGCTTCTTCATCACCGTCGTCATTTTTGAGATTTAGTTTCATTGTATGGCTTCTTAGAAGGTTGTGACCGGTTAGGGCGCCAACCAACTTGGACAGCGATATTCTGTCATATCGCAAAAGTTATTTGGTCCTGCTTTTGTTGTCCTCTGGCCACATCTTCCGTGATATGTCACAGGTGGTTAGAGTTTTCCACCTGATATTGGCTTTCATTCGGACCTTGGTCTAGGTCCATTGCATAACCTTTTCTTCCCAGTTCGTCAGCCCTCTCGTTGCCGGTTATGTCCCTGTCTCCAGGAACCCAACAGAGAATCGTATTATGCTGCGAGCCAAGAGCTTTGAGCTCTTCGAGACAGCGACGAACTAGTTTGGATTTTATCTCGTTAGAAGAGATTGCCTTGATAGCCGCCTGGCTGTCAATAAATATAGTCATATCATTCCGTGGTATTGCCTTTATTGATACCATGTTTTCCACTTTCACGACCGCCAGTACCTCAGTTTGGAAAACACTAAAGTAATTAGGGAGCTTGATTAAACTATGTATGTTGAGTTCCTCTGAGTATAATTCGGCTCCAGTTCCACATTTCATCTTTGATCCGTCAGTGTAGATGGCTATTGATTTCGTTTCCGTGGATTCGTTCCTGTCCCATTTTTCCCTCCTCGGAAACCGGCAAGAGAATGGTTTATCGAAGTCTAGGTTGGGTGACATGTAGTCAGTGTCGATGTCACTCCCTACGTATTCCTTGAGGATCCGCGCATGCCCAAAGAGACTGGGGATCCAGCATACGACTGCCTTTTTAACTCGTTCATTGACATTTAGTTTCCAATTAAGTTTTCTGTTGAATATTATTCCCAGATATTTCGCACTCTCTGCCACCTGCAGGGGTATTTGCTCAATAGTTGTTGGTTCAAACTCAAAAAGCGGTATGCTTCTTCTGTTTGTAAACAGCACAAGTTCGGTCTTCTGGGGGTTCACCCCAAGGCCACAATGTTTTGTCCACAAATTGAGTGAACGCAGTGAGCTTCCTAACAGTTCATTTATAGTTGGTAGACATTTTTTCCTGTCGCAAGCATTACTACATCGTCCGCATAAGCGACGGCCTTTACTCCACTGTTTTTGAGTTTCATGAGTTTTTCATTGATGACGAAAACCCAAAGTGGGGGGAAATGACTCCTCCCTGCGGTGTGCCTCTGGGGGCAGTTACTTGTAGGTCAATGTCACCTAATCTCGCATTGATATTCCTTTCATTGAGCAGGCTCATGATCACGTTAGTGAGAGATATTTCAACGTTGGAATTCTGCAGAGCCCTCTTCACTGCACACGTTTTGACATTGTTGAACGGTTCCTCAATGTCTAGAAACGCGGCTAGTGTGTATTCTTTATCTTTTAGTTATTTTTCTATAGTGCTGACGGCGTCATGCAGCGCTGTTTCCATTCCTCTGCCTTTAGTATAAGCATATGTTTAGCACTGGAAATCACGCTGTCATTTAGCCGAATGTTCACCAGTTTTCCAAAGATTTTCAAAATAAATGATGTTAGAATTATGGGTCTGAAATCCTTTGCAGTAGTATGACTTGTAATATCTAACAATCGTCTGTAATTAGCTTAAGATAAGACGCTTGACCTAGGTTGCCTATTCAATAAATATATAGGTACCTAAATAAAGTTTATTTTTTTTATTGAATAGGCAACTTAGGCCTAGCTCCATTCGTTTCTGTGAGTTTAGTACATTAGTAGTTTGAACCTGATGGGATTGAAGAATGTTCGTACTACTCTTCAATCCCAGGTTCTATACCTACCTATCAATTTAAAACTATGTCCGTTTTACTACCACTGCCCATTATGTTAAATTAAATCATGCACCATTTTTTCCAGCTTCGTTTTAACCATGCAAACTGACAACCTCGCTTTAAAATGTCCCCAGCCTAGAATGTCTAGCTACAAAAAAGAGCAACAACACTGCCGCAGGTAGACTTTTATTGAATCATCTTAAACTCGACGAAAACTTGTTTTCTACCTGTGTTACGCGAATGCAATATTTCTCATGATAATAATCTTGAGTGAAACCATACGACCAAAGAAGTTCTCTATGTAAAATGTATATAAACCTTGGTATAACTCTGTGTTAGATATGTAGATATGTGTGTAAAATGAGCATGGAACAACTAATGTCTGTGTATTAGAATGTTCAATAAAAAAAATTGCAGAAAGAAACCATTTAGAGAACTATTATTTGGCCATCTACCTATATAGGTATACTATACGCATTTAAATAAGATGTTGGGCATAAAAATCCTTTTTCTTTGGATTAAAGTATCACTATGAGGTTGTTCTTTTATGTTTTAAGCAATGTACAACATAACGATCTTCAGCAATGTTAGTTGGGCTTTAACTAGTAGGGAATGAGATGGATTTAACATTGATTTGGCTCAATGCACGGCCGGCGGCGTTCAAACAGATGCAATAATCTTTAGCAATGTTAATTGGGCTTTGACTTTGACATGGGTTTAATATTTTTATCGTTCACTACATCTAGGTAGGGACATATTGCAGCGCTTTCTTCGGACGCCATGTTCAGTTATTTTTTATTTGCACTTGGCTACCATACCAACACTCATTTAAATACTTATCTCGTTCCTACAACTTTTGTATTGCCTCTTTTGAGGCATTTGAGATGTTAACAATCTTAGCAGTCTCTTAGCAAGAAATACATACATACGGTAGGTGCCTATTCACTTAGAAAAGAAATAGTATCTAAAAAAAAGGAATGATAAAGGATACATGGTTGTACCATCTAAAGATATGACAATTTCTACGTACATACATACAGTGTTTGAAGATGACTAACCTAACGTCTGTTGATAGGGTTACCAATGTATATACGATACTACATACTTGATGTTGGTTGCATGAAGTTTGAACGTGGTTGTCTCCATTCACAGTATACAAATGTTAAGTCCGGAAAAAAATTATCGCAATTTAATTTTGATTTGGGCGCAGTAGCGCAGTGGTTACACAAATTACATCTTAAGTTTTTTTTCTACTGCGCCACCTCTCGCGAACGTCTGACAAACATCCGAGAGTATGACTGTCCTGAAAAAGCTTCTCAATTCAGCCGTTCGGACTCGGCATAAAATTGTAGGTCCATTCCATTCGTCCCAAAAATATAAACTCACACAAACGAATGGTTGCGAGAAACTAGGCCTTGGGTGTCTACCGCCTGTTGCGCCACCTATTTATTTATTTATTTAGATCCATCACCTTATCTGGGTCCAAATTCATAGCCGAATGAACAGATATCATAGCAAGTGAGCTTAATCTTGCATTCTGCATACAATAAGTTTACGGTACGCTGTTTAAATCCTTTTCATAGTTGAAAAGGTTCTTTCAACACCAGCTGTGATCTCTGGAATCGTGGCCAAAACCATAAGGAAGAAGTTTATAGCTCTAAAGTAAGCCTTGTCACATATATCAAGCATTTTCAAAACTTCGGTAGAAGGATCACTCGACGATATTTTTTCACACCAAAGAATGTACCTACTCAGCTTTTACAGCTGACAACGAAATTGCATTCGGCCCTAGCGAGGTATCCGTCGGAACGGAAAATTCTCCGCAACGCATACTCCGTCGGAGACTCAAATTACATTCGAGGTATCCGCTTTCGGAAAGAATAATTAAAATGCGACAACGCATTGAATTGATATGATGTTGTTTCGTGGTACATCGGGATTTTCCTATTTAGTGCTTGTTTTTTCGTTTGTTTTTGCCCTGGAAACACACATTTAAGCAACAAATACAACCAATTACTTTACTAAAAGTTGTTTTTCTTTATTGCTTTCATTTATCAACACTTCACTGCAAATCGTAAACAAATTCCGCATCCAATTCCTATCGGAGCATATCGGAAGAAAATTCGTATGAAGCTGTCAAAAATATCAGTAAGAACGCACTTCATCGCACTAAAACGCAAAACGCCAGTGTGCGTTACATATTTGTCGGAACGAAGTTCCGAAAAGCTGTTCCGAAGTATACCTACCTCGCTGCAAAAATCCTCCGATTCGTATAAAATCGGAGAATTTTCCATTCCGACGGATTTCATTTCGTTCACTCGCTGAACTGCAGGAAAACCTGGGAGAAGAGCTTGAAACGATAGTAGAACGTCTTCGTTGACAATGAATCTGTCCGTAAGATTTTGTATTAACGAATCTATGCAAGGAATGAGTATAGACACTCTTAAATAGGCGCCCGTAGAAGATGTTTCTGGATTGGACCTCGTTGTTTGTTTCAATGAAGTTCTTGGAGCTCTTAATTCAACTTCAAAAAAGTCTTCGGCAAGTTGGGATGCGGAGTGAAAAGCCCCTCTGAAAAAATCTTCGGCATTTTCTCTGATGTTCTTATGAGAATTCAGAACTTCTTTTGAGCGGTCGATTGCAGAAACGAAATCTAAAAATTTCTTCTAAAGGAAAACTGATAAGGGCAGCGTTAAACTGAATAGTTCTTCGTATACAATGAGGCTTACTAGGAAATCACTTTTTTGGACCGCTGCCAAAATTGTTGATGCTTTCGAAGACATGGCACACGTTCTGCTCGTTATTTCTTCAAGACTTATTGAGATGCATTTGAAGAGCTCTACAAAGGAAATAATACTGTCATGCCTTTGAATGAATATTGTTTCACAAAGGCGTAGAAGTCGAGTTTTTCGGCTCTCCGGTGCGTGTTTTTTAATGACTTTTTTGAAAGTTATATTTGCATTTGAATGGTTGCGGAAGATATTAGCTATTTCACTAACTACATCAAAGGCAATATGCGAATTGCAGGAGTTGACATAGCAGAGGGTCAAACGATGGCTTCCACAGTGCACATACCTAGCGTTTGGATACTGTAACCTACCGGAATAGCCTCCTTATTTTTATAGATTTGAATTTATTTATTTATATTAGAAAGTTTTAGTTATTTGTTTAGAACTCGCCCATTTGCATGGCTTCAGGGGCTGAAACCCCCCCCCCCCCCCCTGACTAAGTGCCTGCTTTGCCATTACATTTTTAACGCCAAGAAGGAGTCACCGGAGACCCCATAAAGTATATACATATATATATATTGTGCATCTGTATAAAATTCTGAATCGATTTAGCTATATATCCGTCTGTCTGTCTGTTGAAAAAAACAATAGCGTCCAAACGAATTGACCTATGCGAATACAATTTTGTGAGAGGACTTATTTTAACCGTCTTCAGGTTGGTATTACAAATGGGTTATGCGTATGCCGTACAAGTAGTTCTGGTACCTACCATAGAAAACGATATTAGACCCATGCGTACACACTAACCCACATGGCAAACATTTTGCATGACTTTTATGCAATGGAGGGTATGCGTTATAATCGGCCAGACCGATATTTATGTAATACGGAGCTTAGTTGCGAAAGTAGAAGCAACTTTAACGGAGCCAAATCATATAATGAATCCAGATGGATCATGTGCTGAATCAGAAAAGGAATCGAACAATCTACTAATGGACACTCCTAGTCAAAGACCTTATACCTATACAGCGGTCACTATACCACAGACCTGTCCCGAGCTCATAAGTGATTAAAAACATGAACTTTTGGCAGTCTGACTCTGCTATTGGGTACTATACCTCCCTAGTGCCTGGTCTGAGGCAAAATTGGTCTTTATACCTAAAGCAGGTAAACTCAAAACCACGTACTCAAGTCCAATCAGTCCGACTTTTACTTGCTTTCAAAACTATTAAAAGTTCAGTAAATAGTACCTTGCCATCTAAGTCACAAAATGGCGATCAAAAAGTCTAATCTGTTGGGACAGCTCTTTATATAATCATACATTCCATCGATATTATACCCCCTAAGCACTTCACACTAGTGGCCTTCCTTGATATAGGTGCATTCAACAACGCTATAAAAAAAATTCGATTACAAATATTTATTTAGAAAAATGGGAATCAGAGTAATCAATGATTAAAATGGAGTCCAGCACAACGGGGAACTACTCACAGATTGATCCTCTCCTCTCTACTCTGGAATCATATTCTAAAGTCTAAACAAACTCCTCCTGCGGATAGAACATGACGATTGGGGGGTTGCTGCAGACGACACGTCACTATTTCTTCGATATCATTACACGCAGACTTGCTGCGGTCTTGAGGTGTTGTACATATATCCATTCACACAGTTTTTCCATAGTTTGCTATATGTTTTGGAAGTAATTTTTCACAGCTGTGTGACTTCGTCGAATCTTGTTGACTATATAGAGGCTTTTATGATCTTCGCCCTTATATGCCCTATAAGGTAACTTGGTTCTGTAAGTTAACGACAAGTTCTATTAAACTACTAGTACACGACATGTAAAACACGAATACGGGTTGACGTCATTTCGATGTCATTTGATTTTGAACATATAGTTTCCAAAATTAATTCCAATACATACATTTTCTTCGGACATTTAGACATGTTTCTCTTTTCGAGTGAGCTAGTGATTCTTTTGAAAATCGATACGTTTCCGTAAAGATTTCGTTTAGATTCTTATTTTCAAATTCTCAAAAAGAGAAAGTGTTCTTACTTGCACTTACACATAGGTATGGATATTTGACGCCTTTTCGTTTAAAAATCGTGATTGTAAAAAAGAGCTCATACACGAATTATTGTGACACATGATACTGATCTGGCATTTCTGTCCGCATGTGAAATTACGATTTCTGTCACAAAAGGTGACGATAGTTTTCCGCTGAGTGAAAATCTTATATATTGGTCTCTATTGGACTTGGACACATTATCAGAAGAACAGGTACCTATAACGATGGTCATCTGGACGATAAGGTTTGGATATGCATGTAATATATTTTTGTTGGCCGAGTCGATTATTTAAACTTAATGCAGCTCTCAAACTTTTAACTTTCGCATTGACATCCTACATATCATTTCAACGGCAATCGTAACGTAAGAAAAGTTACGTGATTTGGGCGGAGACAATAACGTCATTCAGGAGAGAATTTAGGCTGTTGCTATTCGCCCGTTGTTCGAGACACGGGTACGTAACGAAATGTCAAAGTTTATATTGCGTCAAGTTGGGGTATGTGGCTCGCTACGCTCGCGGCAAGGGCTCTAAACTCCAGTATAATCATTTTCGGACATTATGCCTTACGTTTAGGATCAAACTTTTATATTTATAAAGAGTTTTTAATGAAAATAGGATTACGTTACGTTGATTACGTACCCGTGTCTCGAACATCGGTAAACGTCAGTTCAGTACAAAATCTGTCAAAATCAACGGGCGAATAGCCACTTCGGAGAATTTATAACATTTGGGGGTGACTAGTTCGGCGATTATCTATTTCCTTACAGAACGAAATAAAGACTGCTCTGCAATTTTTTATGCAGTTTTTATTATTAATTAAACCCTAAATTTTCGTCGTCATTAATTCGACCAGTCTACTGTATGTAAGTACTTATTTTATTCATTTTATGAAATGATCATTTAAAGTTCATTGCTCTGGTTACCCTATAGTCGAAACCTACCTAGGCCAGTCTGCAGTCATTCAGGCACGTCTGCATCCACACAGTGTCACATTTTCGAACATTAAACAAAGGGAATACCTACATAAGTAGCTACAGCCTATATACAATCATAATCGTCGAAGAATTCGTAATGCACTTTTTTTTCTGTATCTGCTAAACTGCATAACATGAAACCACATAGTAATGAACACATGAGCATTGCATGGAGCAGCAGCAGTGAAAGAATATATAAGCGATTCCAAAATTTTTCGATTTCTTTATTCCTCATGTTCGTCTACTCTAAATACATAGCCTAAACATGCTGTAGCTGTAGATCCATCTCAACCCTCACTTATTCAAACACCAGTGTGAGTATCGATAGCAACGAGCGAGAGTAGCATAAACCGCAGACTCAACTCAACATTCAACAACAGTGGCCACCGACAGCATAGCATAGCGAGATCATCTGTACACAGCCTTCGGAGTTGTTTCAGCCGGCGCAGTGTAATATTTTTGCGGGTTCTAAAATCACTCAGCCGGGATACATCTACCAGTTAAATTTTAGTCGCCATCACGGCTGAATCGTTTCTCTCGACTAAGCCGGATACTAAAAATAGAAATCTTATGTAAGACTCATATTTAGAATTCAAATTAAAAACCTTTAAAGGGAACGAATAAAATCAAAACACACATCTATTTGAAATTGTAATAATGTGCCTAGTTTTGGAACAAAGGCTGAACTATCGCTCCTATCCGACAATTGAGTCAAGTTTTTTCTAGTGAATTTTACATTACATATACTCAAACAAGACAAAAAAAAAAACATCAACAAGCGCATACCAACTCTGAAACCAGTTTGGGTTTTTGAATTAACAACCACCAACCTTAAAACTGGGTACGTGGTACTCGCAAGAGTTGTTGCTGAGATTTTCGATACAGATACTTTTCAGTATTTTTTACAGAACTTTTATTTAGTGAACAAAAAAAAAACCAACGAAATCTATCCAACTATCAAAATGTGCACCGCTGCAGCTTGTTAAAATTGTTAAAATTTCATGTAAAGTTATAGATGTTTATGTTTCTCGTGTCTGTTTGTACAATAAAATGTGTAATGCCAGAGAACAAGATTATGCGCTATTTACAAATGGCATAGTGTCGGTGATTGTATATACTTCCCCCTTTATATACAACCAAGTGTTATACCACGGTGATATAATTCAGTCGCGCTTAGGTTCATTTTCAATTTGAGAGATAATAACTACGAGTTGAACAAAATAAAAAATAAAGTGTGCCTCTGTGTAACGAGACTTAACTAAACAGAAAGGAAGCTTTCCATTAATTGCGGGTGTTTATAAAATTGTCATTCCTTGACTTTGTTGCATAAATTATTAACAAAACAAAATGTGTCTATATTTGAGTTCTACCTACTCATGGTTTCTACACAAAGAAAATTGCTTCGCAAGATTTATCATTCATTTCGTTGAACCTCAAAGGGGTCGAGTATCTAGTGAAACAAAAGTGGTTTCGTTATTATTTTTTCCTTTGCGGTTTTTCGTAAACATTACTCATGGTCATGACATGACCAACTTTTTTTTGTGAAATATGCACAAGTCACAGGAATTTACACGCTACTCTTCTTTTTTTTTCCTTTTTTACAGAGAAAATTTCGAGTAACAGGATCAAAACGATAAAATTACAACAATATGGCAGTGTTTGGAATGGTGTCTGCCGTTTCCGGCTTTGTCAAAATAAGACACCTTTTAGATAGAGCAATCATAGATAATATGGTATTTCGTTGCCATTATAGAATTACAACAGCAATATTATTTGTGTGCTGCATCATTGTAACGGCGAATAATTTAATTGGTAAGTTTTATTATATGTAACATAACATTATACCTATTTGTACAAGTGTATGTGGGTGATGGTGCAACCTATGCATAGTTCTAAATGATTGTATTTAATTCACACAATTTAACACTCAGCATGCGTTAATTAGTTCACGAACAACAAGTCCAGTTTTTTGCGATAAAATTAAAATTTTACTACAATCTACAATAATAGGTGATAAAATGAATTGCAGCACAAATATGCAAACGTTCCTTTAACTAGAAAACAAGTAGGGAAGCCATTTTAGGAAAGTGCTTAGTTGAAAATTTGTATTGCTTCTCTGCGAACCATCTTAATGGTTGATTTAGGAATGTGAATCTCTTCTGCACAGCACTGGGCACTGCGGTGCGGTGATTCATGCCAAAAGTAATTTCTTTTTGCTGTTCTTTTTGAAAGTGGTAATAATATGTAAGCCTAAGAGAGTCTTGTTAACTAGGCACAGATCAAATAACATATTTCAAATTGATACTATTCTTTCTAAGTATGTGCCATCAAGCAACTTTTTTACAGTGGCACTCACGTGGGCGTCTCCGTTTTATTGAAATTAGCAGCAAGTTTTAAAAAAATGTGTGCCCGATTCATAATATCTATCCGACTACGTTTTAGACGACAAAATTAAAAAAAAAATAGATTGTTATCGTCAGTTGTATGCAGTTTAAGAACTCCTCAACCGATTGCAACCATTTTGTGTAATCTGATTATTTATGTAATGGCAGATTTTTCCCTATTTTCCATTTCGAATTTGGCCACTTTTTTATTTTGGATTATAGAAAAAAAGTATGAAATCTATTCACCACAAGAAAACTAAGGAAATCCTTAAAACAGCAATATATATAAATAAATAATATTGTCTGGCTATTGCATTCCAAAAGAACAACATGAAAGAGATAAAGATGGGGTTAACGACCAAATTAAGATCTTTAAATTTGACAGAGAAATTCAAAGCTTCATCGTGAATAGGTCTTTCTATATGATAAAATTATGGTTTTGCCCCGATATGGTAATGAACGCCCTCTCTTTACATTTCTCCCAACGCTGTGTCTAACCTAACGCTACTTTACATTCACGCATATATATTTTAAAGCAGAAATTTCAAAATTTCATTTTTTCCTTGTTACGTTTGCTATGACTGGGAGTACAATATTATTAGTTGAATGTCATGAAATTAACATGCACTCCTTTTTCGTCCGCATATAGCTACTTTTCTTTCAATTTCTTCGTGCTAGGGTTTTTTTTGTTGATTTATTTACATAAGTTTAATTTTAAGGAAAAACAATTTTAAATTGTTTATGAATGCATCGAAATATGGATCGAATAGATCCTTTGGAATGGTTTCATTTATATTCGTTCAGTAAAAGAGACAATACTATTAACGAAATGACAGCTGTCACATATGCTACAATTCAATTCCCAATTTATTATACATATCGCTCATTTACTTGAAGACTGTCATAACTCAAAAAACTCGATTTTGCAGAAAACATGTTTAAAGTTTTCAATTGACTACCGCCTTGCAGAAATCTGAAGAAATCTTATAATTTCGAAATTAACTAGTAAACTTTTATAAATTTAATATATCCATAAAGGTAAATCGACAACAACTAGTCTTTTATGGTTTTTACCTGAACGAAAATATTCCCTACTTCGAATTGTGACGTTATTGTTGCAAAAATTATATTCATAGGAGTGTCATAAGTTCGAATATGTCGTTATTATTGAGAAAAAAAACAATAGTTTTGTACTTAGTCATTTCATTTTCAAAGTCTTATAATTTGAACTTTTTGAACTTAATATAAAGGGAGTTTTTTTTAGAGGTATACAAATACAATATGGAATAAAATACTTCCAGCTAATATTAATGTCTATGATATTAGCTTTATTTAATAGCTAATAATTTTTTGCCATTACTTTTTAAATTTCGGGCGAACCGAACCATGGTTTTCAAAATAAGTTTGCACAATTTGCACTCGTTGTTCTGGAGTTCATTCATCGTAAAATGGCAAAACGTACTTACCACAAATCAACTTTCAACTGCCATTTGACAATCTGTAGAAACAGAGTTGCCAATTTAAGAACCAAAACTCTAGAAAAACACCCTTTACTTCTAGTATTTAATTAATAAAAATAATAATTCAATAACAAGAAAATATCTTCAGCGTAACTTCTTTTTTTGAGTACACTACCCTACTTGAATTGCTCTTTAGTGTATGCAGATTTGTAAAAAACTGAATTTGGTGATTCTCATTAAATTTTAAGTATTTTTACTTGTGAACGTTTCAGCTCTACCATATTTAACGGAGCAATGTCATTTGCCAGCATTTTTAAATCAAAAAAATTCTCAAAACAAAGCTATTTTACAATAAATGGATCTCCTGTTTTTTTCGCCGATCGGATTATTGAAAAAAATAATTCGGGAGTATAAATGGGACCACTTTTAAGCATTCGTTCCGTTCCCTCTCAATTAAGGAATGCACAGAGTCTCCTTTGTTTTGTGTATGGATAACCATGCCAATTTCAATGAAAATCCTGTAGAAAAATTACTCCTGTGTTTATGAGAAAAACCCTGTTTTATCGTGTAATCATACTGTTTTATTCCCATTTGAATAAACTTGAAAAATTCTATTGATCGACGCACGGTCGAGTGTTTGCTTCCATGAATAAGACGTGAACGTGGACGTACGAAAAATTGCAAGACTAAGATCAACTTGAACATGTCGTACATCGCCTTATAGATATCATTGGATAAAAAACGAAGCCGGACACGCTGTGATTCGAAAAAGAAGTATTCTGTTCAAACTCAAGGTGGTATTGATCGAACTGAAGACAAATTAGATAACGAAACCATAGACAAAGGTATGGAGGGTCCACTTCAGCAACCTACACCCGCGACCCACTTAATGGATAAGCGGGCCATAGAAAATGAATGAATTAAAATATTTATCATTTATTTCATATTTAATTAATAGTTCCTATTCTATTCTTACATTTCGAAGAAAAAAATGCACTCCAATGAAAAAGAGTTCCTGTATACAATTTATTATGCCGGCAGAAATCATTCCGTGTGCGGTGGCCATTGTGTATTATTTCTAAAAATTTATAATTTTTATCAACAATTTCGTCTCATTTTGAGTTATTGAGATCTATTGAGAGTTTCCATCGACAAAATTATCTTCAACAACGACACATTGTCTTATAATATAAACGGCTGACTTCTAAACAGCCAGTCTTTTTTACAAAAATAACGTCATAAGAAGAAATACTTCAGTTGACGAAAGTATTTTTTTCATCAAGAACGTCACATGTTGCAGTATATGGAGTTTGATTCAAGTTAAATATTTCAACAAATCAGTCACAACACGAAATAATGCACTTTATATGAAATTTATCTACATTACAAATATCATAACATTTTAACGAATAATGTCACAACACAAAATATGCCAGTTTTTTAGAAAAGCAAACCAACTAACACACGATGACGACTGTAGCAAACTGAGATATGTCGCTGTTATGAGTAAAAAATGTTAGGATATATGAAATGAAATAACGGCATATTCTCTTCTAACGCGGAAGGTATACAGGATATTAATACGAAACTTTTACACAATAATGAAGCATCATAAAACGAATATTTCTGCATCATTAACTCAAAAATCGCGTTTTTTGAGTTATGACAGTCTTCTAGTAAATGAGCGATATACCCAACCTACTATTCGATCTGACGTTTTGGTAACCTTACTGAAGTCACCAAACAATGGTCTGGTCAGTATATTCAAATGCTTTCACCTTTTTTTATGGATGCAATTGTCAAAAGATATGGATTCTTTTGATTCTTTATTTAAAAGTATTGAATTTTTAAAAGAATACAATATAACACTAAATTATTTCTATTTTTTGAAAAATATGTATCTACCTACCATGATTTGAAAAAAATTGCCTGCCAACGACATAGTATTTTTTTTTTGGATGTGCAATACGTTTCATTATTTTGAATAAAAAAAAAAAAATTAAGTGGAATTTTGCAATCTCTTCTCGCAATACCATAAGCATAAAAGAAAGATTTTTCTCTCTTACAACCGCACAATGGATGAAAAAGAGAAATAAACTCAATTTAGAATCAGTGAAAGCAAAGAAAATTTTAAAAATAAATCTTGCGTAGAATGTTATAACTATATTTATAACTAATATATGCAACTGAAAAAATATAAAAAAATGTCTTATTTAAAAAAAAAATCATCTCCTAACTGTCCGGCTTTTCGATTTTTTGTGATGGTAACCCTATTCGTGCATCAATATGTTTAGGTAATCTGATGTTTAGCGATATCGAAACTCAAATATTTTGAATCTTATATCCTTCACGGATATTTTTCGAAATACGTTCAGTAGAAAGCTACCGTGGAGATATGAATACAATACCTTTATGAAACATAAAACTGAAAATAGGTAATGCAAAATTTGCACACTATCATGCGGCGTATTGGAGTGCATATTTGTATTTTTAATTATGTAAACGAAGCCAGTAGAAAAATCAGTAAAAGTAACTGCCGTATGATTTCGTTATCAAAATCAGCTGCGAAACATAAATTTGCGAACGGATAGGTATGATTTAAATGTAATTTAAACAAACGAAGTAAATAATGTCGGGCCTAATAAAATTGTTTGGCATAAAAAAGGAATCACTTGATGAAGTCATACTTACACATTTATGCCAATTCAAGCAAAGGTCATATCATAAACAAAAATGTATGTTTGTATATTGTTTGTGGTAGGTATGTGGTATATTTTTTTATGACCCGAGCAATCCAAGTGTAAACTTTGAGGTACCGTTAGCCTTGCTTAGCTTGTTATTTCAACAAATATATTTCAAAAGGCTTAATATTTCTTTGAAATATTTTAGGATAGGTACTCTACTACATACTACCATAACAGTTCTTTATACTCAGGGTTAGCCGTTACCCGATACTTAGTAATTTTTTATATTTTTCTGTAATTTTTGATGAGAAATTGGTTACGATCAGTCAGAGAATAGTTTTTCAGTTTACGTTTATGGATGAGTAGCCGATATTCCTACCTGAGTACCTACTCAGTTGCCATTTCGATGAGCCTTAGAACATTATAAAGGGTGTCCCATAATTCATATAAAATTTTAATTTTGCGCCATTTAATAGTACAGTAATGCCAACGTAAAAAAGATAACAATGTGACAACGAACAGTATGTGGTTAGCTATACGAAAGAACAACGTTTTTTCATTGTCCATGCCCGCGTTCCATTAACCCGCTAGATGACTAGCGGCATGCCAAACTCCATACAAAAAAAAACTGACATTTCACAATATGTGCTAGAGTTCTAGCGCAAATGCAAGTTTTTTTTATATGGAGTTTGGCATGCCGCTAGTAATCTAGCGGTCAATGGAACGCGGGCATTGTTGAGCAATATTTTAAAAATATACTGAAGGTTTGTCAGCTACAGCCTACAGTCCGTAATTTTCGAACAAAATCATCTTCAGTGATGAAGCTCATTTTCATCTTGATGGCTTCGTTAATCGTCAAAATTGTCGCATTTGGGGTTCAGAAAACCCACGTGTAATTGTTGAGAAACAACTGCATCCACAACGCGTGACTGGTGGGGATTTTGGGCTGGAGGCATTATAGGACCATTCTTCTTCGAAAGTGCGGCTGGTCCAGGCAGTAACAATTAATGGTGTTCGTTATCGTGACATAATAACCCAGTTTTTAGTGCCCAAATTACAAGATATGGATGTGACCAACATTTGGTTACAACAAGACGGTGCCACATTCCATACAGCCAGAGAAACAATTCAATTACTGCATGAGTCATTTCCTAATCGTGTAATCGGTCGTTTTTGCTTTCATAATTATTGTCCATCTAGAGATCTTGAAATTTAACGCCATTGGGCCAGCGTTTAAAAATATTTTACTGAATTTAAATTAAAACCAAATTGTACCAACTATTTATAGGTAGTTTGCAAATTCCTTTTATTTCAGAGAAGATGTAATCAAGTAATTAGCTCTGGAAAGAAGTTCCAATAAATTTGGTTACATATCAGTCAAACTTCCATAACTCGAACTTCTTTAAGTCGAATTTCTCTATTACTCGAAGTTTTATTGAGAACTTTGAGCTTTCAACGTTTCAACTTTTGGCCTGCATAACTCGAAGTTTCTACAACTCGAATTTATTTTCTATCATTTTGAGAGTTCGACTTATGGAAGTTCCACTGTACCAAACTTAAAAACAAATATATTTTAATATATTTTACCGCTCCGAGAGTATAACTGTCCGTACTCGGCATAAAATTGTAGGTCTCTTCCATTCGCATCAAAATAATAAAAACTCACAAACAGATTATGGTGACTTTTGAGAAGACTTGGCCCAGGGTGCCTATACCCAGCTGTTGTGCCAATTATTTATTTTATTTATTAAGTATGTGTATGAAGAACTTACACTTGGAAAAGTGTGGTCGCAGTCGCTTCTACTCTACTTCAGAGGGACAAGGACGTTAGATAAAGGGTAACCTAGCGGCGTACACCATATTCGAAAGGGTGACGCATATTTGGTGACACATTGTGGTTTATGTTGGTTTCCATTGGAAAGTAGCATAAATAAACATCAAACTTTAGTGTATCCAGTCATACATTTTGTAATAAAAAATATTTCAAACCTACTGCTGCATGATGAATCTGATCCCATACCTACCTAAAAATATTTTTTTTATCCTTTAGTTTATGGTTTCGCGGTTACTATTTCTTAAAGCAAACTGAACTAAACCGTTCCACAGATGGTTGTCCTGATTCGTTTGACCTCGAATTATATAAAAATATATACTGTACTGTACATAACATATCGGCAAGTTAAAATGAACCTACTAGACTAGGCGGACATAGTTGATTTTCTAATATCCTATAGATTTTTCATATTCATAAATCATAATCATCACTCCCACCAACATTCTCTGCTTAAGTTCAAACCAAAACAAACTTTGAATTTGTGTCATAAACAAAAAAAAAAGATTTGAACACTAAACTAACTATTTTGTGGGTGCGCATTTGTTGATCAGCAATGTCATGAGGTCGCCCCTTATCGTTGTCGATAGTTTAAAAGCAAAGTTGAGTCATTTAAAACGCTTAGCTTTTCAATGAGTTCTTCGACTCAGCACTTCTATAATTCGAGCACAGAAACTTGTACATACCACATATTTTATATATGTATTTAATGTAGATTTACTTTACCAACATATTGTGCAATTTGTTGTCCTCTTTTAGCATATTTGAGTAGTAGCGACTGATTTTGAGATGATATGTTAACAGTATTAAAATGTCTTTACCACGTTACAGCAGTGTATATGTGAAAGCTATCCACTTCAGGGCGGTAACACTTTCTTTTAAAGTCACGAGTGTCCAACGAGTCGTTTAACATCGTCGAATAGTTCAATCCATAGTTACATAGGCCAGTCAGCAGTTGTAATTATGTATATATCAACACAGTATACGTATGTGCGCTAATTATCACAATTTCCATTACAATTAGTATTTCTCAATAGGCATACGTATGTACAATTTGCTAGCTAAATTATTGAATACTAAAAATTGAGATATAGCACATTACGTCTAACGTTGGATTGAGATATAGCACTCATAACCAATTATTTAATTTTATTGCTGTGACCAGTGAGATGCAAATGACGCCGGTCTCTATTAATATTGGCATCATTTTTAAAATCTATCTTTAACGAGAAGAGATTAATTCAGACAAACCGTGATTTAATTGTTCTCAAAGTAGTTGCTTTTTTTCCATGAAAAATTAAACAATATGGACGTTTCTTGATCTAAAGCCAGTATTAGACGATATGTTGAATCAGCATACGTATGCTGAAAATTGTGTTCCAATCACAACATATCGTGCATACTTGATGACAGAAATTTATTTTTTACACAATATGCTGTGATTGGAACACAATTTTCAGCATACGTATGCTGATTCAACATATCGTTTAATACTAGCTTAAGACTTCTTGCTGAAAGCAAATAAAAAAGTATAAGAACACGTACAAATTATACAAATTATAGTAGATACGTATGTTATTCGGAAATATAAGACAGAAGTGCCAGTGTCATAATCCGGTTAGTACAATTTACAAACGAAAATAGTACGAAAATAGCATCCCAAAGAAGTAGTTATTTTATGTCAAATAACAAATAAAATTAAACAACACAGTACAGAGCGGAATTTTATAAAAAGCCTTTATCGTAATAGAATAATTGTTGACAAAACTTGGGGAGTTTATCGGTTTTGGCCAGCGAAAAACGTTCTTAAGTGACAAATATGCTTGATCTTTAGATGTATATACCTTTAAGCTCGTTCGTTCAAGCGTACATTAGGAAGTGACTCAAAATCACAGTCCATTGCATAGTTTATTCTAGTCTTGGTTCGCTCCTAGTATGCATACCCAACTGACATTGTCAAATCCTCTACTTGAGGCTAATCAGACCGATCATAACATAGCAAAAGAGCTCAGCATTGAAATATGTATAACCAGCTGTACGTGTACCCGCCCGTGCACAGGAATTGTATTGCTTATAGGTCTTAGATAATAATGTTCTTTTATAAAATGCGATTTTCTGAAATTTTCTTTGTACATAAACCTGAAATACATCAATGCGAACAAAACAAAAAAAGAATCATGAAAATCGGTTATCGACTTATAACGTTATCGAATTTCACCCCGAAGGAATTATATAAGAAGATAGAAGATAAGACCCAATCGTATAATCCTTTTACAGCTTTTGGTAGTTATTTTTTAGATGTAGAATGTCATCCACTTTAAGCACCCCACATTATGTGACGTTAAAGTTATTCGGCAGTTTAATACCCTATTCACACCAAGCCGAAAACCGAGATTTCGTCAAAAAAGTTTAGAAAACACGTGGATGCATTCACACCGCACAACAACTCGTTTTCGTTTGACGTTTCAATTAGCTGTGAAACTAGCTATGCAATTTTTGTGGGGACTAAACTTTTATTTTAGTTACTAAACTTCGCTCGTATTGATATAATATACAAACAAAATTATTTAAGCTACTTGATAATCGTTAACTTATGGTTAAATGCATAAAATAATTAACATAAGCAACAATCAAAATCAAAATATCTGAAAATACCATTTAGTTGTGGCAGGTAGTGCTGCCGTTCTAAAATTATAGAAAAAACTGAATAATTTGTTCGTTATGGTGAATGATAACAAGGATTCCACATTCGTAGACAAAAAACTAGAAGAAACGACAGCACTGAGAGAGAGAGCTATCCTGTCAGCAGTTTTGCTGAGCTCGCTGAATGTTGCAAAAGGTGTGTCTGCTTCAACAACCCAAAGATTGTAATCGTTTTCGTGGCGTTTTCATGAAAAACGACCTCAAACAACTCGTTTTGAAAACTGCAATAGGTATGGGAAAACTTCTGTTTTCGACTGTTTTCGCGAAAACCCAGTTTTCGGCAGTTCAGCAAAACTGCTGAAATGATGCTTCTGTAAAAAGAGCAAACCTCTAGATTTTTATTGAAAATAAAGGGGAATACATAGATTAATACATATATATTTATAAGAATAACAATGAACACGCATGTCAAATTGGTGAGCGGAATGAGTATTCATATTTATAGTGGTAAGCTCGATCTGTTTATTGTTGACAATGAAACAAAAATATTTTAGGTTAGTAACTGTACCAAAATATGCAAGATATGACCACGCATCAACCAGAGTAACTTAAACTGACTTCATTTGTGTAGAAACTCAAAAAAGGCAGTATGTACCATTAAAAGGTGTAAATAGACGTAGTTCTACGTAATAAGTTGTTGCAGAACTAACACTTTTTGTTTGTCTCAACCGGTCTAACTGCAACTGCTAGGTTCCACATTTCACTTTCACTCGAAATGAAATCGGAAATGAATTTTTGAGTTCTACATTTCACTGTATTCGATTTCGAATTCAAAATTTTCGGAATTGAGACAAAAGTGAAATTGTGATTTCGAAAAAATCTCCGAGTTTCCGAATCGCTCGAAATGCAGAACACTGAAAACGAATTCATTCGATTTGCAATTTCTCGATTGCAATCACTCGATTTCTGGAACCTAGCTCCTATTGTGAGTGTTGATAGTTAATCGTTGATCGACAACTGTCGATCGATAGACAACTGTGATTGTCCATTGCGATTGATATTTGACGATTTGACAGTCGCTAGTAGTCGATAACAAATGTCTGGTCGATGCTTTCTCTTGGAAGTGAAAAAATTTTGTGCGTACGAATATCTAAAATCAATCGACAATTTTCGTGACGATCGCTGATAGACAATCACAATAAGGGCCTAAGCTTTACATTCGGCTGTAACTAAAATAAATAAAAAACTTAAACGAATACACTTTATTATGCTCAAATCTTCTAACATATACATACATTTCCTTCCTTTGCAGGTGACCCCATATCATGCATAAATGATGGCTCAATACCCATGCACGTGATAAATACATTCTGCTGGATAACCTACACGTTTACTATACCGGGACAACAGCATAGACAAATTGGTACCGATGTTGCTTCTCATGGTCTTGGCAACGAGTTTGGTAACGAGAAAAGGTACCACAGCTACTACCAATGGGTACCGTTTGTGCTGTTCTTTCAGGTTCGAAATTTGAAACAAACAACATTAACCACACAGAAAAATTAATTCGGATAACATTTTCTAGGGACTCATGTTTTATGTTCCACATTGGATTTGGAAAAATCTCGAAGATGGTAAAATGCGTATGATCACCGAAGGACTACGGGGAATGGTCACCATACCAGACGATTATCGTAAGGGCAGACAGAATCGCATCGTGCAATATTTCATCGATAGTCTCAACAGCCACAATGGATATTCGTTTGCCTACTTCTTTTGCGAAACGCTGAATTTCGCAAATGTTATTTTGAATATATTCATGGTCGACAAATTCCTTGGAGGTGCATTCATGACTTACGGCACAGAAGTGATTAAGTTCTCGAACATGAACCAAGAGAATCGATATGATCCAATGATTGAAATTTTTCCGAGACTGACCAAATGTACGTTCCACAAGTTCGGTCCAGGAGGTTCACCACAGAGACACGACACTCTTTGCGTGTTGGCCTTAAATATATTGAATGAAAAGATCTACATTTTCTTGTGGTAAGTTAAAAAAAAAACAAAATGCTATTTTATTTGTTACTCGGCATGTGTTTTTCTTCAATTAGGTTTTGGTTTATAATCCTGTCTATTGTTTCGGGAGCGGCTTTACTCTATTCATTTGTGGTCATTATGATGCCAACAACTCGTGAAACTATTTTGAAGAGAAGATACCGGGAGGGATCAAGCAAGGATATTGAAGGATTGGTGCGCACCATTGATGTAAGCAATCTGAACATATATATTTACAGCGAATACTTTGCTAAAACTAAACTTTATTATCCTTTTGTACAGATTGGGGATTTCTTAATTTTACACTTTTTGGGACAGAATTTGAATACGAAATGCTATACCGACTTGTTGCATGACATATGTAATAAAATGGATTGCAACAGAACTCCTTCCGCGCCGTCTACCTTGGAAATGCATCCCATATATCCACAGGTAGACAAGTTTAGCAAAGAAACTGAAACATAAATCATCTGCGTCGAAAATGTCATCATAACTAAATTATCATAAATATTTTTTTTAAATTAGTAAAACAAGCATTAAAATATTGAAGACTGTTTTGGATTACGAGTTAAAAAGATCGAAAGAAAGAAAAGCGCCATTATATGAAAGTAAACTTAGTATAGAAGAAGTTAAGACAGTGAAATGCTGATCTAAGAATTTAGTTAGCCCTTTCGTGCTGTCGTATATGAGAAATCAATCGACTCATCTAACACGAATAGGTTAATCATACTTATCTAAGAATATCAACAGCAGAAACATTATATTTTACATTTTTATGCGAGTAGAAAACTATTAAATAAAATTATTAGATTTTTTTTTTGTAAAGAAAACCCTTGTGATTGTAAGTAAAAAGGCTCTTTTAAAATAAAATGTATTTTCATTAAGAAATGTGTTTTTTTTTTATCACAATACCAAGAGACTAATGTATATATTTTGTTGCAAAACGCATTGGCCCATTGGTTTTCTGATTACATGTGAACGTATCTATCCGTCGGAACGGAGAATTATCCGCAAAGCATACTCCGTCGGAGGCTCATTAAAATGCGACTATGCGACGCATTGATCGTGCTACATCGGAGTTTTCATATTTGGTGCTTGTCTTTCGCTTTTGTCCTGGAAACACAAATTTAAGCAAGAAATACGAACTAACTTTGCTAAAAGTTTATTTATGAATAGTACAACTAATTTCTGTCGCAGCATATCGGAATAAAATTCGTACGAAGCTGTCAAAAATATCAGTCAAAAGCGCACACAGTGTGCGTTACATATTTTCGGAACGAATGTATGAAATCGGAGAATTTTCCGTTCCGACGGATACCTCGCTAGGCCAGAATTTGACATTTGGGCCCGAATCGCTGTACATTATATTATACTAGTTTCTTCCCGCGGCTTCGCTCGCGCAGCCCTCAGGATTTTAAATATCACGAAGGAAACCTTCCTATGAAAGTACCCAAAAGCAGTTAGTAGATCAGTTATCTAAAAATATTGTATTGATTTAGATTTATGACTACATACCTACAGACTTTTTACTTCTTTGCTAAATACGCCGCTCGAGCGAAACTAAATTTTAGGTGCTCTCTAATTATTCTCTCCAAACATTAGCTAGAATCCTAGCTAAATTTTGACATATAGTGCGCTGTGGACTATAAGTGTCACAAAAAACAACTGTTCGTTGAAAATAACTTTCTTCAAAAATTAATAGACGCGAAAAAGTGTTATATTTTCTTTTTTCCTTGACTGCTATTCCTTGATCTCAAATTTATCACTTTCAAAGGATTTCACATCGAAGTATTCATTGAATCCTTAGGTATTAATTTTCCGCAACACAAAAACACAACAGGAAAAAAACTGACATGATCTGTTAAAATTTAGCGTGAAAAAATGTGCTGACTCAGCAACATTTTGGGGAGGATTTTGTAGGGGAGTTAAAATTTAGCGCGAGCAGCGTACCTACTAAGCTTTATCAATGTACCTACAACATTTCAAATTGATACGACGAATGGTTCGTGATGTCACATTGGAATCATTGGCAATAACTCGGCAAAAGCAAAATTTCCAAAATTTAAAGGTATCCTCGTGCAAAATTTCAGCTTTATAGGACAAAGGATTTGGGCTTATTTGCTAATTTCCTTGCCGAGCATCAGTTTCACTAAGTTTGAACGTTTGAACCATGAAGAAAATTTAAATATATGAAAAGTAGGCGGTGGGAATTTGAATAATGAGAAAACTCAAATTTTGAAAATTTTAAAATTTATTCAAATACCTACGGCCTACTTTTATATAATATAAGAAAAATATATGAAAAGTAAGGAGCGTTACAGAATCAGTAAGGGTAAATATGTATATGATGATGATTGCTCACATCGTATGGAGCAACATTTAGTTTTTTAAACCTGCTTTTCAACAATAATAGCCGTTTTTTATTATCAGCCTGATCTGATCCGGATCAGATCATGAAAATAAAACAAACTGGATCATTGATTGAGTTGTGGCAACGCAACACACATATAAAATCCAATACCAATTATGACAAATTTCGTATTGCTACCAGCCATCTTGCAGCCACACGGTACAATGTGACGTCACAATGCGATGATTTTTCCATTGCACTTGCTCATATTTGAGTTTGACATTTCGCTTGTTGTGTCGGGGTGTTACCATATGGATACAAATCTGCATACATTTAGCATTGAATATTTTTTTTTGGGAAACTATGTTCAAATGTTATGTTCAAATATGCATCATAATTAACCGTATTGTACTGCTAATATTTCCATTTATATTTCTGTGCTATATAGCGAAACAACACATCTCGAAAGTCGGAGTAGTAACTTATTCGAATCTGAAAAAATGCTAATTGATTTTTTGTGTTGTTAATTGTGGTTCACATTTTGCTCTGGCAACATTACTGTGTGGCTATAATTTACAGGGACACCAACCTTTAGTGAATGAAATAAACAACGCCACGAAACAACAACGAGAAATAGTTGAATTAATTTTCAGATCATATTTCGTGATCTCGATGAAAAGCAGGATCACATGTTGTTGTTGTAAGTGCATGTAAATCGATGATCTATATGGATCATAGCTGATAATAAAAAACGGCTAATAAAGGACCAAATTTTAACGTTTTAAAAAAAAAGAAAAATACCTTATTAATAAATTATTATAACTATCGGTCTTCAATTCACTATTAACAATTTTAATAAAAATGTTAATTTATTTGAGATATAAAAGCATTTTATGAAGCCGAGTCTAAGCGGGTAGCCGGATGTAAAAGCTCGAAAGAATTCTGGAGACTAGTAAAATATTTGAACGGTAAACACTTTACTATCCATTGTAATATAAGCGCGAATCTTTTAGCTACTTATTTTCCTGTTCAGGAAAGAGTAAATTTCCACTATGCTCCTCCTGAGAATCCTTTATGAGGACACGGTGGCGTCAGTTTGGAGTAGTGAAGAGATGTCTAGTTGGTTTAGAACGGAATCAGGAGTCAGACAAGGATGTACAATAAGCCCAAGTCTGTTTGCTTTATTTATTGAAGACCTGGTAGACTTTCTACCTAGCGGCATTGAATACGCAGGTCATACAATAAAGGCATTGCTTTTCGCTGATGACATTGTTCTGTTCGCATCAACACCTGAATCATTGCAGCTCATGATTAACCGGCTGAGTCAATATTGTAAACTTTTAAACTTGATAGTAAATCTAGAAAAATTCAAAATTATGATTTTCAAGAACAATGAAGGGATTGAAATTGTTAATGAATTCAAATACCTAGGAGTTCACTTCACAAAGAACTTAAGTATGGAGAGGCATCTGAAAGAAAAGCTGACTAAGGCGAAGAGTGCTATCAGGGCAGCGTGGAACAGATGTTTTTACAATAAAAGTATTGCGCATAGCAGCAAGTTCAGAATATTTGAAGCCGTATCGGGATCCATTTTACTGTATGCAGCACAAGTATGGGGAGCGAAACAATATGAAACCGTAGAGAAGCTGCTGCGATACTTTATTAAGCGAATTTTTCGACTGCCACCAAATGTGCCTAACTACACTGGCGACAACTAGGATGAGGCCACACATTTTGCAATCGATTTTCGCTCTTTATGGCTGTTGGAAATTTTTTACCCGGAAACTTTTAATACCTGTTAACAGGTACATATTTTCCCAACAGTAAGTCATAAAATTAAAGGGTAAATAAAAAACTACGGCTGGAATTTCCGAAGATCAAAAAATGAACTACCTAAAAAGCGTATAAAAAGATGCTCAACTAGGATGAGGCCATTGCGAATATTTCGTTGCAGGAGTGCACATTAGCGATTTTTTTCAAAGTTTTGTTAAGTACTGTTAAAAAGAACTGTTTTTATTTAGTTTTAAAAAAAAATGGGTTCCGGAAAGGCTTTGACAGCTACAGAAAGGGGAAAAATAGATGCTTTCAAGGAGTTAGGACTCTCAGGCCGAGAAATTGCAAGGAGGCTTAATAGAAGTAAGACTGTTGTAAACAATTATCTTGGGGATCCCCAACACTATGGGAAAAATCAAAAAGGACGCACGGCAGAAGCAACAACATTGCGAGAAAAGCGGTTAATTCGACGGCTTGCCTCTAATTCGACTCTACCAGCGACTAAAATAAGGGCCAAAAGCGGAGTATCAGCCTGCGGTCCGAACGATAATACGAAGAAGTGGTACTATACAGAGAAGAAAACTTAAAAAGAAACCGGTTTTGAGGCAAGTACACAAGGAGCATCGAATGAATTTTGCAAGAGAACATGTCGCCTGGAGCGATGAATGGAAACGCGTTGTCTTTTCGGATGAAAAAAAGTTTAACCTTGACGGCCCCGATGGTTACAACTTTTATTTCCATGATTTAAGAAAGGAGGAGCTTATTTTGGCAAGACATCACAGCCGTACATCAGGTGTAATGGTGTGGGGAGCTATTACCTACTATGGCACAATCGAGTTGGAGTTTTTGTCCACAACAATGAACGGAAACAACTACAAATGTTTGCTGGAACGGTCATTTCCAAAAGTGAAAAACATTTTCGGACCCCTGCCTTGGATATTCCAACAAGACAATGCCCCTATCCACACTTCCAGGGTTGTTAGAAGCTGGATTCAATCAGAAGACGTGGAACTTTTGCCTTGGCCGCCCTATTCACCGGACTTAAACATAATAGAAAATGTTTGGGCATGGTTATCTCGTAAAGTGTATGAAGGCGGCAGACAATTTGAAGACAAGGACACTTTAATCGAAGCTATTCGTGATGCCTGGACCCAAATTTCTCTTAATTATTTAAAAAAACTCTATTATTCCGTTCCAAACCGTCTTTTAGAGGTCATATCGAAAAATGGCGGGCATACTCATTATTAATGTAGAAAAACATAATAAATAAATGTTTTAAAACCATAAAATGTAAACATTTTATTAATTTTTTGCTTTTTTTCGAAGATTTTGCTTGTGGCCTCATCCTAGTTGAGCATCTTTTTATACGCTTTTTAGGTAGTTCATTTTTTGATCTTCGGAAATTCCAGCCGTAGTTTTTTATTTACCCTTTAATTTTATGACTTACTGTTGGGAAAATATGTACCTGTTAACAGGTATTAAAAGTTTCCGGGTAAAAAATTTCCAACAGCCATAAAGAGCGAAAATCGATTGCAAAATGTGTGGCCTCATCCTAGTTGTCGCCAGTGTATATGATTATGTTAGAAACAGACTTATCGCCTCTCTTCATTAGAACGCTTAAAATGCAAATAGACTACGTTCTGAAAATTATGAAGATGGAAAATCACCGGCTTCCGAAGATAGCAGCTCTTCAAGTCATACGCTTAAAAACAAGTTGGTTTGCTGAATGGGTAAACCTTGCTAGCGACTGCGAGGTGGATCTCAATCTAGATAATTGAGTCAACTACGATGATTGGAAAAAACTACTTTACCAGCTTGTTTCTGCCGTTCGTTGACTTAAAATGCAGAGAGAGATTTTTGAACAACGCCACAGGATCACTTCATAGAAACCTGTACTCTCGATTAAATTTTCGAGATGAAAATGGCGTCGACGAAATATCGATGATGCGCACCTACGTCATTTGAGCGCAGAATGCAGTTTGACAGGTAGAGATAATGGTGAGATTATTTTCCAGTGGAGTATTGTTTTCATTTGTTTTGTGCTAATTATAAATGGAATTGCTGAAAATGTTTAATTTGTTTTATTCTTATTGATGCGACAAATAGTTTGTTAAAGTTTTGTTATGATTCAAAAAGCGTATCAGCCTTATTATGGAAACGAAACAAGATAATTTTTTTTTTTTTTTCATTTTATATGCAAAATAGTTTCAAGTTGTGTTGTTTCCTATTTTTGTTTATGAATTATGTTTTCTTTCTAATGTATAGTGAAATACAAATGATTTCCAATTGCATTCACAATATTATAGGTAGGTACATACAGGGTGTCCCAGTTAAGAAGTATAATCCTTTAAGGGGTGATTCCTGGAGCTCTGCCGAACAAAAAATTGTATGGCAGGGGGGGGGGGTCTATTTTCATCGTATTTCCCGTTATAGCCCATCAAAGTAGGTGACCTCTAATTTGGAGGTGTTACGACTAAAATCGCTATAACTTCTAAACTATTCTAAACTATTCTCAAAATTTTGACTTTATAAATTTTCATTTTTTTTATGAAATTTTTATCCTTGAGAAATTTCCTAAAAATTATGTTAAGCAACTTTTTTACGTACGATCAACAGAAGTTATAGTAAAAGCCACTTTTTTCAGACAAAAATGGTAAAAAAGACTAGATCTGAGCTAACAACCATGGATTTTTTGTTCTGGGGTACTTGCTATCAAAGAAAAAGAGAAATATCGAGTCTTTTTTACCATTTTTGTCTGACAAAAAGTGGCTTTTACTATAACTTCTGTTGATCGTACGTAAAAAAGTTGCTTAACATAATTTTGTAGCTATAATAGTTTAGAAGTTATAGCGATTTTAGTCGTAACACCTCCAAATTAGAGGTCACCTACTTTGATGGGCTATAACGGGAAATACGATGAAAATAGACCCCCCCCCTGCCATACAATTTTTTGTTGGGCAGAGCTCCAGGAATCACCCCTTAAAGGATTATACTTCTTAACTGGGACACCCTGTGAATATAGGTACTCAAACACAGCACAAACACCCATTTCAATAAATGTTGATATTTAATTTTTTTTTTAATATTATTTGGACAATTAAGGCAATCGACTACTAAAATCAATATCTATAGTAATTGAATCATGTCCTGTGCACATTGTGTAACTCTGTCGAAAGAGAAGATACCTTTCACTTTATGGGAAAATGTCCTATTTTAAAAGAGTTTAGGAGGAACACATTTGGAAGCGTTTTTTTGACAGAAAACCAATTTATATCACTGCTCAACGATATGGAAGTTAAAAAACTATTCCAATACTGTAAATTGGCGCTAGGCTATAGAGAGCGGATTATTAGTGAAAGTTTTTTAAAAAAAGGGGGAAAAAATAAGTAATTATTTAATCTATTTTGATAAAAGATCTTATTTCATTGTAATATAATTTTGTTTTGTCAACTAGGCAGACGGCATAAAAGCCATGCTTTTTAAATTTTTTTGTAAACTCTGTAAGCACTATTCTAACAATTGAAATCAAATAAAAAATCTTATCTATCTATAAAATAATTAACATTAATTTCAACAAAAATTGGACACAACTAAAGTATCTACATGCAACTTATATTAGGAACAACCGTTTATTTTTAAAATGCTACAATTTTATTGCTTTTTTTTGTACGCAAGTTTGAATCTTGATTTTAACAATAAAAAAAAAGTAGTAGTTATGTTTTGTTTGCAATGAGCGTTGCAGATCGGGCACATTAAATCAAGAAACATTAATAAATTGGCGTGAAAAAAGTAATCTGAGGAATTAAACAAAAATAGTCTTTGAGTTTTATAACGGCAAATCAGTTACCTTTTTTGTTCTAGATCTAGAGTAAGGAAACTGTTCAACAAAGCAAAACGCAATGGTGCCTGGCAAACCTACTCTACTGCTCTTACGAACTATAATAAAGAAATTAAAAAGGCAAAAAAAGAGTCATTCAGGCGGTTCTGTGAAGATATATCTAACATACCTTCGAGCTGCCGACTCCATAAAGTGCTTGCTTCTGACAAAACCGTCACATTAGGAAAGCTTACCGATGAGACTGGCCGTCAGACACAAAATAAGAAAGAGACAATTGAAATCTTACTTAAAACACACTTTCCTGGATCAATTACTATTGATCCTCTCGCAACAAACCTATCTCCTCGAATCGAGCGGATCATCCTCCCGACGAGAGAAGACTGGAAAACCGCGAGACAAATATGCAAACCCAATGCCATAAAATGGGCCTTATCTTCCCTGAAGCCGTACAAAGCAGCAGGAGAGAACGGAATATTACCGGCACTACTACAGCAGGGAGCTGACACGATAGCACCCATCCTGGCCAAAATGTTTAGTTGTAGCCTGGCCTATGGTCATATACCGGAAGCGAAAAAAATGTTTTGGGCACTACAAATTTCGTCAATGCAACTTGACATTGACTGCTGTGCTACACCAATGTGTCGGCCTTGGCCAATTTGGTGCTGGCATCCGCCTTGACCAAGGAAATTTAGCGTTGCTGCTAATTTGATGATAATCGGTATTGAAGTGGATCGTATTAGGGTGGCAAGACTATTGCGTATGCTATTCAAAACATTAGCCTCTTTCAAAAGTCGATAGTTTTGAACAAAGCTATTGATAATAAATAATTTATTTCTTTATTATGAATTATTACATTCTTTACTTTTAAAGTTACTTTACCTCTTATCGCTAAGCTCCATTATTTTGGATTTATCCCTTAGGATTCTCCTTTCGACTCGTTCTTCGTTATTGAACTCCTCATCTAACCACAGTGCTACTGAGTCCATTGTAAATTTATGTTTTTAGAGGAAATTTTTTAAATCAACGGTCAATAATATTTAATTTAACTTACTTTTTTGACATTTCTCATAATAAGTATCGCGAGTCTCGAAAAAAAAATCCGAAAGTTGCAAATATGGATTTGGTAGCATTTTTATTCGATTCGAAAGTGGTACATAGTGCCAATTCAAATTCGATTCGAAAAACACTTTCGAATGATTTTAACTTTCGAGTCGAAATACAGAGTAGGGCCCCAGGAAATCTACCGAGTCAGCACTTAATGACTTAGTAACCAGAATTGAGGACTCCATCAATCGAAAGGAAATCTGGGGTGGAATCGGCTAAGGTGATTTGTGATAAGTGATAGTCACAATCAACAAAATTGGTCTGCGTAAGGTGATTGTCACCGGTGATAATCACATTTTTGTGATCATTTCTTGTGACAGCAGTTTAGTTGTCACTTGCGTGATGTTTTGATCAAAGTGTAAAGAGAAAATGGGCGTATTTGTACTTTGGGAATAGGAACAAGATAAAAATAAAGATAGCGTGTTTTTTGTCCTTCTTGTGCTTTTAAAACTCCGAAATAATCTAAACATACTGGAGCTGGAAAATTCAAAGTACATACATACTCATTATGTACAAAGCTAATTGTTGTTTCAAAATAAAAAAATCTACTCTCCAGCTAGTTATCTACTACATTAAACTCCGGGTGCTTTTCCACATAGGTGTTTGGTCAACAACTCGATATGCGCTTTATTGGCTGTTGATAATACATGTCTACAGTATTATCTGTAGGACATTGTTAAAATGATTAACACACATGTCAGTGTCAAGTGATGCCAAATTTTAAACAATATTTGGTGATCACCTTACGCAGACGGAAAATATTATTTGATCACAAGTGATTGTCACATTTGTGATAATCACAAATCACCTTAGCCGATTCTACCCCTGTATTGTCGCTTTCCTAGATATTGAAGGAGCTTTCAATTACACATCCTTTGAGTCCACCAACAGGGCTCTCAACAACATGAATCTGTCTCCGATCATAGGAAGATGGATAATGAAAGAGTAATCCAGACCCGCATTGACGATGAGGAACTTTCGGCATTAACGACTACAGGGTGTCCTCAAGAGGGCGTCCTCTCGCCACTCTTATGGTCCCTAGTCATTGATAACCTACTGCTACTCCAATCCCTGTCTAAACAAGGAATTGATGCCATAGGATATGCCGACTGCCGGCAAATTTGAAAGCACGATCTCAGAAATACTGCTACATGCACTATCCATAGTTCAAAGATGGTGCAACTAAGAAGGTCTTTCTGTAAACCCAAAAAAGACGACTATCGTCCCTTTTACCAAACGGAGAAAACTAAGTCTCCTAACTCGCCCCAATATGTACGGTAAAACCATTGAATTTTCAAGGGAAGCCAAATACTTGGGAATTATCCTTGACAGTAAACTATCATGGAACCGTCAAATAGAACGCATCGCAAACAGAGCCACCCTGTGGATCTGCCGTCGAATCTGCGGTAAAAATTGGAGTATAAGACCCCGGATGATATATTGGCCATACTTGCTTGTGATCAGACCAGCGATCACCTATGCTGCCGTGGTCTGGTGTACAAAGACTAACGAAGTCACCACAGTCAAGAAGCTAGAACGAATACAACGTATAGCTGGAAACTGCATGACGGACGGAACCATTTTTAACTCTTTATAAAGCGTAAGAGGGTTCTGCAAGGCTCCAAAGTGAGCCTTCGAAAAGGCCTAGCCTTGCGGCATGTTTTCAGGCAGTGTCCACTTGTCCAGTAATGACACCTATTGTGGCAATCTGTTAAGAGAAATCAGTTTCTTAGAGCGTCTTAGAGCGATTGGTATGCTTAGGGTGTATTTATCTGGCAGGATGGTTTGAGTTGTTCCTAAACACGTAATATCAAATAAAATGTCATAGAAAAAGGTTCACGCTTCGATAACCAAAAGTCACCAAAAGTCACTTATTTTTTTAGTAAACTCACCAGTGATTCACTGATAGCTTTTAAATATTCTCTCTGCATAGTCCTAAACCTGAACAATGCTCAAAACAGGTGATCAAATCAGCGCCAAGAATTTTCCATCAGTGCAGTCTGCCTGCAACTGCGTGATAGTTTAATTACATACCTAGTTCAAAGTTGTATTTCTTGAACACCTGGTACTAATAGTGCTAGACGAAAAGCTGAAAATCAAAACAGGCTTGTTCCCGTACAGTAGTTGTGAAATTTTACGAAATTTAACGATACATTTTAGTAGTTTATTAATTTTATAAAAACCTTAAAATGGCAGACTAAATTTAGTCAATCTATGTACGTGATGGTACCAATGAACTACACAGAGCGGCAAAGCTTTTTAACAATACGATTACTTTTGTTTTCAAGACGGCATGCCCGGCAAACAAAAAAGGAATCAACTTTAATGGTGAAGCCGGAAATCAGTTTAAAGGGAAAGGAAATAAAGAAGCTTTACAATAGGGAGAAACTGCACAGAAGTGACATCACATGGGTACAGCGAGAGGAAAAAGCAAGTTTAGTACTAGGTGTTAAATGCATAAATAGAAAAAAAATAAACAGTTGACGCAACAAGTCCGTATTCGTTAGCAAACATACCCCATTGCGAATTTCTAGTAGTTTTTCCATTCAATCCAGCACTGTGTTTCAAAATGTTTTATTATAAAGCCGTGTGTATTTTCGATTTGTTATAGGTTAGGCTCAAAGCTGTTTTTCTGTTGTGCTGCTGTTGTTTATTTAAAAGATACCATTTCAGGGTACTTATTATATTAAAGAAGCAACAGGAACAGATATTTCAGGATCAGGGCATTATAGCGCACTGTAGCAAGAGCTGTAATAATACAGTCCCCGAAGCTGACCTGACTATTGAACAGTGTTTATTATTTGAAATTTTATTCTTTTTTTTTTGTTGAGTGTATATTACTTGAAATTTTATTCATGAGCTTATTCTTGCTTTTTAAATTGTTTGTATTGTTGAGTGTTTATTATTTGAAATTTTGTGGAATCGGATCGCAGCGCCACCTGCCGGATTCAATTGTGAATATAAACCATCCCAAGACACATTCAAACACACACAAAGTTTCATTAAAATCGGTCCAGCCGTTGAGTACGGTAATAAACACGGACAAAAGAATTAATAATAATTAATTAATAATGAAGTTTTAAAGCGACATATCTCCGCGCGGAGATATGTGGTTCTTAGTTCGGCGGAGATATGTCGTTTTAAATGCGACATAGCTCCGCGCGGAGAAATGACGTTTTCAAAACGACATTATTCCGCCAGAAAAAAAGCGACATAATTCCGCTCGAAAAATGTACTGGGCGGAGATATGCCCATAGTTTGATTGGCATAGCGACTCAAACTATGTAAATGAAAGATTTCCCGTATACCGCTTCAACTGGCGTCGGAGATTATTACCGATCAACCGACAAATCTGAATTAGTTTCGATTTTCTGTCGTTTGCCGGTAACTTTCTCTGAAAAAGCGGCATATTTTTTTTCTGTTTCATCAAAGTCTCTGATAAACTAACTTGCAGAAAAATGTATCAGCCACTAAGTCTGTTTCTATACCCAACACATGTAATTTGTTTTGTCTTTGTTTGTTTCTTGTTTTCTTATATTTTTTGTTATTTTAGGCAACCCAAAAGAAAAAAGACATTCAGCCCTATCGAGGTATCCGATTGGAACGGAATTTTTTCCACTACGCATACTCCGTCGGAGACTGAAATTACATTCGATTTATCAATACTTCACTGCAAATCGTAGTAAACAAATTCCGCAACCAATTCCTGTCGGAGCATATGGAAGAAAATTCGTACGAAGCTGTCAAAAATATCCGTAAAAACGCACAGGAATGCCAGTGTGCCTTGCATATTTGTCGAAAAGAAGTTCCGAAAAGCTGTTCGGAAGAATACCTCGAAACAAAAATCCTCCGATTCGTATTCGTATGAAATCGGAGAATTTTCCGTTCCGGCGGATACCTCGATAGGGCAGATTATTTGATAAATTAACGGAAGAAAACATTTAAGCAGCAAATATCCAAAAAAGATAAGTTCCGGATAGTCTATCCGAAACTTTATCAGATAGTCTTGAAACTGGACCTAAATATCCTCGAAATCTTCGATTAAAAATAAGAAAAAAAATCTTCACTTCTATCCTTCACAATCTCATTACACTCAAGCCCAGCTTCGCTCGAGAACGGCATGAGTGTATGTAGACGAACGTCCGAGACAGTCGTCCGAATGTTGAGCATTCTCCATCTCTATTGCTCGTACATACTGGGCACATGTGACTTGTGAATTCGTGGGAAAGATTCAAGGCAGCAATACAATATGGCAGATATAATCTTCAAGTGTTTGGTGCGTTGGATAGATGATTCTCAGATTCCATTCTTCGGATATGTATTTATCTCACCGATTCTTGCAACAGGGGCCAGAACACGTAAAATGAAAACGATCCAAGGACATCACTTCGACAATAGCAGTCTCTGTTTATTGCCATGCATATGATAGAGACAGCATTCCTGAAAACGAGATTGCACGATCATTTTATTTTACGTGATCTGTCCCCAGATTTGGCGTCAGGCATCATCAGGAAACGATGCACTATCTATGAGACTCGCTATACTTCAGAGCACGCTTTAATCGTCTAAGCTGACTGGGTAAAGTCAATTACGTAGATATTGTCCGCCATAAGTGAAAAGTTACGTGTTCAAATTAGAGCCAGGTGGAAGATTAGCGATAAGTTCCCTTGTTTTCACAAAAAAAATGTTTTGATAACTATAAACGATCATTAATAATACAAATTAGTATTCACCACTTCTATATCGGCATTAAGCCTTCTGTTATAGCTATCCGTAAAATGCATCCGTAAAAAAATTGTTTCACTTTTTTGGAGCACTTAAACTTAATCGTTGAACTCAATCTTTGTCTTAAAATGTTGCTTTTGAATTATAAAACTAATTCGTCAAAAAAAAATTAAGCAATTGATCTTTAAATTTTCTAAAAAAGGAGTTTCTTTATTTTTCCGTACGAAAAACTTTTTCTGTTCAACTTCTCAACCAGTTTCACGAAGTATTCCACTGAATTCCTATGATATGCTATGGCTAAATGTGTTCTGTTTTGTGTTTTTACGGATGGATTTTACAATTGCAGCCTAAGAAAAAAAAATAGTTAGCGCAATAGGCTGAATATGCCGTAGGAATAGCTTCTCACGACCATTCGATTGTTAGTGAGTTTTAATTTTTGGGGCGAATGATGGGGATCCACAATTTTATGCCAAGCCCAAGTGACTGAATGGAAGTGAGAAGCATTCACCTCTATCGTGGAATCCGAAGTGAGTTTCACTGTATCGTTGAAAACGTTCAAATCGAATTGTTCCCGAACAAAATGACATTTCTTACACGCATCAAAATCATTGCGGATTTCATAGGTTTTCTTGCTTGCTGCACATAGTGAGAATATTTTTTAAGAAAATATACATGTAGAAAAGCAGCTTTATGAAGCCGAGGTAATAAATCTGTGCAATATTGAACTTTATTAAAACAAAAAAAATCATTCTAAAAACAGATTTCATCCGGTAGCTCCATGAAATCATTCACTGCTCCTCTTAACCTGTCTCGTACTCTTCTCTAAGAACACCGCTCATTTCGTTCTTCCTCTTATGCTTCCAAAAATAGACCTATCTTATCCATTGTTATATCAAGCACTTTATTTTTTATTTAAATCACATTTAAAACAAAATTTTCATATGCGTCCGGCATTAACTTATTATATATGGACTGCTAGTAGACGTCTTCGCGTTGGTTCCAACATAACCTCTAACTCTCTTGGTTCGGAGCGGAATAATTTGGAAATTCACACTTTTTTGAAGTGGCATATATTGTTAACAATGACGCAACAATTTGAATTTCAACCGTTTTCCTTGCCAAATCCACTAACGCCCAATAGGTGTCTCTAGCATTCTATGGAGAAATCAAAGATGGTTGTGATCATTGGCTTCGTTTTCAAATGCCATCTACTTTAAACAGTGACGCAACAATTTGAATTTTAAATGTTTTCGTCATAGGTGCCTCTAGCATTCTATGGAGAAATCCAAGATGGTTCATCATTTTGTTTCACTTATTTTTCGCTCCGAACCAAGAGCGCTAGTTTATGTTGGCGTCATTTTCTGGGCAAAATTTGTATGAACTGACATTTCACTAGCAGTCCATATATAATAAGTCAATGGCCTCCGGCGAATGAAGCTATACACAGATTTGTATTGACAAATGAAAGACAGCCATTGTCAGGCAGTGAGCCTTAATGTGTAACTTTATGCAACTCCAACAAGTGCATAAAATAATTGATAAAAAAAAGTCTAACTAGCTTTCTTTTTTCTACAATTCCATCGATTGACGATAGAATTTGTGACACAACTAGTAATACGTTCAATATTCTTATATCATTTAAATACACGTCAACTTACCGATTCCCCCAATCAATTTTAGAAACAACAATCATTTGCAGCTCCAGTGTTTGATCTTGGGTCAGAGTGGCTCCAAGTAGTTCTTTCCGGCTTTCCAGTATGGAAAGCATTACCTTTCGCAGTGTATTGAATTTGTATGATGATTCTCTGTCCTGAAAATTAAAACAATAAAATGTGCACATTTCGATCGAAAAAATTAACAAAATCTAACCACATATAGCTTTTTCCATATTTCAGACCATTCGCGTAGCACTTGCGTACATTCGCTTACAACGGGATCGATTTTTGACAGATCCTTTATATGAATATAGGATTTGGGAAATAAGCCCACCGCTCTCGATTTTCGTGGACATGTTCCTCGATACCATTCGCCACATTCTTCTAGAATTTCAACAGAGTCGCCAACATCCAGTGGAAGACCATACCGAACCTCGCCATGCCAATTGTGAATGGCTGCAAAGATATGTATATAATAATATAAGATAAAAGTATATTTAAAAATACATAGGTACATATTATAAAAATAGAAATTATGATTTTGGGTTTGTAACTCAGCTCAGGTTATTAATCGTAGTTATGCAATCTTTTTGCCACACACAATCTATGTATATGTGTCCCGTGAATTTTGGCATTTTGCAGCGAGCTTACTTTGGGATCATGACGTAATCTCGAGTGACAAAAATCTCGAAAGCTAAAAATCTCGAACATTTTTCTTTTATTCTCAAGACTCAATGATGACGTTAGCTTTGATCAAGATGGTAGTACGGAGCCAACCCCCAATGTATACGCGATTTGAAAGATTGTGAATCGCGAATCAAATGAAAACTAAGTCAATTAGTCAAACTATTGCCTTGTCGCTGGTATCTTCTAGCAGCGGGGAATGTCCCTTGCTTAAAAACTTGATTCTAGAACTCAAAAAAATATTCCAATAATTATATTCTATCAAGTCTTAAAGCCCTGTCATTGTTCATACATTTGAACGCAACTGTCAGTTCCAGAATTTCTATATTGAAGTCCGGTGTATTATGAGAGATGGCAAATTATGTTTTATTAGAGTCGGGAAGTAAACGATAGTTTAATTATTAGGTGCTACTGAATATGCAAGACAGATTACACAACTTATTTTACTTTTAATGTCGCTACAGTCCATGACATATCTGCACCTTAGACAACTTGTCTCCCAACTAAGCGCGACAGCTTAGGTAAGCTCTTCCTCTATCCGACGACATCCTATACAAATGGACGAGTTTGACGGGGTTGCCAAGCTAAAAATAACTCTGTAGAGCTCGTTTCTATACACGCTATCAAAGTCAAACTTATACAATTGATCAATATTTTTATTTTTTTTTATTGTAATTGTGATTTTATTTAATTATATTAAATTCATTTTACATAATTCATCGAAGAATAACGTTTGAAAAGTATTTTTTTGTTATGAGAGGTGTCACGACCTTCTGTCCAGTCCCGCCAGGTTTTGTAAAATACTTCAATCAGGCAATGTTCAAAAATCGTGATTTAAATAACTTTGTTGTAAGGGTGGTGCCATGGCCCGTTTTCCAATCCCACCCACTTTAGCTCCCATGGGTGTCCAGAAATAGGATTTAAAATGTATATTTTTTTATACGGTAGGTACCACGCTCCTTTGTCCAATTTTGATCAAACTTTCACAGAAACACCTTCTTATTTCTTCTTCTTTTTCTATCTTCTTAGATAATAATGTTCTTTCGTAAAATGCGAAAAATGAGAAAAATCGATTTTCTGTAATTTTCTTTCTGCGTAAACCTGAAATACAGCAATACGAACAAAACAAAAAAAAAAAGAAACATGAAAATCGGCTCAGCGGTTATCGAGTTTCACCCCATAGAAAACGTTTTTTGTATGGGCGGTGCCACGCCCTTTTGTCCAATTTTAATTTAATAAGATTTTGAATGTTTTTTTTTGTATGGGAGGTGCCACGCCCCTTTGTTCAATTTTGACCAATCTTCACAGGAATACTCCTGGGCCGATACCTAAAATTGTATGTAAATTTGAACTCAATCGATTCAGTGGTTTTCGATATATAAGATTTTGAATGTTTTTTTTTTTGTATGGGAGGTGCCACGCCCCTTTGTCCAATTTTGACCAATCTTTACAGGAATACTCCTGGGCTGATACTTAAGATTCTGTGTAAATTTGAACTCAATCGATTCAGTGGTTTTCGAGATATAAGATTTTGAATGTTATGGGAGGTGCCATGCCCATTTGTCCAATTTCTCACCTTTTAAACCTTCCCTGGACTTCCACAAATAATTCAAGACCAAAATTAGACAAATTGGTCCAGCCGTTCTCGAGTTTTAGTGAGACAAACGAACTGCAATTCATTTTTATATATATAGAAGATAGAAGATTATTATTTACAAAAGTTAAAATGTTTTGAAATTCAGTTTATTTTAATAATATTTCTATTAGAGCTTAAACAAATAAGATTATTTTTAAAATGCTTCGTCTACAATTTGTTGTTGATATTTCATAGCCGATCTTACATAACTTGAAAGTATATTCCAATCCTGACCGTAAGTACCTATAGATTTACCCCAATGTGCTCTTCTGATACTTCTTAGTATAGGACAAACTCCGATGAAATGCTGAACGTCTTCTTTCACACGTACGAGTAGATTACATAGATTGCATTCTGAATTACTATCCGATCTGTGTGGCATATAGTTTAAACGAAGAAGTTCACCTCTGGCCTCAATTGATCAATATGTACAGTGAATATCGATTTGAAATTTCTGGGTCTTTTTCAAGACCTGCCACCTGCCTATTGTGAGAATACAATCGCCTGATAATGACCTATCAGGTTACTAACGATCGGCTTTAGGCACTCACAGATTACAGAACGTTGCAAGTTTGAGGAAGAAAACGTATGCCCCTGTAAATGCCACAGATTAAAGGATAATCTTTCTTCGGGGCCAAACAAACCCGACGCCTTTGTCAGTTGTTTGACAGAATGTGTCCCATTAAGAGTCGGCGTCCTCACATTGCACTTGGTAATTTTTAAAAGTCATTGTTTGAATAAAGTCAATACATATTCTCCGATCCTGTTTTTCGAAGACGTCGATTTCTGGATCTTGCCAGCTCTTTTTTATCAGGCTTCTTGTTAAGACATCTGAGACGTATTATATACAGCTTATACCAGGCCGATGTATCCCCCCCCCCCTCCTCCCACACTGCAAAAAAAATTGATTCCATTCTGGCGAGAAGACTACATTGTCCGAAACGTTGCATGTGTTATTAAAGTTCATACAGCTGAGCTTGCGCTGATCCAAGTGTTCAGCTCAATCTTTGTAATCTGACTCAGTACGGGTTCTTCGTTTAGTTTATTATAAAAATAGCTAATAGGGGGACATGGTGCAAACGGACGGAGATAATGACACGATTTTGCAGAGCTTATCTCACAATGAGATAAGGGCTTACACAAAGCAACAGCATTTGATGGCTTACTTTCTATATTGTTTAGCATATTTATCAACCCATTTAAGAATTTTATCGCTTATAATGTTCAACTCATTTCTAAACAGTTATTCAATTTCAGTAAGTAAGTAAATTCAAATAAAAAAAAAAAACACAAAGAATTAAGTTTTCTATTAATTTTTCTTTCTCATATTATTATTTGGACTGTTCCATTAAACGTGAAATATAAAATCATTTAAATGTCTACCACGTGGGCGGGTGCTAGACTCAATATTTTTGAAGTCATTTTCAATGAACAACATTCATCAAGTTATGGCCGACATCCAAGTCGAAATGTGCTGTTCCGTCGTAATCGAAAAAACGCTATCTACGAATGTCGAAAAATACATCATGGAATCCATTCGTAGGGGAAAATTTGCTACGAATTTCGAAATTTGTAAAATTAGGTATCTCTGAATCTGAATGAAACGGATAATTTTACTTGTTACTTTAATAGGGCAAACAAAATTAATAAGGCACATATCGAAGTTATTGAACACGAAAGCACACCCGGTTTAAACTCATGTTCCAGCTCCTGTAATATACATTTAAATGCCGGTTTATTGAGTCGAACTTTTCTTTGAAACTTCTGTTCTAAGCTTATAGTACATTTACACTGAAGCTAAATTCAACATTTCAGCAGACAACATTTCGAAATCCAATTTTGCGTTCCCATTGAAACTTCAACATTCAAATGACAGCTAGTATCAGAATTGATTTTTACTGATGTTCTTTATGTTTCGAAATCAGAAGTGGTTTGTATTGTACCTAAAGAATTAATTTTTTAATTATATTAATTTAAACATGAATATAAGTGATAATTCAGACAATCTTAAATAAATAATATTAGATACAACAAAAAATTCCTCATCGGATTTTTTTTACAGCGGTTTTTTTTTTTGTCAGTGAGCCCAAAAGTCATCAAAATGAGGTTTGTTCGATTTGACATACTTGCAAATGCAGCGATGAAATTCAACATTTCGAAATGCTGGAAAATATAATTGGCGAAATGCTGAAAATTTGGCCTGAAATGTTGCATTTAGTCGAAATGATGAATTTAGGTGCGGTGTAAACGTACTATTATTATTCTTTTTAAAGCATAAAATGAATTGAAATCCCTATACTAGTTGGCTCATCGAAGTCAAAGGGATCACAAGAGATAAGTGTCGCGAAGTATTTTTCTATGAATTTTCAGATTTCGCTTTCGCCTGGAGGTCTCTGTTCGACCAGCAATTATTGATTTATATGTTTAATTTGTTGTTAAAAAAGAAGAATTATTTAATTATTTGAAAGTTTACTCAATTCATTTCAATAAATTTCACACATGACCGATGTTTGACACAAGCAGCTGATTTCGAAAATGAGAATGAGAGCGGTGAATAAAGCAATGCTTCTGTGGATTCCATTCGGATTTTGTGAAGTACATTTTTCGTAGTTCGTATCGTAGCTTTCATTCGGGGATTTCTTACGAATGGATTCTGTGATAGGGCAGGTTATCTCGGCCATGACTCGACGAATGTTGGTTGTTAATAGCTAAAGAGTTTGACAATTGTCCGCATAAACACGATAGTACAAACAAAAAAAAATCAAAAATCCGGCTTCAAATCAATCCCGGCGGGCAATTGACATAACCAAAGAAGAAAATAGCCTAGCCCAGGAAGAGCGAGTGAATGAAGGAAACTGTCAATCTAAGGCTAAAATACATTTGCAGGTGTCATTTAAGGCTTTGTTATTCAACCAAATAATGGCAAGAGGTGCCTGTGATATTCATCATCAGTCAAACTCCACCGGGGTACACGAGGTCCGTTCGAATTTCGAATATGAGCGCTGGCTAGTGGCTATAGAGTTACAGAGTACGTATCTTGCGAATTCGAACATTTTGATTGTAGAATCGAATCACATAGTTGGCCCCCTGGGTGGTTCTCACAGATATACGGTTCCCATCCCCTAAGAGAATCTGGAGACCTCGAGATTCATGGATGTACTATATCTAGTTGGCTTAATACAGTAAAAGTGGATTTCTGTGCTGTATTTAACAGCGGCAGAGTCCCCATTTAAATACCTAAATCTATCTATAATTAATTAACACGATCATATATGTAATTTGATGGTACGTATACTATCAAACCACATTTACAAATACAGCAGGTCACTTGGCTAGAAGAAAATATGTAAATATTTTCCCCACTTAATAGTTGTGCGGAAGTGTGGCTGCATTTCATGTTTAGACAGAAAAATTAACTCTTATAATTCAAATGAACCTTTTACATCATTAAAACATTCTTAGAATGCACGCTTCTTTTGGATTATTGTATTGGCCGGATAAGTACTCGTAAACATGACTTACAGTTACAAGGCGTAACAATTGGAATGAGACTCATATAGTTGCGAAAGTAGAATTCATTATTTAAAACATAGGTATGTACCTAACTCCATAACAATACTATTTTCTACATTACAACGACAAACTACACGATTGTTATCTATACAGCTAAGATATACAGAACTAGAGAAACTTCGTAAGACGGTATGATAAAAAAAAATTGCTCTGTACATATTGTTCTGTATACTTTCGACAAGAACATATTATAAATTCGCAAAGAAAAGTAAATATCATGATCATGCGGCTCCTATGTATAAATGTTTATTGAACTTAAATTACATTATCCCTAAATCGGCGGAAATTGTACACCCATATGTATATATGCGCGTAAAAAAATGTTGAAAAATAACAAAATTAAAGACAATGCAAGAATTCGAATACAATAGAACGAACAGAACAGTGGACATCATTTTCACTTAAACTCTTACCATTCACATTATGAATTCCGTGCACAAACATCAGATATCTTGAGAGCAAGAAAAAAAGACGCTGTTTCCTGTTTAGTTGGGCCTTCCCCTTTTTATCATTATGTGCATTTTGTTGGCACTGATATAATAATACTATGTATATACTTTGCACATTTTCGAAATTATGTTCCACTAACTATGCGGTATTCAACGATCGCGCTTCGTTTGTATGTAGGTACAAATTTATTTTTGTATTGTCGTCAGTAGGAATTTATTAAAATTTGCAAAGGTAACCTAGGTTCACGGGAATCACTTTCAATTTCAAGTGAATATTATGTAAAATGAATATTTGAAAATATGGAGGGCCATAGCTGAACCGAACCAAGTCATGAAATATAAAAAACTAGCTGAACCCCCGGCGGCTTCGCCAGGCCTTTTTTTGCTTTTTTAAATTTAAATTTTTTTGGCCTATCAATTTGAATGAATGATTTTGAATGTTTTTTTTTGTATGGGCGGTGCCACGCCCCTTTGTCCAATTTTGAATTTGTTTAGCCTATTGACCGACCACCGTAATTACTGACATTTATAAAAAAAAATCAACTAAATTGGTTGAAAATTACGGGCGACAGAGGGAAACATACAGTTTTTTCCACTTTGTTTTATATACATATATAGAGATGTAAAAAATAGTGCGAAATTCTCCGCAAAGTTTAACTCTATTCAGTTCTGTAACAAGTCAATGTCTCTCATTTTCGATTTTTTGTTTCGAAGCTGAAACGAACCAAGTCAGTGTCATTCACTTTTCATCAATATTATTCGTGAAGTACGAGTATGCTATACACCTGTTTACGCATGCTTCGTAGATTTGGAGAAAGCATACAACCGAGTTCCTCGAGGTATACTCCGGAGTGTATTACAGGAGTATGGAATTGACGGTTCTCTCTTGAGAGTCATTCAATCTCTTTGCACAAACTGTAAATGTAAAACCTGTGTTTCACCGTGGGCGTTGGACTTCGCCAGGTGTGCGTCTTCGTCTTGTCTCATCTCCTTTTCCTTTCTTTTATTATATAAACGGAATGTTACAGCGCAGTCTTGACGAAGAACGTTTCGAATTGGGAGGTCTGAGGATAAGTCATCTGCTCTTCGCTGATGACTTGGTCATCCTTGGGTCCTCTCAGACTGAACTGCAACGCGCACTCGATCGGATTGTAGCCGTTTGTGTCGAAGCTGAGATGAAAATAAACGTCAACAAATCTGAAGTGATGGTCGTCTCCAGAACGCCTGTTCATTGCACTCTGCATGTTAGTGCGGAGTCCCATTGAAACAGGTGGAGTTTAAGTATCTCGGGGTCTTATTCACGAGTGATGCAGTGCTGAGTT
The DNA here is from genome assembly GCA_955612985.1 of Cheilosia scutellata. NCBI lineage: Eukaryota > Metazoa > Arthropoda > Insecta > Diptera > Syrphidae > Cheilosia > Cheilosia scutellata. The sequence goes on from OY015312.1 coordinate 72,572,805, forward strand.
TTTCTGTAGGATTAGTCAGGCTGGATCTATTTTGTGACAGTGGTCATTCTGTTATTAGGGGGATTAAACTTAGTGGCAAAGCTAAGTTGTCAGTCTTTAATTCGATGTTTGTTTCAACTCTTACCTATGGTTGTATGAGGTTTGGGTAATGACCGAAAGAATAAGATCGCGAATACAAGCTGCCGAAATGAGATGTCTCCTTTGTATTGCTGGTGTGACCCGTAGAGATCGCATTAGAAATACCAGAATACGTCAGGAACTTAATGTCGAACAGCTACTTAAGCGCATGTCCCCAACCAGGATCCCACGACGTGCTATGGAATCCGTACCATCGGGCAGGCGTCTTCTAGGGAGACCCAGTTTCTATAAGAATCTACCAGTCAAACAAGAGTTAACTATACGAGACAACATCAGGACCAGCCCCAAAATGATGAAGATGAAAATGACGATTTTTTTATGATAACAAAATAAAAATGAACCAAGTCATTCTATGTCAACGTCAACAGAGAGTGCACAAACAGAGCTTGTACACGGCATGTACCCATTTGGACCATTCGCTGACGTCAAAATTACGTCAGAGCCACCTATATATATGGCGTACTACATACTGTGTATTAGAACCTTAAGACGTTATATGTCATTCCGTGAACCCAAGCCCTGTCGGTTGTCTGATCTGATTTGGGTATTAAGGTTTCCCATGAAGCACTCCTGCTCACTGAGCTGTTTTCCCTTCCTCGGTGGCTTTCACCACTCTAAAGCGGAATCCTCTCGCCATACCTATATATTCCGCCCAGTAATTACGTATATGTATACCAATTGGCCCAAGAACCCTGGGTCGTTATGTGTAAAATCAGCCGTAATCGTAAACAGGGTAAACCAAGATTTTGCATCCTTGTGAGGACCTATCTTAATGTTCAACTTCTCGGTAATTTCTGCAATTAAGGTACGACCATTGCCAACCAGGAATTGGAAAATCTGGGTATATTATGACAATGTCTTTGGGAAACGTCTCGGATATGATTGCTGAAACAGAAAAATACTGCATCCATAATAAATTGTGACGAAGGTTAACATAACTCTGTAACAGGGGTTCAAAATCTAAACTCATCTTCGTTGTCACCTATATAGGAAAAACGTTTTCGACGTATAGCATTTGTGACTTTATTTTTGATTTGCTTGAATATTGGAATGTGTCTGATGAGCATTCGTATGCTTGTAAGTTGCGGGAGACTTTAATCTTCTTTTTGTGGGTTGAACCAAGCCTACATAAAACATAAAAAAGCTAGTTCTACAGTGATGGCATATGCAAATGCCGCTGTTATTGTTGTCTCCGGAAAATGTCCTAAACTGATGCTAATTTCGATTGGCAAAAAAAAAATAGTCTTTCTTGCCCGAGATCACTTTTTTCGTTAAACATAAGTTAAACAAAAATTTGGATAAATATGGAACAAATAATAGATAAGTTATTTTCATATTCATGATGTGCCACATCTTTATGTAAAACTTGCAAGTTGCAACCACTCTACGAAAACAAAAAAAATCTTCACAACAAAAAAAAAAGGTAAACAAATGTGGCAACACCAACAAGGAACAGGACCCCAAATTGGCTAAGAAATATTGTGGATGTGGGTTTTGATTTGATATTAACAAAACAGAAAAAAAACATTTTGTGATTTTATGTGATTGGTTCTAATTTCAGTTAATAATTAATTGTGTTTTTACAATGGCCACATTGGGCGAAATGGGATTAGCATTTGTTCAGTTGGCAATGGAGCAGTTGGAGCAACTTCATATAGACCTAGATATCTGAGAACCCCAAGACTGCTTTGAACTTTCCGACACAAAATTTATGCAATTATTTAGGTTAAACAAGTGCTTGGCACAGGAATTCATCGATTTCTTGGCTACTCATATGATTGACCAATTTAGATCAAACGCTTTAACTGCTGAAGAAAAGGTAAATGTTACATTAAAACTTATTTAATTGGCATTGAAAAACCCTATATCTTCAGATTCTGTTCTCTCTCCGATTTTTTGCAATTGGAAGTTATCAAAACTGCATTGGAGACAATCGCAACATTGCTATGAGTCAGTCCGCTGTAATCAGAAGCTTATACCAAGTGTTAGATGCCGTCCGGTCTAGTAGATTTCTCGACGAATGTGTGTATTTTCATAGAATCAGAGGAGTTAAATAAATGCTGCACGACAAAAGCAATTCGTTTGAATGAGTACCTTTTTTTGGTCTTTGGTCACATTACCCGTATTCTTCCCAAGAATTTTGCAAGGGTAAAGAGGGAGACAACTATTTTTCATTATAGTTTTGTAATTGTCCTGCCCTTCCCCAAAGAAGAATGCACCATCTAAGGCCCATTTCACACATACCCGGCAGCCGGCTAACCGGTACCGGCTACACGGTCGTTGGGATACATTTTTATCGACGGTTTCGGTTTGCAGGTGTGAACGCGCCCATAACAATGTATTCCCAACGACCGGGTAGCCGGTACCGGTTAGCCGGCTGCCGGGTATGTGTGAAATGGGCCGAGTCTCTTTCCTTGCCAGAAAGGACTAATGGATAGGGTCTTCAAACGATATTTAATTTTTGGCAAAGGTGTAAATTAATCTGTGGGACATACAAAATTTGAAGATTCACTTCTGAAACCGTTGAATTGACGCAAAAAAGTCTCTTCTGTTGATTCTGAGAAAAGAATTTTGCTTCTCGATTTCACATTAGAATCCACTCAAGAATCACCAATGCACAACGTTGGATTTCAGAATGAGTGTATTCCCGAGTGAATGGAAAACTACATAAATAAAGTATAAAAATACCTTTTTTCGTTTATTGCCACTGACAGAATGTACAGTGTATATCAATGTATGTCTGATAACAGCCACTAAAAGTTGTTGATAAGTTACAAGCCACTTTAACTGTCAAATAATCTGGTAAGCGAGAATAAGAATTTAACTTTAGTATTACTTGTACGTTATACAATTCTAACTTCGGTCTAGTTCTTTGTGCATATTCATTTGATAACAACATTTGTACTGTCTTAACTTGGGATGATGGAATTCTAAAAATCGTTGAAATGACGACTGTAAGATAAATGATAAATATCACCACATGGGCCCTTGGTCTGTATTTCCTATAAACATAAAACAAATTCGCTACAAACTTTTTGTTAATCAAGAGTCATTGTCACCGAAATATGTAAAAATAAAAACGAACATGTTCTTGTTACAGGAAAGGACTGAAACGTTAGTAGATATAAACACGATGACGTCTGCCTTTTCAATAAAAACAAAAACATTAAAAAAGCCGACAGTCACAAGAGACATTCAATGTAGGCACGTACATGGAGTTATCACATATGCATATTGTAAGTAATTCTGACATAGGCCACCAGAGAGATTGACTGAGCAGGTTAATTGGGTTAATTGCATTATAAAACCATTTATTTTGGCACTTTCTTTCTAGTGATGCTAGAAAGTCCGTTCTTTTAGATCGTTTTGTTGTATATATCATATTTATGTAGAATTGTCAATGTTGCTCGGTAGTTGAACCGTGATATGTAGCATCTATGTATGTGCTACACCTAAGATATGTAAGCTAAAGCTGTTTTCAATCTACAAGTAGTAGGGCAACAACCTAGTTCTTAACCAGCGGTGGGTCTGTTGAATGTTTGTCACACGTTCGCAAGAAGTGGATCCACCTTTACGGGGAAAAACTTAAAATGTTATTTGTGTTTTTCAGGGGTAAAACCTATGACCCCTCGCTCAGTAGTCTAACACACTAACCGCTAGACTACTACGCCCTTAGATTAGGTTGTTAGATTTAATGAATATGTTGCATCGATATATCTTAGGCAACCTTCGATAGCAGTCTTAGATTTCCTGATATGGCTGCAAGGACTACCATCGATCAAGACAAAAACCTCAAGATGTTCAAACCTTTTGCCTTTTGTACTAATTGTCTAGAAATGCAATGGGTTAAGCTACATAGTTTCGAAGATGACTTTTAGATTTTTGCAGTATTAACACGACATGTGCCTCCCTCTCGACATTTCAAGAAACTAAAACATCTTAATGGAAAAAGACGCATTTCTTCATTTTGGTTCACTTCATTAGTAAGAGTGCAAACATACGTCAACGTTCCGTTGACGTCATTCCGACTAACGAGTAATGACAATGATTCTTTATCTTTTAAGCGTTATAGCGTTGCTCTAGCATATTTTTATATTACATAATCATTCCTCTTTATGGTTTGTGGCAGTGAATTGATATATAGGAGTCACCCCGCGCGCCGACCGGATTTCAAATCTACTCCATTCGGGTCACAACCAAACAGTTAACAGTCTAGCCACCATGTCCAGCGACACTCTTGTGTTTAACATATTTAAAAAAATTAAATAAATCTTTATACAGGGTGGGCCAAAAGTAGTCATCCGATATTGTTTGGCTCTCATTTTTTTTTCTAAATGAAAAACTTCGATTCTGATTTTTGATTATGTTTATTTATTGGTTATTGGTTTATTGTTAAAGGTTCAAATAAACATAATTAAAAAACAGAATTGTTATACGGAAAAAAACATATCTCGGCATTCGTATATTGACTGTGTGAAGCAATATGCAAAATGTGGGCGGTGTTAAACGTGGTACCTCGTATACAAAAAAAATTGAAACCCTTCATTTGATCCATGTAGAAGTAGATGCACCACCAAAAATACATTGCGCAGGACCGCTGAGGACGGGTATTCGACGGCACTTGTTGCTCGCGCGTGCACGCTCTTGTTGCTAATAACCGCCTCTGACGCAGTGGAAAAAACTTTAAGATGTAATTTGTGTTTTTCCGGACAGTAGTCCGGCCCACTAACCACTACTCCACCCGAGTTATTACCGTATGAAAACAGTGCGTCTTTGGTAGAAATATCATAGAGATTGACATCGCGATCGAGATAAACGTTTACTGCAGAAGATGTGGGGACCGGGGGAAGAAGAGATGAAATACCTGAACTTCATCAGAACGTGTCTATTCTTTGTCGATATCAGAATACCAGAGAAAACACTTTGATAAATCAATGCGTTCATTAAAGGTAGTACACCGATATCAAAGACAATTCATTCACCCCTATCATGGAATCCTTCGGAATTGAGTTTCACGACTTGCAGCAAGCAAGAAAACCTATGAAATCCGCAATGATTTTAATGCGGGAAAAACTCGATTTGAACGTTTTCAACTATATTTTCGCTAACATGTTTTCAGAGAATTCCACCCTAGATTCTGCACAACTAGAACCACCAATCCCGAGGGTGCAAACATTGATGGCATTTGATGGTGAAATTTTGGCCTCGAAAAATTAACGCATCCTTAAAGAACTAGATTGCAATAAGGCAACGGGAATCCCGGCTATAGTACTCAAGAGCTGGGTACCAGAACTTGCAATTGTACTGTGTAAATTTTGTTTAGCATGTAGTTCTTCCAGAAGACGTTTTCTTCTTGCTCGCGTCCAACCTATTCCAAAGAAAGGGAATAAATGTCAAAACTATCGTCCAATAGCGTTACTTTCAATGCTCTCAAAAGTAATGGAAAAGGCAATAAATGTCGAAATAATCAAATATCTAGAAGGCCACCGATTAATAAGCGACAGGCAATACGGATTTGGGAGTCATCGTTCCACTGAAGACCTGTTAATCTACGTAACGCACTTATGGACGCAAGCAAGTGAACAACACGGCGAATCCAGAACCGTAGCCTTCGACATATCAAATGTATTTGGCCGAGTCTGGTATAGACCAGACCCCTATTAGGCAAGTTAGCGTCTTATGGATTACCACAACTACTCTGCGGCTACATCACACAGTGAGAGATGTGAATACATTAGTTCTATAAATGATGATCTGGACACAATCTTGAAGAAGGGAAAAGACAACTTGGTTGTATTTAATGCAAACAAGACACAGCTCACAACATTTTCTAGGAAAAAACAGTCAACAGTTCCTCAGATGCAAATGGATGACCATCCAATCCATCCCAAGGACTCAATGCACCGCCCCAAAACATTCACTTAACCTACTTGACAGCATACAGAGATGAGCAGTTCGACTTATTGGAGACTCTACACTCACATCGAATCTACAACCGTTGGTGCACAGAAGACAAGTCGTTTGAAACCCTAAAATATATATTCACCCACTTTTTAAGAAGCACATGCTTCAGATCTCGTTTTATACAGAACCTTAGTTTTTTGGAAGAGCTCATTCATACTCCAAAATTGCTTTCTCAGCATAGAGTGAGGCCCATTTCACACATACCCGGCAGCCTGCTAACCGGTACCGGCTGAAAGCGTTCGGCACTCAACTGACAGTTCTTCTACTGAAAAGAAGAGAAATTGGACTTGAATTCAGAATCGCGGAGAGTTCTTCCCGACGGTTCTGGACGACCAACCGAAAACGACATAAGTAAGCAATTGAAAAGAGTTTTGAAAATCGTACTTCTGCTCGTCTAAATCGTTTTTTGGTTTCAAATACCTACGTATAAGATCACCTTGCATAAACTAATAATGTTAAATTTCCTCTATATGGCCAGTAGATAAACACCAGACCATGATATTAGATATTGACATTTTAGGCAACAACTGAGTAAAAAGTTAATCACAAGTTCATTTTGTTTCAGAAACCTTACTACACACTAAATGTATGACCTGTTAAAAACTATAATTGCACATTGATTCAAAATAGAAAAACGTGATCATAAATATTTCCTGCTCTTATAAGAAAAGGTAGGCATATAGCTGGCAAAGAGCCATGTTTTTCATTTTCAAAACAAATCATTAGATTTGAACCATTTGTAAAATTGTGGTGATTCATGGATAATTTGAGTTTTGAAAATCGTACTTCTGCTCGTCTAAATCGTTTTTTGGTTTCAAATACCTACGTATAAGATCACCTTGCATAAACTAATAATGTTAAATTTCCTCTATATGGCCAGTAGATAAACACCAGACCATGATATTAGATATTGACATTTTAGGCAACAACTGAGTAAAAAGTTAATCACAAGCTCATTTTGTTTCAGAAACCTTACTACACACTAAATGTATGACCTGTTAAAAACTATAATTGCACATTGATTCAAAATAGAAAAACGTGATCATAAATATTTCCTGCTCTTATAAGAAAAGGTAGGCATATAGCTGGCAAAGAGCCATGTTTTTCATTTTCAAAACAAATCATTAGATTTGAACCATTTGTAAAATTCATGGATAATTTTGTACAAACATTTGAGTGTCAGAACACTACATATTTTTCTTTGGAAATAGCCGGTATATTAAGTAAACAAATAGCTAATGTAAGCCATGAAAAATCTTTCATACTGTGTCTATGTATACATTTAACTACATATAACTAAGATCTATCTATTTACCGGCCAAGCCTATTTTTTTCATTGTCTAGGTATAGAACTAAATGGTATAAGTAGTTAACGATAAATCTAGTATATCCAATAAAATAAAATTCTCCGCATATACTTTTTTCATTTCCATGCATGCCACTCTTAAGTTACACCTCATATGGCCTTGTACTTCCGGTCAAAATGTAACCGAAACCAATATTCATATTATGCGACTTCCACATCGTATAATGTACTACTGCGTGAGTAACTTCGTACAACTCGCTGCATGCTAAACAGCACAATCCTTTGTCTGACTAATTTTACTATGTTGTCAATTGAACCGTACATCGTTTTGTTTTCTGATTAGTAAATCGGAGCAGTTTCCAATTATGTATTATTGTGTTAAGGGGGAAAACTTTTGTTCCGTATTGTTCGTGATTTATAATTAGTGTATTAATCATTATTTTATTATACGCCAATTCTGATGTTACGTATATAAAACAAATATGTATTTAAATATCTGTCGTTTAAACAAATGTTAAAACAGAGAGATAATATTCAGTTACAATGGCAATTGGTTAATTAATCATAATATACCAATCAGATACGCATTGCAGCAGACAAAGAAAATTTCACTAATTGGCGGCCAAGTGACCCGCCTTAGAGGATATCTTTTTTACTTATTAGTAGGTATTTACTAGTTACTTACCGACTCCGTACTTGTTATTCGAAGGTATCCACATTTCTCCAGCTGTACAGAAAGTAATTGAGCATTAACCAGCCTTGCAGTTGCTATTGATGATGATTTGATGCTTAATTGTGAATGAACTTTAGGGAAACTATTATTTTGTTGTAGGTATGTGCAAATTTCGCTGTGAAGCGGTGCACTTTTTACTGAACTAACTCCCAACACATTTTGCACACTAACTTCACACTCATCTATTCAGATATTATTGGGATTTTAATTTAATTTCGAAATAAATTTGTCGCGACACAAATTAATTGGAAAAATCAAGTAAATACAAACACTGAAAAAACTACGGCATAACACAAAAATCAATAAAATCCCGTAGTAAATAGATACCCAGTACCAGTTCCACTTCCGATGACAGTACGTTAGTAAATGTCAAATTATACAGTGGCGCTGTAGAACAACTGCAAGCTGTGCCCTCTGTACAGAAATGGCAATTGGGTTGTGAGAGTTGAAACAGAACGGAAGTGAAAAATATGTTGACTGAACTCGGGACAAAATATCGATAGAACGATAACAATTTGTTACATACTTATGATTTTAAATTTGTTTGAAAATAACGAACGGTTTGTTAGGTATTTAGGTAGATTTGAAGTTTATTATTATAAATAATGTAGGTATCTAGAAATAAGGAAAATATTAATTTAAAATTTTTGTCGTCCTGACGTTAAATGTATATACCTAGCTAAGAAACAATTCAAAGGTATACGTAGGTACTGAGTATTTTTTTTTTAAGTGAAATCGATTTCCTGAAAATCGAAAATGGCCGCGTTCCATTGACCGCTAGATAAAAAAACTGACATTTTTGCATTTGCCATAGAGCTCTAGCGCTGTGAAGTATGCTTTTCTGGGAAATTTTTCAATCTAGCAGTTCATTTTGCGCTAGATTGAAAAATTTCCCAGAAAAGCAAAAAAATTACGAACTGCCAAAATAAAAGTGAAAGTTCAGAAGTAAAATATATCCATTTTGGTGTAAAATGGGAATTCTTCTTCTATGTAATTAATATACACTCACCGGCACAATTAACCGCCCACCTATCTTTAGTGCCACCAGCTTTGTTTACGTGAAGTTATCACAATTCACAATGACTGTTTTTTGTCAAGTGGACATTTTAACCTTTAACTAAACTGCGCTTTTCCTATCTCTTATTTGTGTAATGCATTTTTGTAATTCATTCCTAATTTCACGTTCTCAGCGATTTCATTACTGTGATCTTAAATCCGTGTTTTCTTTATTTCTGAATTGGAAAGTGTTTAATTAGAGTTTGTGACCCTCTGGGTATTACAAAGAAAAATGTCATTAGACGCGACTGGAGCAGCTAGGGCTGTAGCTTTAGCGGATGCTGGTTACAGCCAACGTCGGATTGCGGTGCCACTTGTTGTGCCTCGAACCACTATAAGGGATGCCATCAGACGATTTCGGGACATTGGTTCTTACAATAGGAGGCCAGGTCAAGGTAGACACCGGTGCACTTCCGCTCGAAACGACCGCTTTGTTTTCAATAATGTGCTGATGGATCGCTTTTGTACAACTACTAAAGCTAGCAGTGCTAGCACTCGTCTTTTCGAGGCGAGAGATGTTGCAGTTAGTGATCAAACAGTAAGCAGAAGACTGGCAGAGAGAAATTTAACACCATTTTGCCCAGCTCGGGCCCTAGAACTACTCACCTTAGAGCCAGACTTCAGTTTGCCCGAGAATATGCTGAATGGACGATGGATCAGTGGAAGAACGTACTGGCGTGTTTTTAGGCGTTTTATGTCGTTTTGGTTCCAAATTATTGCCAATTATTGTCGATTACAAATTTACAAACACCACTAAAACGACACTTAAACGACTCGACGACTCGACTCAAAAAACGCCGTTTATTATAAACGCCACGTAGAATAAAGGTGATTATCGTGGAGTTGTCGATCAATATAAAAAATTAGGCATACATTCTTCACCTGTTGTTTTTAATCTATAGTCAGCTGCTTCCTAGCAGTGTATGCTAGAGACATTTCTAGCTTCTTCATTAAGGAAGTTTTTTTTTCAGTTGACTTGTTTGTCTCCAAAAAAATTGATCGCACTGAAAGGACATTTTGAAATGTTGAGTTTGTCGGTAATGCCCAAAGGCTACGATACCCAAAGCTACTTTGCCATCGATGATTAGGGGTGGTGGGGAATCAGCATCATACCTTTCAACAGTCTGTACTCAGGATTGACTGCGATTTTGTTCCAATTTCCTTTGTTAATATTTAAGGCTGTCGTCGTCCTTCTATTTTCATCTCGTATGAACTCAACTAGAATTCTAACTCTTCCAAATTCTAGCTGGCGGATGTTCTCAATAGACTGATGGCAATGTCTACAATCTGGCCCCTATTGTGAGTGTCGATAGTTGATCGTTGATCGACAACTGTCGATCGATAGACAACTTTGATTGTCGATTGCGATTGATATTTGTCGATTTGACAGTCGCTTGTAGTCGATTACAAATTTCTGGTCAATGCTTTCTCTTGGAAGTGAAAAGTTTTTGTGCGTACGAATAGCTAAAATCAATCGACGCAATCGACAATTGTCGTGACGATCGCTGATCGACAATCACAATAAGGGCCTCTGATTGCAAAACAATTCGCTGTTATCAATAAAATTTTGTGAAATTATTTGGAGTTGAATTTAACATCAAATGTAGTAATATTTAGTGGCCTCTATTCCAAAAATGCGTTTCTCATTTTGTAAACACATAGACATAAACAAATCAGAAGAATCAAAACAACTTGTCAATAGTGTTTTCAAAAAAAGTTTATACTATACAACTAGAGATAACTGATTCTATAGAAAAATATAACAAATAAAGCAAGAATGCCCTTCAAAAGTTGTGTTTCTCTTAAAAGAAACAAATCTTCTGACAATAATATAAAAGCTTTTAGATTATTGAATAACACAGCTCCGGTGCGAAGAAATTTTCTGCTCATCATCAATTTCTTTTGTACAAAGTATACTCTTTATGCTTTCAGCTTCTTTCATCCAAAAATCAATCTGTTTAAGAGCAAATATTATGAATAACAAAACAAAATCAAGAATAGAAAGATGTTACCTGCTGAATTATCAGTTGCCTTCGTTCACTTTTTGGTTCGTTATTGACAAACGGCACTAGAATTCCCAACGCAGATGTATAGCCTTCCATTGCGGCTTCAAATTTTTTTTCATACAAGTAAAGCTCTGCCTTCCGACCGATTTCTAGACTAGTTTTCAACAATGGACTGGAATTTGAAAGGGCATCTGGAAAAGTTTATAATTTCATCAATCCTTATAAAGCAAATGTATAGAAGAAAATTTACTAACATAACTGCTTATAGCGTTCGTCAGGTTCCAGAACTTCTGAAACGCCTGGTTGTTTTGTTTCGCCAGCAGGTTTTCTGTTGACAGTTAATATGACGGTTTTGATTTCTTCGGCTCTTTTGAGGTAAGTTAAAGCTCTACTTCTTAGTATTTGTCGTTTAGTTGCATCTGGTTCTTCAGTTATTAAAGGCACAAAATACTGAAGGGAATTACAGTATAAATGATAAGCTTCTTTATATTTCTTTTTCTCATCACATTCGACAGCATTTGTAACCAATTGTATTGCTTTTTGTAGGGTCTGTGAGAAAAAAGATAGTTTTTATGAAAGAATGGTTTAGATGAGCCAACAAATAAGTAAATTTAAAAATCATTGTTTGAAAAACTCGTATATATTTGCACACTGTCTTAAAACTTAAGTCCACTTAATCCTATTATATAAGCGCCTATAAGCATGCAAACACATTTGAAAACTACGAGCCCAAACGTAAAATAGTTCGTCTACCGAAGATAAAATAAAAACATGTGCTGATTCTTGAATTCTTTCCAACTAGACCACCATTTTTTGTTGATTATATAAAGATTTATTTATTCTTAATAGATAAAGGTGATAAAAAGAAGGCGACTTCATTGAAATAATGTTATGGAGTGAGCTTATAAAACTGAATAACTTATTGAAGACTTTTTACGACGCAAAATAGTTAGTCTACTAGTCTTTATTTTCATTTTACCACTGTATTACTGGGCCTCTGGCATTGATAACAGCTTCTAAGCGCCGTGGCATAGTGTCAACTAATTTTTGACACTCTTCGGAGCCGAAAGTTTCCAAGATATTTGTTATCTTGACCCTTAATTTTGGAAGTATCTTGTCGCAGTTTTTGCTTCATTTTATGCCAAACGGTTTCGATTGGTAAAAGGTCAGGGCTGCTGGAAGGCCATTACACTAAAGGAATTCCTTCAGCAGTTAACCACGCCATTGTCGATCTAGCAGTATGGCAAGAAGCACCGTCCTGTTTGGAAATATAGTCTCCCTCACTTGGTTGAAGACCAGTTATTGTTGAAAGAAGCTCTTCTTCTAAAATGTCTTGGTACTTGGCAGCATTGACCAGTCCATTGACATAATGTAAATTGTCCATGCCACGCCCAGACGTGTATCCCCATACCATTAGATGTGCTGGGAACTTGACTGTTGCTTCAGGCAGTCTTTGTGAAAGGCTTATTTTGAATTTCTTACCACACGTATGCGTTCGTCACCAACGCAGACTTCAAATCTGGACTAATCACTCCAAATAACAGACCGCTATTGACTTAAAGTCCAGTTGTGCATTGTTTGGCCCACTCAAGTCGTTTTTTCTTCTGATTAGGTATCAAAAGTAGTTTTTCTTTTGCCTGTGTTTTTAATGAATTGAGAAGCTTTATGTTTTGTAAAATTCAAAAAACCTTATAAAATTTATATCCCATTTTTTTCATCGTCCGCTTACGAGGGTCGATCGAAATGCTTTTTTGAATTTTTTCTCTCCATTGGACAGTTATTGCTGCAGCAGTTTTGCGCCGATTTTCTTTTATTATTTTCTTTAAAACCCGGCAATTACGAGGTATTGCTATCGGTGGACGCGCAGTTTTCTTACTTGTCTCAACATTTTCCAATTTTTTGAATTTTGTAATAATGTTCTGCACTGATGAGCGTTCTGAGCAATTTTATAACTCGACAATCCTTAATTATCGATTCTTTTAGGACTCGTAATAATGCAACGCCACTCGCCATGGTGAACATGAAACTGATGCCTACTTGCATAAAAACAGAGATCATTCAACAACAAATAGGGTTTATGCCATTTTTTTCATAACGGTTCACCAAAACACTATTTAAATAGTAATAGACCAAGAATTTTGCATTGAAAAGAGAGTAGACCAACTCTTATGCACCTATCTTTGTTTGAGATAATAGAGAAAATCGTAACGGTGGCTTTTTTAAATTTTGTTTCATTTAGCCGAATTTACTAAAAATAATTACAGTGGAAGCTCGGAAAAGTTGATCGAAATGTCCCAGAGCCTGTCAACTTTTCCGAAAAGTCAACTTTTCTGGACACTTCAAGATCTGTAGAAAATTAGTAGGTATATTGTTCCATTGTGCCATTTTTTTGCCAAAATTTAGTTAATTACCGGACAACAAATAAAATTAAATGTGCGAAAAGACAATACCTACACGTAAGAAAAAGTCAGTAATAATCTAAAAAATCTGTATCTGGCACGCAGCTGCCATGGAAATACATATATACATTTCTTTGGAATGCGTAGCTGCTGTGTTATGTATTTTACATCGTTTATTTAAATTTGATATAATAAAAAAACCGAATGCAAGTAAAAAAGAGTCACGCTCTAACCAAAAGTCAACTTTTTAAGGTAACGTATGGTAGCTAAGATTTGGTCAACTTTTCTGCATAGTAAACTTTTCTGAGGGTCAACTTTTCCGAACTTCTACTTACTGTATTACATGGCACACATTTTTAAATAAGTAACTATTTACAACCACAATAAATTTAAGTATGAAAAAAGATTAATCTGTTTATTCAAAAATAGACCAACTATTTTGCGTTTGGGTCGTATATCTTGTTGAAGAGTTAAACGAAATTTTGTGGAAAACACGAAATATATTTAGGAGGACTGTAATATAATTCGACATGGAATCGTCCACTTGTTATGGTCGCAAAGGTTTCAGAAGCTATATGGGTCAGATAATTGTCAGACATAAAGAGATTACAGGCCAAAAATGTTTTCTTTTTCGTAGAACTGACAATAATACAATTTTAACACAATTCGCGCACCCAATAAAGTTAGAAGATCTGGACATTTGGGAGAGACATCTTTGCAAAAGTCATGTGCTGTTACTATGGCAAACAATTTTAAGATATGTATGTCATGAACCAGAATTGAAATTGGCTGTTAATAATAAGTGGCATTGACCGCGAAGCTAAGCGCAATGTTATTTCTAAGAGGAAAATATTTGGAGCATTGATCTGCTGGTTAAATATTCGATTTACTAGACATTCGCATGCACATGCGAATTTCCGATATAATATTGTAGATACGCATGCATGCGAGTTTCCGATGTAATTAAGAAAATTCGCATGCATGCGAGTTTCCTGAACCTTACATAGGAACCGGAAATTCGCATGTGCCCAAAAATCACCTCTGAAAAGAATCCGCGCGCGCGAATTCTTTTCAGAGGTGATTTTTAAAATATAACTCCAGTAAAAGGGAAAATCAAGTTTTTCTAAGCATGTGAGCTGGGAAATACTCGAAGCTTTTACACTCCTAGTGGGGTAAATAAGCTACGGTGCGAATTTACCTTACGCTTCATTTTCTGTCATCAGTCTTAGCTGCCATCAGTATAGTATGACATCAGTATAGTCCATATGGAAATTTTTCGCATGCGAATCTGCTACCTAAAAGTGTACATTCGCATACATGCGAGTCTCCGCAAATATATAGGAATTTCGCATGTATTTTATTTTCAAAAGTTTCGTTGCGAGTTTCCGAAATAGTGTGTAGATTCGCATAGTTTGTCATGCGAATTTACATTCCAAAAGCATACATTCGCATGCATGCGAATTTCTTCTTTATAGCTAGACATTCGCATGCATGCGAATTTCTACTTTATAGCTAGACATTCGCATGCATGCGAATGTCCGGTACATCAAATATTCATTTATATTTAAATCGAGATTTAAGCTGACCTCTATATCATCACATTCGGGTAAATCTTTATTTTGCTAAATCTCTGTTCTTGGCTATTTAAGGGCTCTAAATTTGTATTTATCTAATTTGGTATTAATGAGTCTCAATTCTTAATATTATATTGTATTTGAATTTCCCAAAATGTATGACGACGACGAAGACAATTACGAAGCGGAATTTCTCCTACCACTTCACTACTTTAACTTTTTACGACCAGGGGCCTGTAACACAATACTACAAGTACTTGTAGTACACGTGAATTTATACAAGGGTATCACATTTATGTAATACGAAACTACTCTTGTCGACTGGCACTTTTACAAGTGTAGTAATTTTGCAGAATTGCTCACACATTCGCACCATCGTCAACATTGTTTTCATCCTCATAATTTCAAGATAAGGCACATAAGGCACATGATCTTCCGATTTAAATAAACAGCTTTTCGTACACTAACTGCACCTGGTTGCTCACTGGTATAACGATAGCTTAAGTCCGGATTAAAAATGAAGGCAAAGGCTGGATCAAGGTTCAATACAATGTGCGAGTGGCGCTATCAACCTGGCTGAAGTCCCTTAAAGTGCAGTCGTTAAAGGAGTATTCGAATATAAGGCTACTTCTTGATTAACTTATTTTTATATGCATATATACAAATTCTTTGATAATTGCAGAAATATAATGGATAACAAAAATAGTGCAAGTAGAGAGTAATGTTGAACGGTACTATTAAGGCACCAACTACAAATGCATTGGGTTCTACCCCAGCCCAAAAAGGTCGCGCAAAGTTGAGTTGAGTTGACTTAGATTCAATCGTTGAAAGTAACATCCCCAGTTGACGACTTTTTGTTGTCAGCCACTGAGATGAACGGTTGCAATTTGGAGCGGTGGAGGTTATCTCATGGCATCGCTAGTCTCGGCACATTTTTCCTTGGCCATAAATGTGACATAGCGAAAATTGTTGAGGATTGATATTGCGGAGAGGTACGAGACTGCTAAGCCTGCAAAAACCCAACAATGTGTAAAATGCATTCGTCCCCACTTACGTTGCCAGAAATACATAAGTGGTTTTAGATATATGTATGTATCAGTGTTATACGATTTTATTTTCGATTTGATCAAAGGCTGGACGGTGTTTGAAAAAAAAAAACATTTCTTCTAGAATCACAGGTATAATTAAGTTTAAAACCGAAATGCCCACGTATTTGTAAATAGTGCCGACTGCTTTAGGTATTAAGTAAAAGGCATGAGGTAGAAGCCAGCCTTATATTTGTTAAAATATGTATGAACAAAAAATATATCGGTTCATGCTTTTAAATGAACAATATCCACATACCTGGATGTTAAGTTTAATTTTATTACCTGTTCCGAAGGTATGGTCTTGAGATCAATAAATGGATGTGTGAAGAAATCTTCAAATGATATTCTCTTGGATGGCTCGTGTTGCAACAGTCGTGTCAGAAGATCATTGCACTCTGCACTTATCTTTGTGTTTGGGGGAATTGTAATTTTTTCATTGCTTTTGACTTTAACAAGAAGTTCTTCAATAGTTTTGGATGTGTAAGGGGCCTTTCCAAATAGGCATTCGTAAAGAATAATGCCAATGCTCCATAAATCTGCCTTTGCATCGTACTGGTGTTTGCTAACAATTTCTGGTGCCATATACAGGGGGGAACCTTTCAGTGTCAGATTGATTTCTCCTAGTTTGAGATGTTGCGCAAATCTGAAACGTATACGATTGTCAGCTGATTGTATTTTTTAAAGAGTTCCTTTTTGTAGATAAGACCTACCCAAAGTCAGCAATCTTAAGGTTCACATTTTGGCCTCTGGTTAGGAGCAAATTTTGCGGTTTTAAATCAAAGTGGCAGACATCATTCGATCGCATATATTGAACACCTGACGCTAACTGCCGGAGAAAGTATTTGCAAGTGTGTTCTGGTAAGGATTTGCGTGAACGTATAAAAGCGGACAAGTTTCCAGCGTTACAGTACTCCAGTACAATATAGATATACCTTTATAGAACGTAATAAAACCATTATTATTACTTGTTGTAAATACTAACATGATAAGAGAGTGTGTATTATCTTTTTCTTTATTATTTGTAGTCAAATTAAATATTACTTACTTTTCATCCCAAAAAAAATCATCGAGTCCTACAATGTACTTGTGACTCAAATCCTGTAAGAGTTTTATTTCAGTGACTAGATTGTCTGTTGAACTTTTGGAAAGAGAACATTTTTCGACACATTTGATGGCATGAAATGATCGATTTTTCTAAAATGACGCAAATTATAGAAAACCTTTGAGACACTTGTGATATTATTATTAATATGAGATTACTTTGTGTTTTGCCTTGTAGACTGTGGAGTAACTACCGACTCCTAGCTTTTCTAAAATTTCATAATCTGTTATACGAGGAATGGACATTTTATAAAAATAAAAAAACTAATTTTCAAACAAAATGTAAACTCTTCACTCAAATATATTCAGCAATGAAAATATTTTGCTTTGTTGTTGTATTATTGGTTGACGTTTATAATATATGCCACTACACAAAACAAAAACTACTAGTTTCATTCATAAGAATTTTGTGGTTATGACAATCGCTTAGGAAAACAAAAACAAAACTCTGCATTACCGGCACATGAACTGTTTGTTAAGTGGTTTCAGTTTTACCAGAACAATATTTTACTCTATTGCGGTGTGAATATGATTTTGCTGCGAGTGTTCCCATAAAGTTTTGCTGGCAACATTTGGGAATAAAAATAAGTTGCGCTAAGTTGGAAAAAGTCTTCCACTCACATATTTTGGCAGTCGAGTGTTGGCTTAATTTTGGTGTGAATGAAGATGGAATCTATCCAGTAAATTAGTAAACACTTTTAAAGTTGTTGAGTATGCATAAACGGCAGCTTGAATAAAAATAAAAATGGAAAATATCTACTTTTTCAGAAGAAGTATTTCTTGACGTAGAAAAAAGAGATTTGGTATAGTATAGACGAAGAAGGCATTTTTAAAAATGCCATATTTCAGACAAAAAGGCCGGGCCAGTTTGTTTATTTTTGGTTAACTCTAATCAACGGTTATTCCAACTGATAGCCATAGAATCTATTTGTTCAGTGAAATTTTAACCAGTATAAAATAAAAATTAACATAATAAATAATACTTAGACGCAAAATAGTGTGTTGCTTCGTATTTGCTATGTAGACGCATTTTTAACTGGCAGATGAATACAGTGCCCAACAGTGTGGAAAGAAAAAATTGCATGCATTGCTGCGGCTGTTACGATTTTAAACATAAATGAATTCTAACAACTGCATTGACAACAATAAAATGGAAAACTGGAACGATTTGTCGCAAATCTGTGGTTTGGTGACCAAAGTGAAAAATAAGTGAACATGGGTTAAACTAATTCTGTGATAACTAACTGCGGGTTTAACCAGCTCGGCCCTAAGACGCATATTAGGTCTGTTCTTTTACTTTGAAGTCTTACGAATTTTTACGAAATACCTAACCATCAGAAAAGTAAAAACACGAAACGGAACAAAACTGAAACATTTAACCCCAGCATTTCATAGGAATTTAGTGGAACCTATTCTGGAAGTCACTGAGAAGTTGAAAAGAAAAATGTTTACCTGAGGACAAAATAATAAATTTTTTTCTAGAAAATTTTCTAGAAAATTCAGACAACAATTGCTTATTTTTTTTTTTTTGACGAACTTACTTTATAATTCAAAATATTAAGTTCAACGATTAAGTTTAAGTGCTCCAAAAAAGCAAAACAATTTTAATTAAAATTGGTATAAAAATGATTGTAGTGTTGTACATGTATCGCCATATTTACGACAATACTACAAAATTGTCTAATTATTTATGATACAGAAATTTGACAATTGTCCAATTGTTAATTTACAAAAATTGTCACCTGTCACATGTCGCAATTGTACATTTTTATGAAACAGGGCCCTGGTTTCAAGTGCGAACTGCGAAAGTCATTGACTGAGAAAAAGAGAAGGTTACTTGTGTATCTTAAAGGCCTAGTCAAACAGATGGCCATCTAGGGTTATTTGATAAAAATTACAACAACAAATTTACCGTCGCGTTCTTTTCTTGCTTGTGAACTTTTGACAGCACAGTCCCGACCACGTTCTGTTTGACCAGCCCTTAAAAGTTGAATTTCTCGAGTCTGCGAACTGATAAGAAATATAAGTGAAGAGTGTCCATGCCCATACTAATTTATTAGATAACTAGCTGACCCGTGCTCGCCTTGCGTCGCTCGCTTTTAGAAAACAAACAAACTTATATTTGGTCCGTTTCAAAGGTTCCGACAGACAACGCTATCCACCAGATAAAGGCTGCTGATATTTTATTTTTGGTTTCATCGTCAAAGTCTCTGATAAACTAACTTGGCGAAAAATTTATCAGCCACTAAGTTTGTTTCGATACACCATGTCATTTGTTTTGTCTTTGTTTGTTTCGTGTTTTCCAATATTTTTTGTTGTTTTAGGAAAGCCGAAAGAAAAAAGACCTTTGATAAATTAACGAAAGGAAAAATTGAGCCAGCAAAAATCCAAAAAATAATTCTAACAGAAGAGCTGGAGGAGGTATCCGGATACTTCGTTTGGCTGAGATATTTTTTACTCAGGGCCCCCAACCAGGGTGACTATCGACACGGGCCGTATGCCCCTGTGGGAGAAGAGGGGGGAAGTAGATAAGCTCTCCAGGAGTTTAAGAGTTTTTGAGAAGTTCTCAGTTCGTTGTTCATTAAAACAGCTTGTCTGTCATGGGTGACCCTATACTGGCGACGAATGCCGCCGACAGCATAGCCTGTTGAATCATTACAACTTAAGCCTTCACACCAACAACGTCTAGAAAAGGACGCAATGGCAAGGTGACTGGCCGGCCCCTTCGTGGTAGGAAGGTTTATGAGAAAAGTGAATAAAATTTTCCTTTCACAGTCGCGTTTTCGGCCGTTTTGGTAAGTCGGAATCGAATTCTGAAATCTTCATTGTCGAGTATTTCAAAATAATTTGGCCGCGGGCGAAATACTACGGGGTCGTGTAATATGATCGTAATATTCTTCAATTTTATATAATTCTTCAATATTATAATATCTATTCTTCACAAACAAATCCATGTTAGGACACCTGTGACTGCTGTCTACGCTTGTGAACGAAAAAATGCTCTGAAACTACATATATTTTTTCCAGACACTTCAAGTAAACATTTTGTTTATCTTCCGGATAAAGGATTTAACAGCCACTTGAACTGGCTGATACTCTATCCGAGACTATATAATATGTCAGATATCACTATCCAAAACCGAAAGTTGAAGTTTAGCTAACTTATAAGTTCCGGATAGTCTATCCGAGACTTTATCAGCTAGTCTTGAAACTGGCCCTTAGAGTCTTGTTATTATCCGGCAGAAGAAGGTATTGATTAGATATTGAACCCACGCGCGATATTGCCATTGCCACATATAGTTGCCCGTGGGAGAAAAACACTTTCCCGAATGACTACCCCAATCTATATTATCTACAATAAATAAAATAAAATATGGCACGTTTTTACGACTACTTGCTTATAATATAACAACAGAAAATGAAACATTTAGTAAATATCAGGAAAGTGTATACGTTTGTTGGTTGTATATAAAAAAAAAACGATTTATTTATACCTTGTGCACTTCCCTGTTGAAAAAAGAAGAATTAAGTCCACTAAACAGAGAGACCAACAGACAGAATTCCGAGGATTGACATAATGCAACGACTTACCGGAAAAATATATCACGCGTTTGGATAATTTCTGTTTTTCACTTTACTGCAGTTTATGTGCTAAATCAACGTTAAATATAATGTATTGCCTTGAAAGTTTCAACACAATAATTAACTGTAGTTATAAAAAATATGGCATGAATAACGAACGCATACCTCTCATTCTTTCTACCAAGCGCTATGCACCGTACAGCCAGCCTACTCGCACTTCGCGCATAAGCCATATCATGATCATGCTTGCGATTTACGCCCACCACCCCAAAGCAGAGCAACAACAGAAAATTATTGGTTTATCATTGATTTCGCATTTGATCAACTAAGATCTGATATTTAACTTATTGTTTCTCAGCTTCTGGATGGAGTAGAAAGATGAATGATAGCTCAAAATACTCGGGGAAGAATTGTCTAAAAAACGGTTAAACGCTTTTTTGTATTGATTGAGATTTATGAATATTATGGGAAGTTGAATGAAGCAAAGTCAAAATAAATGGAATGGAATGGCATATGTATAGCGTACAAAAGGAAATTTGTTTTTTTCTGCATAATTAAAGGATTAAAACGCAATTAAATATGGCCTACTGCACGCAGAGGTGCTTAAAGAATGTTTTAGTAAAGATTTCAGCAAAATCCGTTCAGTAGTTTCTGAGAACACTGCGAACATAATTTTATCAGTTACGTCTTTATATAATAGTATAGAAGTACCCGAGGTAGGGGTTGGATACGAAAACTCCAAAATTGAAATCCCCAAACTGAAATCCCCAAGTCAATATCCCCAAACCCAAAATCCCCAAATCCAAAATCCCCAAAAACCAAAATACCTAAATAGATTTCGAGTGTATTAAACTAAGTTAGTGTACTAAACTAACTGGATACGAAAACTCCTTCTAAACTCAGAACGAGACGGAAGGTCGAGGATGCTATACAGCACCTGACTATAGTATCATCACCAGATGTTTTGAACTGTCGTGTCCGGTTATGAAAATCTCCTACAGATCTCCACTTCCCTGGTGGAACCCAGAACTGCAGCGACTTAGAAAGGAAGCCAGAAAACTTCTAAATCTGTCACTCAAGACTGGATGTAGACTGGAATCTTTTCCGATCCAAACAAAAAGAAAAGAAGCTTATTCGTTTATCGAAATGTGCTTCCTGTAAAGATTTTTGAGAAAAGATCGAGACTCTAGTTAAGACCAGTAGGTTGGTTAAAGTTCTCAAAAGGGGCAAACCAATCAAACCGGAGGCACTTAAAAAATTTGATGGTACCTACACTGAGACAAAAGCGGATAATTTCAGTCTTCTGCTGGAATCTCATTTTCCAGGCAACCAAATAACAAAAACCGCTTGTGCAGGTTGAGCATGATCTAAGCCGTACGGTTCGAGTGGTTTTCATTCCAAAAATTGGGAAAGATGACTACTCCCTCGCTAATAGTTACGTCTGTCTTCCTTCGTGAAAAGCTTGGAAAGACTGGTCGAGAGCTCGTGCGCAGGTTTGCACTGAGGATGCACCCTCTATCTGAGATGTAACATGCATATCAGCATGAAAAATCCTGTGAGACTGCTAGACAACATGCGGTAGATGAGACATTGGTATTGTGGATCAGGGCAATGCTTATGAATAGAACTTTGGTGGTAGATGTGGACTGTGGACGCCGTGTTAGGACAGAGGTAAACAAAGGCTGTCCACAAGGTGGTGTTCTCTCGCCCCGTTATGGTGCATGGTAGTTGACTCTCTGTTGCATACCCTAAACGGTTCAAATGTCTACGCTCAGGCATACGCGGATGATGTTGGCATACTTTCTGTTGGATCATTTTTAGAGACGACTAACAGTGCTAACGTGCAGATGGCTCTAGATTATGGTCGAGAATTGGTGCATTATGAATGGCTTTCAGTCAATCCGTTGAAAACTGAGATTGTTCTCTTCACGAGACGGAAGATTTTAACCGGTCTGACTCAGCCAATGCTAAAAGGCCTCACTATCCAGATCTCCGATGAAGCGAAATATCTGGGAGTGATCCTGGATAAGAAATTTCTTTGGGCAAAGCATGTCAAGTCGAAGACATCCAATGCGCTCTCAGTTTTCAGGCAGTGTAAGGGTGCTTTCGGTAAGACGTGCTTATCTCCCAAAAATCTACCAATCTACCGTCTCAGGCGGGGTGGTTTTTGGTATAATCCACACTGGAGTTTCGATGACCTTGCACGACACTTATCCTACGACCCTAGTTCCATAGATATACCGTCTGATGCAAAGACATCGGAACTTCGGCTGTTGTGCAAATTTAGGGTCGACTTTCCTTGCGTTCGCTAAACTGACATTTTATTCGAGCGCAAATCAAAACTTCAATCAAATCATAATTTCAGATTTTTCTTTTTGCTTCTTTTTTTATGAAACTTTTTGTTTTGTGAAATTTATTTGAATTTGAAATCAATAGTTTCACACAATTTGTTTGTAATAGGAGTCAGGGCGCAGATAAAATGGACTAGGTACATATTTGAAAATAAATATTGGAATTAAATGCACAAAGTACATTTTCGTAGTTTGAATAATTATTCTTAAGTGTATCCATCTGCAATACGTTGAAAAAGAAAAATGTTCAAATGTTTCAAATGAAAATTAAAAATATGTGATGGAAAACTGGCATTCCTCCTTTAAATGACATTACTGCGATGACATAAACTATGAGCTAGACTCGACTTTCTGAGAATCGAAAGTTACAGTCTCGATTAGCTTAAAGTCGAAAATAAATTAGTTGTTGGTACACAATATAATTTAGTTTCGACTTTTGCCTAAAAGTCGAGTCTAAATTTGTTTGTTGGTAAGGCCGTTTGACTCTTGTCTGGGTCCCAGAACCAGGGATTTCCTTGTGGCACATCAGTCGCGGTATTGATGATAGCTTTCGTACAGTGTTGCCACTAGTCTTCTGCACTGCTGTGATAGGACTAATCGCGAGGCAGGGAACTGGAGTCGTGCTTTCGTCGATCCCACTGTGATCAATTTGGCTGAGATAGGGTAGATCTGGAGACATCCATGCTCCCTTATGAATATTGAGATATATGTAGTTACATTTCAGCCCGCAGCAAAGACAATGGGCCTTACCAATATTCATTTCTAGCCTTCAACCTACATATTTTGACGGTCACAATAGATAAATTTATATGGAAATTTTCGACATTGTGACTTCGTAAAAGTTAGCCTGGACACTTAAAATGATTAGGTATTAGTATCGCGATTATTATTTTGCTCGTACGCAGTAAAACGTATATGACGCGCTCCATGACATTCTCGAAAGCATTGTTTGCATGATGATTTGTCAAAACAATATAGGTAGAACTTGAACTGGAAACATTTTTAAAAGACATTTTGCCTTCTAAATAATTGTCACCATTTTATGAGTTAGACTGCTGAATTATATCGGCCTGCTTTTTGTAAGAAAGAGATTAATTTTGTTTTTGTTTTTCTTTCGAAAATCAAAACTCAAATTTATTCTCTGTTTCGTTTTTCCCAGTAATAAATTGCATTTATTTAATTGATTTGCTGATTAATCCAGTTAATATAGTGTGACACTTTAGTATACACCCCAGGGTATGGAGCGACAGTGCACGGCTTAATGCTCCATGACACAATGCCGACTTGCACACCATTGTAGACAAGTGGACCACCGGAATCACCACTGCATTGCCCCTTCCCGCCTTCGTCAACACCTCCGCAAATCTGATCACCAGTAGTCCTTCCATTATGCCTTGCATTACACTCCTCATCCGAATAAATCTTAAGCAGGACATGTTGCAGATCCCTTTGGACAGATCCACCGGTCTAGGTTCGCAAATAAGTTTGATTTCATTTATTTGTAATAAAATAATATTTCATTATCTACTAACCATTTCCAAGCCCCAGCCAATCAAAGTACCTGGATCGCCACCGGGAACCTCAAGATCTTGTTCTGGAAGATTAACAATTGCAATAGTTTTACCGTTAATCGATAGTTGACCTTCCAATTTTAAAAGAGCAATATCATTCGCATAGTTTTGGTAGGGATCATAGTTCTCGTGAACAATAATTTGTTGAACATAAGCTACATTGGGTCCAGCCACAGCGATTTTTGTTAAACCATATTGAATGTTGATGGACGATGGGAGCTTCCCAGCAACACAATGAGCAGCAGTCAAAATCCACTGCTTACCGATGATAGTAGCACCACATGAATGTGACCCAGAAGCGCCGCGCAACGAAACCTTTGAAATAAAGTGAAACCTTGAGTATTTTAGTCATTAATTGTTATACCAAAAAAA
Source organism: Cheilosia scutellata (assembly GCA_955612985.1). NCBI lineage: Eukaryota > Metazoa > Arthropoda > Insecta > Diptera > Syrphidae > Cheilosia > Cheilosia scutellata. The sequence goes on from OY015312.1 coordinate 72,598,046, forward strand.
AGTTCGTACCATGAATGGAAACTGCCCTGGCTCTGCGGCTATACCGTCTACAACACGACTTGTACCGGGAAAGCAATAGGCCGATCCGACCAAAAGCAAAGCAATGACAATACCTTTAAACATGTTTATGGGTAGGTACTGAATCTACTAATTCGGATTTCATCGAAGTACCAATTTATATATACTCATTGTTTTCCGATAAGACAGTAATAAATACTGTCTGATTGTATGACTTGGATTGTGTACCTGATAGTAAGCTAATATATGAAGTTACTTGATTTTAACTGATACTAAATGACGCGCTTAAAGGGTCTTTAAAATGCCAAAATTTTACGCTCATAAATTGGCCAATTGCAGATTTATTTCAGCAAGTTACTACCGATCTTAGATATTGATAAATAGGTAAACGTTGTATGGAGTGAAGTGATTGTGGATTGATTTATAGATAAACAAATGAATAGTCTAGGTACTTGTGAGTGATAATATACCTATTACATGTTCTTTGTATAGTTATCTAAAAATGCAATACGGCATTTAATACCACTTCACTAATAGTGCTGATAGTGTGACACGATTAAACGGATCGGCAGCAAACTTTTCCTGAAGGGCGTAAAGTAATTTGACGGATATTAAACAGCAAGTGAAGAAGTTGTGGTGAAATTAAACGCAATACCCTATATACAGCATCATTACAGGGATCAGCCCATAACAGAGTCTTGCAATTGATTTCAATATATCGAAGCAAAGTCAATGGTTAGCATACTCTCATGTGAGTTTGAATCCAAGTCCAAGTATGTGGAAGAGTTTTTAATGACTCAACTACATGCATTCGAGAAGAGAACAAAAGCTACATTATTTTCCCGCCTTCTGATACCAATTTTATACCAATCTGTTTCTCATATCGCAGGAAATCAAAAGACAAATGCAAAATAGTCGTTACACGCGTTTCAAATCAAATTTCAAATCATCTGTCAATTTTCAGCCGACTTGACAGTTGTTTCAATTTTTACTCAAAGAAGTTTGTTGAGTAAAAACTAGTAAGATTCTCAGTGAAGGGGTAATATCTCTCTTTACCACTTTGATGAATGGCTTTACTTTCACATTTTGTACTCAATTAAGGATTGAGACCAACCTTTGAAGTGTGATATTTCCGAGCCGACCGTCTTTTGTTCTTACTTGTACCTTGCCAAATAAAATAAACTGCAACTGAATACCTATCTAAAAATGCGTAAAAATTCGTAAAAATTCGTAAGATTTAAAAGTAAAGGAACAGACATTGTATGTTGACACGATTGTCCGATATTTGAATATAAGAAATTGGTCTATCCGTTGTCAGACAAATTAAAAGTCATGTTCGTTGTTTTTTTGCAGTACGGAAAATGGAGCAAAATATTGCACTTTCGACTATTGCCACAAAAACGACGTAGTGTTTAGACTTTGGATGGAAGGATTGGGTGGTCCGTCGTCAGCAGCAGCAGGAAGGATTCTACTCCAAATGGAGAGCTAAGGAGCCGGAACTGTATCGCACTTTATTGCTAATGGACTCAAAATAATTTGATGATCTTCTAGACCAATATGCGCGATTCCAAGACAAGCATTTGTTTGAAATACACTCAGCGGCACGGAATCTTGGCCACTCTTAATTTTTGCTGTAACTCGCCCTAAAATATATATATATATTTTTTTTTTTCAAATGATTTGATTGTAGGTTAGGTGAAAAATGCATATTTTAATTGATTGAAACGCTTTTTAGGGAATTCAAAGGTTTACTGTGGTTTTAATAACGTTAACTTAAAATGTTACATATTCTTAGAAAAAAAGCTTAAATTAAAAACAGCATAAAATAAAAAATCACGCATATTCTTTAGTTTTTGGAACGTGTCAGTATCGTGTGTTCCCTCCTCTCGTCCTGATTACAGCTTGCGCAGTCGATCTGGCTTACTATGGATGATATCAACTTGCAATAAGCTCTCCCAAGCGGTCAGTGTAGCGTTCCCGACCTCGTCTATTGTTTGTGGGCGGTGGAATGACCGCTTTATCCTTCTTTTGAGCATATCCCAGATATGCTCTATGGGATTTAAGTTCGGAATACGAGCAGGACATTGCAGTTTTTGAATACCGGTGACTTTAACGAATTCATCTACGATACTTGCTACATGGGGCCTTGCACTATCTTGCATTAACAGGAATTGGTAGTATCCTATGAACCCCATATATGGCGATACGTGTTCCTGAAGGATCTCATCAACGTATCACGTTGCATTTAATCGTTTATCAACGATAATCAATTCTGTACGTCCTTCGAAGCTTATTCCTCCCCATATACCATCCATAATTGAGCCTCCATGAAAAGCCACAGTTTCTGTTGTGGTGATGGGTAGAGACCGCTCTTCTCTTCTTCTCCATATACACGTAATGAATAACGGAATTAAAGAAAAGAGATAAACACTTCCCTGACCTACCTTCAGATGCGACATGTGTTAATAACACAAAAAACATTAACCATCGGATGATAACAGCTTGGCCAAGATTCCGTCCAAGATTCCGTGCCGATGAGATATCGAGATGGTTTCTTAGGCAACTTGACCCGACTTTTTTTTTGTATTTGTATTAGGTGGCTTTTTTTTAATGTGGTGCACATTTAATCATTATAAGGCCCTTTGTGATACCAAATGTGCAGGGGCGTAGGGAGGGTACGACCCTTGGGGGGAGGGGGGGGGGGGGGGTGACTTTCATTGAAATTCCGACTTATTTCAGGAACTTTTCACAGGAAATATCCCGGGTCAATATCTAAGATCACCTGTCAATTTAAGGACAATCGATTTTGTGATCTTCGGGATATAAGATTTTGATTGTTTTTGTTTGTATGGGACCTAAAGGACCATTCATATGAGAGCGACCAACTATCTATGAACGAACGAATATTCGCAAGTTTTGACAGCCCGTTGACATAAACACTTTTCTAGGTCGCGGCAGCTCGCGAATTTCAGCTATCAGCTGTATTAAGAAAACAAGTTTAAAACCAGTTCAAATAACGAAATTTCGTTTTCCAAACTTTTTGCCGCGAACGAAAACACCCTTGCCGCGAATTGTCAAAGTTCGCAATCCACATTAATAAGCCGAGTTCCACAAACTAAGCGAATAGCATATTGCTTCGAATTTAACCTCACATTACAAATGCCACCCGTTCTTTTTAAAATCGAATCGAAACTTGCTAAATTCTAAGGATTTCAGTCGGCAAATTCACCGATGCCGACCGTCCTTTTTAAATTCGAATTGAAACTGGCTAAATCGTTGATTTGTCGACTCTTGAAGAGCCTAATGAAAATCCAAAGTCGATTCTTCTTTTTTAACATTTTGTTCAGACCTAATTTTTGAAAATTGCTCGTTGATTTGCCGACTCTTGAAAAGCGTGGGGGATGCGACACCTCCCCACGGTCCCCCCTCGCTTCCCCAAGCAAATGTGTCTGGGAACTAGTTTCGTCCCACTCAATAAACCAGTATGAGCTTCTAATGAAGCCTAGAATACTTCGAATGTCTGCGGTTTGTAGATCATTTGGATCTTCTTAATAGAAAATTCCCAGATGATAGTATTTATATTTTGATTGAGAGATTGTAAAATTAAAAAGTGTATTAGACTAAAGTAATACTATTCTCATGTTGTTTTCTTATATGTAGTCATAATGACCCACTTTGTGGGCGCAGTAGCGCAGTGGTTAGTGTGCTGGACTGCTGTGCGAGGGATCCCTGGTGATCCCGGAAAAACAAATTACATCTTAGTGTTTTTTTTTTCTACTGCGCCACCTCTCGCGAACGTCTGACAAACATCCGAGAGTATAACTGTCCTGAAAAAGCTTCTCAATTCAGCCGTTCGGAATCGGCATAAAAAATCTTAGGTCCCTTCCATTCGTCCTAAAATACAAAATCACACAAACGAATGGTTGCGAGAAGCTAGGCCTAGGGTGTCTACAGCCTGTTGCGCCACCTATTTATTTTTTTAGTCATGATGACAGATAGTGATCAAGTGTGGTACATAGATAAATTAGATCGCTCTGACTGCGCTCTACTTTGAACGAGTAAAGAACGCATACCTACATTATAAAAAATCAAAATGGCTTTTTTTTTAATTTGTATAGACAGTATACCTACCTGTAGTTGAAAATGTTAAGACAAAGAAAGCTTAAACGATAGGCATTATTTTTGTTTTGACACTTGTGCGATAAAAGCGTTAACTTTATAACCTCTTCCGTTGAGACTTTATTTACCAATAGCTTTCTTATGTGGTTTTTCCTATGATAGCGTTTGTATGTCGCAGAGCCAGATTCAACAAAGTACATTATATTATGTCGCACGAGTACGATAACTGTGGCGCCAAAAAACGGTATTTTTTAGAAGGGTTAAATACACGATTTTTTTTACTATGCGAGGGGGGTCTATGTCACTTCGTTTAGGCGGGAGGTACTTTAAAAAAAAAAATTATACTGAAAATTAAAAAAATTGGAAAGCAATGGCAACACTTACAATAAAGGACTTTAGGATTTTTGGAAGCCAGAAATCTGTTCTTTGTGGGCGCAGTAGCGCAGTGGTTAGTGTGCTGGACTACTGTGCGAGGGATCCCAGGTTCGATCCCCGGAAAAACACAAATTACATCTTAAGGTTTTTTCTACTGCGCCACCTCTCGCGAACGTCTGACAAACATCCGAGAGTATGACTGTCCTGAAAAAAGCTTCTCAATTCAGCCGTTCGGACTCGGCATAAAATTGTAGGTCCCTTCCATTCGTTCCAAAAATAGAAACTCACACAAAACGAATGGTTGCGAGAAGCTAGGCCTTGGGTGTCTACCGCCTGTTGCGCCGCCTATTTATTTTATTTTTTTAGAAATCTGTTCTTTGATATTATTTTTAAATCAAGTTGTATCCGTTAATAGTTTTTGACAAAATCTTCAAATTGAAAAAAAAAAAAAAAAAAAAAAAAAAAAAAAAAAAAAAAATTTGTATGCTGATTTTTTCAATATTGAGAAAATATATACATACTTAATTTATTTATAGTTTTTACTGCCCAAATCAATTCTTAATCGAACACTGAAAACCAGATTGACCTGAAAACCTTATGCCTTCTAGTTTCTGAGAAAAGGGAACATTACGTTTATGTGTTGCTCCGCGTAGAGTACAAATTTCTTATTAAACAGCACCGACCGGGCGCGAATTGCTACTCTTGTACCTTTAAATGTGTATGCAACCCCCCTGCTTGAGGTCGCCGTTGGATTATGGGATGGATGCAAGGTTGAGTATTGTTAGAATCTTTCAGGTGCAAGTGCAAGTCAAACAATATGTTTAATTCTGATAACTTATTTATTACGTGCTTACAGCTCAGTGGTCAAGATAAGAGAGAGATAATATCGTCGTCGTTCAATGAAAACTCCCTAAGTCCATTTTTCTCAAAACTGAGATAAATACGCCATGTGTAATCAAATAACAAACTCTGTGTTCTGTGAAAACTCCCTAAGTCCTTAGTTTCTCTATTTCCGAATTATATAAAATGAAAACTCCCTAAATCAAAACATTTTGAATTTCTTGTCAGTGAAAACTCCCTAAATGGACTTAGGGGGTTTTGACTGGCAAACGTTTTGCCGTTTTCTGTATGTTGAAATTCACTAGCCTACTCTAATCGATTGTAAAACGTAATAATAAACAGAATTTCGATTATACATACATAGTTATTATCAACATATATGTGCATTTTTGGATTTTTAATATTCTTTACCAATTTCAAATGCAAATATCTCAAAATCAACAAAATTGACTTAGGGAGTTTTCATCGAACGACGACGATATGTAGCTTAAAACTAATTGAAGTACAATTCGGTAAATGGTAATGCGGAAAATGGCTTATATAGCGTAGGTTGGTAATAAAGTACAGGGTGATGCTAAACATTAAGCATGAGTTACTTCAGTCTGCAATAAGTAGCACATTAAATTAGTTATGATAAAGTTATTCATATATAATAAATAAATAGCAACAGGCGGTAGACACCCAAGGCCTAGCTTCTCGCAACCATTCGTTTTGTGTGAGTTTCTATTTTTTGGAACAAATGGAAGGGACCTACAGTTTTATGCCGAGTCCGAACGGCTGAATTGAGAAGCTTTTTCAGGACAGTCATACTCTCGGATGTTTGTCAGACGTTCGCGAGAGGTGGCGCAGTAGAAAAAACCTTAAGATGTAATTTGTGTTTTTCCGGGGATCGAACCTGAGATCCCTCGCACAGTAGTCCAGCACACTAACCACTGTCATTTTTTTTTAAACAACGGAATGATTTTGGTGCTTAATTTTGTTTTCCCTTATACAAAATTGAAATCAAAACATTAAAAAAATATATCTATGTTTATATAAATATTATGTTGTTTTATTGAAAAACCGCAAAAGAGAAACAAGAAATCTTGTCCCTATTCAAGTGCATGGGGGTGTATTATACAACGTAGATATCATTATCATCATCATCATTATAAAACTGTAGGCATTTTCTTTTTTACCTACATCAAAGCGCATAAACTACTGGACAGATTTCAGTGAACCTTTTTTTAAATGCTTCTTAGGACTGAGGGATGGTTTTAGGCTATGTTGTACATTAAAATGTCCTTTATGACCGTTTTTGACCAAAATGTTTTTTTTTTTTATTTTTGCTGACTTCACTGTAGGTACCTATTGTCAAACATAAGCCTTATTCATTAGATTCATTTAATCTGTTAATTATCAGTGTCTCAGCTAATTCATGTCAATTGCGAAAATGTAATTTTAATTAAGACTTAAAAAATGCATATTCATAAAGAATTTTTGCTCGTATACCAGCTAATCAATGAATTAAGGCAATAAGCCTAAAAGTATACCAGCATTTCATATAAAAGTATGCAATTGGTAGAAATATTTGATAAATTCTGACATTTTTCTCTGGAATGTTGTGTGCATGAGATAAGAACGCCATGACGATTTAAGCAAATTGTACAGCGCGTACCAATTCACTTGGCCATTCTACTGCGCAGGTTTCTGTGTATTTTGTTTTTGTGTTTTGTTTTGTGTCGTGTATATTCTCTTAAATCCTCTCTCTGCGCAACCGACGGTTGGCCAAGTGAATTGGTTCGCGCTATATTACGCAGTGGCATGAGATTTTTTTTGACGGAAATTTGTTATTTAAATTCAGAAAACACTGATTTTTGTTGTGCTAATGCACAAAACAATTATATATTCGATATTTGGTAATGAAATAATAACATAATAATAATTATATGCCATGATTTGAGTCAATGAACAATTTAATCTATTATAATATTAAAAGCCGACCCGATTTCTTGTGATAGTCATTTACCCTACTTAAAGAATACAAAATCCATTTTTCTTTTTACCAAATTGAAGCTTACCACTCATAGATGTGTTATGAAGAATAATTATTTGAAAAAAACATTTGTAAAATAGGTAAATTAATATTTTTAAATTGCATTGGTTACAACAACAACAAACAAAGAAAATGAATATTTGCCCTTCGCTCAGTCGAAATTCTACTTTTTGCGATCGTGCGACAGGACAAACAAAAACAAAACCACATCGTCATACGTGGGGGTGGTGTGTCTGTGTACCTCATTCGAAAAGGGTTGATTTGTTTTCTCAGTGAGTGCTATGGTCAGCAGGAGCAGCTGTATGTACATAGTGATCGTATGTTCTATGCAGGATGGGGTGCGTGCTGCAGTATAGCATGGGGTAGGTATATTAATAATCTTCATAAGAGAAGAGACGTACAAACCAGGTAACAGGGTAAGGTTGGGTTGGGGTAGTTGTTTGGATTTCATATGAAGAGGGAAACAAAGGAAATGAGAAGCAGTATTGTATGAACAAGTACCATGGTCACGGAAAGGGAGGGCGGTGCAGAGGGTGCACATTATATTTGTTGTCTTTCATTCTCCATTGGCGTAGGTATATGGCGATCCGATACTTTTTAAGAAGTTTCACTTCTTTCACGCTTACCGACTTGCACGGTCCCTGGATGGTTTAACTTTAGATTCACAATTGGACCCGGTAGGTGGCGCTGCAATCGAGTTCCAGGAATTTTATTTATTTCCTTCTAAACGCCTGGACCGATTTTGCTGAAATTTGGTGTGTGTGTGTTTGAGAGGATCCGTGGAAGGTTAAGGACCCGGTAGATGGCGCTGCAATCGAGTTCCAAGAATTTTTTTTTTTCTAAACGCCTGGACCGATTTTGCTGAAATTTGGTGTGTGTGTTTGAGGGGATTCCTGGATGGTTAAGAACCCTGTAGGTGGCGCTGCAATCGAGTTCCAGGAATTTTATTTATTTCCTTCTAAACGCCTGGACCGATTTTGCTGAAATTTGGTGTGTGTTTGAAGGGATCCCTGCATGGTTAAGGACCCGGTAGATGGCGCAGCAATTTTATTTATTTCCTCTTTAAATGGATGGTTTATAGTGGGTCAAAACAATACAAACCAAAACAAAGCAAAGCAAAACAAAACACAGTTGGTGTGAAGTTTTACCTCAGTACAGTGTTTATGTACATAATGAAGGTGAAGCACATACTCATTTTTTTTGTCGTTCTGCATGCATGTTGCGTTGCTTTGTGTTTAAATGTGTGGTGGTCGAATTTCGACCACTGGGTGAGCCTAGTTCAGAGTTAATTTGCTCCTGAATGCCGATGTCGGCATTTAATTTTTTGACACTTGATTAAATGGAAATTAACTTCGAAAAAAGTTTATGAATAACGTTTTCTGCAATTAAACCAACATTAGCTCTAATTCAGATTTAATGAAGTGTTATGAATAAGGCTGAATATGTGTAATTCAATACATGTATTCAGCATATCTATGACTTGTGCTAGTCCAAATAAAGAAATAAAAATTGGGAAAAATTTCACGGAAAATTCGAAAATCGAGAAAAGCGGAACGTGTTTTTATTTTTGTTCATATTTATTTAATAGCAAAGATTAATAGTTATGAAGCCTGCGCAAGTATCCTGTTTTGATTTAAAGCTACTACGTGAGATATTATTTGAGATGTTTGAGATGTAAAAATTAAGCTAATGAAAATGAAGGTAACATTTGGATGTAGGTACATATTATCTGAAAAAGTATAGATACTGAAAGCGTATTTGGTGCCTTCTTTTTTTTCTGTACATATTTACAATTTAATATGTAATTATCATAGCTTGATTAAGGAGAAATGCCTTTGAATGACATGCCACATTTAAATAATCGAGAAGTGACTGATAGGCTTACGTTTCACGATGTGCGGAGCATTTGTCGTAGACAGGTGTACGACAATAATCGGCCTTACCAACAAACAAATTTAGACTCGACTTTTAGGCAAAAGTCGAAACTAAATTATATTGTGTACCAACAACCAATTTATTTTCGACTTTAAGCTAATCGAGACTGTAACTTTCGATTCTCAGAAAGTCGAGTCTAGCTCATAGTTTATGTCATCGCAGTAATGTCATTTAAAGGAGGAATGCCAGTTTTCCATCACATATTTTTAATTTTCATTTGAAATTCTTTAAGTAGCAGTGATTCCATTAGATTTTATTCATAATTATCTTGAAAATTGCATAGATCGTGTTGGCGGTAGAGTGGAAGCGTGAAATATTGTGTTTGTGTTAATAAAAATATTCGTTCATCAAAGGCGTTTTATTTTCTCTTTTTTGTGTTTGTGATTTTGGTTTTATCTACCTACAGACAGGGCTGACTTCGAAGATTTTGAAAAAGTCACAAAAAAAAGGGGATTAGAATACAAAAAGGGGCAATACTAATCTGCCCACAAATGGCACACAAAAAAAAAACGCAAAACTAGTTAAATTCACTAAAGTTAAAATGGCTTACGCATATTCTCCTCTCGTTCTATCTTATTGTGCCTTGAACATGGAAGTTATGGCTATATGGCTAAACTTATGACAATAGGACAATAGCTGATAGAAAAAGGATGCATTCAGATCCCAATTATTTGTGAATTAGTTTCGTAAAGTAGGTATATTAAAGTTAAGGAAAGTTTTGTATCATTCAAACGGAACTTAAATGACCTTTCCATTGATGGCAAAATTTACATGAAGTAAGTTCAAATTATGAGTAGAATTAACTTTAGTTTTGTCAAATTACTTATGCCGGCCACTGTATTTTTTCAAAATACAGAAAAGGGGCAAATACGGACAATTTTGAAAAAGTGGTCTCATTGGGGATAGAAAGAAAAAAAGGGGCAAAATGAAACTTTAGTCGCATAAAGTCAGCCCTGCCTACAGAACATTTTTCATTTTTTTCTATTGCAGAAGGAGATGGATACACTTAAGAATTATTCAAACTACGAAATGTTGTTTGTGCATTTAATTCCAATATTTATTTTCAAATACATACATAATGTAGTCGATTTTATCTGCGCCCTGACTCCTGTTACAAACAAACTGTGTGAAACTATTGATGAAATTTCACAAAACAAAACGTTTCATCACAAAAAAGAAGGAAAAAGAAAAATCTGAAATTTATTTATTGTATTTATTGAAATTTTGATTTGCGCTCGAATAAAATGTCAGTTTTGCGAAAATCGTACTAGCTTAAAATTTAAAGTCGAAACTAAAGTTAGTTTCGAAATTAGTTAAACACGAGTTTAGTGATTGTTTATTGGTAAGGCCAAATGTGTTTAACATGTTTTGTGCCTTTTATGTATATAGGTTTTTATTTTTTTCTGTTTGTTGCTATAATTTTCGTATTTCAATTTGTCCTGAGTTTGGCTCTTAAAAATATGGTCACCGTACCTATAGATGACAAAAGTTCAGGATTTTAATTTATTTATAAAAAGACATATTACTAACATAATAGATACTTATGTTATCTCTAAACATGGAAGTATCTGTATTTCTGTTTTGGCAGCAATGATGTCAATCATCTGTCAAATTAATTCGAGCGGTTTTTATTTTTATTTTTTTTGCGGGTGTGTTTTGCTGTGACTTTTTTGTGATTAAAATGTCGAAGTCGTAAGTAATGTACTTTTTATTATTGGAAATAATTGTCTGAATGTCACACTTATTACTTATCAGTGTTTTTTTTTATGACGAAATCATGTAGTTACGTGCCTAAAATAATTGCATTGCAGACATGTAGTGGACGGGTGGACGAAATAGCGCAATAATTCGAAGCCGGAGAGAACCCAGGTGACATTTTTTTGTTTCCTCCTGAGGATGTTGAAGTAACTGAAGAAGAAAGTGGCAATGAAAACGAAGCTAGCCTCATCCACCTTCCTAGCCGTAGGTATGTTACGTTCGTAAGTGGAAATTCATGTCAGGCGTCAGGGCGACCAGCAAACTTAATGAAAATCATGAGGAGGATCACGTTGAATAGACACCTGATCGAAAGAAAAGAAAGAGAAAAGAATTCACAATAACCATGTGGTAGTGGTACCACAACAGTTCTCCATTTTCTTCTATTGGGATTGGGAAAGGTGATTCCGACGAAATTTGGTAAAGTTCGCAGACACTTTGAAACTCATAATCTCACGGAACATTTTGAAAAAGCTGGATCTTTACACATAGACATCACGCACACAACCCGTTAGATTTGGTTACAAGCATTGGTCAGCAGCTACTCGCTATGGCTAATGGCTACCTTGTAAACTGCGAACTCTATCAAGGTGCAACCGGTTCAACTCTAAAACTCTGGGCAAAATTTGGTTTAAGTGCTGCCTTTATACTGGAAACTGGAGCTTCACTCAAGGTTAAGGCTACCTTCAGGTCCATTCAACCTTTCTTTTGACAACTTTTTCATTGGATTACATTACTAAAATACTTGCAAGAAATCCGCCTACAGGCACTATACGAAGTAATGAAAAATAAACCGAGGGGTAGGTACTATGGATTTCATGGCTTCAAAAGAAATTAAGGCTGCTAAGTGGCATGATAATAGTATAGGAACTGTTGCTTCCAACTGCTATGGACTGGCGCCAGATACGAAAGTGGATCAAATTGGAGTGGAAATAAGAAACGCACAAAAATACAGGTTGATTGTCCAGAACTTATAAAAATGTATAATAAGCACATACATGGCGGAATTGACCGTTTCGATGAAAATGTTGACTCTATGAGGTTGGGCCTGGTGGTTTCCCCTTTCTGCATTTGGTCTAGATGGTGCTTGCCATAATGCGTGGCTAATAAAGAGAAAACACGACAACTGGACTTACTGTGAATTTCGCAGGGCTGTAGTCGTACCATATCTTCAGAAATATGAAAAACCCCCAACTAAAGATAACAATTGTGAAGTGCCCTACTTGTTGTGAAGTGTATAGTTACCTAGTCGTTAAATCGGCATTGCTAACAAGTGCCTGTAAAATTGTAGTTTGGTGGCTGCCGTAGGTACACTGTGAGTGTGAACCTCTGGAGCCGTTTGCCGCAAAGATGATTTCAAAACGAAGCAATCGAAACAAAATTCGTTATCATTGATAAAGCTGATCGTTTTTCCGCTGATTAAGTTTTTGCCATTTCAATTCATAGTGACATACTCATGCAAAACGATTTGTCGAGTATGGCGCAGGACATGCAAATTTTGGCATATTCACATGCCATTCTGAAAGCCCTATGTTTAAGCAAACTGTACATTAAATATTATTATTAAATACAAAAAATTCTATAAAGAAATTTCAATTTCAAAATGAGTCAATTTGTTAACAAGAATAACTAGTTTTAATATGACAGTAACATGAACCGGAAATTTCTGATTAAGTTTAGATAATGCTATTTTCGATAACTCGAGATTTTTTGTCACTCAACTCTCAAGTATGTTATAACATGACAATAAAAAAAATCTATCTTCGATGGTAACAGACAGTGGCGTAACTATACCATCTGAGGCCCGTGGCAAATTCTTTGGATGGGACCCTCCCAGTAAAAATCGTCACGTTGTAATTTAATTTTAATAAAACAATTAAGTAGTTACCCAATACTAATAGATAATAATATCTAATCTAATAAATAAATATCTAATAAATTTTAATTTTAAGAGCATAAGTTTATACATAATTTATAATGAAACTAGCGGGCCCGGCAAACGTTGTTTTGCCTGTTCGTACATTTTCATTGTCCGTCAATTTGTTCTACGGCCGTTTTATTATTTGAAATTTTATTCATGAGTTTATTCTTGCTTTTTGAATGTTTAGCTTTTAACTTTAACTTTACGTAGTAAGAAAAGGATATTGTTTTCGTACAAAATTTCGAACTCGAGATTTTGATCAATTCTGATATTACGATGATAGGGGGACTCAAAAAAGTGGGTCTCGCAATTCTGTCTGTCCGTATGTCTGTCTGTCCCACCCCTGGGGAATCTAAGCGCTTGGACGGATTTCTTTCAAACTTCGTATTTAGAGTTTGTGGGCTTCCCGCTAGGAGGCGTTTTTTTTTGTATGCTAGCCTTATAAAAATTTTACGAAATATTAAACAATGTAGATTTTTTCGAAAAGGGCTCTAACGATTTGAACCAAAATAGATAGTTTTGAATTATTATCGATTTTTGTGCACTGGAAAATTGGTATTGGGTACTAAACTTTGGAAAAAAAATCGGTGGTGCTTTGTTAGGTGACATTTATAGAGCTCAAGAAAATGCGTTCTGAATGTTTGTAAAAAACGATTCATCATATTTTGGGTAATGATAATTTTATCTAACTTTAAATTAAAATGCGCCGCTTTCTCATGGAAAATATCCTTCATTAGTAGATAAATGAAGTTTGTGGTCTTAGCTCTTAGATGCAGACTTTCAAATTTTGTGTCGAATTCTAATCGGCTACTCTCCAACGTAATAATTTGGCCGCCCCTTGTGGTCAGCATTGTCCAGAACTAATTAACTTTCGTCGTTTACCTACACCTGCCCCAGTCGGTCTTAATAATAGGTTAAAATAAATAAATAAATAGGTGGCGCAACTGTCAGGTAGACACCCTATAGACCTAGCTTCTCGCAACCATTCGTTTGTGTGAGTTTCTATTTTTGGGACGAATGGAAGGGACCTACAATTTTATGCCGAGTCCGAACGGCTGAATTGAGAAGCTTTATCAGGACAGTAATACTCTCGGATGTTTGTCAGACGTTCGCGAGAGGTGGGGCATTAGTAGAAAAAACCTTAAGATGTAATTTGTGTTTTTCCGGGGATCGATTAATAATAGGTTATTCGAAATGAAATAAAACTGTGTGTTTTTGTTAGCAGAAGAAAAGAGCGTTATTTACTTTTTTGTATCATTTACGGTATGTTTACGCTGACCATCCGTCCTTTATTTAAAAGGACAGTCCTTTCTTTTTAACCTCTGTCCTGTATTTTTTTATTTTCAATAAAGGACGGATTTTGTCCTTTATTTTTGAAACCGTCCTTTAAAAACTGACAAAAAAATTGCATACCATTTATTTCTCAGAAAAAAACAGCCTTTTTTTAAATGGCGTACGACTTTTCGATATCATATAAATTTGTCCTGACTTATCAACGCCCAACCCAAACGGTAAGAACTAGGAAGCAAATATTTTGAAACAAAATTCCTTGTATGGCCAAAGTAAGCACTAGAAGCGATTTGGAGAAATTCGAACTCCAAAAGGGGAAAAGGTTGTATCGGAAAATTAATATTTTTCATGCGATTGACTGCTTATGTGAAATCTGTTTAACCCTCACATGGACAGTATATACCCGGGTACACATTTGAATTTTCAACTCTAAATATATCTTCGGTTTTTTATTAGATTTTAATGCAATTTCGAATCAGTGACTAAATTATTGTTTTATTGAAGATAATTATGAAAAAAATTTTGTGAGAAGGTCCTTTCTTACTATTTTTTAAGTTTTGTCTTTTTTTCTGTCTTACATGGACAGTATCTACCCAGGTAGATATTCGTTGAATTTGCATGCAAAATGTCGATACAAAAATATAATGTTTGCAGCAAGTAGAGCTTAAAAGTAAACTAAAGTATATTGTATGAGACATACAAAATTTCCGTAGCAAATAAAATAATAAAATACGATTTATTGCGAAATTACTTTGAAGCGCCTCACCGATATCGTTGCTCGATAAAAGGGAGCGCTCAAAGCTGTGCCGCTGCCTCAGATTCCTCCAGGCATAGCTTACAAGTATCATCCTCTCTAAGTCACATCTTCCTTAAATTATACCAGAAATTACCATGACCTGTAGTTAAACCCACCACCCATTTCAATGTTCCTCGACTCATGCTTAGAACCCTTCCTTGAGTGGAGTAGGTCGGCCATTTTATTGCCATTTTAGCTTGTCTATACATTGTTTCACTGTTTCATGGTTGACCACCTTCTCAAATGCTTTGCCGTGATCTACTTGTGAATCAGGTGTTCTACCATTCCTCTACCAATTGAAGAGAATGGTTCTGGTCCCAGCAACTTTCCTGTTTTGCAAGGGAGTCCGCCTTTTCGTTGCCGTCGATCCCTATTTGTCCTCGTACCCAAGGCAGTATTACCTGATTTTTAGATGAACACTTATTGAGCTTGAATACACATTCCAGTGCCAATAATGTTGTGATGGTTGTCTGATCCATGCATCTAGTCACCGCCTGATTGTCCAGTGCTATAAGGATATTTCTTCCTTCCACCTGACTCTCAAGCAAGTAGTCCAACGCATGCAACAAAGCAATCATCTCAGCCTGGTATACTGAAGTGTGTTTCCCGAGGCTAATGTGACGGGCTTGTTCCAGATCTTCTGAAAATATACCGGTCCCTGCTGCGCCATCCCCGATGGATCCATCTGTGAAACTCACGGTTTCACCATTCCTCTTTTCTGGAAGTAATCAATTCTCAATACGAGTTTTGTGCTAAAAATGACAGGCTTTCCGTATTGCTTATTGACAGTTCCTGGTTGGTTAGTTGCTAATATATACGGCTATATAAGTGAATGACAATCCAATATTTTTTTTATAGAACTATATGTACTATGTATTAGTAATGTTCATGTTTTTTGCTATCTTATTATTATTAATTTTTTTTATGAAATACCTACAGTTTGTAAGTAGAAAAATTATTGTCCTTTTTTTTCCTTTGACAAATATGGTCACCGTAGGTATGTTTAAAAAATCTACCACTTTCTACCACTTTTTGGTTACCCAAACTGCCACCTTTTGCCTACTCTCAAGTCCCACCACTGAACTGACCCGAACGTCTGAATTGAACAGTTTTCCAGGATAGTTAAACTCCCTGATGTTTGTCAGACGTTCGCGACGTCTTCGCAGCCACTGCGCACAGTTTCCAATTTCAGTATAGCAATAATCTAGGTATAGCACATAGGTATATAAAAATGGTGGCAAAAATGTATAGTAATTCATCAATTGAGAACGGCTGGACCGATTTGGCTCAGGAGAAAGTTTTTACGAAAGAAAATATTGGGGAAACCCTCCGGAAAAGTCGGGAAATTGGAAAAATCGAAAATTGAGAACGGCTGGGCCGATCTGGCTCAAACTTTTTTTCAGTTATTCGTAATTGCCAGGAGAAAGTTTTTACGAAAGAAAATATTGGGGAAACCCTCCGGAAAAGTCGGGAAATTGGAAAAAGCGAAATTTGATTTTTTGTATGGAATTTTTTGTGCAATTTCCGGAATGGCTTTTCAAATGGAAAAATTCTTAGTGGAAAACTCGGAAATTTTATTTATTTGGAAGCTTGGCGAATTTCGGATAATTGTGAAATTCATTGTGATAAAAGACGTTGTGTGTTTTTTGGGTGGAGAAGTTGACGACATAAATAATAGATGGCGCCAGATGTCCTTTTCACATTGTCATTTTCTATTGAGCAAATGTGTTATTTTTCTTTCTGGAATTGATTCGAGTTTTGCGTATTTTTACACAGATTCCTGATAGTCATATTTCGCGCTTGCGCATCACATCCGCAAACAGTATACAAGCATTATGATCAATTGAAATTCAATGCAATAATTATCATCGATCATTCTTTTTCTCAGAAAATAAGTTTGCGTTTAAAAAGTGAGGTTATCCAATTGGGTTGCGGGTATTCAAACTCACTTGATGTGCCAGGAACACTATACCGCATAATATACAGCTGAAGATGGGATCGATCATAATTGTGCAACGGTACGCGGTTGTCCATCAAGAAACTGATGAACAACGTGATTCAAGCGACGATCATCAAGGGCAAATCCAAAGTAGAGGAAGTCATTATATCCCACTAAATCCAATTATTCCAACTGATTTTTCATTCCAATTCAAGCGGATTCAGTTCCCCGTCCTGAAGGCGTTAAATTGGGGCCAGACGAAGTTCGCCGGGTCCGCTAGTAATCTATATTAATCGCCATACTGTTGTTACGAAGATATTATTTACTACTTAGTAGTTTTTTCTTTAAGTACCAAACCTTCACATTGCACAGCTCTACAAGACAAATAAAAGCTCAAGCTTTTATGCTTAATAGCAAATTCACAACCCATGTGGAACGTATGCGCAGCTTCGCTGTAGCATTTCAAATACTTGATGCGCATCACCATCACCAGATTACCCCAACATCTACCGCAGTGTTTTGTGATTTTTTGTGGATGCATTTTAGTATTATCTCGTACTTCGTTGCCTGCTAGTCCAATTATCGACACACGGCGAGCAATATCTTTAACCGTTTGCTACCGTTATTTAACTGTTTGAATTTGATATTTGTTTCAAATTGATTTCGATTGCTTTCGAGTTTTACTCTGCGCTTCTCTTTTTATCGCATATATTACGCGTTTGCATTGATATTAGGTTAAAGTTTCAATTATTTTGAATTGTTTTCTAACACTGTATTGAAACATCGAAATTGTTGTTCGCTTGTGACCACGCGCTAATGTAGTGTCATTGTTATTAACCAAAGTAACTAATTACGAAAATCGAGCAATTTACGAAACGCCACCAAATGGAATGAAATTTGAAAACGAAAACCATTGCTAGGTCGACCAAATTAATTAGTACATCCCCTGACATCGGTTACAGAACGGGTCGCGAGCTCCACAACAAAATATTATACCTAAAACAACAACAAAAAAAGTGCAATTAAATCGAAACGTTTATTCTTCGTAATTGTATATCACCCTTAATAAGATTACAAAGGATACATAGTTTAGTTGTGTTTCGACGTGGGGTGTGCGGAGCAAAAGCAACAAGAAAAAAAAAAGAAAAAAACAGAAACAGATCTACAAAGTATCTAATAAATCCGCGGTGCGAAAATGGCCATCACAATCACAAGCTTCCACAATATAATTATTGTAATTTCATTTGCCCTTATTGGATTCACAATAACAAATGGCCTTAAGTGCTATATGTGTGGCCAGTACAATGAGGGGGTGGGCTCGATTACACCATGCCTTAACTATTCGGACCGATACGCCCATCTCTACCTGAAGGATTGCACAAAGTCATCGGAAAAATACTGTGTGGTAAGTTTAGATACGAAGTAGGAGACCAGCCTTATACGTTTCCATCTATCGAAACGATGAATCATCTTATGTAACTACCGTGAGCAAAGTAATCCTATTCCTTTCAATTTCGCTCTCTCTCTCCAATTATCATTATCATATCGTTGAAGGCTAAAACTAAAATAAGCTCCACTTAAGCCGTCGTTGCTTGAATTCTAAGGATATAGGTACCTTATCTACTCGTAACTTATACGAGTATTACCTACGATCTATTTACTTTCGTCGGAATGTTTGAATGGATCTGAACTGAATTCAAACAGCAGCACTCTGGGTTTCGTAGTTCTCTACTCTTCGCCAGATGCAGTATTTGTCAATGCCGTTGTACCTACTTGAAACATGGTTTTCGTTTGCAGGGGATTATGGTAAAATGGTGTTTTACATCTTGGGGAAGAATTTTTCTTTGATCGCACAAAAAGGTAAAAATAAATATTCTTGGCGCATTAAAATTGCAATATGACGATAATCTTTTCAAAGAACCAACACCATTAACTGACATTTTAAATTCACGTACTACTTTATATGTATAATATGTAGGTGTCTAGGTATAGGTATATACGGTGGGTGTACTCCGTTGAGTTCAGGATGAAACACATTATCCTCTTTGGGTAGGAGAAAGTGTTAAATAAGGGATTCAGCGTGAATTCGTTCATTTGCAAATACCCAACGCAATTTCATTTTAGTAGGTTCTTCGTATAGCCATAGGTATCATTATCAGTGTCAATGACGGAGGCTATCAAAGGAAAATAAATTATTGAGTAAGGAAGTCCTTTTCGTGGGGTCCTTTTATTAATTGTTAGGTGAGGGAGGTAGAAGAACAATATTGTGCTCAGGTTGTTAGGTGTGAGGCTACGTGATCAAGTCAATAGTTTGTAGTAATAACAAAATAAATTGCTAAATATAAATCGCATTAGGTAGGTTATAGAAAAGTTTCAACAGTTTCGTTACGACGATGGAATATCTTTCCTTTGATTTCGACCTACCTCCACTTAGCACGTGACTATGTCGGTTGTAGTGTACTTCCGTTCCAAATTATATTTGAAAATCACGAGAAAAACGAGTGTCTTTTAGTGTGACTATAATAAGAAAAAGGATTATACCTATCTACCCTATCTACCTATTTTCTAAAGTTAATTAGTGCTCTGTCAGATGGCATCCCTGTACACGAGCATATAGGCCGACTTTGGCTCGAACTCTCTAAAAAATGTTGTCGTGTAAAGCAATAAATAAATCTTACATTCGATTTAAAAATAAGGTACCTATACTTTTTAACCGCATAGCTAGCATTAATAAAATTTATAAATAATCTGTACCTGAAGAAGATAAATACACAAAAATATACGTTTTGACTTCGTTCCATATGAACAATTAAAAACCAATCTATATTTACTTTATGTACTTCATTAACTAGAGAAATTCAAGTCTGGCTCGGTTTGATGTTTGCTTAAGACTAAACTACATGCTTGGTAATACAAGTTTAAAAACACTCCAACGATGGGACGATCTTGCATCGAGCTCACGTTAGCCATATCCGGTGGCGACGATCACTTGCCACCGGAATCTGCTCTGTCAGATGATTAATTTGTGAACTGATTTGGTTCAAATTCACACAATATAATATTTTAATTAAAAGTCTTTGGAAAAATTTGAATCAGATAGGTGGCCCTGGAGAGGAGATATTTACGATAATGTTGTACGTATTATAAAAATGAATCGAGATTTTGTTGGTGACGCTATAACTCGAAAACGGCAATAGTTTCTGAGGAAGGATTTTGACGGAGAAAACTATTAGAAAAGCCTCTCACATAACAAAAAACATACAGAATTTTATATCTCAAAAATCACCGAACCGATTGAGCTCAAATTTTCAGACAATCTTAGTTATTGGTCCGGGAGCGTTCCTCTGAAGATTAGTCAAAATTAGACAAAGAGTGGTAACATCTCCTATACAAAAAAGAAACACACACAATTAAAATCGTATATCTCGAAAACCACCGAACGATCTTAGGTATTAACCCGGGAGTTTTCCTGTGGGTCTGAGTTTTTAAATGCATTTCTAGATAATTGTATGATAAATTCATTTGTGAAACACACGCGAAAATGTGTCGTGATGGAGTTTCCTTTTCCAAAAGCCCCTTTCCAAAATCCAATACCCATGCTGCCCCCCTGCTTGTGGTCACTGGAGGATTTAGGGTAGATGCGAGGTTGGGTATATGCAAAGTTTATAGGTATTAACATAATATAATTTTACCGCCAAAAGTAGGCGTTTTTTAATTACCATTATAGAAAATGGAATCACCACGCACATGTTGATTTTGGGTGAAGTTAAATCAAAGGGCACGGTAGTGCCCCAGCCAAGTTCTCTAATAAAGGCACTTACCCTTTTTACAGGAACAAACTCAGGCTGTTTTCGATCGCCCTCTAACTTCGGAACCAATTGAGCCAGAAACTTCAAACTTAAAACATTTACCTAGCTCACTAAATTTCATCTCTGTAGCATTAGTGGTTCTCAAAATACAGGACTTAAAAAATCGTAAAAACCGTAACTGACTCACTCACTCACTTATATTAGATGATGATCCTCAAAATTATGAAGCACTTCCGTCCATCCTAGAGTCGTGAAATTTGGCAGAATGCTAGATCCTGTGGTGCATACACTGGGAAAAGTCCAAAACTTGAGATTTTCCATTCAGGGGGCCCACTTTTTAAAATTGGTTATACTTTCTTTGGGCCACTTCTCATTGCCGTAGAATTTTGAAATTTGGTAGAACGGTAGGACTTACAGTGTATACAGAAAGAAAAACATTGTATATTATCCGTTCAGAAGGCGTGGTATCCGCCCACTTTTGAAAATCGGTTACTATTTATTTGCGCCACTTCCAGTTGCCGTAGAATGTTGAAATTCAGTAGAGCGGTAGGACTTGCAGTGTACCTACAAAAAGAAAAAAAAAAAATCAAAAATTGTATATTCTCCCTTCAGGAGGCGTGGTATCCGTCCAATTTTGAAAATCGGTAGTTATTTATTAGGGCCACTACCGACTGCCGTACAATGTTGAAATTTGGTATAAAGGTAGGAGCTGCATTGTACAAAAGGAGAAATATCAAAAATTAAAATTGTCTGTTTAAGGGGCGTGGAATCTGCCCAATTCAAATATGAATAGAAGTCAATCTACCTGATGCTGAATATAATTTTAATGAATAGTTTATAAGAAAGAAACCCAAAGTGATGGTAGTCAGTGTCAATTGAATTGAAACGTTTCAACGTTTGTGAAATCTGATAAAAAAAACTTCGCAAAAAGTAGTGAAATCACACCAAAAACATAAATGTAAAAAAAAGAGCCAAGTTCTCTTATATAGAACAGCAAAATTTAGGTGCGTAACTAGTCAGCCACGAAAAGTAATGAGATCTAAATGTACGCCAAGTTCTTAGTTTAAGAAGGTTTAACCTTTCTTTAAAAAAAATTGGTAGGTTTACTTGGCAAGTTTTTCGTTTATTCATTATATTATACAATATATAAGAATTTGAAAACTTGACTAGTGAACCTACCAATTTTTTTAAAATTTAACCTTCTTAAGCTAAGAACTTGGCGTGCAGCATTGATAGTAACCTTTCAATTTTAATAATTTTTGAAGAAGTACGGCTACATATAATGATCGCATTAAAAAATTATTTTTTTGAGGTGTATTGGTACTTTGGTAGATGTTAGACAACTCTTCAGTTTTCATCGATCTAAATGCGGTAATTTTGCTTATTACAAAGCACCCGAGGAGGAAGTAAGCCTCATCAACTAAGACGCAAACGATGATCGCCTAATGATTTGCCAAAACAAGATCTACTGAATAAAAGGATGCAGTCAGCGGACATTTTAACTATCAGCACTGTCTGAATGTTGCCATTTTGAATATAAAAACCTCCTAACAGAACACCCATGACGTTATGGGAATGACATTTACATAAATGTTATTGCAAAAATTGCAACTATGTAATTTATGTTAAGTTAAATAATGTTAGGTTATGTAGCTTTCAAGACACTCGTGTACCAAAATCCTATGTCAATTGTGACACCACATGAGATGGAGAGGCTGAAACCCCAGAACGGATATACGCGGTAGGAGCCTTACTCACTTTATTTGAAAAGCGAGTGATTAATGTCAAATGAGAGGCTAAAATAGTTACTGAACCAATCTGCTGGTTCAACTTGTACTCTAGCTCTGACCTCTGGGACCCTACCCTCTATTTCGTTTCGAAAGTCAACCTATTTGAAATAGCTTTTCTTTCTATTTTTGAATTATTGGTACTCTGTACTACTGGAGCGGATTCGGTTTTATACTGATATCAGTTCAGTAGATAAGGCCGCAATATTGCTGTTTTTTTTTAAACGAAACTGAAACTAAAAATGATTAAAATTTTTTTAGTGCTCATGATTTTTTTTGCCAGTAATACTAGTGCCGACACCTATGTGCCATCTAGATGCGATGGTTTTACATTCGCATCTGTTTTGTTTATTATATGGATTGAAATAAGATAGAAACCAATGTGCTGTTTTAAACTGATAAGGTTTAATTAAATAGCAAATATACCTATTAGCATTGTTTGCTGAATTTCAGGGCCCTAATCAACCCGTGGAACCTAGAGTCG
Source organism: Cheilosia scutellata (assembly GCA_955612985.1). Taxonomy (NCBI): domain Eukaryota; kingdom Metazoa; phylum Arthropoda; class Insecta; order Diptera; family Syrphidae; genus Cheilosia; species Cheilosia scutellata. The sequence continues at coordinate 72,621,149 of OY015312.1, forward strand.
TGCAAGCGCGACATCTACTTAACCCTAGAAAAATACCTTATTTTTAAGGAACCTTAAGTTGACTTTCAATCTAAATATCTGCTTAATTGGCACCTCTTGTCTTGTCAGTCTGTCACGAAATTGTTTTTACAAATTTCTTGACAAGCTCAATTTTGCGTATTTTTTATTACTTTCATAATGTAGTATTTTTTGTTACTGTTCGTTAGTAGATATGTTAATAAAAAGACATTTATTAAAAAAAATTAAGTAAAACATCAAAGAAGCTCTTTTGTTTTATAAAGAAACTGTCTAAATTACCAGTTGTTTTCCTTATTCCTTGACAAACTGTATATAAAAATGAATTGCTGTTCGTTAGTCTCACTAAAACTCGAGAACGGCTGGACCGATTTGACTACTTTTGGTCTTGAATTATTTGTGGAAGTCCAGAGAAGGTTTAAAAGGTGAGAATTTGGACAAAGGGGCGTGGCACCTCCCATAACATTCAAAATCTTATATCTCGAAAACCACTGAATCGATGAGTTCAAATTTACATACAATCTTAGGTATCAGCCCAGGAGTATTCCTGTGAAGAATGGTCAAAATTGGACAAAAGGGCGTGGCACCTCCCATACAAAAGAAACATTACAAATCTTATATCTCGAAAACAGCCGAATCGATTGAGTTGGTTTTTACACCCGATCATTAATAAGATTTTTTTTAAACCCGATAATTTAAACCAAATTAGTCTATAATATGAAATTTAGTTTTAACCCTGGTTAAATTACTTAAACTGGTCTACGGAGTCCAGTTTAAAATTAATCGGATTCAACGCCAACAAGGTTAAAAAACCGTTTTAAGATTTGGGTTTAATGTTTGGGTTAAACTCACTTAAACCTGGGTGTGAACTTTAATCCGGATTAAAGTGAGTGAATAGTATGGCCGTTATAGATCTGCAGAGTTCTTCTTCATCAAAACATGTATTTTGATACTGTATCATTGAACGAATTTTGGGTTGGTATATTAGTAGTGAATACCCTGAACTTGCCAAACGGGCTATCGTGGAATCCGTCGGAATTAAGTTTCACTTCACCTATTCGATTCGATTCCCTTTCACCTCCTACTGCTATCGTGGAATCCGCCGGAAACGTTTCCCTATCGACACGTTTTTGGAAAAGGTAGTTTCACTGTCAAACGGCGGTCTTTCATTTGTCAATACAAATCTGTGTAGCTGCATTTGTGGGAGGCATATTATGAAAAGTTTGTTTTAAAAGTGATTTAAATAAAACATAAAGCATAAGAGGAAGAACGAAAGGAGCGGTGTTCTCAGAGAAGAATACGAGACAGGTTAAGAGGAGCATCAGTGCATGATTTCATGGAAATTCCGGATGAAATGTGTTTTTAGAGAGAATATTTATTGATTTTAATAAAGTTCAATATTGCACAGATTTATTACAAATGTTCGACTTAATAAAGCAGATTTTATGCATACATTTTCATAAAAAAAATTCTCACGACGTGCAGCAAGCAAGAAAACCTATGAAATCCGCAATAATTTTGATGCGGGCGAGAAATGTAATTTTGTTCGGGTAAAACTCGATTTGAACGTTTTCAACGATACAGTGAAACTCATTCACATTACCCTCACGGGGAACTGTTCACTTTGCGGATTTGACGATACCAAAATATTTTTTTCCGTGAATAATTCCCCCCGGCGAATATATTAAATTTTTTCCCTTTTGTCACAACGCATCGCTGTGAAGCAGGATTTTCAGCGTATACTAATGCAAAGACTAAATACAGATCGTGATTGGATAAGCGAATACAGCTTTCGGAGATAGAAGTCAATTTAAAAAAAAAATTATAAATCAAACAATGAAACAGTTTCATTCTTCACACAAACCTTGAAAAAAATGTCTTAAATGAAAGAAATTGCTTTTGAAACGTGTTATTTTTCATTTTTTATATCTTTAAGAGTTGGGGTTCCGAAATATATTTGGTCCTTGTTTAGGGTTCCACAGCTTATTAAGTTTGAGAACCGCTGTAAGCAATACAATTTATGTGCACGGGCAAAGCCGGGCGGGTAAAGCTATCTTATTTAATTTTTCTGTACGTGTGTTGTAATCGAACTCCTCCTAAACGGCTGGACCAATTTTGATGAAATTTTGTGTGTGTGTTTGAGTGGGTCCAAGGATGAATCTAAACCATCCATTTGGTGAAAATTGGACAAAAGGGCATGATGGCACCTCCCATACGAAAAAAAAACAAAAAATCTTATATCTAGAAAACTACCGAACTGATTGAAATCAAATTTAAAGAAAATATTTGTTATTGGTCCAAAGGTGTTTCTGTGAAAGTTTGATCAAAATTGGACAAAGGAGCGTGGTACCTACCGTATAAAAAAATATACATTTTAAATCCTATTTCTCGACACCCATGGGAGCTAAAGTGTGTGGAATTGGAAAACGGCCCATGGCACCACCCTTACAAGAAAGTTATTTAAATCACGATATCTGAACATTGCCTGATTGAAGCATTTTACAAAACCTGGCGGGACTGGACAAAAGGGCATGACATCTCTCATAACCAAAAAATACATTTCAAACGTTATTCTTCGACAGTCATGGGAAGAAATTTGTCTAGACAATACAATTCGTGGGCACACGTCCGAGGAAATATCGGTCGAAGCACACGGAGTACAGAATCAGTCTGGACACATCCGTTAAATAAAAATGAAATGAAAATGTTCGAGCAGGCAAAACAACGTTTGCCGGGTCCGCTATATATATCTTAGCGATTTTAAATTATATACGATTATATTAAAAAATGCAATCATGACACATGTCATTTTGTTCTCCGCGAATAGCCTTAGAGTAGTTCACACATGATAGTTTTGTCGTTTTGCGGAGTTTTGATAAATTGTACGCGGATGTCTGCAGTAAAGTAGGAAGGCATATTAACAATTTCGTCAATCAATTCGTCGTCAATGGACGTCGAGGTAGTCTTCACAATCACTTTCAAATTGTGAAGTCGTCGTAACGTCTTCATTTTCTGCCAAAAATCCTCAACTTGACTATTATTCGACACTCTTCAGGTTACTACGAGCGACGATACATAATAATAATAATAAGTGCCAAAAAATAGTATAATGTATTTTGTAAATAATAATAATAACAAACAGTTAGGTATTTTCTTTGACAGTTCGAAAAGTAGTCCGTCAATTGTGGTATTGGCTTGCGATTTTCGCACAATTTTCTCAAGTATGATGTTGAAAAACACATTTTTTGACATCGAAGGTATCGGTGATATTGTTTCCGACCTCTATGGAGCAGAGTGCGTTCCTCCCACCAACTTATAAATGATTGACAGGTAGATAACATTACGGCTACAGTTCCTGCTAGACCCGCAATTTTATCGCGATTGATAGTTATCAGGCCAGGTTGGAAGGTTTAGTTTGTCATAAACGCCGCAATAAATTTCGTCGTAAATTCGGGACGTGTTATTGGCGTGTACCTACCAATAATCGATTTCTTTTCTTACTTGAGTTACTTATATGCGGACGCCACCATCGCCAGCACCAGGCCGGCAATTAAGTAATACGACACCTTTATCCGGTCAATAACACAAAGTTGGTCTTGTATTTCATAATTTCCTGGAATTGCTATTTATTGCTTTATCAGTTGTCGAATTCTCAGGTAATGCGTTTGCCTGTATAATTGCTGACACTATGTCTGCCGATTAATAATGTTAATAATGTAGGTAAACTACACGAAATGAGTATATCTAGTAGGGTAGGTCGAAAAATTTATTTCGTTTGATTATTTTGGAAAAGCAACTAAAATGTGTGTACTACATATTTTTTAGCCGCGCATTTCATTTGAATAGGAAGATATTTTGTAAAATCTGTCAAAAATAAGTTGACTTTATTAGTAGGTATCCATTATTTGTTAACCAATCAATTAAAATGTACCTTACGCTAAAAATATAACCATTCATAGCATTTATGACTCCCTGCAAACTTCTCTTACTTAGTCACAATAATTGGGAATACCAAAAATTATTTCTAATACATTCAAATAAAATATTTGAAATATTTTTTTCATATTTGGTCGTGCAAATGCAAAGATTTGATTTGACGTAAGTGCTGCAAAGAAAATAATTATAATTCCGAAAGCTGAACATAATATAATTATTGATCAGAGAGCGAATAGAAAAATAATACATAATAGGAGGTGTAGGTAGACTCTCCGTCTCCAGCAACAACCGAACATGAAATACATCGCTTTAGGAGCGAAAAACTACAACTGTATACTATAATGAAAATAGCGTACCTAACGGGTACAGTAGTTGGCACACATAAGGGAAATTTGACTTTAAACAAGAGTAGATTTGTTATTTTAAGCGCGATTTTCAAATGTTATACCTTTATTATATTCCTTAAGGAATTTTCTTTTTAGTAGATAAAAATTTAATTTTCGGGTTAAGTGGTTTTAATTTGGAATTAAATGGATTATAAAAAATGCCTCTCAAAACTTCCGACCGGGTTTCTTAAAAATAGCACTAAGTTGATATTAAATAGCTGATCTTGGTATGCTGCAAACTTCCGAAGATCTCTTCTTTGAAATCTGTCTTTTTTTTATTGCCGAAAGAGCTAGTTGATACCGATCCACATCATAGGTTTGCTTCTCTTTAGGCATTTTCAAAAATCTGTAACAAATAACCGTTGTATACTACAGTTGTTCGCACCCTTGAAAGTACAGTTATTGGCAGTATCAACAACTGTAGTCACATATGAACCAGTTATTGGCACCCCTGCCAATAATTGAAACAATGGCTTTTTATACCCGGTACCACACTGTGGTGAGGGTATATTCACTTTGTCATTCCATTTGTAACGCCCATAAGGAGGCGTTGTAGGTATGACAAACTATATATATTATTGATCAGCATCACTTTCTTAGTCGATCTAGCGATGTCCGTCTGTCTGTCCGCACGATTACGGCCGTAATTTAAGAGCTATTGACTTGAAATTTGGTACGTAAGCTTTTATCCACCAAACTGAGGCTAAGTTCGAAGATGAGCAAGATCGGATGAAAACTACTACTACCTCCCATACAAAAATATCAGATTTATATAGCTTTTTATGTTAAAAATTAAATTTAAATAGCTACAGTAAAGATAGAGATATATAGCTTTTTATGCTAAAAATTAAATTTAAATAGCTACAGTAAAGATAGCAAGTTTAAACTTTGCACATATTGTTTTAATAATATTTAAACATTTTTGACAAAAAATGAGCTTGGTCGAATAAAAACTACCCATACCTCCCATACAAATTATATAATTTTTTAATACCTACTAAAATATTTTTTTTTTTTACAATAACATAGTACCGGGTATTTGAGCTTCGGCATAGTCGAAGATAATTTTCTTACTGGTTTTGATACAATTATTGGCACCCCTCTTATTTATAGCAAATAATATAAATATTTAAACTTAAATTAATAATATTTAACATATAGCCATTTAAAATAGCTAAAGTTTTTGTACCTACTTATTTTAAGGATTTAAAAAAAATGATTGTACAAATTGGAAGTCCTTATTCGCAAAATTTCACAAAAAAAAAATTAAACTTATAGGCGTTTAAACTTTTATTTATAGATATCGACTGAAGAGAGTCTTTAATATAAGAACTACCGGGAAATATTACAAATTTATTATACTATTGGAAAAAACAAAATCTTTGTTGAAGTAAGTAACCGGAACAGAGCTATTGAACAGAGGGGTGCCAACTACTATATAAAAAAAAGGGGTGTCAACTATGTACTAGTATTACCAAGAATGACGCAGGGTCTACTCTGATATGTAGAAAAATATAACACAGAACACAATAATTTAGATGAAAAAATATCGAAAAAAAAATAGAATGATAAAATCTCGAAACCAAAATCGCGAATAGCTAAAATCTACAAAAAAAAATCTTGAATTAATATTAGTTTTTGAGACGTTCAATATTACTCATATGACAATTTGATTCACTGTTCATGCAAGCAGATCAGTCAACTAATAAAGAGCAGATCTTCTAAAACCTTATTGACGTGCTATTGTCAAAACTCCGCGTGGCTGAACTCAGATCCGACACTATAAATGGTGACCCATAATTCACACAAAATTTTAATTTTGCGCCATTTAATAGTACAGTGATGAAACGGGAAAAAAGATAACAATGTGACAGCTGACAGTTCGGGGTTAGTAAAAATGGAGCGCTACGCATTGGTGAGCAATGTTTTAAAAATAATGAAAAATGCGCTACGCATTGTTGAGTAATGTTTTAAAAATAATGAAGGTTTGTCAGCTACAGTCCGCAATTTTCGAACAAAATCATCTTCAGTGATAACACTCATTTTCATCTTGATGGCTCAGGGGTTCAGAAAACCCACGAGTAATTGTTGAGAAACAATAATGCATCCACAACCCGTGACTGTTTGGTGCGGATTTAGGGCTGGAGGCATTATCGGACTATTCTAATCCGAAAATGGAGGTCAGGCAGTTACAATTATTGGTGTTCGTTATCGTGACATGATAACCCAGTTTTTAGTGCCTAAATTATACATAAGATATGGATGTGACCAACATGTGGTTTCAACACGACGGTGCCACATGCCATACAGCCAGAGAAACAATTCAATTATTGCATGAGTCATTTCCTTATCGCGTAATCGGCCGTTTTTGCGATCAGAATTGGCCATCCAGATCTTGCCAATGCCTATGCAAACAAGTCCGCGACCACCAAAGTCTTGAAGAAGAAATTGGGATGTGTATTAATGAAATTTAGATACATTTATGCGAAACTGTCATAGCAAATTTCAATATCGACAGTTTTATTTTCTAGATTTTTTTTCGAAATTTAGTCTTTCGAGATTTTTGTACTTTCTAGATTCTGTCCCATTCGAGAATTTTGCATTCGAGATTTTATCCATTCTAGATTTTAGTCTTTCTAGTTAAGATTTAGATTTATTTATTTAGATCTATACGATAAATTTCATTAATAGATCAAGAAAAAATGAAAATATATAATGTACAATAATTATCTTAATGCTAACAATGCTAGTTCCTTCAATCTATTTCTGGGTAATATAATATCTAATTGATCATATACAACATTAAATAGACTACAGCAAAACGTAACAGGCTCGTTGGCCCCGTACAAACACAAAGTGGATTGATGCACTTCCAATAACAGTGGTCTAGCCCTAAAACCCTTTGGGGGCATAAATACAAATTAAGAAAAGTAAATTAGCACGATCAATGGAAGAACAGAGTAAATCTCCGACGAACATAATACAATACATTTTACGGCGAACTTCGAGGGTATCAAGACCCAACAGCAAACATTTAGAGCGGTAAGAATGATGTACAGTACAGTCATTCAGAAAGAAACGACACAGTGCAAAGCGCAAAAATTTTTTTTTTTACATTTTCTATTCTTTTAATGTTTTTCAAAGAAAACGGGTTCCAGTCAACACTAGATACTAACTATATTCCAGACATGGGCGAACCATGGTTATATAAATGGCCTTAAGTGTATAGGGATCCTTGAAGTCCGTCGAATTTCTTTTTAGAAATCCAAGAGCGGAGTTAGCTTTCGATTTGACACTAATTTGTTCACATGGAGACAAGTGCGTTTGCTATCAAAAACCACACCAAGATCTTTAAATTCTGCTACAATATTAATTAATTTTTTTCCCAGACGATAAGCGGGTATAATAGTATTTTATAACGTCATGGTCCCATGATGCAGTTGACTTAACTGAAGAGTATTCAATTACCATTTCATCCGATGACTCAGAAAGCAGTCAAAGTGACGATTATTTGCAGTCATCACCAGTGTCTCGAGAGCGTGACCGACGGAAAAAAGAACTTATAAGACTACTAAAATAAGCAGGGGTCAGATCACGTAAAAAAAACGTTCGAACGATGGCCCCTGAGCTTTGTTCGTCCCCGTCACGGCTATAGAATACGTCACATAATCAAATCCCTTATTAAACACAACAAAGACTTGACCTGGGTAATCATCGGGGTTAACAGCTTCGCGGGTTTCGTTTGAATTAGAATGTTCCATTAATAATATTCTTTAATAAAAATTTTACTGTCAATGACAATTTTACTATCATATTGATGCGTTGCCAACTCATGTGTTCATTCTTCGACGTTCGTTTCTTTTCGGCAATCCTTGATAGAGACGATGACGGGGAAGAAACCCAGCTAGATCGAGCTGCTGCAGCAATTCCATCTGTTTATGTTTATGTAATAGATCAAATAATGTTCGCAACGAAAACTGCGTTAAGGTTTGTTGTATAAATATTCAAGCACTATCTTTTGATAGCAGAATGAATAAAACATTAACATTAAAAAATACAGCCAAGTTATCGTCGAGGAGCATATCTGCGTCAGCAAGGAACCAGTGTCCCATATAATTTGAATAAAAACGTAGCAATATTCAATACAATATCTTTTACATACAATTAAAAAAAAAACAAAGATATTGCTTTAAATACATACAGGTAGTATTGGCTAACAATAGATAAATAAAATTTTATAAAAGAATAATATTTATACATAGGAAAACAAATTAAATGTTTATTAATAAACAAGCTTAAAAAGCTTAATATCCAAAACATATAAAGCCGAGAGCATTGAATGACACGTTTCAACTTTTAATTTGTTTGTAAGATTGTTTTTTTTTCAGTGCCAATTTTGAAAATATTCTCTCAGCGCATGCACTACTATTCGACAAAGTCAATATTTTTCTTACAAATTCGTATAAATTTGCATAAAGCAATTCATTCAAATGGTTACGTAAGTTTCCTACTTTAACCAAAAACTGTTCTATGTTATTAATTTGAAAAACCTCTTCGAGACTAGCATCATTAGCTTTTAACTCAAAGTTTTGTATTCTTAGTTTGCTTTCTCGGGATTAGAAACAGCGATGCCACTTCTGAAAAAAATTCTGGAGTAGAACTGGCTAAAAAAGTGGAGTAGATGGGAAAAAACGGGAGTAGATTTTCAAAAAGCGTCAATGTACATTGTATATACCTTTTTCAAGGTAGAACGCCGAAATGTTTGCATTTGCGAATATAATAATGGGGTATGGCTCGGGACTAGGTCCCCAAACTATTCTATACTATAACTAAAACCCATATTTCATACATGGTTAGGTTAGGTTGAAATGGCTGCCGACACTTAGACCATTATAAGGTCCCGTCTTGTGATACCACATGAATCTAGAAGAAGTTTCGTCCTACTCGTTTGAGCTTCTAATGAAGCATAAGCGATTACGAAAGTCTAGGTGTGTTAGATCGTTTAGTTCATTGTAACAGAAAGCTCCCGAGTCCCTAAGACTGCAAGTCCTCGTAACCGTAAGGTACTCTTGGTTTAACATTAAGAGCCTAAAATATAATATCTATTTTATATTGGATCTACCAATGTTTCGAATTTCTCTCATTTTATCTGATCATTATATTTTCTACCTGCTAATGGGCCATACATAGTTTTATCTGGGGCTAATAGTTTTCCAGATATATTCCAATAAATTAATCCATAAAGTGGCTACATAGTATAAAGAAATGGATTACAGATTTGAAATTGGGGTAGCTAATGGAAAATTAGAAATAAGTGAAGTAGGGAGTAGATTTCTGAAATTTCTGAAAAAGTGAAGTAGATCTACTCCAATTGGAGTAAAGTGTCATCGCTGATTAGAAATCAAATTTTCAAATTTAGAAACCAAATCAAAATATGTACAGTGGGTTGCCAAATTAATAGGGACATTAATCCACATTTACCGGTTTTTTTGCGAGTAATCGGAATATTTTGGTCCAAATTTAATTTTAAACTGGTAATAGCAGCTACTTGTCTTTGGGAATGACTCGAATGAGTTAATAAAGTTCTTATTTCCGTTCTTTTTCTTGGAGTGATATCCATTCCTCGACTCATTCTGTTCCGAAAAAATGCCTAAAATCATTAAAAAAAAAGATTTTTTTTTTAGAAAAGCTTTGCTTTAAACAAAATAAAGTGCATTACTTACGTTTCAATTAAAAGAAGTTAAAAAAATGTCCCCAATAAATTTTCAAAAAAATAAACTTTTTTATTTTTGTTCTGCCTTTGATTGCACTTCAAGAATAAAACCGGTTTTTCCCCCGAATAAAACCATTTTGAATATCCGCCGACAGTGAAAAATAACCGTTAAGCACATAGACTGAGAAATAAAAATCACGAGGTACGCTTAGAACCAAAAACAAAAGCTCAAAAGAACACTGAAACAATGTCCCTATTAATTTGGCAACCCACTGTAGTTGAATTAATTTCCCAATTTTAACTTGCTATCATTATTACCAATTCTACCTTTGATTTGATCACATAAATCACTTGCTCATATTTCAAAATATTTGTTTTCATTATATCTACGGACTTCGTGTTCATTTATTTGTCCATTTTTTATAGCCATTTCAGCCTCATGTCCGATAAATATATCATTGATATTTTTGATTTTTGTTTCACTGTTATACCTACTCTACTTTATGCAATTCAAAATTTAAAAGAAATAATTTTTTAACAAAATTCTGATATACCAGTGACAGACATTATCAAAAAATTAATACTTAACTTAATTAATAATTAATACTTGCTGATAAAGAAATTGTCGAGAGTGTCCTACTCATTATAATGGATATATGTACTCTGGTCTTTCCTATCTTAAGGGAATAGGTCAGTAACGAAATTCATGTGAACATATACGTAGGTAGGTACATATTTGGGAAACAAATTTATTGTTTTATTTGCGTTTTTATTTTGTGTAATGTGCAAAATAGTTATTTTGCTGTTATCTACTGATTAGTCTGCAGTAAAAGTACAGTCCGAAATGAAAATTTTACTGACGTTCGTTACTGTAATAATGGTTATGGTACCTCTCTAAATGCTATATTACATGCCCACAATGCCTATGGCTTAAATTTACACAAGAAACCGAGTAAAATTATGACGAGATATCATTTATAGACATTTCATGCCAAAGTCGGTATTACAGCTGCAGACGTATTAGTAGCTAGTATGGTTGATGCATTTAGCTACGGTAATAGTGAAAAAAAAACTTACTCTCGAAATTCAGAATCAGAGAATTTCTGAGAAATATTTACAACTGTTATCTTTTTAATGATATTTGGCCAACTTAAATGACAGATTTCAGTCAGTATGCAAAAATGACACTCTTATATACGCTACCTAAATACAGGGACGTCTGACAACGCAATAAATCTTCCCTAAATCAATACAAATTCAGTTTTGGGACTTTCTTTCATCTTATTATTCGGGCTATTTTGTAAAAAGGTTTTTGGGTTCAGGTTAGGCATAAATAAGACGAATTGTGTAGATTTTTCGAAAAAGATTTTAATTTTGTTTATTTTAATTAATAGTTTAGGTACCTACCTTAAATTTGACAGTTTTTATTTTATAATTTCTTCATCAAATAAGAACTGACCATCTGAAACGAATATACATCGATACCACCTACTTCTTTCGAAGAAAAGTTGGACAACTTTCTTAATTCGTTTTCTGCTAACTTAACCTCATATTTTATACAAATGTGTACGAATATAATATGGTAACGTATGTATGCATGCGATATAAGCAACAGTGTAAACTAATGTCTTTAGTTTGCAAGTTATCCATCTAAACTTGGTGACATTGACAATTTGTCATTGTCATCGTCACAATATAATACTAAATCGCCATAGAAATAACGACCAACGATGCATTGGTTAAAGTTATAATGGTTTACCATCCGAAACCACAAGGATTTCTCGCCGTACTAGGCACTTGGAATTTCCACCAAAAAGGGTCGACTGAAAATTCTATTTCAAGCCTTATTGAACACGTGAACAGTAGCGCTAATTTCGTATGTTTTTTTGTTGTATTTCCCCATTCCATGAATCTAAATGAATTTTTAATGATTAAATGACACTTTCGATCCAACACGGGATGAAGGAGGATGCCAAGAAAACTCCATTGCGATGATCTGCGACTTGAGTTATAATGAAAAACCTATTAATTTAGCGTAATTTGCATAAGACCTATTAATTATGCGTAATTAGCATAAATAATAGCTTTTTCATTGTAATTGCTTCTTTATTCGACAAAAAAGGACATTGTTTTATTATGTCTCGGAATTGTACAAGACACAGGCAGCAATTAAGTTAGGTTATTTAGGCTATGGAAATTTTGAGACAAATATTTTTATGGACCTTTCTTTATAAATTAATCGTTCATCCACGTCTATTTACCTATCAAATTGAAGTAATTATTACCGAATTCAAATGTAAATTATTGTACTGTTGTTCGGCGAAAATTCGAATAAATTGAATTGAATTATTAGATGTTATCTTTTTAGGTGGGAGGGTGTTTAAAAATGCCGCACGTCTGATGAGTGTTTGTGTCTTTTCTTAATTTCACCTCACAACCAAGTAAGTATTAGGTGTAATTACAGTGCCAGAAGCTACTGCCTTATGAAATTTCTTTCATTCGCATGAATGGATCATTACTATATACTGAAATTAGATCGGGACATTTTCCAAATTTACCTGCAGAACCTTCATGAGCTGAATATGCATTTGAGCCCCGTTTTTGAATCTTTTCGGTTACGGCAAAGGATATGGATACAGACAAAAGATCCTATTTGCTTTTGAAAGAAGAACTTATTGGCTGTGGCTGTAAATGTGCCTGCCGCTCAACCTCATTTTATATTTACTACTGGATTAATGCGGATAAGCTGATGGTTGTTAAAATGTAAATTTGTACATACCTTTTGTAACCTCCGTCTTATGGAGGTATGTATTTCCGCAGTATATCGGATTTCGGAAGGTGGTGTCCCATGGTAGGTGTCCTTCTTCATTAATTTTGATTGATTTTACAATATTATACCCTCGTTCACAATGAGACAGATAAACTGTCCTTTATTTAATTATTTATTTGATAGAAATAATTTAATAAGTTTCACTGCCTCGATGTTCGTCAATATTAAGACAGTATAGTGAGTATAGGTGTATAATTGTATATAGTTGGGAAACTTTTTGTGCAAAGTCGTAACCATTGTGCTTGGTATAGATGAAGCAAACTTCTTCGAAACTTTTTTTCAGCTCAGTGCTATGCTGATTCCATCTTCTTAGAGCTGAGAAAAAATTAGTCCACTTTACTGCCAACTTTATATTGGCAGCAATATCGACTGTAACAGCTGCGGTATTACTATTAAACTGTTTTTGCTTGGTCACCCCTATTAAATTGCTTTAAGGTGTTCGCCAATTTGGCTTTTAGCCATATGTTTTGACGAGACAATTTAAAGTTTGTCTATAGGGATTATGCATAGGAGGGTACTTTTACAGCTGTGTATAGATCACACACGGACGAAAAACCACGTATTAAATGTCAATTATACGGGTAATATATAATTGACATTTAATACGAGTTCAATTTCAAAACTTTGTCAGCACTACATGTAGTCACATGCAATCATGGTAAACAAAAGCAAAGGTTACCTATTATTTTATTTTTTCCTACAATATCATCAACTCGAATAAATATTTTTTTTTGTTACGCGTTCTTCATTCTTTGTATTCTATTCTTTGATCAAAAATTTTGCACTTTCAAGGAATTCTATACTTATATATCTATATCTATATCTATACTTCTATACTATTATATAAAGCCGAAACTGCTAAAATTTTGTTCGCAGTGTTCTCAGAAAATACCGAACGCATTTTGATGAAACCGTCACTAAAATATTCTAAAAGCACAGACAATCTGAATAGAACTCGGAATAGAAGCTGATCTTACTGAAGATTCACTAAAGGGTTTTTCAATAGATAAGGTCGAGTCAACGTTGAAATATCGCTTTTTTTTTTTTTTTTTTTTTTTTCTTTTCGTTTATTTTTTCCACTTCAAATATTAACAATTTTGATTGTTCAAATAAACTTAAAAAAAACTAAAACTATTTTTTTTTTAATTCTTATAGTAAATGACCTCATGGGTACTCAATACTTATGATAATTATTATTCTATTGTATACTTAGACTACTTTATTTTATATTGTTTTATGTTAGGCACATATTATGGTATTGTTTTTTATTATGTAAGGAAAAATGTGGGAAAACCTTTTTTTAACAATATTTATTTTCTTATTTATTTTCTTAAAATTTAACCTAGGTAATAAAAAAACTAATACTACATTAACCTAACCTAACCTAACCTAACCTAACATAGCCTAATCCTAAACTTTGAGCTGCGTTGGGCCCCGACATGCGATCTTCGTTCCGTCAATATAAGGGTCCAACAAGTAATAAAATATCACTCGCTAACCCCCTCATAGGCGGACCAAACACCACACGTCGGGGCCCAGGGCCCAGCCCTGTAGCTCTAAACATTGGCCACAACCCAGTCAAGCCACCAGTATTTTTCTCGATTAAGCCTGTCGACGTTTGCTACATCCTTTTCAGGTATGCTTACGCAGTATCGTAGGTTAGCGTTTCCATCACCCGAGGTAACAGGTTCGTAGAGGATGCGTTTATCTGTCGCCCTTCTAGCAATATGGTAGATAATAGGCACGTTATTTGAGTCCGATAAGTAGTCGTGTGCATCTAGATACAAAAATGCCTCAGGTGGTATGTATCCACTCACCATGGTATTTCTGAAGTACCCAGGGTTAGGGTAAAACAGGCCTGAAACAAGTTCGTTCTCTATAACGCCCGCCGATCGCGCGAAATGATTCCTCGCAAGATCCAGGATGACATTGTCAATTCTGGACACACCGGAAGCATCCAATAGTATCTTATTAGAGACGTAATGCCGAAAGTCGGAATGTGCGCTTCTGTACATTCGCATACAGGCTCGTAGACATTTCCTTTCAAATATTCGAAGCTTTTCCATATACGATGGGCTTATGTTCCACCATACTGGACTCGCATAAGTCAGAATTGGACGAACGAAGGCTTGATAACATATGACCTTTACATCGGATCTCAGATAGTTGGAGTAAAAAAGGCTTTTAAGTGACATAAATGCCGCTCTTGCCTTTTGTAACTGTATATTTATGTGCTCATTATAGTACAAGAACTTGTCCAAATGAACACCTAAATATTTCACAACATTCTTTGACTCGATGCAAAGACCATTAGAACTCCTAATTTTTAGATTTTTCCAGTTACGTCTCAAGTCTGAATTACCACGTCGTATTGGGGTGCGGAACAGTATAGTTTCACACTTTGCATTGTTTATTTTCAGCCTCCATTCTGAACAGAATACTTGAAGATTATCAAACTGATTTTGGAGTTCACTCTGAATGTCTTCTATTTTCGAGCCGCTTGCGTACAGGATAATGTCATCGGCAAACGCTATCGAGTTACCCAATCCCCTCAGTACTTCAGATATGTATATATTAAATAGGAGCGGTGCTGTAACTGTGCCCTGTGGGAGACCATTAGTGACATTAAAAATTCTAGTCGTCGTGTATTGTCTATCCGTTACAACAAATTTCTTTTCATACACCATAGATTTAATCATCTTTACAATGTGAATCGGAAATTCATATCGCAAGAGTTTATATAATAACCCGTCAATCCAGACCGTGTCGAAGGCTTTTTCGATATCTACTAGGCAGGCAGCTGTGGATCTTTTAGCGTTTAGATGCCAATTGACGTCTGAGATCAGTTTTGTAACAGCATGTACCGCCGAATGGTTTCTCTTGAACCCAAATTGATTTCGCGGTATAATTTCCTTCCTTTCGCACGAGAACAAAATTGACTTGCCGACAACTACTTCAAAGACTTTTCCAATATTAGGCAGGAGACTGATTGGCCTATAGTTGGAAGGATCTGAAGGGTCCTTCTTTTTTTTTATTATTGGAAAGACCTTCGATGTTTTCCAACAACTTGGGAAGTAGCAGTTGTTTAATAGATTATTAAATATGACACAATACTGGCGTATGAATTCGTCCGGTATATGCTTTAAGATG
This sequence comes from Cheilosia scutellata, assembly GCA_955612985.1. Classification (NCBI taxonomy): domain Eukaryota; kingdom Metazoa; phylum Arthropoda; class Insecta; order Diptera; family Syrphidae; genus Cheilosia; species Cheilosia scutellata. The sequence goes on from OY015312.1 coordinate 72,637,179, forward strand.
ATGTTAGGAATGTTATCTAAACCACTTGACTTTTTGTTATTCAGTTTCCTGAAGATGTATATCAGTTCGTCTAACGTTGTAAAGTAATTGTCAGTCTGCTCAGTTGTTAGTTGGTCAGCTTTCAGTCTTTCAGAAAATCTTAGAACTGTTCCTGTTTCGTTACTGCGAAACCTTAACAATTCGTCATTAACTTCGCTTGTTCTGCAGCTAAGGAGTTCCCTAGCATGAATTGCCTCAAAATGAGAGCCGATCAAATTTAACTTATCCGTCCCACTATCTATAACAAAGTGGTCATCGATAATGGGGCAGTGCTGGCTATTAATCCCGGCCTGAGATAGAAGTGACTGAGAAGACAGTGGGACTTTCAGTTTCGGAATCTTGACAGCGTTACGCGGCCTGAATATCTGGTTAATCTTAGGAAACAAGTTTCTGGAGTCAGATTTTATTATGTTTTCGGCGCGTTGCCTCCAGTAATCGTTGGCACTATTCCGAAACTGTTGGTTTAGCAGTGTTTTCACATTTCTCAGGAGGGACTTCAACCTTAACAGCTCTAAATTTAAAGATTCTTCTTGGAACTGACGCCGAATTCGATTTATTTGAGTGAGCAAGAAACTTTTGTATGTTTGTAAAGTTTGTATATCGCGGTTTAGATAACATTCGATACCATTTTTGGATTTAATTTTTGGAACTGATGATTTCATAGCTTGTAGTACCACCGTATTTAAATTGTCGATATAAGAATCACATTCCTCGTTGGTAAGATTCCTATTATTAGGAATGCTGCAAGAGGGAAGACAATTCCTATATTTTCTAATAGCACAACGATGGAATTTGCACCAATCGGTCTTCCTAAAATTAAATTTAGGATCTTCGTGCTGTGTTGCGAAGCTAAACGTCGAGTCCCCAGCCAATGCCATTGGCATAACTATTGCATTGTGGTCGCTATCATATGGCAGTATTGAAAGTTTATTACTATGGACCGTCTGTATTTGCAGTCGCGCGTCCGCGATGCAAATATCAAGATAAGAATTTCTAGAAGGAAAACTTGGTGTAACGGGGCTATAGAATTTGAATTTATATTCGATCTGGTTTTCCTCAATAAAGCGTTTTAAAAATCTGCCTCTCGCATTTGTTCTTGAGTTTAACCAGATCGGATGTCTCGCGTTAAGATCTCCTGCTAATACGAAATAGTTGTTTAAACTGTCTAATCCTAGATTTTCGAACAGTTTTTCAATTTCGACTTTAAATTGGTTAACGGTTCCTGACGCTGCATATGCCGATATTAAATAGAGACAACAATTATCCCTGAGGGGCAGCGAGATAATGGTTGTCTCAAGGCAGCCAAAGTTTCTAATTTCGCTTCGTTCAACTGGAGTGAAGCTAAGTGGTTTCCTAATAAGGATCGCCGTACCGCCACCTCCTATCGTGTCGTGTCTATCTGATCGTATTACTTCGTAATCTTTAAACTTTAAATTATTTCCGTTATGTAGTTTTGTCTCGCTCACAAACAGTACGTCGGGTCTATGATCCACCACAAAACGCAGAAGGTCACCTCGCCTACTAAGGGAGATAATAGAATTGACATTAAGAGCAGCTATTTTAAGTGTTGCATAATTTGGCCTAGACATTTTGGTGATTAAGGGCGTTGAGAAGGGCATCCACCTTCGCCGATAGATCTGCAACAGTCTTGGTCAGACTGTCGACTTGGATTTGCAAATTGTCTTTTGCAGGGCGCGCGACACTTTTGGAACCAACCGTGTTGGAGCGCAAAGGATTATGGCCAGCAATATTTGGGCTACCGCTATTGCCTGCTATGCTGGCGAAGGAAATTCCTTCCCGAACATTATTGTCTATCAATGTAACTTTTTGGGCAACCTTCTGTTGATTTTCCCTTTTCTGTGTCAGAAGCCGATCTGACAGTCTCCTATATGTTTCGCAACCCCGCCAGGAGGCAGGGTGACCGGACTTTTGGCAAAGGACGCAAAATAGCTGCTCCTTGCTCGCATCCTTTTGAACCCGGCACTCGCCGGGCTCATGCGTATTTTGGCACTTAACACACCTCCTAATCATCTTACAGTTCGGGGAAGCATGCCCAAATCTCTGGCATCGGTGACATTGTAGAACACCATTCCTTCGAATTCTTTCAAAGGACACCAAATGCCCCTCCACGCACCTGATACCCCTAAGGTTTTGTACTTCACTATCCGACGATAGCTGTACCGCTATAATGGGCAAGATTCTATTTTCTCGCTTAGAGTTCGGCGTTGCATATCTGAATGCCCTAACGAAGTTCAACTTTTCTACTTTTAGCGCTCTTAACTCTTCCAATACTTCATCTGGGTCGTAGCCAATGCTGAGGCCCTTTAACAAGAATGACTGTAATTTGTCTTCCTTATTTGTGTACGAAAAATATTCCGTACCTGCTTCGTCAAGTAATTCTCTGACTTTATTACAGTCATTTTTATCTTTTATAGTTAATGTTATTTTATGATTTACATTTTTAAGCTTAAAACTATCTTTACCTATTTCTTCCTTAAGTAATTTTGATAAGGTTTTACTATCCTCTTTATAAATTTTAATCGGGGGTGGTTGCCTTTTTTTCTCTACAACTGTTGTCGTTTCGGTCGGTGTATTTTTGTTGCCATTGTCTGGTGTTGTTTTGAATTGTGTTCTACCGTTGTTTTTAGTAGTCTCTATTTGTTGTTTCCTTTTCTCCTCATTTCTGGATTTCATTATTGAGATTAGCGCGCGCGTAGTTGTTGCATCGTGTACCGTTTCTTCATTATTGTTTACTTGTTCTGCTGTGTCTACGTCTAATAGAGCAAACTGATTTTCACGATCACTGCACGATGGTCGATTTTTGGGTGTTTTTCTTTTCTTTGTTATGTTTTTTGTAAATGAGGAGTCACTGTCACTCTCCTGCATTTCTGTTATTTTTTGTTTCAAGATTATTACCTCCTGCTCATATTTTTTTGCTAAATGGAATACTTCCATAAACTGCTCTCGCGTGATTTCACTTGTATCCATTCCCTCCGCTCCCCTTTCGGGGGAAGACATTTTTCCGGGTATTATCTTTTCAGTAATTTTTTTGATTTTGTTTCTTTTGTAAAAACTTTATTTTAAATTTGGGAAACTCCTAAAGCTAGGGTAGATATAGTATGGTAATTAAGTGTCTTTTTTCACTATTTATGTTAATAGCACACTATCTTACGAGGGGGGGGACACAACCTCTCTCTATGAGATCGCACAGAGAACTCACGTTGAAATATCGCCGTCCCATTGGAGTTTTGCTTGTTAACATACCCGCATTCATCAAAAACGCGCCTCGTCGCTAAAGATGATTTTTCGGCTAAAATTGGGGTTTTCTTCCTAACGCTCCGAAGCCAAATCAGCGAACAAACAACTTTGGGTATGGTGATTAACTTTAAGCTCCTGGATTAGTTGGATCTTGTACGGGCATAAGCCCAAGTCCCGATGCAAAATTCGCCAGGTTGAATCGGCGAAAGGCCGGTTTCTTGTGCACGGCGAGGGATTGACTGCCTCGGGTTCTCCTATTTATATTTATACTCTGCCATTTACCGCGGCAATGCTCCCGACCAATCTGGATGGCAAAGGTGCCGTGAAATAACGCCGGGCGAAATAAGGCCGAATTTCTAAATTCGGCTTTATTTCCCAATTGCTTTTCCTTTATTCGGAGTCTTACAGGTTACAGCTGTGAAAAAATAAAACTGGCGCTGGCGATGCTCCATGGCGTCGCAATGCACAGTTAGGGAACCCCTGGAGGCAATTCTAACCCGAGTATTTTGAGCTACCTACCATTTATCTTTCTATTCCATCCAGAAGCTGAGAAACAATAAGTTAAATATCAGATCTTAGTTGATCAAACACGAAATCAATGTTAAATTATTTATTTTCTGTTGTTGCTCTGCATTGGGATCAGGGATGATAATGCTGAACCCAAAAAAGGTACCAAATTGCCCGAAAAAACGAAGTAGATTTACAAAAAACGAAGCAAATGTATGTGTACTGTGACAGAAGCACATAAATGATATTCTATAGTGCATTACATGACACATTTTTTTCCTGATATTTATATTTCGTCGTTGTTGATGTATTTAGAGTCAAATTGATTAATATTGTCTAATTTAAATGATATTTTTAATCATAAATAAACGAAGTATCTAGAAATAAGTTCCTACGTAGCCGATGAACAATAATTCAAAAATGAAGTAGATCTACCTACTACATTATGAACTAAAATTATCATCTCTGAGTAGGAAATGTTTCTTAATACCCTATTCACACCGAGTCGAAAACACTCGAAAACTTCATTGAACACAGATGTTTTCCCATACATATTGCAGTTTTCAAAACGAGTTGTTTGAAGTCGTTTTACATGAAAACGCCACGAAAACGACTTCCAATCTTTGGGTTGTTGAAGCAAACACACCTTTTGCAACATTCAGTGAGTTCAGCAAAACTGCTGACAGGATAGCTCTCACTCAGTGCTGTCGTTTCTACCACTTTTTTGTTTACAGTGCGGTGTGTACAGGAAATTTGAATTTATTTGAATCAAAATGTCAAGTTGGAACTTTTTCGACGAATCATTTATGGGAGCGCTAAATTTTAACAGATACTCGTATACATGCAGTACAGGATGGAATGAAAATTTGAATTTTTAGCTGGAGCTGCATACATTTCGGCTAAAGGAACTCGCTTAAATTTACCTTAGCTAAGTGTTGGAGATGTAGCTTTATGATCGCAACTCTCCCTTCGATTTATTAAAATGACAAAATATTGTAATTCGGTTATGATATGGAAGTACCTACAAATTTAAAGCCAAACCAACATTAAGACAATAAAATTGTCTAAAAGTCGAAATCTAATTTAAAAACATTTTCTAAATATGTACATATACATAGTATGTCCTCGCTCCGCTTAGTTCTTAAAATAAGTCCTGAATTAATTATAGAAATTCTTCAATCAGCTGAAGGCCCATAAACTAGTGCTATAGATAGAAAAATTTAAATTAAATTCGAATTTTCTTTACTCTTTAATAAAAAATAATAATAGTCATAGGGACAGAAACATGTAGGTGTAGGTAGGTACATACCTTGACCTACACACCGCTACCCTCCGATGTGGAATATTTTCAAATATAGTTGACCTTCTCTTAGGATATATGTATTCCAGCTAATATGTATATAAAAATATAATGAACAAAATATATGTACACACAAAAATATGCACACATTATGGCTCTTTCAAAGTCCGATTGTGGTCCAGAATAGTTGATTTACACAAAAGTAATAAAATGTAAAGAAACAATCCCTTATGGGGATAATCCACCGTTTGAATAAAAAAAAACAAAAAACAATTTCGTGGTATGTCGAGCTATACAATATATTGATACAAAAGCAATAAAAGCTAAATAGGTCAGAGGTTTATGCTACTCATTTGGACTCATGTGCAAATAAAAAGATAAAATTCTAGCCAGAACGGAAAACAAACGGGCTATAAGTACTGTATAAATTTTAGTTCAAACATACACACGTATACAAAACATGCATGTGTAGCGTATTCTTTACGCTCCACAACGAATGTCAATATCTACCTATGGATATGTTTGCACAATGTCCATGCTTCGTAAATAAATGCCTCTGCATGCAGAAAAGTGATATAAGAGTATAGACGCTTTATAAAATGTGCCCTATCTCACATGTTGTTGTTGTTGTTAGACCATGCTTTTGTATCTTTGTAAAGAAACTTTAAATTGGAGCAGGTAGATACATCCATTGATCCATCCGTGTTACAACATTTTATGTGAATCAACAACACCAAAGATGTTTCCACACAAATTATGGAGATGCGGATTGGATACAGCAGATAGTGGTAAAAGATTGGCCCAAATATATTTTTGATATATGTATTTTATATATATACCTATCCTATATTAACCTATAGGTACCTATCGGAAAGTATTAGTTGTACTCAAGCTCATTTACATATTATTTAAATGTTAACAACAGCTATGTCTTCAAACTTATGTAGGTCCTTCCAAAAGTAATTGATTGCAGTGGGGTTAAGAGGGGAATGGGTCGCAAGCTTTGCATGTAATATGTAATATATTTAAACAAAAATAACACAATCATATCAGATTGTAGCGTATAAAACCTCGTTGTAAAAAAGTCAAAAGAAGAAATGTATTTTAATTTAATTTTCGCAATTTGTTCCCAAATCGTTGAGAGGAAGAGGGTTTATACCCCGATTCTTGCAAAACTCTCTGATACTACCTCACAGGTTACAAAACTAATTTTGCGAGGTTTTCGAATTCTGCCAGCATATCTAGATATATACACAACTTGTGAGCAGTGTTGCCATAAGTGCAGATTTGTCTGCATTTTGCTGATTTTCACCCTTTTTCACTTTTAAAATCCCAAAATCTGGGTGGCAGATTTTGTCTGCATATATTTATTTTGTTTAGTGATTCTGAACTGCATAGAAGAGAAGAGAAAAGTAGAGATTTCTACCTTCCATGAGTAGAAATGTTGCCTAAAACTGTCCCACTTCTGTTTTTATGAGCCTGTACTGAATGTGTCTGTCAAAATTAAATTTTTTGATATCGCAATATTTATGAATCCAGATTACTTTCCGCATTACAGAATTTTTTCTTCATAATTGCAGATTTTTCGAAATTTTGAGCAGGTCAAAACTCAAGATCAAGAGTCACATTTTGTACCTAGTTAAATTGTTGTGACATCTCTTTTACTATTTTAGTAGTATAGATTCCTTTTTGCGGATCTCACGTACCTACTCAACCAATGTTAACAAATGAAGTGTCAAAAGAAAGAGATTTTCATTGACCCTAGAACATCATACCTATAGCTACATATTTACTTTCTTAACCCTAATACTTAAGACATCCCATCAGTATTGGTAGCTTTGGGATGAGATACGCATACGATTTCATACGTCGAAACCAAATGTCGGATTAATAAAGACAAAACGGGATATACCGATAACGCAATTAGCACTCAGCAGTCCATTTGGTCTATTAGGTTCTTCTGTCCAAAGAGTCTGTGGCTAAACTATTGAATCGTTTTTCGTCATATTTTTAATATTATGTTTGTTTCGGTCACAGCAGCGCGAGGTGATTTAAGATTTTTCATTTTAGACCAAAACTTCCCATTTCTCAAAAAACAACAATTTAGAAAAATTGCATAAGTGAGCTGGTATAGATAATTCATGTAGATATAATCTAGTAAGGCTGCGTTGCGTACCCAATTTAACAAACAAATCGCGAATAAGAATAATACAGTCGTTGGCACAATTATTTACACAAAAGTAAAGTTAATCTACTCATAAATTTTAACTCACTTCATGTAAATTTTGGCATCAATGGAAAGGTCATTTAAATTCCGTTTGAATGATACACTTCCTTAAACCATTGAAAATTTATAACTTTTGTAAAAGTCTACTTTTTTGACTTTTTTCCTCGGTCCAAAAAAAAAATTTTTTGATGCAAAAAGTTTCATCAAACAATTCTAATAGTGACTGCAACAAATTTTATTCAAAAATCTCTTCGCTAATATTTTTTTATGATTTTTTGAATGAGATGATCTCAGGAAAATGTTGTATGAAAAGGAGGAAAAAGTGGCTAAAATAGTCATTTTTAGCAATTTTCAAAAAATCATACATTTATTTATTTATACATTTTATCATTTATTTATTTTTAGCTCAATCTAGTCAACCATAATTTTTTTTTTTTTACCTTTTCTTTTTTTTTTTTTGAATTGAGGTTTTTTTTTTTGTTATCTAAATTGTTATAAAAAGTAAAATCATATTTCAATAGAAAGATAATTACCATTATCAAATTATTGTATTGTAAAATGTGCGGTTACCAATTACCATTGTAAATTGTATATACGAAATAGTGATCTTTGTTTGTGGTGACTACTAAACACAAAAATATGAGCCTGGCAGCGCTGCGCTGGTTTATATGGCAATGCCATAACCTCAAAAGTGCAAGTATAAACCGCAACATAAAGGGATGAAAGTGTGTGTGCGGTCAACTGAAGTGGGAATACATACGGCCGTATAATTCACTCGTTTTAAAAGTGGTTTAAATCTTTTTAACCATGCATATTTTGTAATTCCGTATTATCCACTCGAACCTATTCATTAAAGGTGATCATTTTTTTTTTTCATTTAAGTTAGATAGTTGGATGGATGTATTTTCCGAGAAGGTTCTATAAATCCTTATATCTTTCTAAAATATCGTAAATTAATTTTTTTTGAGGATGTTTTCAAACATCCGTTTTTACTCCACTAAAGTACTTTCCATCGTACGGATGTCATAGTCATAAACAGAGCAAGAGCATTTATCTCATTTATCATTTATTTTACATTTTTTATAAATTTGTCCAATACGCAATTATATAAGATACCTACAACATACCTACAATTGAATTGTTTATTTCAGAAACAACATATTAAGCTTTAACCAATTTTTTTTTTTGCAAATTTCTCATCCATATCCTTATCCATACTACTTATAAAATGCAACGTCCGTCTGTTCGTCCCTCCATAACTCGAGAACCATTCGGGGAAAAAAATCATAAAAAATATTAGCGAAGAGGTTTTTGAAAAAATTGTTTGCAGTCACTATTAGAATTGTTTGAAGAAACTTTTTGGATCAAAACATTTTTTTTTTGAGACCGAGGAAAAAAGTCAAAAAAGTAGACTTTTACAAAAGTTCTAAATTTTCAATGGGTAATTAATTGGTTAGGGAAAGTTTTGTTGACCTTCCATTTTTACTTTGGACGTCCTCAGGTGGACATATGTTGTACGTGTGAGGAGCTAGAAGTAAAGATAAATAAAAAGTACATTTTTGAACGAGATGGATGGCAGTTGCTGAAAAAATATTACATCTAAGACGGGCTAATAAGTTCTATTGGACCATTAAGTCAATTAAGAAAAAAATACAGTTGGATGAAACAAAAACTATCGGCGGGATTATGTATTCAGTACATGCAAAATCTTCAAATCCCATGTACCCACCGCTATACCTGTACAGGAAACGTTCTACTTAAGGCAACTTACTGTTAGCGTATTTTGTATACTAGGTCTTCGGGGCAACACCGCAAGGCAATTTGGCGTTAGGCAATAACGCCCAAGGAAATAGCGTCCAAATAGATTTGGAAATAACGCCCAAAAAAATGCATAGCTCCCAAAAATAAACAACAAGATGGAAATAAAGCCCAAATATAATTTGCAGTTTAACATGTATGGGGGGCATGCTGCCCCCTGCAAACCCGCTGCTTGGGGTTACTGTCAGATTTGGAGTATGTGCAAAATTTGATTTGTTGAAGGTTTTTTTTTTACAGTACCTACAAACCCCCACCTACTCTAAAATCCAACAGAAACCCAAGCAGGCGGGTTGCAGGAGGGCAGCATACCCCCATACTTATTCCACTGTTTATGCATTTCCACTTGATATTTTGGGCTTTACTGCTTGTCAAAAATACGAACCTAGGATATAATACCCAAAGTGACGCAAAATTTTGCAACAACAAATTGTAGAAGTTTTTTTAGGGCGTTATTTCCAAATTGATTTGGTTGTTATTTCCTTGGGCGTTATTGCCTAACGCCACTTTTTTGTTTAGTATAAAGGGATCGCTGGAAAGGGCCCAAATGAAGTGTGCTCTTTTTTAAATCAATTTTTTGAAAGTGACATGAAGAACGTCCGTGAGTTGCATATTTTTTGGTGGTCAAATAAAAATCACACAAGGATAATGTTTTTTGTCATCTTTAGTATCTTTAAAAAAGTTCAAGAATATCGAACAGTATTTTCCTATACAAGTCAAACATATAACGTGGGAAACCTTCAAAGAGGTGAAGTGGTAGCTCTGCCGCAAACCCTTGCTTATCCCTCTGGAAAGGTGCCCATCAATATTAAGAAGATGAATGACATAAAAAAAAATCGTATCTACCAGGAGACATTAACATTCAAGAGTACTATGATGAAATTTTTGCTTGGCCAACATGTAAAAAGGATTCTAATCCAATCGATACAGATCAATAGTATTTTCTTTATATTTTTGTAAACATTTTTTCTTGTGAAAAGCTTATAATATCTAAATAATAAAAAAAAAATAAAAACAAAAGTTTTACCAAAAAAAGCTAAATATTTTAGCGGTTTCTGAATGCATCTTAGTTTTTTGTGATATTGTCATTGTGGCTATTGGATTTGTATTGCCACTGAAGTTTTGAGCTTTACAAAAATATACCGTGTGTGAATACAGACCAAAATGTTGGTAATAATTTTTCGGAAATATGTATATGTATAAAACATCTTTATTTGAATTTTTTGAGAAAAAAAAGTAGGTACTTGATTTTGTTTAAAATGCTTATGTTGTCTTAAATAATTGCATTGCGATCAAGATCCTAAGAGTGGTTTTTCTAAAATATTGCAAACAAAATTGTAACAAATATTACAAGGTTTAGTTCGAAAATCACTGTTTTTCAGCTGTTGAGCTGAAAACTAAGTACAAAGTATTCTTCAGGATATAAGCAGTTAGCACTAGGTACTACCAGTTATATTTTTATCCAAGCCGAAAATTGCGTTTTCGAGATATGACATATGAACAGTTTTTTTTTAAGTATCATTATTAGCGATTGAAATAGACATCGAAGGACGCAGTTATTTTAGAGAAAAACTGAGTTTGCCATCAAGTTAAGAATGATGATTGTACTTTAAAAATGGGTTTTGCTAAAATGCCTCCGAACTGTAGATCCACAAACTCTAAATACGAAATTTTAAATAAATCCGTCCAAGCGTTTAGGCTGCAGGCCTGCGGGACAGACAGAATTACGAGTTTTCGCAATATAAGAATTGACTCAAGTTCGAAATTTTGTACGAAAACGGTATCTTTCTCTTATTGCGTTGATACTATCTACTTATATGAGAAAGTTAAAAGTAATAATATGTAATATAAAAAATAAAGAAATGAGAAAAGTTATAGCAAATTCAAGTTCTTTTTACGCTAACCCTGTAGAAACAACATCATTTTCGAATTCGATGTAGAATAATTTTGTACTTCATTTCTGAAAATATAATCTATGCATGTATGCTAATATCCCGCAACGTATAAGACAAGACGAAGTAGGTATGTATTGTACAGACAAGATGATTTTTCGGTCCGAAATTGTTCGTACTATAGAGGTGTTCCACCGGAAAGGAAACTTGATGTCATATAACAGATTGCATTATAAATAATTCATAGCAACGAGTATATGTGATATTTCTCTGCTGATTAAATATGTTAATATTCCTTAATTTGTTGGCACTACTTGTTGGAGCATTATTCTTCAAACCTACAAGTAGATATCCATAGAGTTGTACTTGTGCAATAACATCTGAAGAATGCAATTTATTATCATCCTATTATTGGACCATATAGTAGATATAGGTACCTCTATGGTATTGTATATAAATGTGTATCGAAATAGATAGATATTTGGTCACTAAAAGTGTTGTAGATTGAAATTATTAGGGTGATATTCATATTTGGCCTCATTGTTTCAATATGTTGCCAAAATAAACGAACTATCATTTAGAATTTGGCGATGCACGGAATCGTTTGTTTCGAATGCCTTAAGGTTCAGAGCGAGGGCGTTGGTAAAAGGTGGGTCACTCTTCATTCAAAAGGTCATACGATTAAAAATATTATATTTAAAGTTCATATAGTTTGTGTTTGTAAAGAAAATTAGTTGAAGTTCAAAGTCAACCATAGCTACAATTAGAGTCAAAAAAGCGACGAAAAATCTATCTTTTCATTTCACATACATATCTACTTATGGATCTTATGGGTACATAACCCATGTTTTTGGCTACCTGATTAAGACGAATGTGTTTTTTTTTTTTTAATTTCAGTTAGGCTTTTACTCTCAGCAGTATATCTATATAAACAAAGAAGACTTGATTGGAGCTCATATAATCTTCAATTACTTATTACTCCAAAGGTACTCAGTGACGAAAGGAAAAAAATACATTCTAAAAATCTATGCGAGATTATCTTTCGTTTGATGCATGTGATGTATCATATACCTAGCTTCCTTTGAGTACTTCTTCTTAACCACTTGCGTTCTATTTATTTGGTAGATAGGATAAAAAAAGTTTACTTTACTTTACGCGAGATGTGTGCAACTGACAAATTTTATCTTCAAGTCTTATTTTTGGTGCGAAAGTACAGAAAATCAGGAAACTTAAATTTTGTCCTCGTCTAGTTTTTGGAGAAGTTCGTTCGTATTTGGCATACAAATTTCACATAAGCCTGTGATAGTAGGTAGAATAATTTACCTAATTCAGATATTAAGATACATAATTCAAAAAAAAAAAAAATTTAATACCTCCAGATAAAGAAAATAATCAAAAGTGGATCAATAAAAACTTTCGGTTGAAATTTTTATTCGATAAACCAAAAAAATTCTGGATAAATGTAAGTAAAGAGGGCGATTGAAGGCTCCATTTAAAACACTTATACCCAATTTCACAGTGGCAGCTTAATCCTGGACTTAGCTAAGTATAGGATTAAACATAAACTTCGCTTAAGTTGTTTTCGTTTTCACACTCGATATTTAAGCTTGGCTTAGTTAAACCACCAATTGAGTATCATTGGGCCTTACCAATAATCATTTTTAACCTACAATTTAAATATTTAGACTGTCACAATAGATAATTTTATATAGAAATTTTTGCCATTGTGACTTAGTAAAAGTTGGTCACTAATATTATTAATAGTACCGCGGATTTTGAACAATTTATAATGAATATGTACAAATTCAAAGAAATTGACATTTCTCTTGAACAGCATTGCCAAACATATATTGTTGCTGATTTAGGTTTTTTTAGAGTATATTTTGGGATAAATATTATCTTATTTCGTGGGCGCAGTAGCGCAGTGGTTAGTGTGCTGGACTACTGTACGAAGGATCCCAGGTTCGATCCCCGGAAAAACGCATAGATACATCTAAAAGGTTTTTTCTACTGCGCCACATCTCGCGAACGTCTGACAAACATCCGAAAGTATGACTGTCCTGAAAAAGCTTCTCAATTCAGACGTTCGGACTCGGCATAAAATTGTAGGTCCCTTCCATTCGTTCCAAAAAAAAAAAAAAATAGAAACTCACACAAAAACGAATGGTTGCGAGAAGCTAGGCCTTGGGTATCTACCGCCTGTTGCGCCGCCTATTTTTTTTTTTATTATCTTATTTCGCTAATATGGCAATTATGTATTTTCTGGATTGATATTTAAGCCACGGACGTCGGTGGTAATCTTTAAACCTGGAAACCACAAACCAGTAAGAAATAGACCGTCGACTCCTCCCACATAACGGACTTTGCCTACAAGCTGTTGGTACCATAGGATTTATTTATGTGTTGGGCCTGTATAAATTAAAGGGAAGAAATTACGGCACACGCATACGTAGCAAAATCCTATGGTAGTTGCACCTGGCTGTGGTTTATGGCTGTGGGGCTGTGTTCTGCAGGTTTCTTATTTTTTTTTCGGTTACACTTAGTTCACATCACAGTTTAGTTTTAGGGAATGTTAAATTGTTTAAACTGTTGATATCAATTAAAATCGGCGATGTAAAAGAATATTCACATGAGAATGAACGAACGAATTGATATTATGCGAACAAACCACTTTTGATGCATTTATATAAACGAATTGCTCATTTTACTATTGCAAGAGTACCTAAGTAGAATAATAAAATAATCCATCAAAATATGGGAAAAACTATTTTCAAAAGAGCATAAACGACGAAATTTCGAACTCCAAACTTTTTGCCTCGAAGAAAAACACCCTTAGCGCGAATTGTCACAAGTTTATTCAAAATTCACAACATTCAAATCCGTTCCACAAACTATCAAATAAAAAATTCGGTTGAACTTAAACTCAAATCAGAGATTGTTAGGTAGTAGAAATTGATGTCTGAACTTCGTGAACTGTTACGACCACCAAAAGTGTTCATGTGAATGGACTGCCAAAACCTGTGAATATTCCTTTAACTTTTACCAGGTTCCCACCAACGTGATTTAGCTAAATCCACTTGATTTAGCTAAATCATGTCATTCATTTCGTTAATTATTATACATTTTCATGATTGCTAATTACGTTATACATACGCGTTTTATTTTTAATTGCGTCGCTCTTGTCGCAAAATAAAATGAAACATACCTTTTCAACTGCAGCCCTTTATTCAGCTTTTTATTTAGCAACAAAACTGTTTCGGTGAGCTTATGATATTTATATTATATTCATATAAATAAAAAAGGAGTTCTATTCATATTGTCAGGTAATGTTTCCAAAACAAAAGCTGTTAGGACAGTGAACTCAAATTGATTTTGCACCACAAAATATTTTCTTGCTTGCAGATGTGTTTCCATCTCTTTTTATTTATACTAAATTCCTACATCTGCTATTTTCTTCTTTCTTTTTGCGCTTGTTCTGCGCCTTTTAATAAAATATCTTATTTGGATCGTAAGTGTTTTATTTTGTCATCCCATCAGAAGCAAGAGAAAGAATTGGCCCCAAAAAGACTTGCTCTTGGTACTTTGGAATGAAGAGCTTCAGGAATTGACGGCAATGTCAAAATAAAAAATGTAAATTCGGTGGAAACGCCTTTCGTGATTTCTTAATAATTTTGTCTTAATCAGGTGGTTATCCTTTACATATTAGTTATTTTTATTTTATTATGGATGAACAAATACTGAAAAAGTTAAAGTTTTTCGGAGACAAATATAAAACACAACCAACTCCCTGAAAAGAAAAAGGACGCGTGAGATTATTCGAAATAATTTGTAAGCCAGAAAAAGCAGTATAATAGTTTATGGTGATACCGTAAGGTATTGTTCTCATGTTAAACTAAACAACAATTACAACAATTATCCTTTAGTTGTTGGTAACAATTTTGACAAATTTGCTGGAACGTAAAATAAAATGCCTGATTTTTTTTTTACATTTTACATTCACTAGGTGATTTGTTGTTGCGATAAAGAAAGTATTAGTTTTTGAATATGCGAACAAAATATTATTAACGATATAAATTATATTTTCGCTCAAATTGAATTTAAATCATTCCAACCAACCGTCTACTTGCAATATGATTTTATCTGAAATGTAAACAGTACCTAATTTTAGTTCCCCATAATTCCCACCGTTTCTTAACGCATCTCAACAAATGGCCGGTTACATGTTTTATTTACATTGCCGCCATTAATTTTGACATTTACACGTATTCACAGACAGGGTAATATTTTTCCGGGGAGAATCGGGTAGGTGCACGGGAAGTCGACGGTCTAGTTCTCTGTGGTTTGTGCTGGAAACCAAATTTGTGTTATGTAATCCTGAGTTTATCCTTGGATCGACACGCTGTGTGAAATCGGTTACCTACATATTAGTATTTCTTATTCTACTAAATTATTCGTTTCGAAATCTGCCAATCAATCAAAAAGATTGGACCGGCCAAGTCGATGAAAAATGTCCTCTCTTACATGCATATTGCACATTTCGCAGTAGAGAGGTAGGTACGGCCTGTGAGTACATAATTCAAGGACACTATTTTACCTCCCGCACCTCCCGCACCTGGTGCGAAAGTACATTTATATGTGGAAATTCGCACTAATTTTTCGCGCGCGCGAATATATAAAAAAAAATATATGTATGTTTTATTAGCTATGGTTTTTTATGTCTCATTCTCATAAGTTCAACATAATTCCCCATAGTGTTCCTAACTTTACTTGAAAGTAAAAGAAGAGCTAGAAGATATTCTGCAAGTATGTTAATAACAAACCAATTAAGATGTTTTTATTTCCAATGTAAAGCAAAGAAAAACATATAGGAATACAATCCTTTAAAAACGATAAAAAGAACAAGGTATAATAAATACAATGGAATTATATGGAATGCGAACGATTTGACTAGTCTCAAATGGTTCAAAAATAATGCACCCATATTTCTCCAATATACATCTTTGAAAGCTTTTGAGCCCTTTTCCCTGAGTGTGGACCAACAAGAATGCTCTCTGCGAATTCATCCAGATAGTGATCAGATTTTGCGGGTTCATCCCCTTCAGCTTCTATTCTTTGAGCCGCTTGAAGTGCTTAGGGTGAATATAAAGTTTGCTGACCTGCTTCAATGTACTCAATCTCAGCTTTAATTTGGTATACATCAAGACTGATTCAGTTTGATCTGAGGAGCAGTGTTGCCACTAAAAAAAAGTGAATCCGGTCAAATCTGACCGAATGACCGGATTTTTATTTTCTAAATCCGGTCAAAAGTTAAAATGAGAATTTTTGACCTGAAACCCGGTCAAAAAGAGAAAATACCTATACCTACCTATATACAATTTACGAATTTTTATGTTATGTCATGTTTAGAAAACGTTTTTATAATACGTGAATCTTGAGTTTGTGAACTTGTTTTTTATTTCGTTTGTTTAAAATTTACTGAAACTAATTTAATTTTTCATTTTATATGATATGTTTTAAGTTCTGAAATACACTTTTAGTGCATGGCCATACACGCCTTCCAATGAACGAGGTGTCCAGCGACACAGGTAGATTTTGAGTGAGTAAAGGAGAAAGGTATATAGCATAGAAAATCTACTTTCAGAAATAATTCTGGCACGTTCTTTTTCGCACCTTTGTGCTTTCGATACAAATCTTTATTTGATATTTGCGTTGATAGAGTGAGGACGTCAAAAACGGGCGTCCGCTTCGGCTTAACCATAGAAATTGTTTGTGTTTTCAATTTCACTATTCTTTTACCAGCCAAATTTTATTTCATTGCAATGACCCCTGGTTTTTGTGTGTAGCCAAATTGTTAATGGAAATGAAAGTCATGGGAGGACGTGTATGGCCAGGCCATGTACTAAGGCCGTGTGTCAATTGAGCTAAGTAATTATTCTCGAATAATTTTCTGACACTTGAAAAGAGTAGTTCACCAATCTGAGATTTATCGAATTTCACACTTTAATTAATTAAAATTCAATATTTAATTTCCTCTTCAAAATTCTAGCAAAAGAAAACTTCAAAAAATTAGCCTATAAGATAAATTATTATCCTGCTCCCTGAGCAGAATTTGTTTGAACTTGGGAGCATGTTCGTAATGTATGGCAAAGTTATATTCAAATTATAGAAATCTATATTTATTTATAGTCAGTAGGGAAATTTTATTTTTCCGGTCAAAAAAGGGTTTTCCGGTTAAAAACATTTTTCGTTCCGGTCAAAAAACGGTTAGGCCGGATTTCAAAATGTTCTCCGGTCAGAGTAAACAGATTCCGGTCAGATATGACCGGAATCCGGTCAGAATGGCATCACTGCTGAGGAGCCGAAATCACACGTCGAATAGCAGGTTGTTGGCACTTTTGCACATCTGTTACAATTTATTTATAGTGCAAGGTTGGTCCATAGTCTATATTATTTGTTTCTATTTAGTTATGGAAAAATAGGCACACATATGTAGGTCTAGAATTGTGTGTTTTAGGCTGGAATCTTGAAATGTAGCACCAGTGGCCTATTTCACCAAATTACAATTATAATTACAAATTTGTATTTGTTGATTACATTTTCAAATTTGTTCACTGATTTTCTGTTTCACAAACTAAAAACTTAATTTTAACAAATTTGTTGAAAAGAGAAAAAAATGAAGGGAAATTGTATTTGTTATTTACAAATAGAAGAAAAACCCGTTTCACCGTTTATTGTTCAGAGTTGTAAACAACAATTGGTTTTCATAATATTGTAATTCTTCTACAACATTTTTATCGGTTTTATTCGCGATAAGAAAAATGTTTTATTAAAAGTTCTAACCTGCTAGAAATTGATGTATCGGTGTCAGTCAAAAGTTTTTTTTCAGACTGATTTGCAATCCAAGGTCCAATTTGTCTTAAGGACTATTCACATGACATGAGAGCGACCAACTACCTACGAATGAACGAATATTCGCGAGTTTTGACAGCTCATTTACATGAACACTTTTCATGGTCGCGGCAGTTCGCGAATTTCAGCCATCAGTTTTGAAATTTCTATAGCGGTTTAATAATGTGGATTGCGAATAAATTTTGACAATTCGCGGCGGATGCTGTTTTCATTCGCGCAAAAAGTTTGAAATTCGAAATTTCGTTGTTCAATCTATTTTTAAACTTGGTTTCCTAGTACATTTTGTTTAGATAATTAAGTAATTATCCTTCTTTTGGAATAGTAAAATGTTCAATTTTCTGTTGATAAATGCATCAAAAGTGGATTGTTCGCATTCATCAATTCGTTCGTTCGCTTTCATGTGAATGGTCCTTTATTTCCTCTGCCTTAGCACATTTTAGCGGAAACTTTTCATTGAAAACAAAAGAGAAATTTTGTAGTTAATTCGTAGTCATTCGTAGTCATATTTAGCACAAACTTAAGGCGATTTCGTTTGGGATTCTCAGATTCGAGTTTCAGATTTCAGATTTCGGCTCAAAAAATTTATACTGAGCTGTTGGTGTTGGTGGTGTAGCTGCCAAAAGTTGTTTACCTTTTTTGTTGTGAAGCTATTTTTTCGTAGAGTGGTTGCAACTTGCAAGTTTTACAATTACATTTTCAAATTATAAAACAAATCTCATAATAAATATTACGAATATAATGTTCCCCACGTCTTCCACAAAATTGCAAACTTTGATGCTTTTTCTCGCTTACAAATAATAAATACTGCAACTGGAGAAATTGCTGGTATGAAGAAGATGAAGCAGTATTATCAGAAGACTGCGATGAGTACGATGAATATGTGGCACATCATGAATATGAAAATAGCATAAACTATTATTTGTTCCATATCTATCCAAATTTTGGTTTATATTATTTATTTATGGTTTTTCACTAGTTCTATCTTTTTCGGCCAGACTTTCCGTAAAACGTAAACAAACGCGAAACGTCAAATCATATTTAAGAAGTGTGTTTTCTCGAGCAACTCTGAGAAAAAAATCTAAATTCACAAAAGTCCTATCGAATCTAAAAAAGATTGCTTATTTTGTACCAAACGAAAACGGCTTTATAATATCACTATCGGTGCTACTATGCCTTCGATATAAAGAAATTTTTAGGTTTGAAAAGCGATTCCTTTGGAAAATTACAAATTGTTACTAAATTGACACACGATCTTTATATTGTTAGAAATTTTCAGTAATTGTACAAATCTGTAAAATGCCTTGATTTGGTGAAACACAAACTTGAAAAAAAAAAATGAATTTTAACATATTTGTACTTGTAAGCAACAAAGAAAATTAACTTTTGGTGAAACGGAAATAATGAAATTTCTACAAATTTCCCTTTGTAAACAACAAATACAATTATGTAATACAAAATTTTTGTGAAACAGAAAAAATCGATTTTTGTACAAATTTGTTAAAAAATGCCTGTGAACAACAATTTGTAAGTTGGTGAAATAGGCCACAGGTGCGAAACTACATTTAGGTGTAAATTCGCACCTGGTGCGAAACTACACTTACATCAAGTAAATTCGCACCCTGTGCATTTCCCGAGGTTTTCGATTTCGATCTCTAAGTGCTAAAGAACGAGTTTCCACACAAGTGCGAAATTACACCCTCTTCAGGGTAAATTCGCACCGGTGCGAAATTACCTTACACCCTTAAAACATGTTCGGCAATCCACTTCCTCGTGCTGCTTATAACCCCGTACTTGTGCCGCATAACACATTAATCGATTTGGAAACCGCTGAAATTCTCTCTGTTGTATTCAGTTATTAAACGCTTATATGTAACATAATACACAAACAGATAGACGAGCGGGCCGTCATGTCAGCCGCAAATATTATGCTTCCACATCCACTCCACATGTTATGTTACATGTTACGTTTTTCAGTGATGCA
This sequence comes from Cheilosia scutellata, assembly GCA_955612985.1. Lineage (NCBI taxonomy): Eukaryota > Metazoa > Arthropoda > Insecta > Diptera > Syrphidae > Cheilosia > Cheilosia scutellata. Next base: position 72,657,107 of record OY015312.1, read on the forward strand.
ATGTGAGAAAAGAAGATAACTAACAAAGAAGATAAGACAACCATAATTATTTAGGAAATCAATGAGTTTCAAAAAGTTGTATTGTAAGAAATATATTCGTTGATTAAAAATACAATCTTTCCTATTGTATTATCGATCCCTGAGCCCTGTCACACTGACGGACAAAATGAAAAAAAAAAAAAAAAAATAATTTGTACATTGATAGCTACATAATTGGAAAATTCAAAGTAGCATATAAGTTATTAAAATGCTTTCCAAAAATAGGGCAAAAACCATCGAGTGGAACATCTAGGTGTTCATGGTATGATGTAGTCTAAAATGCACCAACATGAGTGCCTACCCATTGATTAATATCGCTGTTCATTCAGGTGACAAAGACAAAAACAAACAAATGTTAAATCAATACCTGTAAGAAGAAGGGCCGGAAGTTAACTAGAGGAGCGCTTGAGCTCTTAGACCAAATAATGAATAGAGCTATGTAAAATGGAACACTGTTCTATTTAGCAAAATAACAATGTGTAGGTGTATAGTTACTAAATGATAAGAACAACATTATTTGTTCAATGTATGTACATATATGTATACAATACACCCCTACAAGAATGTAAATGTTATTTCACTTTACTTACAGTTTTACGGTTCAAAGAATATATGTCCTGTCCATTGTACTTGTCCCATTAGGTACTGTCATTATATTCAGATAGCTATTACCGGATAGTAGCTTTCTATGTTCCTATGCAAATGCAAATTAATTAAGTCATTTGAAATTCAGTTATAAAACAGCCTCATATCGTTTGAACTAATGAACCTATATAAAGTGGTGACTGGACAGCATCTCCATTAAAATTAATATTTCAGCTGCCTAGAGGCGGATGACTGAAGGCAATTACGCCTAATAAGTGCAAACGAATCCAATTTCTCCGAAACCAATTCTGAAAAATGCTTCCTTCCCTTCGGTGATTTTAAGCAGTTGAATATCGGATTTCTATTTCAATTTGCAAGTACGTATACTATACCTGCTACATACCGCTGGAAGATGGATTCGGAATTCAGTATTTTCCTTTAAAACTTTTTCCATTAATTCGCATTCGCATAGGTACCTACTTTTTTGCTCAGCGCCAAAGGAAAAGGCTTTAAAGGGATTTTGCCGTTTCACTGTTTCTGATTGCTTTAGAGATTTGTGTAGATTTTCAGAAACGGAGATAGTGGGATTATGTTCAAATGAATGCATTATATCACCCAAAGTTCAGGGAATTGCATATTTTCAAAAGGATTTTGTCCGCAGTCATATTTTAGAGCACGCATAGCAATGTCTGCCGGTAGCAGCGATAAAACTTCTGCGTGCGGCTTAAAGTGGGTGTAGTAGCGCAACCACAACCACATATTTTGCTGCATCGTGTTCATTTTAGTGACAATGACAACTCGTAAGCGTAACCCTAAGCTAAACAAAAGTCAAGATATGTGCATGTGCAGTGTGCACACATATTTGCAAAATATTTCCATGAAAACCGAAACGCAAAAACAAGAATTTTCAACGCAGAGCCCGTACTGGTGTGCCTAGTAATTTTAAATTCGACATCCTTCCTCTTAGGCTTTGAAAGACCTGTGTGCCAATACATTATGTGTGTATGGTAATATACCTACAGTATGGCTATATTGGAAATCCTTATATGTTAGTCATAATGGTAGTACATACCAATTTTATCAAAATTATCAAAACTAAAAAAAAGGATCTTGCAGTAGCCGTTTTTTATTATCAGCGTGATCTGATCCGGATCAGATCATGAAAATAAAATAAACTGGATCATTGAAAAATTGTATTTTTAAGTTGTGGCAAACAGTTGTTTTCAACACATAACAGATAATACCAGGTATGTCATGTTTCGTATTGCAGCCACACGGTACAATGTGACGTCACAATGCGATGATTTCTCCATTATTACACTTGCTTATATTTGAGTTTGACATTTCGCCTGTTGTGTCGGGGTTGTTACCATATGAATACAAATCTGCGTACATTTTGCAGCATTCAATATTAATTTTTGGAAAAACTATGTTCAAATGTTATGTTCAAATATGCTGCATATTATACAGTACTAGCGGACTCCCTGCACACTTCGTAGTGCAGAATAGAAAAATAAAAAAATCAATTGCAAATTCATTTAAATCAGTGACAACAAGTTTTTGTTGTAATGCTCTGTATACTGTACATGTTTTATTTTTCCAGTCTATCAGGACAATGCATATCAATGTTACAAATTTGAAAAACGTTGGCTCCCATGACTGTCGAAGAGACTTGAATACTCCCAGGCCAACACCTAAGATTGTCCAACAATTGTAACTCAAACGATTAATTGATTTTCGAAATAAAGGATTTTTAATGTTTTTGTTGTATGGGCAGTGCCATGCCCCTTTGTGCAATTTTGCCCAATCTTCACAGGAATACTCCCGGGCCGATACCTAAGATTGTATGTAAATTTGAACTCAATCGATTCGGTGGTTTTGTAAATATAAGATTTTGAATGTTTTTTTTGTATGGGCGGTGCCACGCCCCTTTGTCCAATATTGACCAATCTTTACAGGAAAACTCCCAGGACAATACCTATGATAATATGATATGATTATCTGTAAATGTAAACTCAATCGATTTGCTGGTTTTCGAGATATAAGATTTTGAATGTTTTTTTTGTATGGGAGGTGCCACGCCCCTTTGTCCAATTTTGACCAATCTTCACGGGAATACTCCTGGGCCGATACCTAAGATTGTATGTAAATTTGAACTCAATCGATTTGCTGGTTTTCGAGATATAAGATTTTCAATGTTTTTTTTTGTATGGGAGGTGCCACGCCCCTTTGTCCAATTTTGACCAATCTTCACAGGAATACTCCTGGGCCGATACCTAAGATTGTATGTAAATTTGAATTCAATCGATTCAGTGGTTTTCGAGGAATAAGATTTTGAATGCATTTTTTGTATGGGAGCTGCCACGCCCCTATAACTCATGAACCAATACACCTACAAAGACCGTATGAACTTATAAACCATGGTATCAACGTCACCTTTCAATGGAAATTTCCAGAATCAAAATCGGTTCACGCATTACAGAGAACATTATCGACAAACACAATTGACCATGATTTTTATATATATAGATAGATAGAAGAGAAGATAGATTTGACTGCTAATTTTTGTGTTTTATATTACGAAGAAAAAACATCTCAAAAGTCGCAGTAGTAAATTATTCGAATATGAAAATATGCTAATTGATTTTTTGTGTTATTAATAGTGTTTCATATTTTGGTCTGGCAACATTATTGTGTGGCTATAATTTACAGGGACACCAACATTTAAGAATGAAATAAACAACGCCACGAAACAACAACGAAAAATAGTTGAATTAATTATATAATTATAATTAAATAATAGCATAATAATTATTATATGCCATGATTAGAGTCAATGAAAAATTTAATTCAGAGTTAATTTGCTCCTGAATGCCGATGCCGGCATTTAATTTTTTGACATTTGATTTAATGGAAATTAACTTCGAAAAAAGTTTATGAATAACGTTTTCTGCAATTAAACCAACATTAACCCTAATTCAGATTTAATTAAGTGTTATGAATAAGGCTGTAACTTTTTTAACTTAAGTTATTCTTTACAATACAAAAAAATAAACTGACTACCTATTCCTAATTACCGACCCTCCTATTTATACTTGGTGTGTATGCTGCCACGATCGGCGTAAACATGTTCACAAAATGTATGCACTGTATGTACTGTTATACCGGTGGCTTTAGTTTGGATGCCAATTTGCTTTGGTGCTTATGTAGTTCAAACTCTGATAAATTGAAAAGATGATACAAAATTTGTGCACAGTACTGTTATACTTCTTGTAGCCTTGACACCAATTTGCTGCGGCCCATCATTATGATTCTGGTTACAACCTGTTGTATGATTGTAACTCAGAAGGAGTGTTCCAGTGTCTTGTACTGTACCCGAAAGAACCATCAAGAACCGCGATATCGATTTAATGTTACTGTCGCGCTCGCGCTCGCAAGCCGGTAAGATTAATAAACAAAAGTCCTGTGCCAAAAAAATAAAAAATAAAATAAAACACAAAAATTAGTTAGTGCGACATGTGACTATGTGAACTCAGGGAAAATAACCAAAAATTTGCTTGTAAAGACTCTGCCCACAAAGGAAGTCTTGCAGTTATAATAGTTTCTTCTCTCCCTTGGAGGCTCTTATTCAAGATGTTTAAATGGTCAAAAATCTGACCTCTGTCTGATAAAGGAGATTTTGATGGAGTGAACCCATTTCATCACATATCGTCCTAAACAGCCGACTTTGCAAGGCCTTGGGCCTTACCAATAATCATTTTTAGTCTGTAACTTAAATATTTTGACGGTCACAATGGATAATCATCGCCCAAAATTTAAAGGAATAAAGCGACTCAAAGCCCAAATAGAATGACATATCGCCCAAAGTAACGCATACACCCCAAATCTGACAGTAAACCCAATCAGGGGGGGTTGCAGTACGTATTTTGTTTGTTTGTTTTTGGGCGTTATGCAATTTTTTGGGCGTTAGTAAAAAGAATCCCATTACGCCCAAAATCAATGTCACATCACCCAAATTTACGTAAATTTTACAACAACAAATTGCCTATCAATGTTTTGGGCGTTATGGTTTTGGGCGATAAGAACTAACGCCGCTAGTAGTAGATATTAGCAGGAAGAGCTTTGCAAAATAAAATTTCTTCTTCAATAAATAAAAAAAATCTTATGTAATTAGACCGGGTTTGGAAGGGGTTCAGTGTATGTAGCTTTTTGAATAACAAAGGGGTCGCATACTCAAAAAGTTTGAAAAACACTGTAGGTAATTCAAAAGAAAAAATACCTTTGAAAAATGAACCGAAAAAAAAGAATTGAAGCACCAAAAATACAAAAAAAAAAATTCTAACAGTGGAGCTGGAGCTACTCCGTTTGTGGCTGAGCTATTCATTAAACTGGGCCCCCAACCAGGCTGATTATCAGCACGGGTCGTATGACACCTTCGTCCAACCCAGGGAAAAGGGGTATAGGTTAGGATAAGAAATAAAGAGAATGATGATTTGTGGATAGAAGTAGGAGAGAAGAGGGGAGAAGTAGATAAGCTCTCCAGTCTTATCGAACACTCTAACTAAGAGTTTTTGGGTAGTTGTTAGTTCGTTGTTCATCAAAACAGCCTATCTGTCATGGGTGACCCTACTATCCCTCCACACCACCAACGTCCAGAAAAGGACGCAACTGCAAAGTGACCGCCCCTTCATGGTAGGATTGCGGTTTAGAAGAAAAGTGAATAAAATTTTCCTTTTAAATTCGCTTTGGGCTTTGGGCGAAATAGTCTGTTCCAATCTACGCTCGTCAACGAAAAAATGCTCTGAAACTATATTTTTTCCAGCCACTTCAAATAAATATTTTGTTTATCTTCCGGATATAGGATTTAACAGCCACTTTAACCGGCTGACACTCTATCCGAGACTATGGGTCATATGAATAAAAATGAGCATGTAGTTTATACTCGATAATTTGGAGCAAATACTTCATGTGATATGAATAAAAACCAGAAGTAGATACTCCGCTAGAGTAACTCTTATTTACAATTTGTTCTGAGTATATTCTCAGGTTTGCTATTAATAAAACATTGCTCATGCTCTTCTAGGTGAGAATATACTCCATAAATTTGGAGTCTGATAGGCAGTAGACTTCAGTTTTAACAATGTCTGTGTTCATCCTTAATTTGTCTTCCGAAAAATATTACAAACCTAGAAAAGGAACGTGTGATCGGACTTTAAAGGATTGTATCGACTTACTTAAGAAAATGTCAAGTGGATATCCAATCACTTTTTGGGTGTAGAATCTGGAGAAAGAAGAGGTGGTTCTAATAAAAGGTATTTTTTTTGAGATGTTGGTGTTCACCAAACTTCTGTGACAGAAGTTTGTGACGGAAGTTGCTGTGTTTTGTGTTGTGTGTTTTTTTAGAGGTACATATCTGTACAAATTCAATGAAACTATAATTTATATAAAAATGAGTTCTAAAATGTGTTCGGATACGTATAACTTGAAAACCACCGACTCTATTGCGCCCATATTTACAGATAATCTTAGGTATTAGCCCAGGAGTGCACTGAAGGAGATTGGTCAAAATTGGACAAAGGGGCGTGGCACCTCCCATACAAAAAAAATATTCAAAATCTTATATCTCGAAAACCACTGAACCGATTGAGTTCAAATTCTCATACAATCTTAGGCATTGGCCCAGTAGTATTCCTGTGGATATTGGTCAAAATTCGACAAAGGGGCGTGGCACCTCCCATACAAAAAAAAACATTCAAAATCGTATATCTCGAAAACCGCCGAATCGATTGAGTCTAAATTTACAGACAATCTTAGGCATTGGCCCAGGAGCACCCAGGAGTGTTGCTGTGAAGATTGGTCAAAATTGGCCAAAGGGGCGTGGCACCGCCCATACAAAAAAAACATTACAAATCTTATATCTCGAAAACAGCCGAATCGATTGAGTTGAAACTTACAGACAATTTTAGGTATTGGCTTAGGAGTGTTGCTGTAAGATTGGTCAAAATTGGACAAAAGGGCGTTGCACCGCCCATACAAAAAACATCTTCTATGGGGTGAAACTCGATGATGTTATAACTCGATAACCGCTGAGCCGATTTTCATGTTTATTTTTTTGTTTTGTTCGTATTGCTGTATTTCAGATTACGCAGAAAGAAAATTCCAGAAAATCGATTTTTCTCATTTTCGCATTTTACGAAAGAACATTATTATTGGTCCAAAGGTGTTTCTGTGAAAGTTTGATCAAAATTGGACAAAGGAGCGTGGTACCTACCGTATAAAAAAATATACATTTTAAATCCTATTTCTCGACACCCATGGGAGCTAAAGTGGGTGGGATTGAAAAACGGGCCATGGCACCACCCTTACAACAAAGTTATTTAAATCACGATATCTGAACATTGCCTGATTGAAGTATTTTACAAAACCTGGCGGGACTGGGCAAAAGCGCGTGACACCTCTCATAACAAAAAAATACATTTCAAACGTTATTCTTCGACAGTCATGGGAAAAAAATTGCCTAGACAATACAATTCGTGGGCACACGTCCGAGGAAATATCGGTCGAAGCGCACGGAGTACAGAATCAGTCTGGGCACATTGGTTAAATAAAAATGAAATAAAAATGTACCATCAGGCAAAACGACGTTTGCCGGGTCCGCTAGTTCAATATGAAATTAAACAGTTGAAGTTATAATGTTAATGTCTATAATATTAGCTTTATTTAATAAGTAATTACGCCATTACTGTTTAAAAATGATTTCGTGAAGTTCAATTTTCGGCAACTTTATCCAACAACTGGGGCCGTATAACAGCAATAACACGGCGAATGTTGATTTCCAAATCGTCCAAGGCCTCATCGGCATAGACTGGTGACTTCACATGCCCCCAAAGAAAGTAATCTAAATCACAGGATCGTGCGGAGGCCTGTTTATCAGGTCCATTACGCGAATTTACGCGCTCAGAAAATGTTTACCGCAATAAATTGATAGTGACGCGGGCCCTGTGGCATCTTCTTGAAACCAAAGCGTTAATCTATTCATCGTAAAATGGAAAAACTAACCACAAATACACTTTCAACTGTCAAATTGACAATCTATAGAAACAGTTTTCACACTTTAAAAACCAAACCTCTAAACCTCTTTAATAGAAGCGAAAGAAATGTAGCATTGAAAATTTACTTTTCCATGTGCATTGTGTGTGATCAATTGCACTACAAAAAAAAAATTATATTTCAATTTTCATTTCATTTACGAATATATTGATCGAAAGGGATATCATAGCATTAATGTACAAGCCACACGTTAAATTCAGTTGGGTTTACAAGCATATACGCATCATGGCCAGGGGCTTATTCCCAAATGCACGGCGGATCGCTTTTCGTGGCGGATTGGTATTTTTGTATTTCCAAAAGCGATTCGATCCATTCGTCACAAGAATTTAGTTTATTTTTTATCCACAATAAATCCGCCAGCAATCCGTCACCTAAATAGCTATCGCTTTTGAATGGATCGAATCGCTTTTTGGAAATACAAAAATACCAATCCGCCATGAAAAGCGATCCGCCGCGCATTTGGGAATAAGGCCCCAGGATCCACGATCCACGGATTTTGAGCTACTCATAATTTTTAACATTGAAGGATATGAAGGATATGGCATAGAACCGTGGAGCGTGTAACAATTGAAAGATAATTTGGTCAACTTAAACAACGATCCCTGATGCTTCAATCTAAATTTTGGATATCCATAGAAAAAGTTCCAAAAACTATCATAAACATGGCTACATTTGCAATACTATTGTTATTCCTTATACAGACTCAGAAATGTTTGAAAATAAAACGACGAGTATCTACTCCTATGTACGTACTCTTCAAACTAAAATCTTTTTTATTCATATAAAGTGGAGAACAAACTATCACTTCATGCTCATGCTCAGGAGTACGTACTCGGAGTTTAAACTCTGTCAGATATCACTATCCGAAATCTTTGAAACCAAAAGTTGAAGTTTAGCTGACAGATAAGTTTCGGATAGTCTATCCGAGACATTATCAGCTAGTCTTGAAACTGGGTACGAGTAGGTATCTATTACCATTTCTATTGCCTTAGGTAGCATAGAAAGCAAAACTATCGGATGGTAGTTCTGCGGCAAGCACTTTCCTTTTTTTGGAAGTCGAATGAGAGCTGTCTTCCAGTAGGAAAGGAAAATCGTCTGAGAGTCTGACAAATTGCATAGTAATAGTATGCACTTCTACTAGTGCACAGTTTTTGAGTACTATGACAGAACTTTATTTTATTTAACTTTTTATAAACCAGCTAATTAAAGAAATGTCGAAATTTTAAATCCGTCATCGATGATTCCACTTTAGTGATTCCCTCGTTGTAAATCGTTATTTTCGCTTCTAAAGCTTGGTTGCATCTATTTTGGAAACTCTTCCGCCAAAGTTTCTTGCAGACTTCGGAGAGTTATTTAGCTAATCAATCTAAACAGAGCTAAATTATATAACAAGTCGAGTCCTAATGGGCGAGATCAACTCGTTGGGATAGGCGGAATTGGTATTTTTGGTTTAGAGTGTTAACATGCAAACCAGGTATAGCTTCATTGAGCAGGGAAATCCCTCCTGCTCAAAGGTGTCATAGTATTAGTGTAGGTCTGCACACTGCAGCTCGTCAAGTGAGTCAGACGTATTGAGTTAAGATCGCAGTTCGTATCTGATTTGCAAGGGCGAGTTCGGGCAGTGCACTTAAAAATCTAGTTATTAGTAGTAGTTGCATCGAGTGGGCACTGCCACATTGATGCCAATCAGAGTCTATCCTCTTGGCCCCCTTATTGGAGTAATAACAGGCCATAAGCATTTACTGGCTTTTATGCACACCACCCGCATTGTTTAGTTCAGTAGATGTTTGATTGGGGCTAATTTTCTTATATTTCGCCCAACTTCATGCTTGAGCTTGACCCATCGAATGTAAAAACTAAGAAAGATAAAGAAAATATCGTCCTTCATCAAAGAAACTCTACGGTATTCGCTTTAGACAAAACATCAAAAGATGATATTCTGCGGGTATCTGATGGCTCTGTATTCAAAATCGATTACCACTATGGTACTTTGATGTCAGTCTCAAGAATGGAGACCAATCTCTATAAACCCACATACCTTATCTTTGATTCTGGCATTCTCCTTCGTAGTTTAGGTTCCTGAGTTACTCACCCATGACTGTACCCATCGTGCTGTCTAATAAACTTCATACGGTTTGATCACATATACAATACACCATCATGTCCACAAAGTCCTTCTGTTTCAAATCGTGACAGAATCGGATACAAGAAAATGACCATAATCCATAAGTAAAAATCTTTAGAAAGCAAGTCACCATATATAGTTTGTCATAATCAACTTTTACAAAAAGAAAAATTTCATTAAAACTTACCCTAGCTGTCGATCCAGTACATCTTCTGGAAGTGAAATTACAAAATTCTTTCCGGGCTTATAAATAATAATAAAGTCATCATTTGACCTAAAAACCATTCGGCCTCCGCAGAAAAGAGAGATGTTAATCAATTTCAATTTTCTGCTATAATAAATACTTATTGTTGTGCCTTCATAGGATACGATTACGAGTGTTCAAACCATATTTTCGGGTGGACCTGGACATACATTTATATATAGTTGGATATTCCTTCGTTTAAAATCAACATAAACCACACCACAACGAAACAACCAACTGATGTGGGCTAATTACAATAGGTGTGCCTAGCCTAGGTATATATTCATTAAACTTTAGGGAGCCTACATAAAATTACAATCTACGTGCTTACTTCGTAAAATTCGTCCGGCTATAAAATCCAAAATGGCATAAACAAAAGAGTGTATGTAAGAGGTCAGTGCCAGTGGTGGTTGCTACCGGTACTCGTATAATAAAAGTTTAAAAAGTTTTTTTTTTTTTTGGCAGGAATTCTCCTACCTTTTGGCTTTTCCTCTGTTTAATGATTAAATGAGTGTAATAAGTTATGCGTGGTACTATAACTTTCATACTTAACTTTGTGAAACAATGGACCGAATGTATGTACTGTACATATCTATACATTGCATATTATACCTTTCTTATATTATGTTTATGTATGTAGGTAGTATTCATATATACAATTTTACAGATTGCTTAAGAGTGTGCACAAGTTAAAAATAGCTGTAGTGCGCCTAGATGTATATATGTTTATGTACATATGTGCTGGCCTATGTAAATTTATATAAATATCCTTCCAGCTACGAACATTAATAATGTGCTGGATTTTTAAGGGCTTCATGGGTTAAACAGTGTAGATATGGCTGCAAGGCAATGTCAAATAATGAAAAGCGATTACCCACATTCATCCGATTAATCACTGCATGACGATGAGGCTTTATACGTAAGCTCATAATGACATTTTTAGTGATTCAATAAGATTTGAATCTAGAGGGAAAAGCGAAGAATACTGTTGTCATCGTGATCGGCAGCGGCACCACCCCTCGACTCATTAATCTATACTAAACAAAGAGAAAATAACGATTAGGGTGACAATCTTCAAGAAACAAGATAGACGTCAATTAATTGATTGTAAATATGGGATTAGGGCAATGTTACAGCGCTTAACATGCGCTGCAATATTTTCAATGGAATAACGAATACTTGCAATTAGTTACTCAAGAGTATAAAGAGTTTATTTGTACGCGAAAAAAAAATCTGACAAGGATTTGCTTTAAGCTTCTTTGAGCTGTACGTTAATGGGTTTGAGTTTAATAACAATAATTGTCAGTGAAGGTATTTTATGTTCCTCACATTAGTTTACATCTTGCAAACCCTATCTTGTGGGGTTTTGAGAGTATGTATGTATGTATGTAATAGAGACATTACCACAGGCCTCGGCCCTTATTGAAGCTAAGCTCTGGGCCTCCGGGTATCGTAGAATAGCACCAATGCAAATGGACAAACTGAACCCGTAAATAAGATAATTAAATAATTATAGAGACGTAAATATTCAAGGTTCTTACATATAACCATATTTTTCAGGAACATAGGATGTGGAGGTCCCATTTATTGTAAATCTTGAAATTACTTCAAGTTCTAAATCTCTCATATAGCTTTGATTTTTGATGTTGTTGATTTCCCAATTCTACATAATTCCATTACTATATCCTCGATTCTTCTTACTGTTAGTAAGTACTAGTTAGTACGATCAATAAAACAAAAAAACATATTCCAAGCTTACTAAATAAGGTCACTAAAATTGATTTTTTAAAATTGAGGTCTGTTCTTAGCTGTGAGTCATGGCATTATGTACTTACAGAGCCAGATGCATCAAAATCTTATGATCTGTTTTTAGTACACTTAATTAATAAGAAAAATAAACTCCGACAACTAGGTACATCCAAACACCCTAGAAATATCAATCTGAAAAAGGAATACAAAAGGCTATGTCTAAAAGTAAAAAACAATGTTCCAAAATGCCGTGATTCCTTTTACAAAAATCAGTTTTACTTAAATAGAGGAAATATTAGGAGAGAATGGAAAATAGTAGAATGCTTAATAAGACATCTTCTTTTAAAAGTCCCAATACGGTTCTCTTTAACGATCGGATTATTACTGATAAACTTGAAGTTGCCGATATTTTTAATAATAATTTTGCCAACATTATCCAATCGAATTCAAGCACTTCCTTTTGTCCAAATTCCAGTTCATGTAATACTTACGAAACTGCTCAGGGCTTGTCATTCTTTTTCGAGCCTATAACAGGCTTAGAGTTGTTAAAAACTATAGGTTCTTTAAAAAACTCTAATTCATGTGGCAGAGATGGCATTTCTAATCGCTTACTAAGGAACATAGCTTGCTTTGTTGTTGACGTCCTAGCGCATATTTTTAATAAAAGTGTCCTATCTGGAGTTTTCCCAGCAGCTCTTAAATCTGCGGATGTTGTTCCTCTTTTCAAAAAAGGCGCTACAAATGACGTAAGAAACTACAGACCAATTTCACTTCTTCCTTCGATTAGCAAAGTTTTCGAAAAAGTTGTGAAAAATAGGATTATTAGCTTTCTTAACAAAACACATTTTTTTAATAAATTTCAGTATGTATTTCAAACAGTCAAATGCACGGAGGATGCACTGTTAAATTTCTGTTCTCAGACTTTCTTTAATTGGGATAGTAAAAAGTTCACAGCAGGTCTATTCGTCGATATTACCAAAGCATTTGATATGGTTAACCATTTCATTCTGTTGCGAAAAATACAAAATGCTGGTTTCGAGGTTTTATGCTCGAGTAGTTTAAATCTTATCTTGATAATAGATCGCAAAGAGTAAAGATTGAAGCAAACTGGAGTGGAGTTCAGTTCATGAACTTAGGTGTACCGCAAGGCTCTGTATTGGGACCAATTCTATTCCTGATCTATATCAACTCATTATTTGAGCTAAATTTCAAAGGCCTTATAACTGCTTTTGCAGATGACGTAGGTTTAACCTATTGTTCAGAAAGCCCTCTAAATTTAATTGCTGATATCAATACGGATTTGGATTTGCTTAGAAATTGGTTTGCTGTTCACAAACTAATGATGAGTTCTAAAACAAAAGTAATGTTTTCAGGGGCGTAGCGAGGGTTCGAGCCGTGGGGGGGTGAATTTCATTAAAATGCCGACTTATTTCAGGAACTTGCCGACTGTATAGAAATCATGAAAATCGGCCCAGCGATTATTCACTCCATAGAAGATGTTTTTTGTATGGGAGATGCCACGCTCCTTTTTGACCAATTTTGACCAATTTTGACCAATCTTAACAGGAACACCCCTGGGCTAATACCTAAAGGATCATTCACATAAGAGCGACCAACTACCTACGATCGAACGACTATTCGCAAGTTTTGACAGCCCGTTCACATGAACACTTTTATAGGTCGCGGCAGTTCGCGAATTCCAGCCATCAGTTTTTACCCTCAATGTCTAGTTTTAGGTTAAGTTCGAACGAATGTTTTATTCGCTAGTTTGTGGAACGCTAACTAAATGATGTGGATTGCAAATAAACTTTGACAATTCGCGCCAAGAGTGATTTCGTTCGCGGCAAAAAGTTTGGAATTCGAAATTTCGTTATTTAAACTGTTTATAAACTTATTTTCTTAATACATTTTGATGGGATAATTAATTATCCTCCTCTTGGCCCAAACACACGTTTGCCGCGAATTGTTAACGTTCGCAATCCACATCAATAAGCCGCGAACTAGCGAATAACACATTCCTTCGAATTTAACCTCAAATTAGAAATGCCAACCGTCCTTTTAAAATCGAATGGAAACTCGCTAAATTTTAAGGATTTCATTCTAAAAATCAACCGCTGCCGGCCGTCTTTTTACAAATCGAATATAAACTAGCTAAATTTTAAGGATTTCAGTCGGCAAATTCACCGATGCCCACCGTCCTTTTTAAAATCGAATGGAAACTCGCTAAATTTTAAGGATTTCAGTCGGCAAATTCACCGATGCCCACCGTCTTTTCTAAAATCGAATGGAAACTCGCTAAATTTTAAGGATTTCAGTCGGCAAATTCACCGATGCCGACCGTCCTTTTTAAAATCGAATGGAAACTCGCTAAATTTTAAGGATTTCAGTCGGCCAATTCACCGATGCCGACCATCCTTTTTAAGATCGAATGGTAACTCGCTAAATTTTAAGGATTTCAGTCGGCAAATTCAACGATTCACCGATTTTAAGGAGTTCATGTGGAACCTTTGAAAATGCCGACTTTTGTATACATTTACAAGTTTAAAAACCTATACCTAATGGAAATCCAACTTAAGATCTAATTTTTGAAAATTGATTGTTGATTTGCCGACTCTTGAAAAGCGTGGGGGGGGTGCGACACCCCCCACGCCCCCCCCTCGCTACGCCCCTGAATGTTTTTCAGTCTGGCAGCGCAAAACTCGTTTGACGCCGAAGTTTTTTTTCATGCACCTGAGTGCCAAAAGTTTAAATTGTCGAGCTGTTTCTGTAACACCAGCCTTCGCGCTGAAACATTTTGTGGCAATCTTACCTGCAGCGAAAACTGTTTTCAAATTGAAAGCGTCAGTGAATTCAAATATCTGGGTCTTATTATTGACTCTAAAATGTGTTTTCATAATCACATCGAAAACTTGAGGCAATATTTTCGAGCGACGCTTAGGACTTTCTTTTATCTAAGAAGTGTCTGCTCATCAAATCTTCTCAAAATAATTTATTATGGTATCTTTCACTCTAAACTACAATATGGCATTACTTGTTGGGGAGGAGCATATTTTAACAAGATTCAACCACTTTTAGTCTTACAAAAATACGTAATAAGAAAATTATGCGGAAAGAATCGCTTGCATCCAAGTTTTTCCTTGTTTAACGATTTGAAAATTCTTCCAGTCAGACATTTGCATTGTTATAAAGTTCTAAAGACATTTTTCTATAGATCTGGAAACTTGAATACTAGAGTTCTTGAAGGATATAATATACGTGGCAATCATTTGAATCTAGTCTAGTTTTTTATTTATTTTAGCTGTTCCTAGTTTTCGAACCACAGCTTATACAAATTTTTATACAGTTACATCACGCCGTCTCTTTAATAATCTTCCTTTTTCGATAAGGACACTCAATTCAGTTCATATAATATGAATATTATTCTTAAATCACGTAAGAAATTGGCTTTTAGCCCATGATTTTAAAAGCTTAGAGCTTTTGTTTGGTTTTCGTTCGTAGCTCGTGTTTTGGTGTTTTTATGGATTTTATTCTATTTTTTAATTTTGGTTCTCTAAATTGTTAACTTTTACTTGAGGTTTCATGAATTTTTATTTTTTTTTAATTCCTAAATTGCAAAGTTACTTATTCTAAAGGGTCACCCCACCGATTTAATAAATACCCATTGTTAATAAGAAAATGTAAATGACATTTAATACTATTTCTGCTTAAGAAATAAAAAATGTCAATAATTATTTTTCTAGTTAAAATTATGAATTATATAATTATTTTTAATATACCTTCTCTGAATTGTTCATATAACTAGTAAAAATAATTAAATCAATCGTTAATCGTTAATCGTTAATCGTTAATGTTACTGTTACTTTGTCAAAATGTCTGAAAATACAAAAAATCTTTTAAAATCGTTAATGCTTAAAGACGAGTTGATTCCTCTAAATATAGTATAGTAGGAATATTGACCCGTTAGATCCACAGTTTGATTTAATGATCAGACAGCTTCGCAATGAGAGCTCTGCATTTTAAGAAGTAAACTTAATGAACCCTTGTATTGGATGTCCCTAAGCTTACGTTCAAGTACAGGAGCAGTCAGTCGACATATCCGCAGAGGCACTTGTCTGTAAATGTTTATTTATTAGGTCTAAAAGATTGATCCCACGAGTATCCGGGAAAGAAACATCACCCATGCCGGAGCCCGGTACGGCACAGGAAGGCTGGTTTAAAATCGAAGGTCGCCTAGTATATGGAGTCCGCATATTAGCGACTGAGCACTTTCTTAGTCATGCATCCCTCAGCATATGCTGTTCCACCATGGATTAGAGATTTGATAATGCGGTTTACTCCCCATGGGCAGTTCTTAGTTAGTTGCTCATCAACGGCCTGTCTGCCATGGGTGATCCTTCAGACGACTACCGCCTCCGACAGCATAGCCCACTGAGTCATTGCAACATTAAGCCATCGCACCGGCGCTTTATAAAAAGGCGCACACGTCAAGGTCCCTGCCCCTAGCGAAGGCTTGTGGGGTTTTGAGAGTTTGATAGCCCTCCAGAAAAGTCGGGAAATTGGAAAAATAGAAAATTGAGAACAATTGGACCGATTTGGTTCAACCAGGAGAGGGATTTTACGAAAGAAAATTTTGGGAAAACCCTCCGCAAAAGTCGGAAAATTGGGAAAAGCTAAAATTGATTTTTTTTGTATGGAATTTTGTGTGCAATTGTTCCGGAATGGCTTTTCAAATGGAAAAATATAAAATTCTTAGTGGAAAACTCGGGAAATTCCGGAAAAACGCGAAATATTTGAATTTGTTTCGACGAAATTTTGACAATTTCTTTGATTCTTGCAACAATTTGGTCAAGATCTCAAAATGCGTTGGCTGTTGAATCCTCTGGCATTGCTGCCACATTATTGGAAGGCGGTCGAATTGCACATTCCGCTTTGAAGCTGCCGATGAATCTTCTCACGGTTAACAACGTGCACATTGACCAAGAATTCGGCGACAGCAAAATTGATGCGAGAATGCAAAATCATCATTTGGGATGAATGTGAATGCACGATGGCGCATAAACGAGCTCTGGAGGCAGTTGACCGAACGATGAAGGATTTACGAGGAGATTCGAAACGATTTGGGGCTAGGGCTATGATATTGCTCTCCGGAGATATTCGTCAAACGCTTCCGCGTCATCCCGAAATCAACTGCTGCCGATGAACTTAATGCATGACTGAAATCGTCGATATCGAAAACGACCACGAACATGAGAGTCGCATTGCAGAACGACCCATCTGCTGCTGTATTCTCGAGACAACTGCTGACGCCTGGCAATGGCCAAATTCCCATCGTACACGGCAAATTTTTGCGAGTTCACATCGTCGAAGGAGGAACTCATCACCATCCCCGGCATTGCACAAAATTAGAAAAATCTCGAATGGATTAGTGAACGGGCAATACTAACAGCGAAGAATAAGGACGTCGATAGCTTGAATTTCATTATTCAAAGTCAAATCACTGGAGAACTGCATTCGTTCAAATCCTTTGACAGCGTAACCGACGCGAAACAATGTGATTCAAGTGACGATCATCAAGGGCAAATTCAAAGGCAAGGTCCTTATCCTACGAATTCCGATTATTCCAACTGATCAATAATAATCGCATGACAAATCTTTGAAAGTCTGTTGGATTTATCTCGAATTTCCCTGTTTTGCCCTGTTTTCCCTGTTCGCGTGTTGGCAAACCGTCTTCGTTGTTCGTTTTTGCGCCGGAAAACAAATCGAAAAGCATTGTTTATCACATCGCTCTCTACTGATTTCGATTCCATTCAAATAAATCACATTGAATTTTGAACTAGCTATCTGTGTTTTACTTTTATTATACCACTCTGGAGTTTATCTGAAGGCGTTAAATTGGGGCTAGACGATGTTCGCCGGGTCTGCTAGTAAATAACAGAAATGCTGTCGGTACTTTCTTTACATTTTGTGAATTGATTGTTCAAAACAATAATAGGTGTGTTTTTTGGCTATTCTATATTATATATTGTGGCAGTACAAGAGAAAAAATGTAAAACACTCAAAAGAGTAAAAAATGTAAATATCCCCTCTGTAAATATTCCCTCCCCATATTTTTAGAGAAACTGGTTGCCGGTAGTAAATCAATATGAGTAGTCAGTCGCAATCGGACATTTAATAAAGTAAGATCGGAAAATAAACGTGTTGTCTTTTATTAATTGTAATTTCCGGAATTTCCAGCGGCTTAAAATATAAAAAAAAAATAAATAGGTGGCGCAACAGGCGGTAGATACCCAAGGCCAATCTTCTCGCAACCATTCGCTTGTGTAAGTTTCTATTTTTGGGACGAATGGACCAGACCTATACAATTTTATGCCGAGTCCGAACGGCTGAATTGAAAAGCCTTTTCAGGACAGTCATACTCTCGGATGTTTGTCAGACGTTCGCGAGAGGTATACTACATTATATAGCTTTACAAAAAAAAATTATTATCGGGGCTTAGCTCTTTCTTCATAAAGCTTGGCAACTCTCTTATTACAGAAATTCGTAAAATGTCACTCACAAAAAAAAAACATCAGAAAAAGAAACAATTCTGAAAAATCACAAGAATAATAAATACACAAACACTATATACGCGATTCAAACAAATTTATAAACATGGAAAATGCACGGAAAATTACAAATTCGGTAATTTATTGGCATATATTTGACAAATGCTTTGATTATTTTTTTTTAAATGAATTCTGTGAAATCAGCTGTCACTTATGACAGATTCGATAGCTTTTTCGATAACATTTAAAGCAATGATAGTTTAGTCGCACAGTTTATAAGCCCCGATAATTATCCGGGCTAACGAAATCTATATAGAATTGAATTTGTATGAAATTATTTTTCTAAGTCGATTATAGAATAGCCAAAAAAACACACCTAATAAAAGTCTATAATTTACCACTTGAAATTTTGAAATATCATAAAATATCTAATCTAGAACAGCAAATAAACTAAAACTGAAAAGTCAAAACCAAAAGTTAATAAAAGTTTAATATTAATACAAAACCTGTGGTTAAAATACATTTGGTTTAAGAGAAGAAGTCATTTTAATTGGTGATCTGATTAAATTTAAACTAGGAGTCGTAAATCTGTAGCATAAAAAACTAGCAACCCCTATGAAGCAAAGCTCCATCGCTGGAATGTGTGACCAGAGTCGATTAGTGCTTGATTTGGGTACCCTTCTGTAACCGACAAGCAGTCTATTATATACTTCCATACACACAGCCCAATATCAGCAAGGATTTAAAACCCTATTACATGAAGAAATCGGAAATCGGAAGAATTAGCACACATCCCATTCGAATGCAATGGTTTACAGTCCGCAAATGTATAGCTGAAAAATTTATTTGGTTTGTCGAAGGATCTGCAGTCTGCACTGGTCGTTTGCAACGAAAACATTATAAATCCAAGAAATTCAACTTTTTATAACCCATTGCCGATGTGTAAGCTCGCTCAATCCGACGCCATATCCACGTCCACGCCATTTCATTTCATACTACGTCTCGAATGCTGTTAGGTACTATATCCTTCCGGATGCATGGTATAAATTAGTTGGCGGTTCAACTCCAGTTCCATTTGCGAGTGATAAATTGTGTGAATAAAATAAAATACGTACACACATACCGGCAGAGGGGGTGTACATCCGGAAGGTTCTATGCTCCTTATCCTTATATATTTGCACGTTTTCGTTTGTATGTCATGTCTAAAGCCTGTGCAAATGGAAAACCATATGTCTACAGCACAAATTGCTCTATGCTGCTGCTACTGCACCGTTCATGGTTATTCGAATGGTGAAAGCACACCAGGCGTTTTATTTTTATTTTTTTCATTCGCTATACGTTGAATTATGAACTTTCATAAACATTTTGTTCTAAAACGAAAACGAAAGAACGAACCAACAAAGCCTGTGATAACGACAGCCACCACCGTCGCCGTCGACGAATAGCATTTACATAACATACCTAATACCTAAATATAGGCCACCACCGACCAACTAAATATTTTTCTGGGGATGCTTTCACATCAAAAGCCCCACATAAAGGAATGGGGTCCAAATGCATAAATCGATTTCCGCCGGTTATTTGATTTTATTTTGTTCTTCAGTTTGTTGATTGTGTTTTTATTTTCTATTTTGTTTTTATAGTTGTACATAATTTTTGTACAGCGTCTAACTGAGGGGGTGGCCATAAGAGGGTGAATGGTGTAGGCTTACACCACTTTCAAGAGAGATCATGGTTTCTTTCCGGGAAATGATTTGTAACGCGAAAACTTTTGAGCTGACTTCTGTGTTTTTGGTTTTATTAGATGTCTTTGGATTTGAAATGCGAGGGAAGAGTGCCAAGTCAATTCAAGAGGGTTTTTTTTTTTTTCTTGTTTTTGAGAGAAATCAATTTACTTAGCTCCATCGCTTCAAATAAGCGCAGTTATACCCATCTGATAAGCAATTAATTTTTATTGCTACGTGGCTTGCATAAAAAGCTGAAGCTTAACAACATAGGTTTTAAGATTGCTTGGAGGGTAGGTTCTTCTTAAAGCAGACCATACTATGTAAGGTGGGAAGTATGTTAAGTACTGTTGTTGTTATTGGCTGTATAAAGGATATAAAACAAGAGAGTAGGGAGGTACCTACTTGTACTTCTTGAAACGCAATTTACTTTCAAGTCAATGTTGGAATAAATAATTTACCAGGAAACATACGTGTGCGAGTGACACCATCGTAAATTTTATAAAGCATTTTTACCCCCATCACGTCAGTAAACAGTAGGTATACATATAGATATAAATTGAGACCATAGAAATAGATTTGACTATAGCTTTAGAATGCATATTCGTGTTGCTGTTCTTTACTGTAGTTTAATTTATCCCAGAACTTTTAATCCCCAAGCAAGCAAGGAATGATAAAATCACGGTAACGTTATTTTTGGGTAACTCTCCTTCTTTCCCTGTGACAAATTTTAAGTTATGGAAAAGAGCGGTTATATGTTTATTCCAATTTATTTTAGCATTCGCTGAAATTTAGTCAACATTTTTGTGCCACTTGAATATATAGAACATGCATTAGGTTTGACCGTTATCTTTGGCATGTGGACTCATATTTTAATTTGATCGATTTTTTTTTGTTAACTTCGACTATTTAATTTAAGAAAAAAAAGTATGTGTGGAGTAAAAGCCTTAACCGAGGCGGAAAAAAGGCAATTCAAAGCTTAAAGGACGCTCGCCTATTTATTCCCAAATTGACTAAGAAAATCCAGACGAGCCCACACGTTATATCCATATTTTTAATTAATGAGTGTAACTATGGATAAAAACATGAAAGGCCACATACACTACACAGTGTACCTACTTGCTAATGAGTAAAGGCGGATTATATTAAAAAAGCGACAAGTTCTCACGGCTCTTTTCCAAAAATCAGGAAAGAATATGGTATCAAAGCAAGTCTCACAACTATGCGTCGTATTATTTTGAACGTTAAGAATATAAAAAGACTAAAAATCAAGAAGAAGTCACCCCTTAGCCCGGTTAGAAAAGCGACATGCCCCCGTTTTTGTCGCGCACATGTGACCTGGACTTCGTAGTGGCATTGTGTAGGAAGATGTCTCAGATGAACGAAATTTATTTTGAAAGGCCCCGATGGCTACAGTTACTATTTCCATAAACTCCGCAAAGAAACTCATCACTTGGACCGACTGCATAGCAGGGTTGAAGGTGTGATGGTGTGGGGGGCCGTTTCATATTTTGGCACCTGCAAATTACAATTTTTGTCAACCACAATGAATGGGTTGTCTTAAGGTGCTAGTACACGGCATGTAGCACGCCACATATACGTGTGTAGCTCTGACGTATTGACGTCAGCGTATAGTGCCAATGGCTACATGTCGTGTACTAGCTCTCTTTGTGACACTCACATAAGGTACCTACACATTACGTATTTGGCACTCGTGACACATACACATATGTGGCTTTTCGACATTCCGTGTACTACCCTAGAACATACGACTTGTGACAATACGCTACATAATGTCGAGTGGTTACCTGCACGGTTCGTATTAACACGATATTGGATAGGTAATCTATTAATTGTAACTATAGGTTCGCCCAATGGTCGAAATTTATACATTTCACCACAAAGCAACACAAAGCAACGCAACATGTTGTGAAACTTCACAACAACTGTGTTTTATTTTGCTTTGCTTTGTTTTGTTTTGGTTTGTTTTGTTTTGACCCACTATAAACCATCCATTTTAAAAGGAAATAAATAAAATTCCTGGAACCCGATTGCAGCGCCGCCTATCGGGTCCAATTGTGAATCTGAACCATCCAGGGATCCCCTTAAACACACAAAACAAATTTCAGCAAAATCGGTCCAGGCTTTTAGAAGGAAATATATAAAATTCCTGGAACTCGATTGAAGCGCCTCGTTCCGGGTTCTTAACCATCCAGGGATCACAAACCAAATTTCAGCAAAATCGGTCGGTGCAGGGAAATAAGTCCCCGGGAACTAAGTCCACTGAGGGAACTAGTTCCCACCTACTGGGAAATAAATTCCGAAAACTCTGAGTGGTTTTATTTCCCTTTCAATATACCCAATTTCGCACATATACTGCAAGTCTGACAGTAAACTCAAGCAGGGGGGTTGCACGGGGGCAGCATGCCCCCCCCCATACGTATTTAACTGTTGAATGTGTACTATATGTTCCCATAAGAAAGTGGGCGTAGTTCCCACCTCACATGGGAACTAAGTCCACTTCACGAATGTAGTTTTATTTCCCACTAGGTGGGAACTGAGTCCCTCAGTGGACTTAGTTCCCGGGGACTTATTTCCCTGCACCAAATCGGTCCAGGCGTTTAGAAGGAAATAAATAAAATTCCCGGAACCCGATTTCAGCGCCACCTACCGGGTCTAATTGTGAATCTAAACCATCCAGGGACCCACTCAAATACACACACAAAATTTCAGCAAAATCGGTCAAGGCGTTTAGGAGAAAAATAAATGTTTCACTTTGATTTACGTTTCAAAAATAGATTTGACATACCTACTTTAATTAGGGTAAATGACTCTGACAAGAAATCGGGTCGGCTTTTAATTTTTGTATATAGCTAGATTCTTGGAATAAAAATTGTTTCAATTTAACTTTTGTATTTCGTAAAATACATGCCGTGTACTATATTTTCATAACCTTTTTGGACCTCTGCCTTGGATTTATCAACATGATAATGCACCAATACATATAGTCCGGATTGTTAAACCGTATATAAAATATATAGAGCCAAAATGTGGACCTATTAAACTGTCCGCCCTACTAACCGGATTTGAATATCATCGAAAATATTTGGGGATGGTTGACACGTCAAGTCTAATATGAATAGGGATTAGCTTGGATCTCGATTTCGCTAAATTGTTGGGCGATAGAAAATCAATCTACGGGGTATGCTATTTAATTGACGGGGAGTGTACGTACGTACATAGTATATGTATTCTCAAGGAATTAGATACAATTTAACTTTTTATAGGCACGATGCCCTGCACTAAGGGAGATCAGATGCAAATACTATACCTACGGTAATAATCCCCCCTTGTTTCGTGTCGTTGTAAAACAATGTTCGGATTTATTTTTTAACTTTTGTTTACCAATTTTATTTTATTTTCTATGTGTTCACCATCATTTCAACCCATTTGTCTTAAAAAAGTTACAAACACCGACAAAAAACCGTAGTGAAATACGAATTTGTAATTGAAATCTATTTCCAATGGGGGCTTATGAAAATATAACCTCGATTTTTTTTCTTTTTGTAAGTATAACTACCTAAAATAAATCATAGAGGATAGTTTATTAAAATTGGACACAAATGTAAATAGACATCTCTATACCAACAGACGGCTCAGTCCATGCAGTATGAATTTAACGTGACCAACTCTTTAACAGGTCAGCGCTGTAAAACCGAGATCGAAAAACTGTACCATTTTAACAGCGAATTATATGTTTTTTTTTAATTATTCAAATGACATTTCTAAGACAAGGCGCTCACCAAAGTGGTGCGGTAATGGCGTGGAGGTGGCGTGGTGACTAAGTGGCAGGTGGCATAGGAGTGGTGTCCTGATGAAATGGCGGCGAAGTGCTATGAAAGTGATTTAACACACACTGAAGAGGCAAACAACGTATGGTGCTACCGTTTCATTAGTTCTTAAATTCTTGGTCGTTTCGACATATGTTAAATTCTTGGTCGTTTCGCATGTTTTTAGTTTCCGTGTAAACAGAAATATGCAGTTGTAATGCCAAAATTCACCTCGGTCGTAACCAGCCTCTACACCTGCCACTTAAACACCACGCCACTGACACATCACTTCGATGCGCGCCTTGTCTTGTTATATAAAAGTCTGTTCCATTACTTTTAAATCTTACGAATTTTTACGCATTTTTCCTTAACTTGAAAAATTCGTTAAAGAAAAATTGGCTCGAGACAGCCCCTCCTTTACTCGTGGAGTAAATTCGCTAGGTACCTAATATTTTTTTCATGTGGAAAAACTGTATAATGCTGTATTCCCATGCTTTCGCTGTATATGTTTTTCTGACAATTTCGCGCTGTATCGACTGACTGAAAAACTGTAGTATACAGCGAAAAACTGTACAGTTGGTCACTTTAAGTATGATTATTAATAATACTATTTTACAATATGAGTTTCTGAGGCGTGCGTCGCGTCGGTCATTGCATAAACAAAATTAAGATATTTTTTTATAAATATTTCTGACAGCTGTTTTACAATTTCCGCTTCAAGTTAAAGACATACTTTGTATTTAAAATCATTATGTATGCGCAACATACATAAGTGGTGTTGTAGTTTACACAGCCCTTTCTGAGGGTTGCGTGTGCAGCCATAAATTAAGATCAGAACTATGCACAATGCCAATTGCTGCCCATTCATCAAAGTAATCAGACATAAATCAGGCGTCGAATACATCATATTGTAATTAATTAAAAGTGTATTGGTTGCAGATAAATGTTAAACCCTTAAAAGCACTCATCAGAAATACTTGCTATGCGTTTGGCATTAATCCTTGTGCTTACATTTTTAATCGGAATCGAAATGAGCTGCAACTGAACAATATTTCCAACAAAGGAATGACAAATGCGAGGCGAGCTCTTTGTCAAAAAAGTAATTAATTCAATATACGATCACGATGTAAGGAAACTGTGTTAATTCAATGGTGTCACAGAATCTCTCCAGTGTGCATGTTTAATGCATAATGCAAATTCGTTAATGGAAGCAGCCTTTTCATATTTTTATATTTCTGATGAATATACCTACTACTGGATCAAACAATTTTTTTACGATTTTTCTTTTCGTGTTGAGATTGGGCTTATCTTTAACGGAAATTCGGGAATTTGATAAACAGCCGACTACATAATATTATTATATTAAATTCTTTCTACAGTATAATAATAAAGGTAGGCTGGTAGAAAACGTAATTTTATTTCCTTTCAAAAGCATAGAAATGACTATTATAACTGTATGTACTTTTTTTTTTAGAAGCATAGCGTAACCTTCGCTTTTCCTTTGAATAACCAACTAGCTTTAAGAACGCGTCTTTATTATACTCAGATATGTATAACAAGCTTCCGCATAAAAAGGAATTTTTATTGTACCATTAATGAGGAATTAAACAAAAGAGTTCGCTTTACAGAAAGTAAGCTCAACTTGTGCAGCACCCTTGCTTTAGTATGCGGAATTCTTTATTATTTGTGAAACAGTAATGCCACATACACTTTTCATTGAAAATATTCAAACAAAAAGCATCCATTGCAGGAAATGTAGGCAAGGCTTTAAGGTGTACTATAGTACTAGATGTGCTATCAAGCTCGCTTTAACCATGAGACGGCTGAGAGGAAATTTATTGTTCGAAATTACAAAGGGACAATTTGTAAACGGTTTCAATAGAATCTATTCAATTTTATACAATGAAATACGTATGTGTATGACATACTAATGGAAAATCGGACAAACGCATGATTTCCGTTAATTTAGTACAATCTTGTAAGGACCCGATTGTATTTCACTGCAATTACGAAGCTACAGATTATCATTTTATTCTTTTTAAATGCTGGCATTACATTGATGTAAGGGTTTATGTGCATTAAAAGCAGGATACGTTTTTCCGATGGTATTTTAAGTATTTTGTTCCATAAATGTGTAAGAAAAACGTTGCATTCCTATGAATAAAATGGTACTCAAATTTTCATATGAAATCCCACATTCCCAATTTATTTTATCGGAAATTTGTTGAAATTAAAAAAAAAAAACTAAAAAATATACTTATTAAATTCACAAATAAATTCGCGACATTTGTCTTTTAAGCATTTGTAGGAATTTTCAAGACTGCAATCACATGCAAATATGAAAGAATTCCTTAATAGGACTATCGTTCCTTGGAATTGATGAGCGCGCGTTTTTAGCTGATTTTTCGCTATAGAGCGCTTCAAATCATTACTATGAACTTTTTCACGCATGGGTTTTCTTTGAAAGGGATTGAGAGAGATAGGGTGAGCACCTTTTAATGTCAATTCAATTTACACAATAAAAATTAGCAAAATAGAGAATTGTTGATCTACACGATAGAATGAAAGAAACGAATTAATACATTGCACATTGATAGGCTACACGAAATACTATAGAAGGGTTGGGGTTGAAATACTGTATGGTTAAAATTCTGTTTTCAAAATACTGTACTTCAAAATTCTGTATGAACAAAACTCTGTATGAATAAATCTCTGCATTTTTCAAAATCAAAATTCTGTTTATCAAACCATTTTTTAAAATACAGAAGAATTCTTTTACAATACAATTTTTTTTATATTGTACTGTCTCCCTGAATGTCAACATATATTTATGAAGACAAAGTGCAACAGTTTAGCGGTTGCCTAAAAAAAAAACAGAATTTTACTACTGCCCTTAAAATCAATATCTATACATATAATAATACTGTATGAATTTTCTTTGGCTGTTAAAAACTCGAAAACTACTGGACAGATTTCTATGAAACTCTTTTTAAAATGGTCCTTAAGACTGTGAGACTGCTATAGGCTATTCCATTCCATTTTTTTAAATAAGGCATTTTTTTATATTTTTCAGTTGCATATATTTCATTTAGAACGTCTGGTTTCTTCAAAATATAGTTATAAAATTCTACGCAAGATTTATTTTTAAAATGTTCTTTGCTTTCACTGAGTCTAAATTGAGTTTATTTATCTTTTTTATCCATTGTGCGGTTGTAAGAGAGAAAATTCTTTCTTTTATGCTTATGGTATTGTGAGAAGAGATTGGCTGGCAATTTTTTTCAAATCATGGTAGGTACATATTTTTCAAAAAAAAAAAAATAGGAATAATTTATGTCGATTTCCATTGAAAAAAAAAACACTTTTTTTCAGATTCAGAGCAGTTTTTATTCTCTAGAAATCAATTGTCTGTCAAATTCGTTTTCCAAAACGAAAAACAAAAACACTTCTTTTAAGATTCAGATCACTTTTGCAAATCTCGATTCGACACCGAGATTCACACATACTTTCACCAATACCAAAACAAGAGACATATGAAAACAAAAATTGCAATAAAAAAAAAAAAATAGCTGGCTGTCAAATAACACAACAACACAAATGTAAACAAAAAGTAATCTCATTTCATGTTCCATTGGTGCAGGAAAAATCTGAGATATGAGAGCAAAACGATAAAAGCCCAATGGAAATCGACATTTTAGTGTTTTATTGTATTCTTTTAAAAATTCTATACTTTCAAATAAATAATCAAAAGAATCCATATCTTTTGACAATTGCATCCACAAAAATAGGTTAAAGCATTTGAGATATACTGACCATTGTTTTGTGACTTAAGTAAGGTTACCAAAGCGCCAGATCGAATTGTAGGTTGTGTATATGTATAATAAATTGGGAATTGAATTGCCGCATATGTGACAGCTGTCATTTCGATAATAGTATTGTCTGTTTTACTGAACGAATATGAATGAAACCATTCCAAAGAATATATTTGCATCCATATTTTGATGCATTCAGCAACAATTTAAAATTGTTTTTCCTTAAAATACATTATACTGATGTAAATAAATCAACAAAAAATAAAAAAGCCTGACAAAGCGTGAGGCCTGGCCTGAGCCTGACAGAGACCTTAAAAGCCTGACGCGTCAGGCTAAATCCTGACGTCTGGTAACCCTAGATACGACAAACAAAAACAAAACCACACTAGCATACGTATACAATACATCGCGTTCGAAAAGGGTTGTTTTGTTTTCGCAGTGAGTGTTGTGGTCAGTTGTATATGTAGATACAGTAAGCGTCAAAAGTGAGTCAAAACCAATGATTTTTTTTTATTTTTGTTTGGAGTTTAGGAAATTTTTTTTTAAATATTTATAAAGTATTTCATGCTGTCAAAATGAAATATGTTTTGTTATTCTTATTTTGTTATCAAACTTTTTGCAGAAAGTTGGTTTTTTAGACATGTTTCAAGACGGGCGATGCAGAGGGGCACATTAAATCGATATCTATACTTACAACAAAACTGTAGGAATTTTCGTTGTCTCCTAAAAGCGCGAAACCAACTAAACAGATTTCAATGAAACACTGAAAGTGTAATCTTAAATGGACCAAATAGTATAAGTTTGTCTGTTTGCTAAAGGCGAGCGGCGCAAGGCGAGCACGGGTCAACTATTTTTTAATATTTGCATCAATCTAGAGTTTGTTGTTATCTTTATGTTTACTGTTCATATTATTTCTTTGCAATATTAAGTTTACTCTTAGACAAGGCGCACACTGAAGTGGTGAGGCAGTGGCATAGGAATGGTGTGGTGATAGAATGGCGGCAAAGTGGTATGAAAGTAATTTAAGTGGCAAATAACGAATAATGCCACGAATTCATCAGTTCTTAATTATCTTCGTCGTTTCGCATGTTTTTAGTTTCCGGGTAAACAAAAATACGCATTTGTAATACAGAAATCCGCGTCGTCACCAGGCCCTACAATATGATATGAATTTGAATAGTTTAAACTAAATCACTTCCATTCCATCGCCATCGCCACACCACTCCTATGGTCCTATGCCACCTGCCACTTGGTCACCACGCCCGCCACCGCCACTGACACTGTCTTGTGTTTTTGTTATATTAACATTAAGTAAGCACCTAAGTGAATTTCAATTTATTATTTGTTTTTGAATAAATTTTAAAAATTATATCAAAGCTTGCTTTTTGTTATGCAAACACTATTTCAAAATATAAAATTGGAGCATAAACAGCTTTTCGGAAAAGAAAATTTTGCATTTATCTACAGCATTTTGAATTTTGTCCATACAGTATTTTCAAAAAATAAATACACAGAGTTTTGTCGATACAGAATTTTGAAATGCAGAACTTTGACCCGCTCCCACTATAGAAAGATGAGGGTTGCACATTAATAGGCTAATATCGCGAGACATTATTTGGTAGTAGGAAAACGATTGTAGTTCATGAAGACGTTTCTTATTTCAGTGAGAGTGATTTGCAATTCAGTGCTATTAAACTCAAATTAAATGGAAGACTATTATGCCATATCGTACGATATTGTCAATTTTCAATACTAATTTGACGAAAAAGAAGTCCTCTCACAACATTTTATTAGACTAGATCGACTCGTTTGGACGCTATCGTGTTTTTAACAAACAGGCAGATAGACATACGGAACATAGGCTACGGACATAGCAAGCTAAATCGATTGAGAATTTGATCCTGATTCCGAATAGCGTAACGACTACAATTATTGGACACCTAAGGAAATTTCAACTTTGATCAACTATAACATTTTCGGTTATAGAGTTATTTGAATCTGTTGTATACAGAAGTATAAATTATTAAATTCCTCGTTGATTAAGTTTTATAAATAACGGTTTAGTTATTGAAAATATCTATATTTAAAATGCCAATTTAGTAAAAGCTTACAAAAAACCACAATTATTGGCACGTTGACATAATTTTGGCACCCCCAAAAACTACAATTATTGGCACTCTTTAAACAGAAAAACATCATGTTTTATATATTATTTTATTTACATATGCTTTCAAAATGTTTTATTTAAAATTATAAAATAATAGATAAATATAAATTAAAATATACATAAATGTTTTTCAAAGGCAAATAAACAAAAAATATTATTTTCTTCGTTGGAAATTTAATTAATTTAAATAAGTACATATTATAAAATTAGTAGTTTGTAAAGGAAACAAACAAAAAATTGTTTTTAATATTATTTAAATCATTATAGAATTTAATAAATTCAAGAAAGTAAAATAGTATGTATTTTTTTAAAAAGTATACGTATGAATATAATAATAAGATGTTAGATCTTTTTGCTCTGAACAAACCTGAAATTGGTACAGAAAAACGCATTTACCCCAAAAATCAATGAATAACGGTTGCATGATATAAATATTGTCACTCACAAAAGTACAACTATTGGCAGTGCCAATAATTGTAGCTACATAGGATGTAATTATTGGCACCACGCTGACCCCAGTTTTTTTAACCCAATTATTTGCACCCTTTTTATTAATAAAACAATAACTTTTTTAACAAAATATATTTACAAACGACTTATTTAATGCATGTTTTCATTAAAAAATATAAAAGGAAGTAGTGAAA
Organism: Cheilosia scutellata; assembly: GCA_955612985.1. Classification (NCBI taxonomy): domain Eukaryota; kingdom Metazoa; phylum Arthropoda; class Insecta; order Diptera; family Syrphidae; genus Cheilosia; species Cheilosia scutellata. The sequence continues at coordinate 72,687,678 of OY015312.1, forward strand.
AAAAAACTTACAAAATTATACGTCCTTAACCAAAACATTGAAAATTTTGAAGTTTTGATTTTTTGTCGCACGTGATTTTACTTTCACTTATAAAACAGAACTGGAAAGGAATGTCTCCAAACTAAAGACACAGAAATATGAGAAAATTTAGCAAATTCAAAATAAAATATGAATTGACTTATTCGAACAAAGGGTTATTGAGAAAATCACTGTTGAATGATGGGGTGCCAATAGTTGGGTCAAAAATTGGGGGTGCCAATAATTGTAGTCGTTACGCTATATTTACTTTATGAGGTCTCCGGTGACTCCTTCCTGGTGTTACAAATCTAATGACAAAGTAAATATATATACCTTCCTCTGGAGGGTATAAGAACACAGAGCTCAAAAGGTGCAAAAACACAAATAGATTTTGGCTCGCACATGAAATTATCTCCTAATATCCAAAGCTAGCTAGCTTCAATTAAAATTATTACATTTTCTAATTGTATAAACTTTGTAATTTAAAGCTTTTTGTTCAACTTTAGGATAGGTTTTATATATAGGTTAGGTACCTACAGCAAGTTCCGTAGCCTGGGAAACTTCTAGCCCCTCTTTTTGCCTACTAATTCTTTTTTCAATCTGTATATCTGCTATAATTTGCTTTGTTTTTTAACTTCGAAGAAATTTGCAAAAACTTGGACTCTTTATTATCGGGTTTTACTTAAAATCTAGTTCTTAGTCATAAGCGTCGGTCAAGTCTCGTAAGCACTCATACCTAACTTACTAACTTAAGACTAAGGAAGATATTAGTCACCCCATACACCAATGAGTCAAGGGGCCCATGTTTTTAAAGCAATAATTGTGGTCCTTCGAACCGGGTACGACTTTCGATTTTGAATAAGCCAGAGATTCCTATCGAAAAGATTTCGCTAGTCGCTACAGACAAATTTGGAGCTTTTGAAAAATTTACTTCCTGGGTTTTTGGAAACACTGATGCCGGCTGCGCGCCGGGACTATTTGACTACACACGTTTGAATGATACAAAACTTTCCTTAACCCATTAAGTACCCATTGAAAATTTAAAACTATTGTAAAAGTTTACTTTTTTGACTTTTTTCCTCGATCCAAAAAAACATTTTTTTGAAAAAGTTTCTTCACACAAATCTAATAGCTATCTAGTGACTGCAAACAAATTATTTCAAAAATCTCTTCGCTAATATTTTTTATGATTTTTTGAAAATTGCTAAAAATTACTATTTTAGCTACTTTTTCTTGTTGCAGAATAAAACGCAAACCGTGTTCAATATAATTAACAAAAGACCTTTATTCAATTAGGTATAGAAAGCGAATGTACAGAATAATGATTTGGGCAAAAGAAAAACAATGCGTTAATAATGTACATAGGTTCTGTTAAGATTTGAGAGAGTTAGAGTATTGTGTTGTTAGTGTTTTAATAATTAAGAAAAAGTATACAGTGGTGCAAAAAACTATTTCAACATTTCTTCTTTTCATACAAAATTTTTCTGAGATCATCCCATTCAAAAAATCATAAAAAAATATTCGTGAAGAGATTTTTGATTTAAATTAAATTTACAAAAGTTCTAAATTTTCAATGGCTTAAGGAAAGTTTTGTATCATTCAAACGGAATTTAAATGACCTTTCCATTGATGGCAAAATTTACATGAAGTAAGTTAAAATTTATGAGTAGATTAACTTTACTTTTGTGCAAATAATTTTGCCACTGACTGTACTTCAAAACTTTCATATGCATAAACGTTCACCAGCTCTTGGACTATAATTATGTAATCATATATTATTATTAGTTACCAATTAACGTCGTTTTATATTTTAGAAGTGAAACATTTTTAACGATGCATATGGTCCACTAAGTGGCATTTCCGTTCCGGCATGATGTAAACTTATTGAATTTTAAAGACATTTTATTATTTCTGAGTACCCTTATCCTGGCAATTTATCTACCTTTGTCAGTTTGAAATGAAAAGTGATTGATTGCCTTAAAAATAGCTTGTCGGCAGTTTATATTGATTTATTAAATTGAATTTTTTCTCAAGCGTAATCCATGATACGGATAGCTTATGAGGGTGTGAGGTGAGGTGCATTGTTAAAAATTTTTCTTCATACCGTTCTTGACGTATTGAGGATTGACATTATTTGATATGCTTCAAAAATGAAATATTGTAAATACATGGATTCGCAATTTCGGAATTGGACAACTGTCGATCAAGTTTTTGGTACAGCAGTGGAATAATTTATTATGATTATGATTGATTTGTTATATTTATTACATCGAAAAGAACGGTTGAATCGAAATAGCTAATACTCCTGGAAACAGTAAATTTAATATTCTACGGTCTGCCTTCGTCAAATTTGAGCTACAAAATCGTATATCATCTGATTTTATTCACGTAACATTTTATTCATACTCTATAGTCTATATTATTATTATAGAGATACTTACCTATGCTGTACTATTCTATACCTGCAGTGAAATTCATTTCAAACATGAAATCATTTCGTGGACCCAACTTAATTCGCCGGGGACTTAAAGTTTGAATTGGAAAATACCAACTGCAAATGTTTCATGGCCTGGCCTTACTACGCCTTTACCCTGTTATTGGTACACAGAGACAGAGTCCCTCGACATCCTGCAATTTCGATTATTGTTATGGCCATATATGATTTGAAAATGTACACATATCTACTATTGCACTTAGTCGTCAGTAACTTTTTTATTTTTGTTAATCTAATTCCATTGGGAACTTTGAATAATTTGTATGTTCCATTTTTAAATAGGAAAATTGATTAATATTGAAAGGGCATTATGAATAAATGCTAAAGGAGTAGGAGTGGATACTATGTAGTTATCACTAGGAAATTTATCTTTTTGCTTTTACCTTAGGACAAAAGTGTGTTTCATCGTTTTTGCTCAATAGTTGGTTGTACATAATATACATACTATTTGGGTATAGTTAGTTACACTCAGAGAAAAATCGCAAGCTAAAATCAAGTATGCTCAAGCTTGATTTTAGATTTTTTCATTCTTACGTGCTAAATCTTAATATGACACCAATTGTTCTTGAAATAAGCCGAAACAATCTTATTTCAAGCTTGTTCATGATTGAAACAAGTGCAACAATACTTTAACTGCATGCGCATGTACTTTATTTTGATTTCTATTCGTTCCTAAAATTCACACTCACTTACTGAGTGAATTCTCATAAGGCAACATTGAAAATTTAATATTATTACCTATGATATCTATACTGATGTGAAATGTGAATGAATGATGTGATGATATATTATAAGATGGTAGGTAATTAAGATCTTAGGTTTAGATCTTGAATACCCAAAATACATTTTTTTTTTCAGGCATCGCATAATGTAAGAACCACATTCTTAAATCAATCCCGAAACATCTTGAATACCCAAAATAAATTTTTTTCAGACATCGCATAATGTAAGAACCACATTCTTAAATCAATCCCGAAACAGGATTGAAGTAAGATTTTTTGGTCTTGAAAAAAACGAGCTCAAAATAAGATTTTCGTACTTGAAATAAGATTTTCCGAGATTACCATACTTTCGTCAATGAACGAGCTTGATCTGACACTGATATTCTTGATTTTAGCTCGTTTTTCCTCTGAGTGTATGCTTATGATTTTTATTTCAGGTAAAAAAGCAATTCATTTAGATAAACTGGCTTGGCTGAAGGCCGTCCACAACAAACAAATTAATTTTACTGTTTATTTTGATGTATCTATAGGTATTGAAATATATACTGCTTTCTTTTAAAATTTTTAAATTTATACATAAAGAAACTTCCCATCCTCGGTCCACGTCTAGTACCTATACTTAAGAAAATATTTTTTTTCGGAATACCTTTAGTATGGTGCAATTCGCAATAAAGTGGAACATATCCTCGCTTCAATGAAAGTGATGGTTCAAATTTATGTAGTATTGGCGGTATAATGATGACTGTGTCTCATTTACACATCTGTCATAAGTTCTCTTCTCCACCAAGATGTTTTAAAATGCTTGATCCAATGAAGTCGGGTGATCATTTGGTGTGACTTGTAGGTACTATATAACGGGTTTTTCAACAGGGACGCTACAAAAGTAGAGCGACAGGGACACGGACAGCAAACGACGATGAGTTTCTTGCCGCTATTTTGACATTTCTCTTCAGTAAGGTTTGCCATTTCATGATGGAAAGATATACGAGCCAACAACGAGTCGAAATTATTAAAATTTACTACCGAAATTCGGAGTCAGTGGCCTCAACGTTAAGAGCGCTACGTCCAATTTATGGTCGTCATAATCGTTCTAGCAGATCAACAATTGAGCGTCTAGTGGAAAAATTTGAATCCACAGGCACAGTACAAAATGTTCCCGTGCCAGTGAGACAAAGAAGTGCCCGTAGCTTCAGTTGAAGAAAGCCCAAATGTGTCTCTCACACGTCGTTCTCAAGCGTTGGGCATCTCTGTGACGTCGTTGTGGCGAATTTTGCGAAAAGATCTTGGCCTACATCCTTACAAGATTAAATTAGACTATTTCCTGTGGGGCTACGTCAAGTCTATGGTCTATGCCAACAAGCCAGCGACGATTGATGAACTTTGTTCGAATATCGAACGTGAAATTGCAGCAGTATCGGCCGATTTATGCTTGAAAACCGTCGAAAATTGGGTTCAGCGTCTGGACTTCTGCAAGCGTGCCCGTGGTGGCCATGCAAAAGAAATCGAGTTCCATCCATAATGGCATCGAACGTACTTTCACAGGAATAAAGAATTTCATTGATATCCAAAACCGTTTTAGTTTTATTTAAAAAAACTTTTGTAGCGCTCTTATTGAAAAACCCTGTACCTGCCCCAGATTAAGCTTTAGCGTATCCAGGAAAAGAGGCGCAACGCCTGCGTCCAGGTAAAGCATGTAATTTGGAGAACTAGAAATCTGATAACTCGCCTGATGAAATATAGCTGAACTTTTCTATATATTCAAAGGAGCTATAACTAGTCTCAGGATTGAGCTGATTACTACAATTACCCCAGACTGCACCGATTTCCCGTAGTATCTACAACCGCCGTGTATGAATATCATCATTTTGGACTTTAATAAATTTGGATACAGTTAAGTTCCAAGTTTTGCAGTACTAGCCCAGTCTATCTGTATTGTACTTATCTACGGTATAGTACTTATCTACGTTATCTTCGACTCTGCGTACATTGATCTCAATACAATTCTTACTTAAGATAACATTCAGTATCCATTGAGCTTCTAAAACAGGGGTTCACATGATGCACCGTGACAAGCCGCTTGAAAGTCTATAAAGAAGGCATATAACTTTTTGTCTCTCTTTTTATAAATCTCCGCAATGTTAAAAAGTAGTTGGTCGGTACGGTAGTTGAATAACCACATCAAAAACCTTTTTGAAATTCTAACAGGATCTATTTCCTTTTCACACACACAGAACTTCACTTAAAGAGTCATTTTTGTCCTAAAATCAAATGACGGACGCTGCGAGTCATTTAGAATTTTCCGATGGGATGCCATTTAAATGACGAGCGAAGAAATGGCGATCACACGGTAATGACTTGCTTCATCAAAACGGCAAATGTCACCTTTTCTATTACATATTTCGATTTCGCGACATTTAACTGTTTTGTGATCAGATGACAATGACCTATGAGAAAAATATAGCTACTGTCAAGTGCGACTTTTTTAATTAAATTAAATAGGAGATAGAGGTGAAAAGAAAAAAAAAATACTATAATAAATAAAAAATGTCAAAAAGAACAAACCAACACAAATATGCGAGAGAGGGTTTCAGCGGAAGCACGACTGGCAATCACGCAGCGCTACCTGCCCACTGACTGGTGAGAGTTTTCGATCGCTGCGATTCCTTTTCCGTATATCGCAGCCAACGCAACGATAACGTGCATCATTCCGGACGAAATCTCTCTTCACATTCCCATGGAATGTCCGGCACTCTTTCGCCTTAGAAAGAATGTCCTTCGCGAAGAAATCAAATCTTTCTGAAATACCCCTAGAGAAGATACATACTTGGCTTCCTGACTGTCTCCGGAGTAAAGAGATTGCTCTAGGACCCTACCAGGGAAGGCACCTTTAGAGAGGCCGCAGTGCCAGAGCACAATGAAGGCTCTTCCGACTTAATACCTAATCTAATCTAATCTAACACGTCCTTTCGCCACGAGACAAAAATCCAAATGAAAGCACAGATATCGTATTAAATGCTTCGTCATTTGTCATTTGCGTAGAAAAATGCCATAGCATGAATTTCGTACCTTGTCATTTTTTGGAGGGTGCCATTTAAATGGCACAACAGGCAAAAATTTTAGTCATTTGTCCTAGGCATTTTTTTCCGCCATTTAAATGGCACAAAATTCTTGTCATTTGCTACGCCATTTTCCTAGTCATTTAAATGGCGCCGAAAATATTACCCCAAAAATGGCGATCACACAGAACGACATTTAAATGACTGCTTTGTGACGAGATTTTTACGTCAGAGCGTCATTTAAATGACTCAAAAAATGGCCGTGTAATCGTAGCTTAAGGCCTTTCTTTTCAACTTTTCGAATTCCGGTAAAGAGTACCTACCTAACCTATACATAATAATTTAAAAAAATCACAATCGGATATATGGTTTTTATGGAGGAAAAGAGAAACAGAAAATCTAAATGGGCAACAATTCTATAAATCTTGAAAAAAAATCATGGATATCGGAAAAATAGTTCCAGAGACCGCGTCTACCCTGAAAACACTGTGAGGTAGAAAGAGTAGCACTGATGGTAGAAAGAGACCTCAACAGACTTCGAGTGCGCAACTGAAGGCTGTTAACTAAGGACCGGGCTAACTGGAACTTTTAACTTTTTAGTTAAATGCCTCGGTTTACCTCGAATTGTTGATCCGATTAAGTAAGTAAGTAAGCTTGCATATTTGTATTAAAATCAACTCGACAACCCGGCGGTATTTAACCTTGCATCCAAAATGCTCGTTTTCTTTAGAAAGAAATTTGTGTCCCAAAGATCGTGATGAAAAAACCTTATGTGTATAATAGGAGAATGCAGAAGTTAATTTGTTCCGACTTCACTGACATCAAAGTACATTACAATTTATAACCACTCAAATATTCCTTCAAAAGAAATCAAGACGACATTCCCAGTACAGCTCTACCTAACTGCACTGCTTCAATTTAAATTCTCCGGAAAGAACAGTCACTTTGGTATCGTACTCGTACCTACTCAGAAAGGAAGCGAAACGAATAAGGAATCAAACGGCATTACATAATTATTACTTTCCAAGCTCAGCAAAGCAAATAAATTCGCTGCACAGAGCTACAAACTCGAATATTAAAAATGTATCTCAATCCACATAAATGTGTGTTTGAAATGAGTACAACTTACTACACACATTATTTTTTTTAAACAAGATTTCATATTCTAGATTTTTCTTTATAAATGTTTACTTTATTTTCATATAAGTTTAACAGATTTCCGTTCAACATATTTTCGTTAATGTACTTTAATGTATATATCATATCATGTCGCTTGCATTGTAAGCTTTGCCTTTACAGTTTCATTAACGATGGAATTTCAACATGCTTTGACTTCGAAATTATGCCTAACAAAGAAACATACCCTCAAGTGAAATTTCAATTTTCACCACAGTTTCCCATGGAAAAATTAACATCCCTAACATAAAAGAAAATAATAATTACAGCCCTCTCTCCCTTTGCTTCACTTAGTGCCTATTGGATGAAGTAAACATCGAATGAATATGCACAAAGTACCTACATAGTATTCTTGGTCCCATATTGTTTATAAAAATTATTGTGTATTACAATATACATCCATTTGATATGATAGATATACAAATTGTGTGAAGTTTTTTTTTCCATTAAAACTCAAAGAGTTATATTATTATTGATTCTACTTGGTATCCGTATAATGGTGTACATAGTTTTGTACGTACCTCACCTTGGAGCCTAATCATCGTCAGAATATCTGTATGAATAAAAAAAATAAAAAATAAAAAAAAAATGTTTCTACAAGATGAACGTGAATCAACTTCACCTGAATAATCTGCATTTCCATTAAGAGCGTTGCAATGACATCCACAGCAAAATGAATGTGTCTGCTATTTTTTAAGACAGTATTCTACTGGCGGCGCTTAAAAAAAATTGTGTCTTCTATGCGGGAGGTTATGTGCATCATCCCCAAATGCGCATAGAATGTTCAAACGTGTTAAGAGGACAATCTATTAGGGACAATCACGTTTTTACTTCTTTCTTTTTGACATAAAAAAAAGAGTTACACTGTGCTGCAATGTAAGCAAACAGTCTTTTTATCTATTTTTCAAAAGGATTTTGTACCGACGAAGTGGTAGTCAACCGTATAGCTACCACTATACCTGAGGATATATCAAAGAAATGAGATGAAATCTTTCTGTTTTTTTGTTCTGCGCTGTGTGTTTGTATACGCTTTCGGGTTGCTTCTAAAAAATGAACAAAAATGTGTTACGAATCCAAGATTTGCATTCAAATTTTGTACACAGATATAAAAATAATGCCTTTAACGTGTAGGTACTGTATATAACACAGAATTGGGTATATCTACCTGTAATACCATTATGGATTTGACGAGGTTCCCCTCATCAACAACAGATGTGTATTCAATTTTAATAAAAAGGTATTTGTAAGTGCAAATGAAGGCAAGTCAGATGAGGAATCCAAGTGATACGCCACTAAGCTGGCACATCAATCGACTTAATGCTACTGAAAAAATATATAAAATTTCAGAAAAGGCTAAACTGGCAGCATGTCTTAAGGGAAAAGACGGTTATGAGTTGTTAAGTCTACATGATTTTTGAGATGGTTCAAAATACATGGTGATGGTAAATCTTTCTCATAACCAGCATAAGGGCTGGGCCATGCAGTGAGTGGCAAAAATATTACCGATTAAAAAAGCATAATGAGTGTGTAAATAATGAATTTGATACTGTAATTAGTACTTTTTTTTTTTTTTTTTGGATGCGCCAATGGATGTGGTAATCTTCTAAAGATGCGGTAGCCCGCTACCAACATGCACGATTCGCAAACCCGAATAATCGATGCCGGGAGTGCGCCTAAACGTACTAATCCACACCCCACACACTTCAACCACTCTCCCCGCGGGACTGCCGTTAGGTATTACTTCGTGGGGTTGGTTAGCATTCAAGCTATTCGTGTTGTGTCACCTGCTTCTGGTGTTTCTGTGGCCTCTGAGGCTTCTCCTGTGGCTTTTCTTAGCCTTTCTATTCTCCGTAGCTCGTTTTGTACGATGGTTATAAAATTGCATAATTCCGCCCAATTCTCTTCAGACTGCAACATGTGGTCGATGATTAGTGACGGGCTGGGCAAAGTATTTCTCCATGCCATGAAGCGTGGGCAATAAAATACTGCGTGCTCCGTGTCTTCATCTTCATTTACGCATTCGGGGCAAGATGGTGAGCTGTCGTGCCCAAAACGGTGCAGATACTTCCGATAGCCACCGTGGCCTGACAGGAACTGTGTAAGGTTGTAGTTACAGTCTCCATGGTTACGTTCTATCCATTCCTGGATTGACGGTATAAGTTTGTTTGTCCATCTGCCTTTCGTTGTGCTATTCCAGCGAGCTTGCCACATAGCTATTGACGCAGCCTTTTCTTCAGATTTAATCCTCTTGATTTCACTGCCATCGTATTGGTTTAAGGCTCTTTTGTTATATATCCTTAACATTTCGTCTGCAAGAATGTCGACGGGAACCATTCCAGCTATAACAAAGGCGGCCTCGTCCGAGATGGTTCAGAAGCCGCTGATTGTCCTTAGCGCGCAGAGCCTGTATGTTGACAATAGTCTCCTTTTGGTCTCCTTTGTCCTCAGTGCCTGCGCCCAGACTGGAGCTGCATACAACAGGACAGATGTAACAACTCTGGAAAGTAGGATCCTTCTTGCGTATCCAGGTCCACCAATGTTAGGCATTATGCGCGAGAGAGCTCCCTGCATTTGCGATGCTTTCTTGGCTAAATAGTCCACGTGTGTTTTAAACCGCAATCTATTGTCCAGCATTACTCCAAGGTATTTAACAGCTTCTTTGGACCTGATTATTTGGTTACCAACCTGGAAGTTGGCAAACTCTACAGTTTTTCGGCTGGTTATGAGGACAGCTTCTGTTTTATGATCAGCTAGTTCCAGGCTGGCGATTACTAGCCACTCCTTTATCCGGGCAATTGCTTCGTTTGTAACGGATTCAACTGTACGAATCTGTTTACCTACTGTCACAACTGCAATGTCATCGGCGAATCCAATTATCGTCACTCCCTCAGGCAGCGCCAATCGTAAGACTCCGTCGTACATGATGTTCCACAATAACGGCCCTAAGACCGATCTGTAATTAGTACTGTGTTTTGTTCATTGGAAAAAATGATCTGATTAATTTTGCTATAGAGTATAGATATTTTCGATTTGAAAAATTAAAAATTAAAAATTAAAAAAGAAAGCTGATCAGAAAGAAGATGTTTGTATATCGCTGAAAGGCTTAAATATAAAGAGTCATCGAACAATGAGATTGTATGTGGTTGCTGTTGCCACATAGTTATGGAGCGACAAGCTACATTTATGATTAACGTAGGTCTGTTTTTAATTCTGTTCTATTATTTTAAAGTGCAATATTGAGGGTGAAAGAATGTACTATCATGTCATGTCTGAAATGAAGGTAAAAGCTTTGACTTCAATTGTGGAAAGCCGTCCTGCTGTATGCCATAAGATATGCTTTGAGACTGACATCCGAAAGTATTGGATGAATCGGTCTTTATGCGTTCGAAAATTGTTGCGTTGAAATTCACCATAAATTGTTTTTTTTTTGTTTATTGTATATCTCCTTTTTTCTCAAGAGCCATGAAATATGAAGACATCTTTCTGACCATTTGGCAAATACATTTTCACAACTAAATAAATAACCAGTTGCTGTTTGAACTTGTCGCTTTGCATGGCCAGCCAAGCCCTAAGGCTAAGGCAACTAAGGGATGCGGCTGCTGTTTTTGCATAAGTGCTCTCAAGTGAATGTGGCTCATTCTCATCTGACAAAAAAATATTTGTTCGACTACAACCTCTATCTACCATAGATGAAAAAAAGTTCACATAATTCTTCTACAACTTGTCACAGATTAAGGATTTAGTAATAGTTCGGGAGTAGTTAAACATCTAATAGGAGACATATTGTATTATCATATGGATCCAGACCAAGAGAACTTACCTGTGACACGCTCAGTATGATTCAGAATACCATACCAGCTGTACGAAAATATTATGGAGCCTATTGGGTAAGCTACTAGCTATAAGAGAGAATATCAATGACAAACACAATGCAACTTAATTTTATATATGTAACTAGCGGACTCTGCGAACTTCGTCTCGCCCCAATTTAACGCCTTCAGATAAACTCCAGGGTGGATAATAAAACACAGATAGCTAGTTCAAATTTCAATGTGATTTTTATTTGAATGGAATCGAAATCATTAGAGAGCGATGTGATAAACAATGTTTTTCGATTTTTTTTCCGGCGCATGAACAAACAGCTGACCGTGAGAAAAACAGGGAAATTCGAGATTAATCCCACAGACTTCCAACGATTGGCCTTGCGATTTATTGATTGTCATCGCAAAAGCCAATCGAACGGGGAACTCAATCCGCTTGAATTGGAATGGAACATCATTTGGAATAATTGGAATTCGTATTGGGATTACGGACTTCCTCTCCTTTGAATTTGCCCTTGCTGATCGTCGCTTGAAACACATTGTTCATCACTTCATCAGTTTCTTGATTGACAACCGCGTACCGTTGCACAATTTCGGATGATTCAGATTCCGCAACATGATTATGATCGATTCCACCTTCAGCTGTATATTATGCGGTGGAGTTCCTGGTACATCAAGCGAGTTTGAATGCCCTCAACCCAATTGGATAACCTCACTTTTTACACGAAAACTTATTTTCTGAAAAAATGATCGAATTGATAAATCGCATTGAATTTCAATTGATCGCAAATGTGATGCGCGATATACGACTATCCGGAATCAGTGTAATAATACCCAAAACTCGAATCAATTGCAGCAAAAAAATAGCACATTTGCTCAATAGAAAATGTCAATGCGAAAAGGACACCTAGCGCCATCTATTATTTATGTCGTTAACTTCTCCACCCAAAATGCACACAAAACAATGAATTTCACAATTATCCGTAATTTTCCAAGCTTCCAAATAAATAAATTTTCCGAGTTTTCCCCTAAAAATTTTCTATTTTTCCATTTGAAAAGGCATTGCGGAACAATTGCACACAAAATTCCATACAAAAAATCAATTTTCGCTTTTTCCAATTTTCCGATTTTCTGGAGGGTTTTCCCAAAATGTTATTTCGTAAAAAATTTCAGCCAAATCGGTCCAGCCGTTCTCAATTGATGAATTACTATACATTTTTGGCACCATTTTTATATATATACATATATATTCTCTCCGATTTATTATTATATGGAGTCGATGCTATAGCGCAACCATAGCGAACCGCGAATTGGCAGACATAAGAATACGCAAGCGAAAGTGTCGAATCCAATTAAAACAGGAGGAAAAGTTTAAATATCTCGGATTCTTATTTACTAGATATGTATATGGAACGAGAAGTGGCGAATTTTCTTTTAGGACTCCCTAAGCTGGGTCAATTTTCAGACAAAGCTACATCATTCTGCTATCAGGACAACCGGCTTTTATCTCAAAGCAAAGTTATAGGTCTTTAGTTCCCCATTTTTGTTCAGCTCTGCCCTAGGGTAATGCAATTTGGGTACAAACTGAGAGAATAAAATCGCCGGTACAAGCTGCGGAAATGAAATGCTTTCGTTACATTGCAGGGTAGTTATTAGAGATCGTATAAGTAACACCAGATTGAGCATCTCAATATCGAGCATCTATACTACTTCAAGCGCTATGGAATTCGTGGGTACATCAAGTCTAATATCTTTTTAGCAGTACCTACCCCTGATGATTTAGAGTCGATGGCGAAAGATCGAGAACGAGAGTCCGCACTTAATTATCCTACAACCGCGATAGACGGGACCAGGCGCGTGGTGGGAACAAATTTGCTACCGGGATTTTAAATTGAAAACGCCCCTCTCCCTTCTTTGAAAAAATTTCAATTTTAAAAACAATTACATATAGGTAGGTAGGTACATACGAGCCCAAACGCAAAATAGTTGGTCTACCGAAGATAAAATAAAAACATGTGCTGATTCTTGAATTCTTTCCAACTAGACCACCATTTTTTGTCGATTATATAAAGATTTATTTATTCTTAATAGATAAAGGTGATAAAAAGAAGGCGACTTCATTGAAATAATGTTATGGAGTGAGCTTATAAAACTGAATAACTTATTGAAGACTTTTTACGACGCAAAATAGTTAGTCTACTAGTCTTTATTTTCATTTTACCACTGTATTACTGGGCCTCTGGCATTGATAACAGCTTCTAAGCGCCGTGGCATAGTGTCAACTAATTTTTGACACTCTTCGGAGCCGAAAGTTTCCAAGATATTTGTTATCTTGGCCCTTAATTTTGGAAGTATCTTGTCGCAGTTTTTGCTTCATTTTATGCCAAACGGTTTCGATTGGTAAAAGGTCAGGGCTGCTGGAAGGCCATTACACTAAAGGAATTCCTTCAGCAGTTAACCACGCCATTGTCGATCTAGCAGTATGGCAAGAAGCACCGTCCTGTTGGGAAATATAGTCTCCCTCACTTGGTTGAAGACCAGTTATTGTTGAAAGAAGCTCTTCTTCTAAAATGTCTTGGTACTTGGCAGCATTGACCAGTCCATTGACATAATGTAAGTTGTCCATGCCACGCCCAGACGTGTATCCCCATACCATTAGATGTGCTGGGAACTTGACTGTTGCTTCAGGCAGTCTTTGTGAAAGGCTTATTTTGAATTTCTTACCACACGTATGCGTTCGTCACCAACGCAGACTTCAAATCTGGACTAATCACTCCAAATAACAGACCGCCATTGACTTAAAGTCCAGTTGTGCATTGTTTGGCCCACTCAAGTCGTTTTTTCTTCTGATTAGGTATCAAAAGTAGTTTTTCTTTTGCCTGTGTTTTTAATGAATTGAGAAGCTTTATGTTTTGTAAAATTCAAAAAACCTTATAAAATTTATATCCCATTTTTTTCATCGTCCGCTTACGAGGGTCGATCGAAATGCTTTTTTGAATTTGTTCTCTCCATTGGACAGTTATTGCTGCAGCAGTTTTGCGCCGATTTTCTTTTATTATTTTCTTTAAAACCCGGCAAATACGAGGTATTGCTATCGGTGGACGCGCAGTTTTCTTACTTGTCTCAACATTTTCCAATTTTTTGAATTTTGTAATAATGTTCTGCACTAATGAGCGTTCTGAGCAATTTTATAACTCGACAATCCCGTTTTAAATGCCTTAATTATCGATTCTTTTAGGACTCGTAATAATGCAACGCCACTCGCCATGGTGAACATGAAACTGATGCCTACTTGCATAAAAACAGAGATCATTCAACAACAAATAGGGTTTATGCCATTTTTTTCATAGCGGTTCACCAAAACAGTGTTTAAATAGTACTAGACCAAGAATTTTGCATTCAAAAGAGAGTAAACCAACTCTTATGCATCTATCTTTGTTTGAGATAATAGAGAAAATCGTAACGATGGCTTTTTTAAATTTTGTTTCATTTAGCCTAATTTACTAAGAATAATTACTGTATTACATGGCACACATTTTTAAATAAATAACTATTTACAACCACAATAAATTTAAGTATGAAAAACGATTAATCTGTTTATTCAAAAATAGACCAACTATTTTGCGTTTGGGTCGTATATTATACTCGTAGTACCAAAATATTTTATAAACTCCAATTTTATTGCATAATATTCATAAACAGACTAGCGGACCCGGCAAACGTTGTTTGCCTGCTCGTTGCTCGTACTTTACTTTTGACTGTTTTTGAACGAAAGTAACGAAATTTTGAAATTTGTATTCTCTTCTTTGCATTCTAAACAAAAAGGTTGCATCCTTATATTCAACGGAAATAGAACCGTTTCATTTGGTTCAAGTTTTGTGTAGAGCAGCACAACCAGTGTTGCCACTAAAAAGAAGTGAATCCGGTCAAATCTGACCGAATGACCGGATTTTTATTTTCTAAATCCGGTTAAAAAATCCGGTCAAAAGTTGAAATGAGAATTTTTGACCTGAAACCCGGTCAAAAAGAGAAAATACCTATACCTACCTATACAATTTACGAATTTTTATGTTCACCTGCATTATTGATGTTTGGAAAACGTTTTTATAATAGGTATGTGAATCTTGAGTTTGTGGACTTGTTTTTTATTTCGTTTGTTTAAAATTTACTGAAATTATTTTTACATTTTATATGACATGTTTTAAGTTCTGAAATAGACTTTTGCATGGCCATACACGGATTCCAATGAACGTCGTGTCCAGCGACACAGGTAGATTTTGAGTGAATAATGGAGAAAGGTAGATAGCATAGAAAATCTGCTTTCAGAAATAATTCTGTCACGTTCTTTTTCGCATCGTTGTGCTTTCGATACACATCTTCATTTGATATTTGCGTTAATAGAGTGAGGACGTCAAAAACGGGCGTCCGCTTCGGCTTAAACATAGAATTTGTTTGTGTTTTCAATTTCACTATTATTTTACCTGCCAAATTTTATTTCATTGCAATGACGCCTGGTTTTTGTGTGTAGCCAAATCGTTAATGGAAATGAAAGTCATGGGAGGACATGTATGGCCAGGCCGTGTGTCAATTGGGCTAAATAATTATTCTCGGATAATTTTCTGTTACTTGAAAAGAGTAGTTCACCAAACTCCAATCTGAGATTTATCGAATTTCACACTTTAATTAATTGAAGTTCATTGTTTAATTTCCTCTTCAAAATTCTAGCAAAAGAAAACGTCAAAAAATAAGATAATTTATTATACTGCTCCAGGAGCAGAATTCCATACGTGATGTTGTAGTCCTATTATTCGCATTAAATTGGTTTCTGTTTGAACTTGGGAGCATGTTCGTAATGTATGGCAAAGTTATATTCAAATTATAGAAATATTTATTTATAGTCAGTAGGGCAATTTTATTTTTCCAGTCAAAAAAGGGTTTTCCGGTTAAAAACATTTTTCGTTCCGGTCAAAAAACGGTTAGGCCGGATTTCAAAATTTTCTCCGGTCAGATTAAACAGATTCCGGTCAGATATGACCGGAATCCGGTCAGAATGGCATCACTGAGCACAACTATTTTCGTGAACGCAACTGTATATTTTTTCCCATGACTGTCGAAAATAGCGTTTGAAATATATTTTTTTGTTATGAGAAGTGTCACGCCCTTTTGTCCAATCCCGCCAGGTTTTGTAAAATGCTTCAATAAGGCAATGTTTAGATATACAGCTAGGTTCCAGAAAACGAGTGAAATCAAAATTGCAAATCGAGTGAATTCGTTTTCAGTGTTCTGCATTTCGAGCGATACGGAAACTTCGAAATCACAATTTCAGTTTGCCTCAATTTCGAAAATTTTGAAATCGAAATCGAATAAATAGCATTTAAAATGTATATATTTTTAATACGGGAGGTACCACGCCCCTTTGTCCAATTTTGATGAAACTTTCACAGAAACACCTTTGGGCCAATAACAAATATTTTCTTAAAATTTGAGTTCAATCAGTTTGGTAGTTTTCTAGATATACGATTTTTTTTCGTATGGGAGGTGACACGGCCTTTTGTGAATAAATCCACCGCGAATTTGTCGGTTATATTTGAACTTCAGTCAATTATTTTAAAAATCTCATGAACTTCAAAGGGTAACATATGCAGTACAAAAATGAGAAGAACTAATTTTAAAATAAGAAAAAATTAATGAACATTATATGTAATTTTTTGAGAATCTATAGCTAGCTCACTTTTACTTTTACATGCATAACTGTTATACTCGCTTTTGGTTTTGCATGTAAAAGTAAAAGTGAGCTAGCTATAGATTCTCAAAAAAATACCCCTATTAAAATTTGTGTCAATTATATTTTCAACTTTTCCTAAAAAATAAAAACACCCCTAAAAACGAAACGCCCCGGGAAAATTCCCGGTTTCCCGTAGGGCCACCACGCGCCTGGACGGGACAATTGAAAATGAATGATAATGCCGTTTGCTTTACCAATACGTGTATTCTCGTTTATGGAAATCAAATTTGAACCATTTCAGTTCTTGCCCCATACCAACATTTTTTTAAACGTTTGTAGAAGAATGTTCCAACCGTCTGATGTAGTTCCAAACGCTCTCTTAAGGTCTAAGAATGCTATGCTTACGCTGAACTTTGTGCATTGCACTTCTTCCAAGAAATTCAACGCGTATTTACATCAATGACGCTTTTTGACCTTTTTTTAAACCGGATCGCTTTAGTAACCAGTATGGAGTTAGGAAGTCAGAAAAATACCTTCCTACAATTTATAATTTCTTTTAATAAGGTGTTTCACTGCGACAGTGATTATAATAAAGCTTTGCTGTAACAATGCTCTAGAGCAGTATAGGTACGTCATTTTACTTAGATTAATCGCTTATATTATCCAAAACACACATTTTTAGACAGTAGGTGTATTTCTTTTCTACGAGGACTTTTTTATGGCAGCTTTTTCCAGCATAGCACCTCGATTATCAACCGACAGATTATATGTATAGTCACTCTTCGGAAGCATTTGGTTCAATTTGAATGACGTTTATTTAATACGTCCAATCTGTGATAGCATGAAGCGCACGTAATACGTATTAAAATAAACTTTTCACCACGAATGCTGAAGAGTATAACGTCTTAAAAAGAGATTTCTCTTGTTCAAACAAAAACGCACAAGGATAGATCAAGGTTGTACGTTACGTACTGTAGAAGGCGATAATAAATTCAACCCTTCAAAGTGGCTCGTTTAAGAGGGAAGGATAGTGTAAAGCCAAAGTACCTACACTGTGTTAAGTAAACTGCCGAATGCTCTTGAACCTTACTTATCTCAAGTATGTGCTACATCTTAGCAAGGACCTAAGGTATTGCGCTTGGCAGTAGTTCATCTAATGAGAATAGTTACAGTGAATTTTATTTGATTAACACATACCAATGCGGTTGTTAATTCTAGGGGACTGTGATAAATTATTCTTTCCTTATGGTGGGTTATTTGCCCACAGGAAGTATCTGTTACATATATATTGTATTGATTGATGACTGAGCTGTGGTTTATTGGCTCGTCCAAAGAGAAAACATTTTAGCAGGATAAGAATGACAAATTGATGATTAATTTTGGCAATGCTTTAGTTGTAGTTTTTACAGTTGAATGACTATAATAATTTAAATGATTTTATATAAAGACGATTTTTAAATGTCTAAACTAAAACTGTGTTTATTTTTCTTTCTTTTTAGAAATATGTGAGCGAATTATCCACAGTGCGCGATTGTGCAACAGAATGCGCCGAAAAAGGTAAGAATTACAATTTAAAATGTGGTGCAGTTCTACGTAAATTGTACTAAAACGGGAAATACTCGTAACGTTTCAAGTTCAGTTCAGTCCTACCATGACAAACATAGTTTGAGGTGGGTGTTGAAGCCGATCCAATACATTTACTTTACTTTAAATGACGCTCACAGTCCGGGGTGGACCGCGACTTCAACTCAATCCCTAGGTAGCTGCCTCCAGTTGCGTACGCGAAGTTGGTTAAGGTCGCTCTCCAATTGTGCGCTCCATATGAGGATGGGTCTTCCTCGGCTTCGTTGTCCCTCTGGGGTGGACTCAAAGATGTGCCGGTGCGTTGTTGTATATACGCTCCACGTGACCTACGCACCTCAGTCGTTTTTTTTTTTATACCCTCCACAGGAAGGTATATTCACTTTGTCATTACATTTGTAACGCCAAGAGGGATTCACCGGAGACTCTAAGGGCCGGTTTGTTCATCTTTGGTTAACTATAATCAACGGTTATTCCAGATGATAATCATAGAATCTGTTTGTTCAGTCAAATTTTAACCAGAGAATCCATGATTTGGTTAGTTAACCAGAGAAATCGATAATCAGCCGATTTTGGTCGGTTACCGGCATTTAACCAAGGAAATTCTAAAATTTTGTTTGTTCAAGCTTTGACATAGCAGTCAAAAACAAAACAGCTTTCTTTCAAAAATAAAAATTAATTTAATAAATAATAAACTCAAAATAGTGTGTTGCTTCGTATCTGCTATGTCGACGCATTTTCAACAACTGACAGATGAATACTATGCAATACAGTGTGGGAAAAAATTGAATGCATTGCTGCGCCTGTGACAATTTTAACCATAGATCAAATCTGACAAATAAACTGGAAAACTGGAACGATTTGTCGCAAATCTATGGTTTGGTGATCAGAGTAGAAAATAAGTGAACAAACACTTTTTGATTACCACAGATATATAATCATGGGTTAAATTAAATCTATGATAACCTAACCGCAGATTTAACCAGCTCTGAACAGACCGGCCCTAAAAGTCTAAAGTATATATACATATTCTGATTCAGGATCACATTCTGAATCGATTTAGCCATGTCCGTCTGTCTGTCTGTTGAAAACACGATAGCGTCCAAACGAATCGACTTAGGTGAATGAAATTTGTGAGAGGACTTCTTTTTACCGTCGTCAGATTGTTATTGAAAAATTGTCTATGTCGGTCAAGTAGTTCTCCTTCCATACAAAACCAATATAAGACACATGCGTGTACCTGTACAGTATATGGCAAACATTTTGGCATGACTTTTATGCAGTGGAGGGCATCAAAGCATCGGCCAGGCCGATGATAACACTTTTACTTGTTTTTTTTTTAGCATTTTGGTCATCGTCGCTATATAGCTCCTACATACTCCATCAATTGATAAGGACCATGTTTCTGCACCATTCACCAAAACCGGTATGATTAGGGTATTTTACAATATTTCCTTGGTTCTGTGAGAGGGTGCTTTACTTCTTAGCCCGAAGAAACAGCGTTTGTGAAGAGTGATTATTCGCTTGATCTCTGGGCGCGCCGTTGTCATTTTGCGTCGTAGTTGTAGATGTGGACAAAATCTTTAACTATACAGCATGTATATTTATTTCGTTTTGTCCTCATTAACAGCCAGACACTCTTCGCCGCCTGAAAGCCCACTGAGTTCTCCCGATAATGTCAATATTATCTGCAGATTCAAGTACATAGTTGAATGATGTTAAAGAAGTTACATGATAGCTGTTGTGAGTGTATGTGCATAGTGTATAAGTAGGTATAGGTATTATATTAATATTATGTACAACATGTATTAGGTTAAGTACTACAATGTATTCTGACAGACATATTAGTCAGTGGTTGAATATGAATTAATGTCATGAACTAAACACCTAAAGTCGTCTAATTCTTTTTGTCTTAAACACTTTCGACTTTCTATCTTTGACGGAATAGTGAACTTTCTCCATCTCCATCCTTTGTAATTTGCGCAGTCCAGAGTATCTTCCTTCTTGTGGATGGATGGACATGAATCGGACTTACCTACTTTCTTCTGACAAAATTTGCGGATATAATTATGTAGGCACATAAGGTACGTTGGTGCACGTTCCTTACCAAGTCATCTCCCGATGCTTTAATTAGCTCTGCCGGTAGGCTATCTGCACCAGCAGTCTTTTTGGACTTAAGTTTGGATAGCGCTATCCTCACCTAGTTTTGGTCGGGTGAACAGAAATTGTGACTATATCAACGTCGATTGAAGGTTTTGTCTGACATCGAAGTTTCGGTCGCCAAAATGCCATTCAACGTTGACAGTTTTGCCACCAATTTTCTGCAATTAATGCTGGTGACGCGTTTGCTGAGAGGTTAAGGGAGACCCGGTCGGCGGTGATAGCGATCACTTGCAATAACAGCCTTGCTCAGTCAAATATTTTAACAGCCTCCGTTGGGTGTTGTTGCACGGTCGATATCCACATCCGTTCGTTGGCTAGTTACATAAGATACATAAGTTACTCCGACGCACAACCCCATAATCTGGAGGGCCAGGTAATTTGCTGAACCCCTTTGATGAAATGGTCTAGTCCAGCGTCAGTAATCCACTTCGCGGATGTGAAAGCTGCCATATTGACTGTTGATTACACCGTTAATTCAATCTGCATGCGAATTCATCCGCCGTATGTACTCTTTCTGAAGACTCGTTCAGTATCTAAGTCATTCCGACTGAGCATTTATAATGTTACCTTCCTCTTCAACACTTGCGCTTATAAGTTTAGCAAGTCCATCACGGATGGGATGAATCAGTACGCGGTGGTCACTTATCTCTTCTATATATGTACTTGCAGATTCATCCATTCAACCTTATACTACGCTATAATATTTGCCACCGTGACCAGGGCCGTAGCCAGGATTTTGTTTCGGGGGATTGCTTCCAAATCTTACGAGGAATTCTTTAAACAAAAAGCTATATACATGGTGTCCCAGTTAAGCAGTATAATCCTTTAAGGGAAGATTCGTGAAGTTCCGCCGAACAGAAAATTGTATGGCAGGGGGGGGGGGTCTCTTTTCATCGTATTTCCCGTTATGGCCCTTCAAAGCATGTGAACTCTATAACTTCTTAACTATTAGAGATACAAAAATTGTATTGTGCATTTTGAAAAGACAATTTAGAAGCGCATATAAGTCTTATGCACTTCGGGTAAATATGTGGAGCTACAAAAAACTCAACATTTTGAAAATCATTTGTTACATGTTTACTTAAAATGCTTTTTTCTCAAAATGTTTACTTAATACTCGCCTCCTGGAATAATACGCCCAAACCAAAGAAAAAGGCGGACAAATATGGCTTACGATATCCTCCGGAAATAAGAGAATTGATCAACCAAAAAAGGAAAGCGCGTAAAAAATGGCAACAGATTCGTTCTCCGCAACATAAAGCACATTTCAACTTTTTGTGCAATTTGTTGAAGACAACTATTAAGGATTTCAAGAATCGTGCGATAGGCTCTTACCTTGAAATCTTAACTGCGAAAAAAGATTCCAATTATTCACTTTGGAAAGCTGTAAAAGGCACCAAAAGGCCTAAAATCCCCGCGCCGCCAATTAAAATAAATCAAAATGAATGTGCAAGGGAAGATAAAGATAAAGCCGATGTTTTTGCAGCCCATCTGGAAGAAACGTTTAAACCGTACGATGGTCAAGTGGTTAACGATAACAACGATGGGTCTAAACTAATATTTGACGATTCAACACTCGCAAGTGCAACGCTAAGAGAACTAAAACACGAGATCGAGGATCTTAAACCTAAGAAAGCCCCGGGCTATGATTTGATCACAGGAGAAGTTCTCAAAGCTCTTCCTAGAAGAGCACTAATTAAGCTTCTCCATATCTTAAATGCTGCACTCAGATTAAAACACGTGCCGAGCCAATGGAAGGTTGCGGAAGTCATAATGGTTCTAAAACCAGGAAAACCGCCAAATGAGGTAAAATCGTACAGACCAATTTCGCTTCTTCCAATCATATCCAAAATTTTCGAGAGGATATTACTAAGGCGTCTACAACCGGTTATAGAAGATAATAATCTTATCCCTGACCATCAGTTTGGGTTCAGAAGTAAGCATTCGACGATTGACCAGGTTCATAGAATTACTGACGTAATCGAGAAAGCATTTGAGGAACGAAAAATATGTTCAAGCTTATTCCTTGATGTCTCGCAAGCCTTTGATAAGGTGTGGCACGAAGGCTTAAAAATAAAATTACGACAAGTTCTCCCCGTACGGCTATACGATATTCTGAAATCATATCTCGGCAATAGACTTTTCCGTGTAAGACATGGAAACGAATACTCGGAGCTAAAAGAAATGTCGGCCGGTGTACTACAAGGAAGTGTTCTTGGGCCGCTTCTCTACCTGTTATATACTCGTGATATACCAAAGGAAGATGACACTATCTTTGCTACGTTTGCCGATGACACCGCTATTCTAGCAGTAGGTAAAACAGTCGAAGAAACAACTGCAAAACTGCAAACCGCATTAAATAAAGTAAATGAATGGACGAGGGAATGGCGAATCGCCCTCAATGAAACTAAATCTGTTCACGTGAACTTGTAACGTGCAGCTGTGTTCGATTGAGCTAAATACAGCTTTGCAATTCCACCTTAAAGTGTGAAGTCAATGAACACACTTCTTAAGGCTTCGTCAAAAATTTCAAGTAGTTTCTTATACACTGACAAGAGGTCGCCAAAATTATTCGGCATCGCACTCGCACACTCTCCCATATAAGCCACATCAGCATTAACTTCCGCCTTTTTCGATTCTAAACTTCGGTCGAGTGTGGTTATATGGCAAGTCAGGTAAAACCAAATTCAATTTAAGTCAGTGGTGTTAGCTAAAATTATAATTTTTCATTAAAGGCCATCCCGTGATCGAAGTTTTTATTCCCAAACGAATAATATTCAGAAATAAATTTCGAGTGATCCTCAAGCCTATACAGCACATGATCAAGGTAAATGCCAACATAAAGTTTCCCGGTCAAATTTTATCACTGATCCGTGAAAATCTTCTAGGTTTTCTAGACTTCACAAGCAACCATTAGTGACCTTCGTGGGTGAATTAGTTGTCCGATCTCACGACCTGATACTGATCGGAAACAATTCCCCTGTACCAGAGTGTCAAAATCAAGCATCAAATATCCGAGTGACTCAGTGTCTCAGCAGCACACAAACCGCGCTGTACATTGTCTGCCTTCGTATTCCAGTGGGAGAAATTTCAATAGAAATGTGTATACTAGCCCCTACTCCGCAATAGGTATACTCTCCTCCGCACAAATAAAATTAAAAGCTCGTCCCAGCACGTTAAAGACGGCTGTGCGAGCCAGCAACATCCTCCGACTACGGTTCCCTTGCCCATCGAGACGAAAATCACATGGCAATGTGAATGTATCAAGCCCCTTGTTCATCTCAGCCCTACTCGTCATCGCAGCAAATGAGGAAACCCAAACAAAAATCAGAATTGTCTCTTCGTACACGCAGTAAGTGCACCCACCGGTAAAGCAACAAATCTACCTGCTCGTCCACGAAACGTATGTATAACAAAAGCTTATTTTCTTTTGGTTATAATTACTATATTGCTATCTGAATATATAATTATATATAAACATATATTCGCAATGAGGATCAGCACTAATGATAAACAGTGAGAAACAAGTTTCGGTTTAGTGATAGAAAGTGTTACGTAAAATTTGATAAAACAAACTACATAGATAAATGAAATAAATCTAAAAATTAAACAAGTAAACATATCAAAACAGATATCCTAACCTAAAACTTAGAACCTAAATAAATTTTTACGGATATTTACATATATTCAACAAAAAAAAAAAAAAACATGCAAATTCAATTCTAAGTACACTAAAACATGAAATAAAAATATAAGTTATAGTTATACATAAACTAGTATCCCTACATAAGAGTACATATGAGTACAGATACCTTTTTTTTTTAGATTAATAGATTAATGAGTTTAAATTTTGATTGTGATCCGATGAGGTTAATGTGCACATAAGCGTCAAGGAAGAGTAGGAATAGTTAAGTTTGTTAGTATTTAAGTCAAAAGGGGATATAGGTTAAATGAATAATTATATAAGCGAAAATGATTTGAATAAGTATATATAATTTCAAATGAAATAATCACTACAGTGAATTAAAGCATTATATTTACATTCAAATGAAAACAAATAGTTTCAATTTATGTTTATGTTATTTTGGTTCATCATTAGAAAGGATATGTTCTAAGTGAAGATAATTAAAAGGTGAGATCAGTACGATGTAGAAAAAGGGGGTGAAACGCGGCTTGAATTTAAGGGGTCATCAAAAGTTTTTAGGTGGGAAATTGATGACATGGTGTGGCACAATCATAGGTGTCATATAAGAGGAGGGTATCCCAATATGGTGGACACAACATCTGAGCCATCATAACATCAAGGGTGTATCTGCTGGAACTTAAATTGGTAATACTTTTTTTTAATATCAAGTGCAATGATATCTAGCACTGGTGTAAGCAAGTTCTTCAGCAACAGAACATACAGTATAATTAGCAGATTTTCCATTTTTCTTCTATTTTCAATTTTAAATTTTCCATTGGCACGATAATAAATTTGTTTTGTGTGGGAGTAGTAGGCAGCAAGAACTCTGACCAATACGGCGAGCTAAGCCGAGCTTATGCCTGCGTGCCAACCCGCTGCCAAATCAAGGGTACAATTCAACATAGCCCAAAAGTAGCTAGTACAGCCTCTCCTCACAAACTTCACATGTAAAAAAACTAATGACTTGTCAATTTTTCTAAACTTGGCCAGAATACCTTTTGCGAACGAAGCCAAATACCTGGGAATGACACTCGACGCAAAGCTGAAATGGAATTCGCACGTGAAAATGAAACGCAAAGAGCTCGAACTCAAATATAGAGAAATATACTGGTTACTTGGAAAACATTCCCAGCTCAGTACCGAGAACAAACTGCTTTTATACAAGCAAGTGCTAAAGCCGGTGTGGACCTACGGTATACAACTTTGGGGTTGCACCAAGAAAACAAATGCCAATATTATACAATCTTTTCAAAATAAAGTGCTTCGAGAAATTGTAAAAGCACCGTGGTATATTAGAAACGACGACATCCACAGGGATCTCGGAATACCTACAATCGAAGCTGAAACTAGAAGCTTTGCGCGAAAGCATAGAAACCGACTAATCGGACACACCAACAATACAGTCCTACAAATTTTTGATGAGAGCAATTTATTGCGCCGACTACAAAGAACAAAACCTTTCGACTTGGCGATATAGGGATTAACCGCGTCAAAATTGCGGAACATGCAGGATCTTTCATTGGAAAGTAACCTGTCAAAAGTTTTCATTTCGTGATAGAAAAATTGCTTGATAAGTTATATCTTAGTTGCAGTATCTACAATTTATATCGAAGGGTGGTGTTTTTAGTCAGTAAGAATCTGACACTACTATGAGCCCTCGCTGTTCTCATAGTGTCTATAGTGTCAAGATTTTCATCACCCTCGGAAAAAAAAAAAAAAAAAAAAAAAAACTTAATAAGTTTTTATTTTTTTATGAAATTTTTATCCTTGAGAAATTTTCTAAAAATTATGTCAAGCAACTTTTTTACGTACGATCAACATTGATAAGTTGATCTCAACAAAATGTATTCAAAACGTGATTACGCGGACATAGTGGCATAGTGTTTGTAAACGGGTTCTGCCATGGAAACGTTTCGTTGGCAAGATAAGAGTTCAACGCCGATACACAAATCGTAGTACACCATGTAGCCGGGTACTGATGCGTATCAGTGCCTTGTTGATACCGGGTGAGCCCCTCGAAATAAAAAAAAAAAACAACGTTCAGACGCAGCGGCGGCAGAAATTGAGGGTGGGATTTTGCGTGCTGTGGAAGTTAAGCCTTTAGTCAGGTCCGAGGACTAGCTGTGCAATTGGAACTTCCCAGAACCAGGATTCACAGAACTCTCCAGAGTAATAGGTTACACCCTTTCCATTTAGCACCGGTACGGGCACTTCCTCAAGAACATTCTGTGGACTGACGAAGCGCAATTCACAAACAAAGTTATAAAGCTACAAACCTCCACAATTTGCACCATTGGTCAGACCCCAATCCCCATACACACAACATCCTTTCAAAGGTAAGAATTTAATGATTTTAAACAACTTCTTCAAAATGTGTGCTTATTTCAAAGGAGGTTTAGCGTAAATGTTTGAAAACACTTTAGTAGGCCCGCACGTTCTTCCACAAATAGTTAATTCCCTTGAATTTCTTAGAGAACGATTGCCGAAGCTCCTTGAAGATGTTCTTCTTTTTCAGAGAAGAGCAATGTTCTTTCAACATGATGGAGCACCTTGTGACAGTAGCAGCGGCGTAAACCCATTCCTTAACCATACTTTTAATTAACGGTGAACTTGTCGATTTGGTCCAATGCTTGGCCACCCAGATCTCATTACCTAACACTCATGGATTTTTTCTTCTGGGGTGCTGTGAAAGAAAAAATTGATTTTAGAGAAATATCGAGTCTCTTTTTGACCATTTTTGTCTGACAAAAAAACGGCTTTTACTACAAATTCTGTTGATCGTATGTAAAAATGTTGCCTAACATAATTTTTAAAAAAATTCTCAAGGATAAAAATTTCATAAAGAAAAATAAAACGAGAAATATCGGCGGAACTTCAGGAATCTTCCCTTAACACATTCGCTGCCAAGCCAATTTTGGTAATATTTCTAAAGGTGAAAATGGAAAATTGTTGGATGTGTTTTAATTAACCGTTTTACTAAAAAAAAAGTAATATATTTTCGTACAGGCCATATCATTCAAATATGAATGACACACAATGTTTCCAAAACGGCCGTGTCAGTCATATGTGAATGACGGGACATTGTCAAGATAAGGCCGTGGCATTCAATAACGGACGACACTATGAACAAAGTGAATAGGGATTAAGGAGCCTGGCCTCTGGTGAATAACCGTGTACTTAGTTTAAGAAAATCTGGAAAAATATGGCAGATAAAAAGAAATTAATTTGTTTTCTTGCAAAAAAAAAACTGAACAAAAAATCTACTTTTTTTCACTTTTGATATTTTTTGAAAAATTTCATTTCAAATCATGTCAATAATTTTTGAATGTCATGGCCTTATAGAAACATGTAACTGTCATACACATACAAATGACGTGGCCCCCACCGAAACATAAGTGTCATTCATATTTGAATGACGTGGCAGTGAATGTGTTAAAGGATTATACTGCTTAACTGGGACACCCTGTATATTCCAATTCATTGATTTTTATAAGTTTTTAAATCGTATGTACCTAAACGAACATAGGTATTAAAATTATTTTTTCAAAGCATTTTTTTTTTGACATGTCATGATGGTAGAACGTCCGTGTTGACCATGAATCTGTCCGTAAGATTTTGTATTAACGAATCTATGCAAGGAATCAGTATATAGACACTCTAAAATTGGCTTCAATAGAAGAGGTTTCTGGATTGGAATGCGTTGTTTCTTTCAATGAAGTTCTTGGGGCTCTTAATTCAACTTCAAATAAGTCCTCGGCAAGTTGGGATTCGGATTGAAAAGCCTCTCTGAAAAAATCTTCGGCATTTTCTTAAGAGAATTCAGAACTTCTTTTGTGCGGTCGATAGCAGAAACGAAATCTAAGGATTTGGTCTGTAGGAAAACTGGTTTTTCGCATACAATGAGGCTTACTAGGAAATCACTTTTTTTGGATCGCTGCCAAAAGTCATCACCCACGTTCTGCTGGTTACTTCTTCAAGACTTATTGAGATGCATTTGAAGAGCTCTACAAAGGAAATAATACTGTCATGCCTTTCAATGAATCTCCGTTCACAAAGGCTTAGAAGTCGAGTTTTTCGGCTCTCTGGTGCGTGCTTTTTGAATGATTGCAGGAGTTTTAGTTTCTAATTTTGTGCTTAGCGTTTCGGGGGGGGCTTCAGCCCCTCAAGCCCCCCCCCCCCCTGGCTACGTGTCTGACCGTGACAAATGAACTGAAGTCAATCCATTAAATTAAATATACGATACAATAAAATGTATTGGCTCACGTATAAAGATTACATCCATTAACTTAGGCCCCAGTTATAGATAGCTATCAGTAAAATGCAAAACAAAAAAATTGTTTTGCCCTTTTGGAGGACTTTAACTTAATCGTTAAACTCAACCTTGGTATTAAAATGTTGCTTTTGAATTATACAGTTCGTTCATCAAAAAAAAAAAAAAATGAAGCAATTGATCGCTAAATTTTCTAGAAAACGAATTTGTTAATTTGCCGTAGGTATACGTACAACTTTCTCTGTTTAACTTCCCAGTCAATTCCACAACATTTTCCACTGAATTCCTATGATATGCCATCGCCATGGTCTAAATGTTTCAGTTTTGTTCTGTTCTGACGCCATAGGACGTTGAAATTTTGCATGCTGGCTCATTTCTAATCAAAATGCAATAAAATAAAAGCACATCGCAAGAAATTTAAAAATTCTTTCAACAATGTACTGGTTACATCCTCCGGATCGTGTAGATATAGGCTACCTGAGGAGTGGATGGGGAGGGGAGACGGGGATATGGGCTATCATATCATTACCTAGCTTAAAAAATACAAACATAAAAAAAGAGGAAAAAAATATAAACAAATGTATATTATATGATAACTCAAATAAATTTTAGTTATATTTAAAAGAAAAGAAACCTGCGAGCGGAGCTTCGGGCATGACTAGTTTCACCTTTTATTTGGTCCATATTTCATTTAATTCGTCTTTGAACTAACGCCGTAATTGGTACAACAAAAAAAAGTTTAGCTTGCTAATGAAAGATTCTTAGATTCTAATTCGAACAAATTTCCAATATTTATTTTCTCCAGTATCTACTCCAGTAAAATAAAAAGTTGTTTCAGAATAAAAGTTGGCTTCTAATTTTTGATAAATTGAGAAAATACTAATTGCCCAAAATAATATTTTGGGCCACTAGGTGATTTAGTAAAAAAAACTCGTCCAAGATAGAACGCAAAATTACAGTAGCGTATGCAAGTTTTTGGTCTATAGCTTATATGGGAGTCTTGCCTGATAAAATTCGAGGTGCTGTTTAGCACAATTCTGTTATACTAAAAAATCCAAATGCTTATAAACCAATCCGCTGCAGTGATACATACATATCTATATGAAATTTTATGATTCTGGCAAAAACTAACTGCAGACTAGAAAATAGAGAGTAGACGTCTCTTATTCAAATATATTATGTAAAATAAAAGATATGTTTTAAAGTGCCTTTGTTTTATATACATGTAGTTGCAAATAATATATCTTCTATCTCTTTTACAGAAATCTGGGAGACCAAAACATATTGCTGCTCAGAAGATGGTTGCAATGGATCCACCAAACTTGCCTCACCGTCGATTTTACTATTCTTCCTAGCTTTTATGCTAACAACGGTCAAAGCTATTAGACATTGAAAAACCTGCGCCTTCATTGAAACATCGAATTATTAGTAACTAATAAAAATTATGTAATAATATATCCATAGCATTTCATCATAGAATTAAGAAATTGCACAGGCGGTTCTCTCTGGTTTATCTAGATAATCTTCTAATTATGCAGTTTCGAAAAGATTTTTCATATTTAAATTGAAAAAAAAACGAATAAAATTTTACACGTGGGACCTTTATAAACAAATAAGTCGAATGTTTCGTTAAAACAAAAAATAACAATGAGGTGTAATTGCAAACCATAATTACATTGGCATTCGTCAAAGCATATATTATAACCAGTCTTCCCGAAAATTATAATTATAATAGTAATAAATTAAATTCTACTATTTCAGAATTAAACAAACAAATTAATACATACTTATACCTAAAACAACCAATTTTTAATGCACAATGAGCTAGCTGGTATTGGCTTAAATTTATGATTTGGCTATAACATACGGAAATAGTTTCATTAGCGATTTAGCTACTCAATATAGAACCTTATTGGGTTTTCTTATTACGAAACAAAATTTAAAAATTATATAGACATTTCACACTCTTCAATTATTTATGTCTATTCCAATATTTTGTCTCTTCGTAGAATGTGTAATATTTTCCAAGCCTCCTAATAAATAGTATTAAAATTAAAAAAAAACGTAATAAAATAATTTTTTTTCCATTTAAATTTGAATAGGAAAATATTCACCTAGTGTAGCACTAGCTGTCGAAAACTAGGTAATTAGCCACGAACTATAAATACTATTATTATTATTATTAATTATCTGCTTTAATTCATTATTTACAATTGTATTGCATTATTTTTATAATGATTGTTACAAGCGCTGAATTGTACAATACGCCATTAGATGGTTCCACAAAATGCGTTCCCTAAGTACCTATATATTTAGTATAATTGTTTTCAATAGAAATAAAAAAAAAACCAAATGCCAAAACCGCAATAAGTATAGCCATTGTTCAAATCTAACTATAGAATCAATAATTTAAAAAAAGTGCTAGTAAATTATAATAAGCCACAAATCAGTAGATAATGGAAAACTTGTCATAATGCCCATATTCTAAACTTAACGATGAAATAATAATAAAACTCACATAGAGTGCCAAAAGTAACATTATCAAGTAGTAACACCAAACAATAGGAAAGCAATAAAATGTTTACTTACAAAGCGTTATTAAAAAATATTTATAATGTTTAAGAAATTATTGTAAAATATAAAACCATCATAGAAGCAAATGATAATAAGAAAAACAACAACATGATATGTGCAAGAAATTCTAAATTATACAATCGTATAAACTTAGTGAAATTTATTAAATAAATAAATAAATTAAATGCAATTCAAACCATAACTATGAGTTAGACAAATATAATTTTACAGGTCTTCTTTGCAATTTGGATAGAAATGCGTTTGCAATTATGTTTACGTATTGGATTATGTATCTTGGATTTATCGTCTAATTTTTATTATTTTTCTGTGGACATTTCCTTTTTTCTAATTTAATTTCAAAATGTACAATTAATTAATAGGATGACAATTAATTGTTAAGATTAAAAATAGAATTAAACCTATTACAAATTTATGAAATAAATATTTTAAACATTTACATCTGTGTGCGCTGTATTATTTCTCTGATTATAGGCGTGATCATGTGTGTACGTACGCCTAAAATATTGAATGTGATTTTGAACTAGTATAGTATAGCATTAGAGGCCACCCAATCAAAATATAAGCACAAAGTGGGTAAAAAGGTTAGGTCTGAAAACAAGAAGCAGAGCATCAGACGTCAGTGTCTTAGCGATAGTAAGTGAGGTACACTTCTTTCCGGTGCATGGCCTACGCCTAGTCACCTATGAGCTATCATTACTATACGGTAAATGCCCAAGGACATCAAATTGTTAACCCGTTAATAGAAGTTAGTGTCTTCTCGGTCGAAGAAAGATTGGTTTATCCCACAGATCTCCTTATCTCGAAAAACATAATATGGGCTTATATGTAAATATATGTACATAATATATCTCCCATTATACTGGACTTACTACTAACCCGACATTCATCGGCTATTCACAATGCACTGCATTCTCCGTCAGCGTCATGGTCGCCGCAATTAATATTCAAACACATAAAACACGCAGGCATCCTTAGTGGTTATTTGATTAATTCTCAACTATAGCTCACCTTTACAAACATCATAGAATAACTACAGACAACCAGATATAGGATATAGGTACAAGCAAAGTTGTAAGGACCTAAGGCAAAAATTCGCAGATATAAAGTGGATTCTACTTTCTACCGCTTCATTAAAGGCAGAAAACTATACCGCTTTTGCAGCATGTAGTTGGTAATAACTGGAACCTCCTCATAAAGGGTATATTTGTAAAATTTTTTTTCTAATATTCACTGCCGAAGCCCATGTAGTATTCCATGCTACAGAACTATATTTCCAAGCAAAAATATACTTTTGCAGCGACAGCCTATCAAAAAGGTTCGCCATCCAAAACATCAACAACACAACACCGATAATAGAAGGGATCAGGCACAACCTACTTAATCACAATTAACAGCAGCCTTAAAATTATGCGGCTTCCTGTTTATGATAGAATGATAGGGAATGGACAAGGCCCACAAGGCTCCAAATCCAAAAGCTACAACAACAGAATCAATTATTCTTACCCAAAATGACCACTCAAACCATTGGTGTTTATGCACTTTACCATTACATTTCTAACGCCTAAGAAGGATAGTTATCGGAGACCGCATAATAAAATTATCTAAAACTAGCGGACCCGGCGAACTTCGTCTCGCCCCAATTTAACGCCTTCAGATAAACTCCAGAGTGATAATAAAACACAGATAGGTCTAATTTCAATGTGATTTATTGGAATGGAATCGAAATCAGTAGAGAGCGATGTGATAAACAATGTTATTCGATTTCCGGCGCAAAAACAAACAACGAAGACGGTTTGCCAACACGCGAACAGGGAACGTACAGCTGACCGTGCGAAAAACAGGGAAATTCGAGATTAATTCCACATACTTTCAAAGATTCGTCATGCGATTATTATTGATCAGTTGGAATAATCGGAATTCGTAGGATAAGCACTTCCTTGCCTTTGAATTTGCCCTTGATGATCGTCACTTGAATCACATTGTTTCGCGTCGGTTACGCTGTCAAAGGATTTGAACGAATGCAGTTCTCCAGTGATTTGACTTTGAATAATGAAATTCAAGCTATCGACGTCCTTATTCTTCGCTGTTAGTATTTCCCGTTCCCTAATCCATTCGAGATTTTTCTAATTTTCAAATTTCGATTTTTCCGTTTTCCCGGAGGGTTTTCTCAAAATTTTCTTTCAGAAGAACTTTCGGTCCAGCCGTTCTCAATTGATGTATTACTATACATTTTTGCCACCATTTTTATACCTATATATGTATAGATGAAAAATTTGCGCAAATTTTTTATTTTATATAATTTTTCGGGACTTCGTTTTCGGGATTCTTTATTTTGAATAGACAAGTGTTTATCCATTCCATTTACCGTAATAATGGTTTGTAATGTTGCGCTGCAATTGGCAATGTGCATTCAGTTGTGATGATCTCATATAGTGTGATAGCTGACCGACTAGATTTTTGATAGCCAGTAAACATCGTAATACAAAGTGAGTAGAAAAAGAAAACGTTACGGACTTGCAGGTAGTCCTGCATACTCCCCTAATTTTTGGTCGGTTTGTAACCTTTTGCAACAAAATCTTCCGCGGACACAGAACAACGTAGAGGCGTGGCACCTTCGGCTGAAAGTTCTCGCAGGGCATTCACACATTGGTGTATATTCACTGATTGCTCTTTTATGTGAAGTGCAAATCGCGTGTGAAAACATGTTTGGCAAAAATAATTGCCGGTGAGACGCAACAACTAAGAAAACGTTATGTGACGAAGGAAAAAAATTAAAAAAATTTACGCGGTACGAACGAGAAATAAGTTTTCTAATAGTGAGGCGGCATAGTAAAAAAATTGTGCACTTTGTGATGAAAGCATGAAATTTTTATCAT
The DNA here is from genome assembly GCA_955612985.1 of Cheilosia scutellata. Taxonomy (NCBI): domain Eukaryota; kingdom Metazoa; phylum Arthropoda; class Insecta; order Diptera; family Syrphidae; genus Cheilosia; species Cheilosia scutellata. The sequence continues at coordinate 72,721,860 of OY015312.1, forward strand.
GGAGGACACATTATATGAAAATGATTTTAAGATATTGGGGCACTTCAGATTGCGCCCTAAAGGGGTAAAAGGGGGGGGTCAAAGTTTGTATGGGAAAATTTTTATTTTTCATCCTATGAGAAATAAAGAAAACTAATTTCTCCGATTTTGGAAATTCAACTCTTAAAGGGGTAAAAGGGGGGTCAATGTTTGTTCATGTTTTTTCTTAAAATGTTTAAGGGGTGTAAGCCTGCTTTACCGCCCCGGGTGCCACTGCTTCTTAGTCCACCCCTGTCTCAACATATTTTATACCACAATACATTAAAATGTATACCTATGTATATATTTGAATTTAAACTTTGACCCCCTTTTACCCCTTAAAGAGTTGAATTTCCAAAATCGAAGAAAATAGTTTTCTTTTTTTTTCATAGAGAGTACATAAACCGAGTTTCAAATCAATCGGATGAAAAATACAAATTTTCCCATACAAACTTTGACCCCCCCCCTTTTACCCCTTTAGGGCGCAATCTGAAGTGTCCCAATATCTTAAAATCATTTTCATATAATGTGTCCTCCATGGTAAAAATGTCATGCTTTCATCACAAACTGCACAATTGTTATTCAATTTTATACTATGCCGCCTCACTATAACAGGAATTGCGTACAATATGAACTTGTATTAGATATTGTTTTGTCATAGATCGTTTTTTATATGTTTTTGTTAAGACTTGAACTGTTTTTGTTATGTTTATTTATTTATTTATTTATTTATTTGAAGTTTGTTATTTTGTTAAATAAATTTGGCTTATTTTTTTGTTGCTACAATAAAATTTTTAGTTTCAATTTCGGGATTTTGGCCTTTCGGAATTTAGGATTTTCCGAATTTTGGTTTTTCGGGATTGTGGCTTTTCGGGATTCTGGGTTTTCGGGATTTTGCGCTTTCCGGATTTTGGAATTTCGGGATTTTGGGCTTTCGGGATTACATTTTTCGGGATTCGGTCCGACTCCCTGAGTGGCCATATCCATTATGGGGATGTACAATATTGGATATGGTATATATGACATATCTAATGTAAATCTTTCTTTCTCCTTCTCTCTACGTTATATCTTCCTTCTCCCTTGCAGAACAGATCTATGTTATACGTTACATTTTCTTGAAATTTTACTCCCCATTCTCGCTCAATAATTCAATATCGAGTCAACGCGACGCACGGCTAAACAATTCCCACTTCCAAAAAGAAATATATACCTAACCAAAAAAAAAAATAATTACTCAGTTAAGTAGGTATACTTGGAATTGGAAGGAGAAGGAAGAGGGGGGAAAGAAATTGGAGCATCATTTATAGAAATGATATAACCATAAGAAGACGGTAAAAAACTCATCAAATTCGTCTTCTAGGATTTCAAAGGGGTACATATGTGTTATAATTAAAACCAGTAAGACAATTATCTTCGACTATGCCGAAGCTCAAATACCTGGGACTATATTATTGTAAAATAAAAAAATATTTTAGTATTAAAAAATTATATATTTGTATGGGAGGTATGGGTAGTTTTTATTCGACCAAGCTCATTTTTTTTTTTCAAAAATTTTTAAATATCTATTATTAAAACAATATGTGCAAAGTTTAAACTTGCTATCGTTACTGTAGCTATTTAAATTTAATTTTTAACATCAAAAAGCTATATAAATCCGATATTTTTATATGGGAGGTAGTAGTAGTTTTCATCCGATCTTGCTCATCTTCGAACTTAGCCTCAGTTTGGTGGATAAAAGCTTACATACCAAATTTCAAGTCGATAGCTCTTAAATTACGGCCGTAATCGTGCGGACAGACGGACAGACGGACAGACAGACGGACATCGCTAGATCGACTAAGAAAGTGATGCTGATCAATAATATATATAGTTTGTCATACCTACAAGCTACAACGCCTCCTTATGTGCGTTACAAATGGAATGTCAAAGTTTAAATACCCTCACCACAGTGTGGTACCGGGTATAAAAAGGAAAAAAATAATGCCACGAAAGTCAGAATCGCAAGTTATGTTTTTATTGCGAAAGGCACAAGCAATAAAAAAATTAATTTAACCGTAAATTTTCTATTCTATTGGCATTGGATTCTTCATCCATCCAATACCTTAGATTTAAAACATTAACCGCTGAGCGCTCCTACCGGTTAGTTAAGGTCATTGTGAAATGCAAGCGAGGATGTTACTGTGGATTTACTTTTTTATTTTGAAATAGACCCTTATAAAATAGGTCCATAACATAATAACCTCACAGTCATACATACAAGAATATTTGAGAGAAGAAAAACTACAGAAAAACTTTTAAGTTTGTGGTCGCTCATTAGTAATACTTACACATCAGTTCAGTCCCTTCATATCTTGTAGATTGCATTCAAGAACCAAATTTTTCATACCAGTAAATTTCTATGCCTTAAACACCAAGGCTAATTGTCCACTCCAGAGAAGGAGACTATTTATTTCAGAAAATGGAAAGGGTGCCGAGAATGGAGAAGGCGATGATATATTAACGTCATGTTTTTATATTACACTGTGTTGATGCAACGTTAAAGATCCTTGGGTATTCATTCTTAACTAATTTTGAAAGTTTTTAACGCCTGTGGCAATTGCTTGAGCACAATGCAAAAGAGAACATTTTCGCTTCTGATTATTATTTTTAGCATAGCAGTAGCCTCTGCCTCGTCAGTGCATTCCTTATGATAAAGCACAGACGAAATATGTAAGTACATACATACATACATACATACACATTTCTTTTTCAACATGGAATTGTTATATCCAATGGATATTTTTAGGGCTTCGACACAATTTTTAATAAAAATAGTAAATATGTAGATGGGTCAATATTTCAAAATATTAATATTTTGCGGTCAGGCATTTATAGGCTAAAAAAACATTATTTTTTTTAATATTCGACTAAGACACGTTTCTGCAGAAACTCTTTTAACATGCACACATAAAAAAATAAAAATAAAAATGCATAGTAATGCCGAAATTTTAACTTAAACACCCAAATTGTCATTACCATGGCATATCCTAAGTTGTACCTTCATTCAACAAATGTATTTTATTTGTAAAATGTAAGCCGGTTTGCAATTTTTATTGATGAAGCCTTGAAGAAGAAAGGTAAATAAGGATTGGGGCCCAGTCAATTTATTTTAAGGAAATTTAAAAAAATACGTGGAAGGTATTTAGTGATTTTTCCCAATAAGTGATTGTCATTCCCGTGACAAAAAGTAAATATTTAAAAATAATGAATTAACGGCCGCGGATTTCACATTAATAACGGGACATAGCTATTGATTGTTTTTGGAACATTTCGCAATAAGCCCATATATAGCCCTATCAGAAGTGATTTTTCTTTCATGTGGTTAAGGCGTTTCGTGTTTTCGTTATCCAAAGTTGTCATTACCGTGGTTAGTGTTTTTGAATGTAATAATGTAATAATTAAATTAAATATTTTTTCCAATGCATGCCTTTTTTATGTACTTAATTAATTGTAAGCGTTTTTAGGAAAATATTCAGTAAAGTTCGGTTTTATTTTAGAGAAATACCTTTCGATGTCATTTCCATGGTTCCCGTGGCATACACGGTAATGACAATTTGGGCACGGAAATGACATACACATACTCAATCATATTGCAAAAAATGTTCAAATATTTTCACTTTTTATTTCAAATTGATATAAAAGGTCATCTGTGCTTATCATGGCGCCTCACAAAAGTGTAAATAAAAAAAACGAAAATGTCTTGTCGTTACCAAGATAGGATTTTGTCATTTCCATGTTAGTTCTGTCATTCCCGTAAAAACATTATTTAAAATTAAAAAAATTTGGTGGCCCATTGGCTTAAAATATTTAATAATGTTTCTTAAATACAGAGTAACCAAAAAAATATTAAATTTGATTATTTTAGTAAATGTCCATTTCGAGGTCCAAAATATAAATGTTTTGAAATATTGACCCAGATAACAAACTGTGTACCCATAATATTTGTGTTTTAAAATTATAAATTTGACTGGAAGCATAATTTCTATTTTATATACCTAAGTGGATTTGTAGAAAGCCCTTTTGAAGAAATCTGGTATTCCATTTTGAGAGTTTTTGGGTTAAGCTTTAGGAAATTAATTGCAACCCTTAAAGGCTACATAATGTATATGTACAATTAAATTCGCATATACTGCACTACGGCACTCATGATCAATACGTTTTACTATTCGTCTATTACATTATGCATGATACCTACGTGTACAATTTAGTTGGTATTCCATCAAAGCACTGCCACAAACCAATCATCCTGAGGCGTGTCTTCTATACCTACCCGTAGGTACCTATATTTTCTTACTTCAGTCATTGATGTATAGTACTGTGTTTCCTGCTCCTGCATACCAAGTGGCATGCAGCAAGTGAATATGAATAGTCGAATTGCTTCAAGACCGCTCTCCATTGTAGCCATTTATTACTTTTCCATGTTGGATTTATTGACGGCAATCGAATAAATATATTGTAAGCAGATAATATGGGTACATTATTGAGAACATAATAAATCATGAATCTTTATTTCGGCCTCCATTGGACAAGTCCCATAATATCGCATAAATCTAATAAAGCGTTTTAATGACTTTTGTAAAACATAAGTGTACCTACAATGTACTTACATGCTTTTATTTATAATAATCTGAACGGGTCCATGTTTGTGAGTTATTGTCTTTTCTTTGTGTTGTCCTGGGATTTACACGTTCGTTCTTTTTTATTGCACTTTAACTCGGATTCTGAGTTCTGAACGGACTCAACCATACCCCCACCCCCACTAGCAATTAAACTGACTTGTGACTTGTGAGAATGTAGTAGTTGGTTGGGCCGACCAATTATTCTGATGGTGTGTCATTACTCATTACGAGTATACAGTTATACACTGCTTATAAAGGAGTAGTTTACCATAGCGCGTTATCCATTAAGAGGGTGGATGTGCGAATCTTAGACGATGTTATCGAAAAAAAATCGGCCGTCCGAAAGTTTGTTTATTGTAGTTGCTGTCTGGAACTAATCACTTTGGTTCTTTACCAGTTGAAAGCATTTTCTATTGTCCTCAATTACAGATAATGGCATTTTTCTTTCAGGAAGAAAACACGAAAATTAAAACTTTAATTTAATGGACATAAATGCAATATGTAACAAATTATCTTCAATAGGTTGGGGAGAGTGGGACACCTTTGAACACCTTTTGATTTGAGGTCTCATAAAATCCGATGTGTTTAACTTATAGGCCTGTAAAGTATTCTCACTTTGGGAAATGGAAATAAACTTTGATTTCGACAAAAACTACGTAAATTTAGTAAAGGAGCATAATTTATTTTTATTTAAAAACGAAGTAGGTCCTTATATTCAAGGGTACCCCCAATGCGGGGCAGTTCTGAACAAGGCTAGGGCACTTTTGAACGGCAGTATTTATAATTGCTTTTGGCATTTAATAATCTACTACAACCTTTGTATTTTCTGAATTAAATAACTTTTATCTCAATGCCACCTACAGTCTACAGACCACTTGTTCAAACCTGCCCAATAGGTCAAGCGACAGAAAAATGTGCGTAAATAATATTATATTTGATATATACGGTCTCAAATTAGCTCTCAAAGCTACTTTGGGAAATGCTACCTTAGAAGAACTTAAAGAAGCTGGGGCCAGATCACGTAAAATGAAAACGATCGAACGACATCGTTTTTTTTACAATAGCAGTCTCCGTTTATTGTTCAACTGATTTTATTTTACGTGATCTGTCCCTCTGTTTGTAGTTTTGAAAGCTTACCAAAAGTTCCATCCCCATCCCCCTATTGCCGATCCAAGACAAATCGCAGTTATTTGCCAACAGAATACTAAGCATTTTCAATTTATACAGGAACTACAAAACAGAACAATTCGAAAGAAGGTAAAAATACAGTTTCGGAAAAAATATTTCGAAGGATCTTCAAATGCTATAATATAGGCGTCAGTGGCGTGGCGTGAATAATTTTAAATGGTAAGTCGAAGTCGGAAAATATCAAAATGTCGAAGGGAAGATGTAGGTAGTACCTATCTATGTATACAAAACCTTCAGTTATTTTTTAAAGCCATACAATCGAAAACTCCAGGAAGAAATTAAATTAATGAAGATATTTTTCCATCTTGAGTGCAAAACTATCATATGTATTTCGTGTAAACATGATTTATATCATGTCTTATAATATTGTCCTTTATTTCTACATAAAGGTTCTTTAAATGAGTGTTTAAATCGAGCATTTGGGGTTTTTGTGGAGCTTCAGTACAATCATCTACTTACTCTTTGAAACATTTCTTCAAACGTATTTAGGTACGAAGATCATAGCCAAGACTCAAAACACTTGATTTCTCACTTTGCGACTTGTTTATAAACTTTATAAACACATCAGTATGTTTTTTAAAAGATACTTACAAAATTCACCAAATAACTCGGAGAAAAGCGTGTTATTTTATTGCATAAGAAAGCGGCCTATGAACAGGGTTGTCAGGTTTTAAAAACCGGAATCGCCAAACGTAAAATATAAAACGCCAAAAAATCGCCAAATTTCAAAATGTTCAACTCTCTAAATTCAAAAACCATAAAAATCTAATGAATTCGTGCAACTCGTACTTTTTACGTAAAAAAAACTTAATGCAAATTCCTGATTTGTCATTTTGTACACCTTGTTCCAAAACTTCAAAATGTCCTCTTCGGGTGCACTTTCTAGATAAAATTCATTTGACCAATTGACAGAAATTTATTTTTCCCAATGAGCCTCAATAAGTTGGAAGCTTTTGGGTGGAATCAAGCTTAAAATAGGGTTGCAGTTGGCTTAAACAAACGCCTGTTGAAAAATATCCCAAAGAAACAAAAGGTGTGTTGCAGTCAGACAATATTTTTCGCATTTCTCTTAGTAAACAAGAATTAAATCGTTAACTTGTTTCTTAACTGCATTCAAATGGTATGTGCTACCACTGTTTTCTATCGCGACTCTTTCAAAATCCGACCCTAAATCAATATCTTTCCAAGCTTGAAAGTTGTCTTCATTCTTTACTAATTTTAATATTTAGTCAGAGTCATCACAGATGTAAGGTTTGAGTGAAAATTATTAAAAAGAAAAAATATGAGGATTTTGGTTAAACAAATTTAAATCGCCAAAATCTAAAAATATCGCCTTTTTTGGGGTGCATCGACAAACCGATTTTCGTGTCGCCAAATTAAATTTCAAATCGCCCGTTTGGCGATAAATCGCCACATCTGACAACCCTGCCTATGAACAGAGGATACTTCCCTCAGAAAAAATCAGAAAATTATTAGGTAAAAAAGTGAACTGACTATGAGCTATGACTACATCACAGATCACAGTTCACAGCGCAGCGGTAGGAGATACACACACAATTCAAATTCACCAAATATGTCGGAGAAAAGCGTGTTATTTTCCAGATACCTACATAATTATACTCAATTACACCACAGCGCAGCGGTAAAAGATACACACAAAACCCACCAAATAACCCGAAGAAAAGCTGGTTATTTTTTGCATAAGAAAGCGGGCGTTGAACAGAGAGGACTAAACTCAGATAAACGCAAGTGTACAAAAGAGAAAGGAGACAAATTTGTTCTATCCAGTGAGAGATTTTATAACCCGTCATATTTCGGGTTATTTTAGATTTGGGTTATGCTCAGAGAGTGTGGGCAGTTATAATACTAATAATAATGAAGGCGAAGAAGGCCCGAAGGGTGTGTGTTTCCGTATGTATAAAGTTCAATTGAGTTGGTGGGGTCGGGGTGTGTAGCTTGCGCAGATGAATAGATACATATTATCAGTGATGCCATTCTGGCATTCTTAATGCTAGATCTAGCATTTTTGCAGATTTGAAATTGAAATTGAATTTTTCTTTTTTAAAAAAATGCTAAATGCTTTTTTAGCATTTTCTTAAATTTGATCCATTTTTAATTTTGTGTTTTCTTTTCATTGAAATGTTGGTCTATGCAGTGTAGTGCAATAAGTATTCATTGTTTCTACTATTTTTCGAGGTATTGGTATGCGAAATGTGAATTCAATGACAGTGTATGGAAAGTGGATTGATCGCTTGTATTTGTATCGTATCTAATTATCTATTCGTTTTTGTTGGTAAAAATTTTAAGTTTGTAGTAACCTAACAAAGGCAATTAACATTTCGTTCGTTGCGAGTTCATCTAGGGATTGGGAATTCAAGACGATACATGTATTGTGTGAAATAGTTGACGTTGAAAAAGTTACTCCTTGTTCATTTAAAGTAGGTTGGAAAAAAAATCGACTTCATGTTTTTTTCTAAGAGAACTCGTTCGCCCAGTGGTTTGCTGGGAACTATTAATATGCGCTGACTAGAATGACATCACGTGTTGCGCTGTCAAATTTAACGTCAAAAAAATAAAAAAATTTCATAGTCTCTCATAATTGAATTAAAGACCTAGTGGAAAAATGGAGATGTATTTTAATTACATACTTGAAAAAGTCTGATGATCAATTAGTATTGTTGCTCAAAATAGCTATAGTTCCCACCAGCAACTGCTAACAAGTAGTTGTTGTGCTCTAGCAAATTCATTGGAACTCCGCCTTACCCTTTAAAAGGTAATTATTGTTTAGGTCTAGGTGTTAACGTTTTATGCTCATGCAGTTCTTCAATAAAAATTGTTATCCTACCTAACTAACATCTACCCTCTAGTGATGTGTTTTCCTTAACTTGAAATAATTTTTTCATTACACTTAGCTAGATACCTACACCTTTTAAATTATTCCTATACTTAGAAGAATTCGTATGAAATTTGTTTGAAAGACTGATGAAAGTATATCTTTTTTTCGTTTAGCATTTTTTATTTAGCTTCATACATTTTAGAATTTTTTTGTATCCTATTTAGCATTTAGATTTTTAAAATTCTGGCAACACTGCATATTATTAAGTTTATCCCGTGGGTTTTATGTTGCTCGTTTTTAAGTAAACATTGTTGTGTAGCTGAAACTGAAACTTTTAAAAGGTAACACGGTAGGAATCGGGTTATATGGACGCCACGCCACTGATAGGCGTCCATGTTCCGATAAAACACAAGTGCACTTTTGCTAAGTATACATAAATCCCGCGTGTTGGATGACGATGAGAAAATTCTTTTTTGTAAGCACTCTCAACAGAAAGAGATTAGCCAAAAATTATGTATGGATGATCTGATCAGGAAAAAGCCAAAAACTGTCCATCATTCGTGTGTGCTAATTTTGATCTGCAGCAAGTTTTAAAAGTTCCACATACGCAAAGTATGCTGTTTTGATATTCGAGAAAGTACTCATTTTATAAACGTACCTTCTCTTGCCCTTTATTGCGATAGATAACCCGGCCAAAACAAAAATCGGTAGATTATCACAATGATTTTTTTATTTCTTCAAAAGAAAGCTATGATTTTCGTGACTGGAAAAAAAAGCTTTAACATATTTTCCAACGCAGGGAGTTGAAACTAGGGAATACATTAATTTTAAAATATCCGAATCCAACATTTATTTGTTCTCTATGTCATCCCCTGGATATAAAGTATTCCATATTTAAGTCTGGAACCACGCAACCACCTTTATCCACGTTGCATTAATGCCGAACTCGTAATCAAGTTTAATGTCTTGCGGAATTTGATAAGTCTGATACTTCATATATACTTCAAAACTGCCAATATCGGAGCCAACAAGAAAGGATTTTGGAACTCTTCTCAAGAAAAAGTTTATTCCCGAACGGTATATCCAAAAATACCGAGAAATCATTGACACTGTTGGCAAGAAGGAAGATGTTTTACCAGAGTCTGATGAGAGAGATAACTTATCGGAAACCCAAAGTTATCTCAAAAGTTTATTTTATTTATTTCATAATTAAACTACATATTACCCAATTAAACTATGCGTGTTTTTGTAAGATTTTCTCAAACACTTTTTTCCTAAATAACTATTTTAACTTTGTTTATAGTAAAAACTGAATAAATAAAAATTAATTAAACGACAATTTTTTTGGTATCTTGTATTAAATCCTACCATATCAATGATTTAATGGCCATTTAACTATGTATATGTATCAAGCGAGAATCTTTAGACCATAAAAATGTTCTAAGCAACAAAAACTTTGCATAATTGAGATTTCGTTCATAGAATAATAATTAAAAATAATTTGTGGTGCAAATCTCAATCGATATTATGATTATTACTACAAAATACGCAAATAATTACCTTCACAGGAAGTTTTATTTGATTCCTGTAAAATGTCGCTTAATACATTCTTCCGGAAAGGTATTATGGAAAATGGTCTTTGTCGGTCAAGTAGTTCTGGTACCTCCCATATAAAACCAATATTAGACCCATGCGTGTGCAGTACATGCAGTTAGGTTAGGTTAAAAAGGGGTATGAGAGAGATGTCTCATACGGCACTAGGCACCATAAGGGCCCATCGCGATCCCTAGAGGGAACCAATTGCAGTGACCTACAATGGAAAAACACCTAAACACTTGCCCTTGAGAAAACCCCAATTTCCCTGCAAAAACCAAGTAGCCCCTTGTAGTTGGTATTGTCTATCTCCTCTAGATGTTGGAAGAAGTACCTGCCCAGAAATTTCCTTCTACTGCGACATATTGCCTCACATTCACACAGTATATGTGTTATGTCCTCTTCGGCCTGCAGGTCATCGCAGAATCTACAATTGTCCGAGTCTGCCAGCCTGAGCCTTTTGGCATGTTTTCTAAGAAGACAATGCCCTGATAATATGCCGATCAGTGTCCTGAGCTGTTCCCTGCCTAGTTTGAGGATTACCCTAGATCTTTTACGGTCGTATTGCGGCCAAAGTGCCTTACTGCATGACCGGTGAAGCCCTCCCACCTCCGGTCGGCTTCCTTAGTTATTTTATACCTAATATCACTTTTTATGATGCAGGGAGGTGGTTTAATACCCACATCTCCTCCATCTAACATTTCCCCGCCTCTTCTCGCAAGCTCATCAGCCTGCTCATTTCCAGCTATACCGCAGTGTCCTGGTACCCAGCACAGTCTCACTCGGTTCTGACTGCATAATGCCTTGAGCATTGTGCGACAGTTCCTAAATAATTCAGAATTGATGTTTGTAGATTCCAGTGCCTTGAGCGCAGCCTGGCTATCGATGTAGATGGCTATATCCCTTCCAGATACAGATCTCAACCGCATTAGCTCTGCCGCTTTCAGAACAGCCAGAACTTCTGATTGGAAGACACTGCTTGTATCCGGCAGTCGTATAGACATTTTTAGGTCTGGGTCTACGGAGTAGATTCCAGCTCCAGTACCTTCCGCTGTTTTTGAGCCGTCTGTATAGACTGCTACTTCGCAATGTTTAATTACTTTATCCCTTTGCCATTCACATCTTTCCGGGTATGATACCTCGTACGGAGTGTCGAAGTCGGCCAGAGGGTGAATTTCATCAGTTTGCACCTGTACGCCAGGGAGTAGCTCCGCTAGTATTGTACAGTGCCCTAAACTGCCCTCTTTAAAATAGCCCAAGGTTGTGAGCCGTAGCGCACTGCTTCCCGCAAGTTGCTTAATATGCAAGTCAAGTGGCGTGAGGTGTAGAAAGGTGTCCAGCGCTGCCGTAGGAGTGCTACGAAGTGCACCCGTTATTGCTATGCTAGACGCTCTCTGCACCGACGCCAGTTTGCCGACTACTGTTTTCTTCTTTGTCGCCTTCCACCACACTAGTGCGCCATATGTGAGTATGGGCCTGACCACCACTGTATATAGCCAGTGCACCATAGCAGGTTTTAGGCCCCAAGTCTTGCCTACTATTTTTTTACATATAAAAAGAGCGTTATACGCCTTTTTAATTCTTTCCCCTACATTTGCATTCCAGTTCAGTTTCCTGCCCAGAATAACCCCAAGATACTTAGCTACTTAGGTACACTCGCCTCTTTTGAGAGTACATACTAACTCGCATAGCAAACATTTTCCATGACTTTTATGCAGTAAAACTTACTTCACGGTAAGTAAATTGGAGCTTGGATGGCGTTGGCTTCTACTTCTACCTTTTATGCCACCCTCTTGATGGCAGTGCTTTCAGTAATAGATTGTCAAAATATTTAAATAAATCCATGTAAGGAATCTGTATTTCATTATCTACCTATGTGCATTATATGGATATAAAACTTATCAAAAGTGAATACTCTGGACGATGGGCAGATATGATACCAATAATGTTTGGCTCAATCTGAAAGGCACATTTATTTTTAAACATAAGTTAAAAAAAAAATCCTTGCGAAACCCAATAAGTCCCGGGTGTAGGAAAATTCGAGGTCTTATTCTCAGAGGAACATATGTATACCATGCCTCAACGCAGCAGAACTAGGTCACTCATTGGAGTGTAATATCAAAGGCATAATATTAAAGATCCAAATAAGTTATCTTTCCACTGCCAAAACTGGGAACCTACCAACAATGAGAATATTCATACTACATGTATCTACGAGTCTGCAGGGTATTTACAATAACACGAATAATACACCAAAGTGAAAAGATAAGTAGGTACATCTTAATTTGTTTTTTTATTTTTCTTTACATTTTGTGGGTTATCTCTGTTGCGGAGCGTTGAAAGTTTGCAAAATTCCTTCATTGTTTTCCAATGGAAAAGTGCATGAACAGCAAAACTTGGAACAACTTTTATCGAACTGTATGCATGTCCAATGGTTCTATGCGGACAAACTGTTGAAAAAGTTGAAGGAAGTGGTTTTACTTGTAAATCGAATATGCTATCAAATGATTAAACCAAAGGGTCGAGTGTAGCCTCGGTGTTTGTAACTTTTTTTTTGTAAACAAACGATTTGAAATGCTAGTAAAAACATATAGAAAAAGAAATAAAATCGATAAATTAAAACCTAAAAAAAAAAAAATAATAATAGCTAATATCCGATAATGTAAAGAATAAAATTATTGGGGCATTTCAATCATTTGATTAGTTTTTTTTTTTACATTTTCACATTTTTGCGCCAATCATTTTAAAGTCATTGAGAGTGCATGCATTCTTTTTCATTATTTTTCCAATCATCACCAAACATTTACAGTCTCTTGCATTCATTTCCAATCATAGCAAAAAAAAGTACAGTAGTAACTCGAAAAAGTTAAATAGGAACTTTTACGTAGGTATGTAGTTTGTTTTTTGGGTGCTTAACTTTAGTGAATTCCTAACTTTTCTAAGACACAGACCCAATCTAAAAAAATAGACATACAGTGAGCGTAAAAAAAAAGTGAGTGAATGATTTCTGATGATTTCTTCGTTTGTCTTTGAAGTTTGAAAACTATTTTTTTAAAACCTATATATAAAGTACTAGCTGAACCCCCACCGGCTTCGCCAGGCCTTTTATTGCTTTTTACAATTTGTATTTTTTAATTTTTTTGACCTATCAATTGATCACCGTAATTACCGAAATTAAAAAAAAAACAACTCAATTGGTTCAAAATTACGGGCGACAGAGGGAAACATAGTTTTTTCCACTTGGTTTTATATACATACATAGATATGGCTGTACCCGCCCGACTTTGCCCATGCACAGATGTTCTTTCGTAAAATGCGAGAAATGAGAATAAACTGGAACTTTCTTTCTCCCTAAAGCCCAGTATCCTGCTCGCGCTAATTTTTAGCTCCCATACAAAAATGTCTACAGAGATAAAATTTAGCGAGGCAGCTTAGCAAAGCAGTATACTGTTCCGCACGCTAAATTCTTATTTTCATATAGATGGGACACACACTATGTCAGTCGGGTATAACAATATTGTGTGTTATACGTACTACGTACAATTTTGTTATACTCGGCCAAGAAAATGTCTCCACTGATTTAGCTCACGAAAGAATTGTCTGGTACATTAAAATCGGCAATAAATTTTGACTTTTCCGAAACAAAACAAATTCTGAATCAACTATTTCATGGAATACTTGAAAATCGATGTTAGTGAATAGGAAAAAAGTGAAAAAATAACAAAAATCAAAACACATGTGGCAACAAAATATGGGTGTGTCCTATATATCCTGTACAACGAATTTAGCGAGCATTTATCTGTGTTGTGGAGAGAAGTGCGGTCGCTAAAATTTAGCGCGAGCAGGATACTGGGCTTAAACCTGAAATACAGCCATACGAACAAAACAAAAAAAGACTCATGAAAATCGGCCCAGCGGTTATAGGTATATAACGTCATCGAGTTTCACCCCATAGAAGATTTTTTTTGTTTATGAGGTATACGATGTAGAAGTTGCCACGCCCCTTTGTCCAACTTTGACCAATCTTCACGGAAGCACTCTAGAACCAATACCTAAGATTATCTGTAAGTTTGAGCTCAATCCATTCGGTGGTTTTCGAGATATACGATTTTGAATGTTTTTTTTGTATGGGATGTGCCACGCCCCTTTGTCCAACTTTGACCAATCTTCACAGGAGCACTCTGCGGCCAATACCTAAGATAATCTGTAAGTTTGAGCTCAATCCATTCGGTGGTTTTCGAGATATACGATTTTGAATGTTTTTTTGTATGGGATGTGCCACGCCCCTTTGTCCAACTTTGACCAATCTTCACAGGAGCACTCTGCGGCCAATACCTAAGATAATCTGTAAGTTTGAGCTCAATCCATTCGGTGGTTTTCGAATGTCTTTTTTGTGTAGGAGGTGCCACGCCCCTTTGTCCAATGTGTTATTGTCCGACGATCTATGTGACGTTTAAATAAAACAACCGCACATAAGCTAAAGTATGTTTATTACAAGAAGGTCAAACGCACACTGAATGTGGGTGCGTTGAAATTGACTTCATGCATAGAGTCTGAGAGAGAGATGCTATATGCATGAAGCTCTGTGTATGTATGTATAACACACCTTCCCCCTTTAAAGGAAAAATGTGCTAACATTTTTTGTTTGTTACAATATTTATGCTTTACCGATTCCATTAAAGTTATTTTAACAATTTACGTAACAATTCAATTAAAATATCAAATAAAAAAAATGCAAACAATTTCAAATTAAGTTATTCAATTCAAAAGATTGCAATAAAAATTCATAAACAAATTAACGCTCTCTTAACCATTTCGAATTTCTTCTCAAAATTGTACCATCATTCAATCGAATCCAATAAGATCTTGGGCTGTTGTGTCTGTCTTCAATGCGTGCCTCAATCCAATTTTTCCGGATATCGTGATACCAAACGTTATCTCCTTTTTGAAACGTTCTCTCGGGTTTGGCAGTTTGATCATAATGAATTTTGCGTTGTTCATTTTTTTTGGCGATGTTTTTTTTAATATTCGGCACAACCTTGGGTTTAAACAGGCTTTTGTTGCCTGGAACAAGTGTTCTGGTCTTGCGACTCATAAGTAGTTCTGCTGGTGAAGCATCAATCTCTTTAAGTGGAACATTACGATATTCCAGCAAACTTTTCCACAATTCTGTATTTTTATCGTTGGATTTTTTGATTAAATTTTTTGCAATGCCTACTGCTTTTTCTGCAAATCCGTTTCCCTGTGAATATAACGGACTTGTTGTTGTAAGTTTCACATCATTCTGCTTGCAAAAACTCCTAAATTCTCTTGATCCAAATGGGACATTGTCTGCAATAATTTCTATTGGCAACCCATGGGTAGCAAAGCAAACTTTCAGTTTAGTGATGCATTGGCCCGCAGTTTTGTCTTTTAGTGGCATAATTTCTAGAAATCTAGAATAATAATCAGAAACGACTAAATATGATTTGGCTGCCACTTGGCAAATATCCATAGCAAGTTTTTGAAATGGAAATTCTGGTACACGCGAGATCATCGGTTCCTTGACATTTTTTGATCGATACTTTTGGCAAACGGAACATTTTGCAATCATATTTTCAATTGATTGGTCGATGCCTGGCCAGTATACTATTTGTCGAGCTCTTTTTTTTGTTTTCTCGATACCCGCATGGGGTTCATGCAATTGTGTTTGTACATACTCACGTAGGGTAATAGGGACAATTACTCTGTCGTTCAGGAATATGACGTCATCTTCCATAATCAGATCATCTCGATGCTTCCAATAGAATTTAATATTTTCACTCAAATGTCGTTTATCATGTGGCCATCCCTCGTCCAATACTTTTTTCAACTCGGAAAGGCATTTGTCATTCTTCAATTCTTTTCTGAAATCCTCTAGGCGTTCTTGGGTTACATTAATACTGTGCACTACATCATCAATATCTTTAATTTCTTGTGACTTATCATCTTTATTGTAATATCGCGACAGAAAGTCTGCTATGTATAGCTCCTTGCCTGGAACATGGACCAAGCTTATGCGATACTTGATTAAACTCAGTTTCATTCGTTGTAAACGTGAATTAGGTATTTTATGAATGTCTTTCTTCATCACACTTACCAGAGGTTTGTGATCGCTCTTGATAGTAGTAAATCGGCCGTATATATAGAGGTGAAACCTCCGGCAAGAAAAAAACACCGCTAACATTTCTTTCTCAACTTGAGCATAAGCAATCTCAGTGTCCGTCAAACTTCGAGAAGCGAAAGCAATTGGTTTGCCTTCCTGCATAAGGCAGCATCCAACGCCAAATTTAGATGCGTCCGTCTCAATGGTAACTTCTTTAGTTTCGTCAAATGACTGCAATGTTGGAGCATTAGCGATCATTGTTTTAATTAGTTCCAGACATTCATCATGCGGGCTCTGCCAATAAAACTCAGTATCATTTTTCAGCAAATCTCTTAATGGTTTACTCAACGGCCATTTGACTTGATTTACGCGGTATTGGACTTATGACTCATTAAACTTTATATTTAATTTTCGAGCACGGCTCAATACCTGCTCCAATATATGATCATGCTCTTCGATGGAATCAGCTACAATCAAAATATCATCGATAAACACAAAAACGCCAGTAATTCCCTCGAAGTTGCGTTCATTGTATTTTTGAAATACCTCTGGACCAATCTTAACGCCGTACGGTAAACGTAAAAATCTATAACATCCATATGGTGTGTTAAACGTACACAGCTCACTTGCTCTTTTGCTTAACCCCGTGAGTGAATCAAAAGAAGGAATTTGATAGTTTTCATTCAACATGTCATTATTTAAGTCCTGTGGATCAATACACAAACGTGAGGCTTTCGATTTTTTCTCCACTATTACCAAATTAGATGCTCGTTCCACTGGACCATCAACTTTTGCTATAATTTCTCGATCAACCATTCGTTGCAACTCTTTTTTGAACACGCTGTCGTAGCGAAATAGCGATTCGTCCCGCTGGTTTGAAACTTGGTTTCGAGTCTTTACGTACTTTGATGTCAACATTTTTTACAAAACAACCTAATCCATCAAAAACATCTCGATTCTGTTCAATAAACTGTATTTTAGGGTCATTGATAACGTCAATTCTTTTGACCAAATTCATTTTAAGGCATGCATCAAGCCCCAATAATGGTTCGCTGCAGGTGTCTATAATTAAAAACTTTTGCATTGACACTTCATTTCGACACATTACCACAAATTTTGCTGTCCCTATAATATCTAATTTGTTGTTATCATATGCAAGTACTGGGCCTGAGTAATCTTCTAATTTAACATTTTTCATCTGTTTTAGATATCGATACGGTATCGATCGGCACCGGTATCTAATTTAAAATCAATAATACAGTCATCTAAACGCACTTTTTCGTACCACCTGATCTTTTTTCTCAAAGTAGTTGACGATAACACCATGTTTATTTGCGTTTCTTCGTCGTCTGTGCTAACATAATCAACATCTCTTTTAATTTCGCGAATTTTTTGTGCATGGCAAGCAACTGAAAAATGGTTTGGACGCGAACAGTTGTTGCATTTTTTGCCAAAAGCTGGACACTTGCCATATTCATGTACAGACTTACAAAATTTACAGTTGAATTTTTTGTTTGATTTGCTACCACCGTATGTTTGCCTATCGGGATTGCTGTTGTTGCTCTTCTGTTGTTTCTCTTTATATTTCGTTCGTGTACCAACAGTGTCGATAGATGTATGCTTTGATTTGCCCTGAATATGACTTACATATTTATCAGTGAGTTCCGCTGCTCTTGCTATTTCCACACATTTTTTTAAATCCAAATCGTCTCCTTCTAATAATTTCTTTCTTAAGTTTTCATTGTTGGTGCCAATGACGATTCGATCACGAATCATTCTATCAGTTTCAATATATCCGCAATTTTTAACCAACTTTTTTATATCCAAGAAAAAGCTATCAAAAGTTTCTCCGACCTCCTGATTACGAGAGTTGAATTTGAACGCTTCGTAAACTTCGTTTTTTTTGGGTTCACAATATTTTCTAAACGCTTCAGTCACGTCACTCAACTTTGATGTGTTTTCTGCTGTCAAGTCAAATGTATTATATACTTCAATCGCCTCTGGACCGCATGCATTTAAAAATATTGCAATTTGGACAGCCGGTAGTTTTTTTATCTAATTCTGTTGCAGCTGCATATATGTCAAAATGTTGTTTAAATATGCGCCAGTTTTCAGAAATATTGCCATCCAATTTCAACGGCTCAGGTAATCTTAGGTTACTTGCCATTTTTTTATCCTGTGATCTTGTTATCATAATACTAATAATGCATTTAATCTTCCTTTTCGGACTGCGCCATGTGTTATTGTCCGACGATCTATGTGACGTTTAAATAAAACAACCGCACATAAGCTAAAGTATGTTTATTACAAGAAGGTCAAACGCACACTGAATGTGGGTGCGTTGAAATTGACTTCATGCATAGGGTCTGAGAGAGAGATGCTATATGCATGAAGCTCTGTGTATGTATGTATAACACATCCAACTTTGACCAATTTTCACGAAAGAACTCTAGAACCAATACCTAAGATTATCTGTGAGTTTGAGCTCAATCTATTCGGTGGTTTTCGAGATATACGATTTTGAATGTTTTTTTGTATGGGATGTGCCACGCCCCTTTGTGCAATTTTGACCAATCTTCACAGGAGCATTTAACTGCCAATACCTAAGATTGCCTGTAAGTTTGAGCTCAATCCATTTGGTGGTTTTCGAGATATATGATTTTGAATGTTTTTTTTGTATGGGCGGTGCCACGCCCCTTTGTCCGATTTTGAATTTGTTTAGCCTATTGCCCGACCACCGTAATTACCGACATTATAAAAAAAAATCAACTAAATTGGTTGAAATTTACGGGCTACAGAGGGAAACATACAGTTTTTTCCACTTTGTTTTATATATATAGAGATTCTATACTGTCAAAATGAAATACGTTTTGTTATTGTAATTTCGTCGTCATACTTTTTTGTTGGTTTTTAAGAACTTTTTCAAGACCACTCAAGAAAATGTAAAAGAGCGTTGGGTATTTACTCACTTTTGACGCTCACGCTATTTGCATTATTTATGTTTTTATTTGGCTTTGGAGTTTGAAAACTATATTTTAATACAGTAAAACCCCTTTAATTCGGAAAACTTTTTATTCCGAATAAATGAGAGTTGGTTTTTAATTTTTTTATGTAATAATTAAATTAAATTAGAAAAAATTAAATAACGCAATGATTGAAAACGTAGTCGAACAAATCATCAAAATGTCTATTGGGGGAGTCCCCATTTATTTAGAAGTCGGGAAAAACCATAAAAAATTATATTTGGGGAATCCCGATAATCCACATTTAGATGTTCTTTGGAAAAAACACCAGTACCATTGACATAGTTACAAAAATGAATTAGTATAAATTTTATGGTATTATTTCCGATCTTTTGTGTTATTAAAATAATATTTGGTTAACTGTTCTTGCATTTTTTCATCAATAGGAACGCGTTTGAGTGCATACAAAAAATCTCTGACTAACCTTCCCCCCAAACGTTCCAAATTAACGAGGTTTTACTGTATCTATAAAGATTTTTTTACTGTCGAAAAGAAATACGTTTTACTATTGTTATTTCGATATCGAACTTTTTACGGATTGCCGTTTTTAAGAACATTTTCAAGACCCTAAGGAAAATTCTAAAGAGCATTAGCAGGTGTTTACTCACTTTTGACGCTCACTGTACGTAAAATAAGAAAAAAAAATCATGTTTTTATGTGTTCCAAACACGCACTGATTCAAAACAATACAAATTCAACTGTGGTGTGGAACTAGCAACAATGAGCCTATAATATTATGTATAAATCCATAACAGTAAATGCCGATTGCTTTGTGTTTCATGTTTTTTTAAAGGCTTTTACTTAACTTCGTGAAAAATTTGTTGTGTCAAAATCTTGCAAGCCAAATTTGAACCACTTTCATTAAACTTAGAACTTTGAAATTTTCTATGCTGGTTGGGTTGTGAAGACAATGCAATATTTAAAAAGAATTTTTGGATTTTGACTTCCCCTGCTTCATTAAGGGAGGCCATTAGCCGTAATAACTTGAAACTTTATATGGCAATAGATAAGTCAAAACTATTACATTCCTAATTAATACTTTGTACCGATTCGTCCTATAAGGGTTGAAAAAAGGGGGTGCAAACTTTTCTATTTCGACCTTACTTCGCTCAACTTGCGAATATACTCATAAATCTATGTAGGTCAACTCAAAAAATCCTTTTAATAGTTGGACAATATTTCACCGAGTATTTTGAGCTAACATTCATCATTCTGGTCCATCCAGAGGGCGAGATAAATAATAAATAGAAACTAGATCTTTTTTGGCCAAATGCAGAAAACAATTGCTATCTCGATCGCCGTTGTGCTTAGGAAAGGTAGTTTTAATTTGCGTGCTAAAAATAGAATCGTACGGCGGGCATTCAGAGAGTATGCTCATATGACGTATGGCGTAGTTGAATTTGATGTAGGGAATGGATATGCATAAACAAAGCTATGTACATTATGTACGTACATATAAGGAGTTTGTGATGCGTAAAATACATACTTATATTTGAGATCTGCAGCTATGGAAAGTGTATAGGTAGGTACGCGTAGTAAAATCAATCAAACCGTACCTGTCGCGAATTTTCATTTATGTGGAATACATACCTACCTACTATGTCCATTGACTTAGGACTTGGCTGCAAGGGGCTTAGTGTAAGCCATGTTTGTAGTTATGTATGTATTATTTGAGTGTTAACTACACAAACATGGCTTACACTAAGCCCCTTGCAGGATAAACTTTAGAAATAGATTGGTTAATTTTTATTATTTTGCTTTTTAGTGCAGTATACTTATAAAAGCGTTTCATTAGTTTTTTAAACTATTATTATTTTTGTTAGACATGCTTAGGTACAACACTACATAATTTGAAAACTATATTTTAGCGATAATGGAAAAATAAGCTAAAAACAAAACTGACTTATAGAAGTTAAGACAAAACTTAGCTTTTTAGACAAAACTTAATTTTTTAGAGAACGCCTAGGAGTCTGAAATCCACTTAACTTTTCGAGTCTTTACTTATTATGAAAACCCCGTAAACTTTTTAAATTAGCAGGTGCAAGTAGTAGGTACGAATTTAAGCTTTTATGTGTGATATATGGAGAAGTACAAATGTAAGTACAATGTACGTCAATTATTAGTAATTTGGGTTTTATTCTCTCTCTACGCAATTACAGTGGGTTGCCAAATTAATAGGGAATCAGTCTTCTTTTGTTTTGGTTCTAAGCGTGGGATCATGACGTAATCTCGAATGACAAAAATCTCGAAGGCTAAAAATCTCGAAAAGTTTTTTTTTTAATCTCGAAAGCAAAAATCTCTAATGTACAAAAATCTCGAAAGACTATATCTCGAAAAAATCTCGAAAATAAAAAGTAAATTCGAGATTTTTTTTGCACCCATCCCATAGGCAAACAGTAAACCCAAGCAGGGGGGTTGCAGAGGGGCAGCATGCCCCCCATACGGATCTCACTTTTTAACACCATGTTTAATATTAATTCGAAATTTTTTTTTCGAGATTTTTGCTTTCGAGATTTTTTTTCGAGATATCGTGGTAAACCCTCTAAGCGTACGTGGTGATTTTTATTTCTCAGCCTATGTGCTTAACGGTTATTTTTCACTGTCGGCGGATATTCAAAATGGTTTTACTCTTGAAGTGCAATCAAAGGCAAAAAAAAAGTTTTTTTTTTTTTTGAATTTATTGGGGATATTTTTTGAACTTCTTTTAATTGAAACGTAAGTAATGCACTTTATTTTGTTTAAAGCAAAGCTTTTCTAATGATTTTAGTCATTTTTTCGGAACAGAATGGGTCGAGGAATGGATATCACTCCAAGAAAAAGAACAGAAATAAGAACTTTATTAACTCATTCGAGTCATTCCCAAAGACAAGTAGATGCTATTACCAGATTAAAATTAAATTTGGACCAAAATATTCCGATTACTCGCAAAAAACCGGTAAATGTGGATTAATGTCCCTATTATTTTAGCAACCCACTGTATGTCCTAATACAAAATACAGTGCGGTTCCCTTGTTTAGAGGCACAATAGTTACGTTTTATTTCTTGGTTTTTTTCGTATTATGTGGAAAAAAACTTATTTGGCAAAAAGGTATATTTAAATACATACTATTAATTAAACATAATTTCAAACTGGATGATAGACCCATAACGGTAGTTTAATTAATTTTTTCCTATACGTTCCATGCAAAAACGTATGCATTTTTTGGGTCACTTGAATAGACGCACCGGTTAAATTGGTTAGTTAACAACAAGTGCTCGGGCAAAAGAGTAGTGAAAAGTTAATTTGAAAGTAAGGCAACTATTATTTTATATTGATTTTATTAAAATAGGCAGACAAAAAGTGTTAAATTTGAAGAAAAGGCAAAAGTTAAAGTTTACCTCTCGGAAAGCTTTTCAAATCGTGAAATGGCTCATAATATTGCTCGAAGTGAATACTTGATAAGAAAAAACTACTACAAATAAAATATCATAAACGTTTTAACACCACAAAACAAGCGGACATTTCAAAAACTGGCGTCTTTTGGCGCTCAATTTAGAAACAAAATTATAGAATTTGCTTTGTTTTTTGTAGCAAATCGAGTTGTTTTATTGTCTATACTTTACACCCAAAGTTTATAAAACTACAAAAAAAAAAAAACAACCTCAAATCAGGCACGCAAGCAACCTACGCCTTGAATTTGCAGGGTCTCACGTGGCATGGATGAAGATTAAAGTGGTCTCCCGAAATTGGAGCACAGCCGACTTTTCAGACAAAAAGGAATTAAACTTGGATGATCCTGGAACTACAATTATTACTTTCATGACCTCCGAAAAAAAAAGCATCAATCTCTTTAAGTGGAACATTACGATATTCCAGCAAACTTTTCCACAATTCTGTATTTTTATCGTTGGATTTTTTGATTAAATTTTTTGCAATGCCTACTGCTTTTTCTGCAAATCCGTTTCCCTGTGAATATAACGGACTTGTTGTTGTAAGTTTCACATCATTCTGCTTGCAAAAACTCCTAAATTCTCTTGATCCAAATGGGACATTGTCTGCAATAATTTCTATTGGCAACCCATGGGTAGCAAAGCAAACTTTCAGTTTAGTGATGCATTGGCCCGCAGTTTTGTCTTTTAGTGGCATAATTTCTAGAAATCTAGAATAATAATCAGAAACGACTAAATATGATTTGGCTGCCACTTGGCAAATATCCATAGCAAGTTTTTGAAATGGAAATTCTGGTACACGCGAGATCATCGGTTCCTTGACATTTTTTGATCGATACTTTTGGCAAACGGAACATTTTGCAATCATATTTTCAATTGATTGGTCGATGCCTGGCCAGTATACTATTTGTCGAGCTCTTTTTTTTGTTTTCTCGATACCCGCATGGGGTTCATGCAATTGTGTTTGTACATACTCACGTAGGGTAATAGGGACAATTACTCTGTCGTTCAGGAATATGACGTCATCTTCCATAATCAGATCATCTCGATGCTTCCAATAGAATTTAATATTTTCACTCAAATGTCGTTTATCATGTGGCCATCCCTCGTCCAATACTTTTTTCAACTCGGAAAGGCATTTGTCATTCTTCAATTCTTTTCTGAAATCCTCTAGGCGTTCTTGGGTTACATTAATACTGTGCACTACATCATCAATATCTTTAATTTCTTGTGACTTATCATCTTTATTGTAATATCGCGACAGAAAGTCTGCTATGTATAGCTCCTTGCCTGGAACATGGACCAAGCTTATGCGATACTTGATTAAACTCAGTTTCATTCGTTGTAAACGTGAATTAGGTATTTTATGAATGTCTTTCTTCATCACACTTACCAGAGGTTTGTGATCGCTCTTGATAGTAGTAAATCGGCCGTATATATAGAGGTGAAACCTCCGGCAAGAAAAAAACACCGCTAACATTTCTTTCTCAACTTGAGCATAAGCAATCTCAGTGTCCGTCAAACTTCGAGAAGCGAAAGCAATTGGTTTGCCTTCCTGCATAAGGCAGCATCCAACGCCAAATTTAGATGCGTCCGTCTCAATGGTAACTTCTTTAGTTTCGTCAAATGACTGCAATGTTGGAGCATTAGCGATCATTGTTTTAATTAGTTCCAGACATTCATCATGCGGGCTCTGCCAATAAAACTCAGTATCATTTTTCAGCAAATCTCTTAATGGTTTACTCAACGGCCATTTGACTTGATTTACGCGGTATTGGACTTATGACTCATTAAACTTTATATTTAATTTTCGAGCACGGCTCAATACCTGCTCCAATATATGATCATGCTCTTCGATGGAATCAGCTACAATCAAAATATCATCGATAAACACAAAAACGCCAGTAATTCCCTCGAAGTTGCGTTCATTGTATTTTTGAAATACCTCTGGACCAATCTTAACGCCGTACGGTAAACGTAAAAATCTATAACATCCATATGGTGTGTTAAACGTACACAGCTCACTTGCTCTTTTGCTTAACCCCGTGAGTGAATCAAAAGAAGGAATTTGATAGTTTTCATTCAACATGTCATTATTTAAGTCCTGTGGATCAATACACAAACGTGAGGCTTTCGATTTTTTCTCCACTATTACCAAATTAGATGCTCGTTCCACTGGACCATCAACTTTTGCTATAATTTCTCGATCAACCATTCGTTGCAACTCTTTTTTGAACACGCTGTCGTAGCGAAATAGCGATTCGTCCCGCTGGTTTGAAACTTGGTTTCGAGTCTTTACGTACTTTGATGTCAACATTTTTTACAAAACAACCTAATCCATCAAAAACATCTCGATTCTGTTCAATAAACTGTATTTTAGGGTCATTGATAACGTCAATTCTTTTGACCAAATTCATTTTAAGGCATGCATCAAGCCCCAATAATGGTTCGCTGCAGGTGTCTATAATTAAAAACTTTTGCATTGACACTTCATTTCGACACATTACCACAAATTTTGCTGTCCCTATAATATCTAATTTGTTGTTATCATATGCAAGTACTGGGCCTGAGTAATCTTCTAATTTAACATTTTTCATCTGTTTTAGATATCGATACGGTATCGATCGGCACCGGTATCTAATTTAAAATCAATAATACAGTCATCTAAACGCACTTTTTCGTACCACCTGATCTTTTTTCTCAAAGTAGTTGACGATAACACCATGTTTATTTGCGTTTCTTCGTCGTCTGTGCTAACATAATCAACATCTCTTTTAATTTCGCGAATTTTTTGTGCATGGCAAGCAACTGAAAAATGGTTTGGACGCGAACAGTTGTTGCATTTTTTGCCAAAAGCTGGACACTTGCCATATTCATGTACAGACTTACAAAATTTACAGTTGAATTTTTTGTTTGATTTGCTACCACCGTATGTTTGCCTATCGGGATTGCTGTTGTTGCTCTTCTGTTGTTTCTCTTTATATTTCGTTCGTGTACCAACAGTGTCGATAGATGTATGCTTTGATTTGCCCTGAATATGACTTACATATTTATCAGTGAGTTCCGCTGCTCTTGCTATTTCCACACATTTTTTTAAATCCAAATCGTCTCCTTCTAATAATTTCTTTCTTAAGTTTTCATTGTTGGTGCCAATGACGATTCGATCACGAATCATTCTATCAGTTTCAATATATCCGCAATTTTTAACCAACTTTTTTATATCCAAGAAAAAGCTATCAAAAGTTTCTCCGACCTCCTGATTACGAGAGTTGAATTTGAACGCTTCGTAAACTTCGTTTTTTTTGGGTTCACAATATTTTCTAAACGCTTCAGTCACGTCACTCAACTTTGATGTGTTTTCTGCTGTCAAGTCAAATGTATTATATACTTCAATCGCCTCTGGACCGCATGCATTTAAAAATATTGCAATTTGGACAGCCGGTAGTTTTTTTATCTAATTCTGTTGCAGCTGCATATATGTCAAAATGTTGTTTAAATATGCGCCAGTTTTCAGAAATATTGCCATCCAATTTCAACGGCTCAGGTAATCTTAGGTTACTTGCCATTTTTTTATCCTGTGATCTTGTTATCATAATACTAATAATGCATTTAATCTTCCTTTTCGGACTGCGCCATGTGTTATTGTCCGACGATCTATGTGACGTTTAAATAAAACAACCGCACATAAGCTAAAGTATGTTTATTACAAGAAGGTCAAACGCACACTGAATGTGGGTGCGTTGAAATTGACTTCATGCATAGGGTCTGAGAGAGAGATGCTATATGCATGAAGCTCTGTGTATGTATGTATAACACATCCAACTTTGACCAATTTTCACGAAAGAACTCTAGAACCAATACCTAAGATTATCTGTGAGTTTGAGCTCAATCTATTCGGTGGTTTTCGAGATATACGATTTTGAATGTTTTTTTGTATGGGATGTGCCACGCCCCTTTGTGCAATTTTGACCAATCTTCACAGGAGCATTTAACTGCCAATACCTAAGATTGCCTGTAAGTTTGAGCTCAATCCATTTGGTGGTTTTCGAGATATATGATTTTGAATGTTTTTTTTGTATGGGCGGTGCCACGCCCCTTTGTCCGATTTTGAATTTGTTTAGCCTATTGCCCGACCACCGTAATTACCGACATTATAAAAAAAAATCAACTAAATTGGTTGAAATTTACGGGCTACAGAGGGAAACATACAGTTTTTTCCACTTTGTTTTATATATATAGAGATTCTATACTGTCAAAATGAAATACGTTTTGTTATTGTAATTTCGTCGTCATACTTTTTTGTTGGTTTTTAAGAACTTTTTCAAGACCACTCAAGAAAATGTAAAAGAGCGTTGGGTATTTACTCACTTTTGACGCTCACGCTATTTGCATTATTTATGTTTTTATTTGGCTTTGGAGTTTGAAAACTATATTTTAATACAGTAAAACCCCTTTAATTCGGAAAACTTTTTATTCCGAATAAATGAGAGTTGGTTTTTAATTTTTTTATGTAATAATTAAATTAAATTAGAAAAAATTAAATAACGCAATGATTGAAAACGTAGTCGAACAAATCATCAAAATGTCTATTGGGGGAGTCCCCATTTATTTAGAAGTCGGGAAAAACCATAAAAAATTATATTTGGGGAATCCCGATAATCCACATTTAGATGTTCTTTGGAAAAAACACCAGTACCATTGACATAGTTACAAAAATGAATTAGTATAAATTTTATGGTATTATTTCCGATCTTTTGTGTTATTAAAATAATATTTGGTTAACTGTTCTTGCATTTTTTCATCAATAGGAACGCGTTTGAGTGCATACAAAAAATCTCTGACTAACCTTCCCCCCAAACGTTCCAAATTAACGAGGTTTTACTGTATCTATAAAGATTTTTTTACTGTCGAAAAGAAATACGTTTTACTATTGTTATTTCGATATCGAACTTTTTACGGATTGCCGTTTTTAAGAACATTTTCAAGACCCTAAGGAAAATTCTAAAGAGCATTAGCAGGTGTTTACTCACTTTTGACGCTCACTGTACGTAAAATAAGAAAAAAAAATCATGTTTTTATGTGTTCCAAACACGCACTGATTCAAAACAATACAAATTCAACTGTGGTGTGGAACTAGCAACAATGAGCCTATAATATTATGTATAAATCCATAACAGTAAATGCCGATTGCTTTGTGTTTCATGTTTTTTTAAAGGCTTTTACTTAACTTCGTGAAAAATTTGTTGTGTCAAAATCTTGCAAGCCAAATTTGAACCACTTTCATTAAACTTAGAACTTTGAAATTTTCTATGCTGGTTGGGTTGTGAAGACAATGCAATATTTAAAAAGAATTTTTGGATTTTGACTTCCCCTGCTTCATTAAGGGAGGCCATTAGCCGTAATAACTTGAAACTTTATATGGCAATAGATAAGTCAAAACTATTACATTCCTAATTAATACTTTGTACCGATTCGTCCTATAAGGGTTGAAAAAAGGGGGTGCAAACTTTTCTATTTCGACCTTACTTCGCTCAACTTGCGAATATACTCATAAATCTATGTAGGTCAACTCAAAAAATCCTTTTAATAGTTGGACAATATTTCACCGAGTATTTTGAGCTAACATTCATCATTCTGGTCCATCCAGAGGGCGAGATAAATAATAAATAGAAACTAGATCTTTTTTGGCCAAATGCAGAAAACAATTGCTATCTCGATCGCCGTTGTGCTTAGGAAAGGTAGTTTTAATTTGCGTGCTAAAAATAGAATCGTACGGCGGGCATTCAGAGAGTATGCTCATATGACGTATGGCGTAGTTGAATTTGATGTAGGGAATGGATATGCATAAACAAAGCTATGTACATTATGTACGTACATATAAGGAGTTTGTGATGCGTAAAATACATACTTATATTTGAGATCTGCAGCTATGGAAAGTGTATAGGTAGGTACGCGTAGTAAAATCAATCAAACCGTACCTGTCGCGAATTTTCATTTATGTGGAATACATACCTACCTACTATGTCCATTGACTTAGGACTTGGCTGCAAGGGGCTTAGTGTAAGCCATGTTTGTAGTTATGTATGTATTATTTGAGTGTTAACTACACAAACATGGCTTACACTAAGCCCCTTGCAGGATAAACTTTAGAAATAGATTGGTTAATTTTTATTATTTTGCTTTTTAGTGCAGTATACTTATAAAAGCGTTTCATTAGTTTTTTAAACTATTATTATTTTTGTTAGACATGCTTAGGTACAACACTACATAATTTGAAAACTATATTTTAGCGATAATGGAAAAATAAGCTAAAAACAAAACTGACTTATAGAAGTTAAGACAAAACTTAGCTTTTTAGACAAAACTTAATTTTTTAGAGAACGCCTAGGAGTCTGAAATCCACTTAACTTTTCGAGTCTTTACTTATTATGAAAACCCCGTAAACTTTTTAAATTAGCAGGTGCAAGTAGTAGGTACGAATTTAAGCTTTTATGTGTGATATATGGAGAAGTACAAATGTAAGTACAATGTACGTCAATTATTAGTAATTTGGGTTTTATTCTCTCTCTACGCAATTACAGTGGGTTGCCAAATTAATAGGGAATCAGTCTTCTTTTGTTTTGGTTCTAAGCGTGGGATCATGACGTAATCTCGAATGACAAAAATCTCGAAGGCTAAAAATCTCGAAAAGTTTTTTTTTTAATCTCGAAAGCAAAAATCTCTAATGTACAAAAATCTCGAAAGACTATATCTCGAAAAAATCTCGAAAATAAAAAGTAAATTCGAGATTTTTTTTGCACCCATCCCATAGGCAAACAGTAAACCCAAGCAGGGGGGTTGCAGAGGGGCAGCATGCCCCCCATACGGATCTCACTTTTTAACACCATGTTTAATATTAATTCGAAATTTTTTTTTCGAGATTTTTGCTTTCGAGATTTTTTTTCGAGATATCGTGGTAAACCCTCTAAGCGTACGTGGTGATTTTTATTTCTCAGCCTATGTGCTTAACGGTTATTTTTCACTGTCGGCGGATATTCAAAATGGTTTTACTCTTGAAGTGCAATCAAAGGCAAAAAAAAAGTTTTTTTTTTTTTTGAATTTATTGGGGATATTTTTTGAACTTCTTTTAATTGAAACGTAAGTAATGCACTTTATTTTGTTTAAAGCAAAGCTTTTCTAATGATTTTAGTCATTTTTTCGGAACAGAATGGGTCGAGGAATGGATATCACTCCAAGAAAAAGAACAGAAATAAGAACTTTATTAACTCATTCGAGTCATTCCCAAAGACAAGTAGATGCTATTACCAGATTAAAATTAAATTTGGACCAAAATATTCCGATTACTCGCAAAAAACCGGTAAATGTGGATTAATGTCCCTATTATTTTAGCAACCCACTGTATGTCCTAATACAAAATACAGTGCGGTTCCCTTGTTTAGAGGCACAATAGTTACGTTTTATTTCTTGGTTTTTTTCGTATTATGTGGAAAAAAACTTATTTGGCAAAAAGGTATATTTAAATACATACTATTAATTAAACATAATTTCAAACTGGATGATAGACCCATAACGGTAGTTTAATTAATTTTTTCCTATACGTTCCATGCAAAAACGTATGCATTTTTTGGGTCACTTGAATAGACGCACCGGTTAAATTGGTTAGTTAACAACAAGTGCTCGGGCAAAAGAGTAGTGAAAAGTTAATTTGAAAGTAAGACAACTATTATTTTATATTGATTTTATTAAAATAGGCAGACAAAAAGTGTTAAATTTGAAGAAAAGGCAAAAGTTAAAGTTTACCTCTCGGAAAGCTTTTCAAATCGTGAAATGGCTCATAATATTGCTCGAAGTGAATACTTGATAAGAAAAAACTACTACAAATAAAATATCATAAACGTTTTAACACCACAAAACAAGCGGACATTTCAAAAACTGGCGTCTTTTGGCGCTCAATTTAGAAACAAAATTATAGAATTTGCTTTGTTTTTTGTAGCAAATCGAGTTGTTTTATTGTCTATACTTTACACCCAAAGTTTATAAAACTACAAAAAAAAAAAAACAACCTCAAATCAGGCACGCAAGCAACCTACGCCTTGAATTTGCAGGGTCTCACGTGGCATGGATGAAGATTAAAGTGGTCTCCCGAAATTGGAGCACAGCCGACTTTTCAGACAAAAAGGAATTAAACTTGGATGATCCTGGAACTACAATTATTACTTTCATGACCTCCGAAAAAAAAAGCATCAATCTCTTTAAGTGGAACATTACGATATTCCAGCAAACTTTTCCACAATTCTGTATTTTTATCGTTGGATTTTTTGATTAAATTTTTTGCAATGCCTACTGCTTTTTCTGCAAATCCGTTTCCCTGTGAATATAACGGACTTGTTGTTGTAAGTTTCACATCATTCTGCTTGCAAAAACTCCTAAATTCTCTTGATCCAAATGGGACATTGTCTGCAATAATTTCTATTGGCAACCCATGGGTAGCAAAGCAAACTTTCAGTTTAGTGATGCATTGGCCCGCAGTTTTGTCTTTTAGTGGCATAATTTCTAGAAATCTAGAATAATAATCAGAAACGACTAAATATGATTTGGCTGCCACTTGGCAAATATCCATAGCAAGTTTTTGAAATGGAAATTCTGGTACACGCGAGATCATCGGTTCCTTGACATTTTTTGATCGATACTTTTGGCAAACGGAACATTTTGCAATCATATTTTCAATTGATTGGTCGATGCCTGGCCAGTATACTATTTGTCGAGCTCTTTTTTTTGTTTTCTCGATACCCGCATGGGGTTCATGCAATTGTGTTTGTACATACTCACGTAGGGTAATAGGGACAATTACTCTGTCGTTCAGGAATATGACGTCATCTTCCATAATCAGATCATCTCGATGCTTCCAATAGAATTTAATATTTTCACTCAAATGTCGTTTATCATGTGGCCATCCCTCGTCCAATACTTTTTTCAACTCGGAAAGGCATTTGTCATTCTTCAATTCTTTTCTGAAATCCTCTAGGCGTTCTTGGGTTACATTAATACTGTGCACTACATCATCAATATCTTTAATTTCTTGTGACTTATCATCTTTATTGTAATATCGCGACAGAAAGTCTGCTATGTATAGCTCCTTGCCTGGAACATGGACCAAGCTTATGCGATACTTGATTAAACTCAGTTTCATTCGTTGTAAACGTGAATTAGGTATTTTATGAATGTCTTTCTTCATCACACTTACCAGAGGTTTGTGATCGCTCTTGATAGTAGTAAATCGGCCGTATATATAGAGGTGAAACCTCCGGCAAGAAAAAAACACCGCTAACATTTCTTTCTCAACTTGAGCATAAGCAATCTCAGTGTCCGTCAAACTTCGAGAAGCGAAAGCAATTGGTTTGCCTTCCTGCATAAGGCAGCATCCAACGCCAAATTTAGATGCGTCCGTCTCAATGGTAACTTCTTTAGTTTCGTCAAATGACTGCAATGTTGGAGCATTAGCGATCATTGTTTTAATTAGTTCCAGACATTCATCATGCGGGCTCTGCCAATAAAACTCAGTATCATTTTTCAGCAAATCTCTTAATGGTTTACTCAACGGCCATTTGACTTGATTTACGCGGTATTGGACTTATGACTCATTAAACTTTATATTTAATTTTCGAGCACGGCTCAATACCTGCTCCAATATATGATCATGCTCTTCGATGGAATCAGCTACAATCAAAATATCATCGATAAACACAAAAACGCCAGTAATTCCCTCGAAGTTGCGTTCATTGTATTTTTGAAATACCTCTGGACCAATCTTAACGCCGTACGGTAAACGTAAAAATCTATAACATCCATATGGTGTGTTAAACGTACACAGCTCACTTGCTCTTTTGCTTAACCCCGTGAGTGAATCAAAAGAAGGAATTTGATAGTTTTCATTCAACATGTCATTATTTAAGTCCTGTGGATCAATACACAAACGTGAGGCTTTCGATTTTTTCTCCACTATTACCAAATTAGATGCTCGTTCCACTGGACCATCAACTTTTGCTATAATTTCTCGATCAACCATTCGTTGCAACTCTTTTTTGAACACGCTGTCGTAGCGAAATAGCGATTCGTCCCGCTGGTTTGAAACTTGGTTTCGAGTCTTTACGTACTTTGATGTCAACATTTTTTACAAAACAACCTAATCCATCAAAAACATCTCGATTCTGTTCAATAAACTGTATTTTAGGGTCATTGATAACGTCAATTCTTTTGACCAAATTCATTTTAAGGCATGCATCAAGCCCCAATAATGGTTCGCTGCAGGTGTCTATAATTAAAAACTTTTGCATTGACACTTCATTTCGACACATTACCACAAATTTTGCTGTCCCTATAATATCTAATTTGTTGTTATCATATGCAAGTACTGGGCCTGAGTAATCTTCTAATTTAACATTTTTCATCTGTTTTAGATATCGATACGGTATCGATCGGCACCGGTATCTAATTTAAAATCAATAATACAGTCATCTAAACGCACTTTTTCGTACCACCTGATCTTTTTTCTCAAAGTAGTTGACGATAACACCATGTTTATTTGCGTTTCTTCGTCGTCTGTGCTAACATAATCAACATCTCTTTTAATTTCGCGAATTTTTTGTGCATGGCAAGCAACTGAAAAATGGTTTGGACGCGAACAGTTGTTGCATTTTTTGCCAAAAGCTGGACACTTGCCATATTCATGTACAGACTTACAAAATTTACAGTTGAATTTTTTGTTTGATTTGCTACCACCGTATGTTTGCCTATCGGGATTGCTGTTGTTGCTCTTCTGTTGTTTCTCTTTATATTTCGTTCGTGTACCAACAGTGTCGATAGATGTATGCTTTGATTTGCCCTGAATATGACTTACATATTTATCAGTGAGTTCCGCTGCTCTTGCTATTTCCACACATTTTTTTAAATCCAAATCGTCTCCTTCTAATAATTTCTTTCTTAAGTTTTCATTGTTGGTGCCAATGACGATTCGATCACGAATCATTCTATCAGTTTCAATATATCCGCAATTTTTAACCAACTTTTTTATATCCAAGAAAAAGCTATCAAAAGTTTCTCCGACCTCCTGATTACGAGAGTTGAATTTGAACGCTTCGTAAACTTCGTTTTTTTTGGGTTCACAATATTTTCTAAACGCTTCAGTCACGTCACTCAACTTTGATGTGTTTTCTGCTGTCAAGTCAAATGTATTATATACTTCAATCGCCTCTGGACCGCATGCATTTAAAAATATTGCAATTTGGACAGCCGGTAGTTTTTTTATCTAATTCTGTTGCAGCTGCATATATGTCAAAATGTTGTTTAAATATGCGCCAGTTTTCAGAAATATTGCCATCCAATTTCAACGGCTCAGGTAATCTTAGGTTACTTGCCATTTTTTTATCCTGTGATCTTGTTATCATAATACTAATAATGCATTTAATCTTCCTTTTCGGACTGCGCCATGTGTTATTGTCCGACGATCTATGTGACGTTTAAATAAAACAACCGCACATAAGCTAAAGTATGTTTATTACAAGAAGGTCAAACGCACACTGAATGTGGGTGCGTTGAAATTGACTTCATGCATAGGGTCTGAGAGAGAGATGCTATATGCATGAAGCTCTGTGTATGTATGTATAACACATCCAACTTTGACCAATTTTCACGAAAGAACTCTAGAACCAATACCTAAGATTATCTGTGAGTTTGAGCTCAATCTATTCGGTGGTTTTCGAGATATACGATTTTGAATGTTTTTTTGTATGGGATGTGCCACGCCCCTTTGTGCAATTTTGACCAATCTTCACAGGAGCATTTAACTGCCAATACCTAAGATTGCCTGTAAGTTTGAGCTCAATCCATTTGGTGGTTTTCGAGATATATGATTTTGAATGTTTTTTTTGTATGGGCGGTGCCACGCCCCTTTGTCCGATTTTGAATTTGTTTAGCCTATTGCCCGACCACCGTAATTACCGACATTATAAAAAAAAATCAACTAAATTGGTTGAAATTTACGGGCTACAGAGGGAAACATACAGTTTTTTCCACTTTGTTTTATATATATAGAGATTCTATACTGTCAAAATGAAATACGTTTTGTTATTGTAATTTCGTCGTCATACTTTTTTGTTGGTTTTTAAGAACTTTTTCAAGACCACTCAAGAAAATGTAAAAGAGCGTTGGGTATTTACTCACTTTTGACGCTCACGCTATTTGCATTATTTATGTTTTTATTTGGCTTTGGAGTTTGAAAACTATATTTTAATACAGTAAAACCCCTTTAATTCGGAAAACTTTTTATTCCGAATAAATGAGAGTTGGTTTTTAATTTTTTTATGTAATAATTAAATTAAATTAGAAAAAATTAAATAACGCAATGATTGAAAACGTAGTCGAACAAATCATCAAAATGTCTATTGGGGGAGTCCCCATTTATTTAGAAGTCGGGAAAAACCATAAAAAATTATATTTGGGGAATCCCGATAATCCACATTTAGATGTTCTTTGGAAAAAACACCAGTACCATTGACATAGTTACAAAAATGAATTAGTATAAATTTTATGGTATTATTTCCGATCTTTTGTGTTATTAAAATAATATTTGGTTAACTGTTCTTGCATTTTTTCATCAATAGGAACGCGTTTGAGTGCATACAAAAAATCTCTGACTAACCTTCCCCCCAAACGTTCCAAATTAACGAGGTTTTACTGTATCTATAAAGATTTTTTTACTGTCGAAAAGAAATACGTTTTACTATTGTTATTTCGATATCGAACTTTTTACGGATTGCCGTTTTTAAGAACATTTTCAAGACCCTAAGGAAAATTCTAAAGAGCATTAGCAGGTGTTTACTCACTTTTGACGCTCACTGTACGTAAAATAAGAAAAAAAAATCATGTTTTTATGTGTTCCAAACACGCACTGATTCAAAACAATACAAATTCAACTGTGGTGTGGAACTAGCAACAATGAGCCTATAATATTATGTATAAATCCATAACAGTAAATGCCGATTGCTTTGTGTTTCATGTTTTTTTAAAGGCTTTTACTTAACTTCGTGAAAAATTTGTTGTGTCAAAATCTTGCAAGCCAAATTTGAACCACTTTCATTAAACTTAGAACTTTGAAATTTTCTATGCTGGTTGGGTTGTGAAGACAATGCAATATTTAAAAAGAATTTTTGGATTTTGACTTCCCCTGCTTCATTAAGGGAGGCCATTAGCCGTAATAACTTGAAACTTTATATGGCAATAGATAAGTCAAAACTATTACATTCCTAATTAATACTTTGTACCGATTCGTCCTATAAGGGTTGAAAAAAGGGGGTGCAAACTTTTCTATTTCGACCTTACTTCGCTCAACTTGCGAATATACTCATAAATCTATGTAGGTCAACTCAAAAAATCCTTTTAATAGTTGGACAATATTTCACCGAGTATTTTGAGCTAACATTCATCATTCTGGTCCATCCAGAGGGCGAGATAAATAATAAATAGAAACTAGATCTTTTTTGGCCAAATGCAGAAAACAATTGCTATCTCGATCGCCGTTGTGCTTAGGAAAGGTAGTTTTAATTTGCGTGCTAAAAATAGAATCGTACGGCGGGCATTCAGAGAGTATGCTCATATGACGTATGGCGTAGTTGAATTTGATGTAGGGAATGGATATGCATAAACAAAGCTATGTACATTATGTACGTACATATAAGGAGTTTGTGATGCGTAAAATACATACTTATATTTGAGATCTGCAGCTATGGAAAGTGTATAGGTAGGTACGCGTAGTAAAATCAATCAAACCGTACCTGTCGCGAATTTTCATTTATGTGGAATACATACCTACCTACTATGTCCATTGACTTAGGACTTGGCTGCAAGGGGCTTAGTGTAAGCCATGTTTGTAGTTATGTATGTATTATTTGAGTGTTAACTACACAAACATGGCTTACACTAAGCCCCTTGCAGGATAAACTTTAGAAATAGATTGGTTAATTTTTATTATTTTGCTTTTTAGTGCAGTATACTTATAAAAGCGTTTCATTAGTTTTTTAAACTATTATTATTTTTGTTAGACATGCTTAGGTACAACACTACATAATTTGAAAACTATATTTTAGCGATAATGGAAAAATAAGCTAAAAACAAAACTGACTTATAGAAGTTAAGACAAAACTTAGCTTTTTAGACAAAACTTAATTTTTTAGAGAACGCCTAGGAGTCTGAAATCCACTTAACTTTTCGAGTCTTTACTTATTATGAAAACCCCGTAAACTTTTTAAATTAGCAGGTGCAAGTAGTAGGTACGAATTTAAGCTTTTATGTGTGATATATGGAGAAGTACAAATGTAAGTACAATGTACGTCAATTATTAGTAATTTGGGTTTTATTCTCTCTCTACGCAATTACAGTGGGTTGCCAAATTAATAGGGAATCAGTCTTCTTTTGTTTTGGTTCTAAGCGTGGGATCATGACGTAATCTCGAATGACAAAAATCTCGAAGGCTAAAAATCTCGAAAAGTTTTTTTTTTAATCTCGAAAGCAAAAATCTCTAATGTACAAAAATCTCGAAAGACTATATCTCGAAAAAATCTCGAAAATAAAAAGTAAATTCGAGATTTTTTTTGCACCCATCCCATAGGCAAACAGTAAACCCAAGCAGGGGGGTTGCAGAGGGGCAGCATGCCCCCCATACGGATCTCACTTTTTAACACCATGTTTAATATTAATTCGAAATTTTTTTTTCGAGATTTTTGCTTTCGAGATTTTTTTTCGAGATATCGTGGTAAACCCTCTAAGCGTACGTGGTGATTTTTATTTCTCAGCCTATGTGCTTAACGGTTATTTTTCACTGTCGGCGGATATTCAAAATGGTTTTACTCTTGAAGTGCAATCAAAGGCAAAAAAAAAGTTTTTTTTTTTTTTGAATTTATTGGGGATATTTTTTGAACTTCTTTTAATTGAAACGTAAGTAATGCACTTTATTTTGTTTAAAGCAAAGCTTTTCTAATGATTTTAGTCATTTTTTCGGAACAGAATGGGTCGAGGAATGGATATCACTCCAAGAAAAAGAACAGAAATAAGAACTTTATTAACTCATTCGAGTCATTCCCAAAGACAAGTAGATGCTATTACCAGATTAAAATTAAATTTGGACCAAAATATTCCGATTACTCGCAAAAAACCGGTAAATGTGGATTAATGTCCCTATTATTTTAGCAACCCACTGTATGTCCTAATACAAAATACAGTGCGGTTCCCTTGTTTAGAGGCACAATAGTTACGTTTTATTTCTTGGTTTTTTTCGTATTATGTGGAAAAAAACTTATTTGGCAAAAAGGTATATTTAAATACATACTATTAATTAAACATAATTTCAAACTGGATGATAGACCCATAACGGTAGTTTAATTAATTTTTTCCTATACGTTCCATGCAAAAACGTATGCATTTTTTGGGTCACTTGAATAGACGCACCGGTTAAATTGGTTAGTTAACAACAAGTGCTCGGGCAAAAGAGTAGTGAAAAGTTAATTTGAAAGTAAGACAACTATTATTTTATATTGATTTTATTAAAATAGGCAGACAAAAAGTGTTAAATTTGAAGAAAAGGCAAAAGTTAAAGTTTACCTCTCGGAAAGCTTTTCAAATCGTGAAATGGCTCATAATATTGCTCGAAGTGAATACTTGATAAGAAAAAACTACTACAAATAAAATATCATAAACGTTTTAACACCACAAAACAAGCGGACATTTCAAAAACTGGCGTCTTTTGGCGCTCAATTTAGAAACAAAATTATAGAATTTGCTTTGTTTTTTGTAGCAAATCGAGTTGTTTTATTGTCTATACTTTACACCCAAAGTTTATAAAACTACAAAAAAAAAAAAACAACCTCAAATCAGGCACGCAAGCAACCTACGCCTTGAATTTGCAGGGTCTCACGTGGCATGGATGAAGATTAAAGTGGTCTCCCGAAATTGGAGCACAGCCGACTTTTCAGACAAAAAGGAATTAAACTTGGATGATCCTGGAACTACAATTATTACTTTCATGACCTCCGAAAAAAAAATGTTTTGAACCGTTATCATTCGAAATCAGTGGGAATTATGGTATGGGGTGCAATTTCATTCTTCGGCGCTTTTAAATTGGAAATCGTTTCCAATAAAATGTCTAGCATTTCTTGCAAAACTTTTTTGGAAGCAGTAATAAAGGAGCTTTGTGGACCTATGCGATGGATCTTTCAGAAGGATAACTTGCCTATACACAATCCACGACTTTTTAAAGAAAGGATTGCCACTGGAAATATTAAAATATTGCACTGTCCGCTACATTCGCTTGATTTTAATATTATTGAAAATGTTGCCCCGTGAAATTTATTGAGGCAACAATCAGTATCAACACAATCAAGAGCTGATTGCGGCGATTAAAGCTTCTTGAGGGAATATTTCCTTGAATTACCTTAAAAGTTCTTATGGCTCTTTGAAGAATAGAGTTTTTGAGATTATATCCAAAGGTACTGCCTCACATATTATTATTATTGTTTTTCGACTTTTTTAAAGGTGCGTCTATTCAAGTGAACCAAAAAAATGCATACGTTTTTCTATGGTATAGGAAAAATAAACAAAACTACCGTTATGGTTATGGGTTTATTATCAAGTTTGAAATTATGTTTGTGTTGTAGTGTATCAATGTACTTTTCTGCCAAATAAGTTTATTTTTTCTTCGTTCAACATAATACGAAAAGAATACAAGAAATAAGACGTAACTCTTATATGCGTCTATACAAGTAAATCGCAATGTACAACATAACAAAAGAGTGTTTAGATAGACTATTAGTATCTATACAAGGTGTCCCAGTTAAGAAGGACAATCCTTTAAGGGAAGATTCCTGAAGTTATGCCGCACGTAATAAAATATTTCTTCACCTTCCTTTCTTCTTGTCTCTTTATGTTCGTGTTCATTTATGTATTTAATATATCCCATGTTCTCTCCACACTTGTTGTGATTAAATATCAAAAGTGCCAAATAACTTTATCCGTTCTCTCTTCCAACTTGATCTTCTTGAAAAGATGAATATGGGGAGATCGAACTAGTATCTATATAATTGACGTCCCCATTTCGTAGTTCAGTATTTATTTATTATTATAACTAAAATACTACCTATTTCTAAATAAAAACGTGTTTTCTCATAAATAAAAGACTACAAAACCATTACACAGTCTTTTCCCTCACCGCACTTCAGTCGAATTTCTGACAACCGCTCGTGCCAGCACCTGTCATAAGAAGCTTCTGAATTGAGTAGCCCGAATATCTACGGCAAAAACTAGTCCCTTCCATTTGAGCCTGTTCAAGACCGACACGCCCGGCTAAACCAAAATTAGAACACTATATAGTTTGTTTACTATATTATTACTTCTGTATCATCAACTCAATCAGGGAATGTTTTGTTTGTCAATTCTAATTTAAAAATTAAGCGAAAAAATTATAAGAAAATTTATTGTGAAAATATAAATATATTATACAGTCCACCAGCTGTCGAAACAGAGCCAAAATCAAAATCCACACATGCTACCAATAGCAAGAAGCTATTTTTAAACTATGTACAGCTGTGTTCATGAAAATAGTAGTGCATCTCTCTAAAATAGTCAAAAGTAAATACATTTTTACCGAAAGTAACGGAATTTTGAAATTTTTATTGTCTTCTCTGCATTCTAAACTAAAAGTTTGCATCCTTATATTTTTCAACGGAAAAAGTACCGTTTCTTTTTGTTCAAGTTTTGTGTAGAGCAGCGCTACTATTTTCATGAACGCAACTGTATGTATTTTGAGACGGTTGTCAGATCTACCAGGGACATCTGTCCGGTCCCAAATGTCTTACAACCGTGAGACCTGTCAAATTTTGTCAGAAAACGTTGTCGGATCAGCATAATCTGCCATAAAACTAAATTTTCAAAATAAAATACAACACAACATAGTAAAAGCGAGAGCAGTTCTACAAAAAAAATCAAAAGCCAGAACAAGGAAGAAAGACACTTTTCGTTGGCAGTTTAGAGCACTTCTTCTATTGTCCGCCTGCTGACATTCAGTATAATTACAAAAGGACAAGCTTTTTCATGACATATTGCTGATTTTCGGATGGGTGTCACACCTCACACGTTAGATATGGATTGGGCCATTAAAACTTACATCATCCAGGAATAAGACAAATATCTTTGGCTTATCCAAAACCACAATTCATAGGCCGTGACTCTTTGTTTACCAATATGAAGTTATAATGTTCGTCGATCTATATTCAAAGGGTCGCCTTTTGAATGATTAATTTTAGAGAGGAACCAAAACTGTCATCATCATTCATTTTTAAATAAAGGAGTTACGCCGGAATCTGGAACATCCTTCAGATTTATCATGAGGACAGCTTTTAAATTACATTCGATGTAAATGAAAGGAGGTATGGTTTATATCCAACTAAACAAAACTAAACTGAAAATACTCTACAAAAACAAATCTTGACATAAGAAGAAAATATTATTCGTAACCCAAACCCAACCGAATTGCAGTGGTATGTTTCCGATTCACAATTGAAAAACAAGAATTCAAAATGTAGCACTTACTATGCGCATTGACCATGTCAGTTACCATTCGACACCACAGCCAATTTCTTACCCTCCATAAATCACTTACAGTAAAGGCAGCCGCAGAGCCGGAATAAGTTGCTTAATATTTTATTCTGAAAATTTCTTAAAGCAAACCAAAGGGAAAACGATATCATTTATGTAATACATCTGGGGTTTCCGAAGTCATGCATGCACTTATTATGCCAAGAAAAATAAATAATAAATGCTACTTGAGACTTGTGAAATGTCAACTAGTTCGGTATTCATTATACAAAATATATTATTTGTACGTATACGTCCTACCCTACGTGCTGTGCTTCTTCGCATGCATATTGTATATAGTATCTTCGAAGGAATGAGAAGTTGTTCTCATTCCAGCTACTGCTGAGAGCATAATTAAATTGGCAAGAGAAATATAGGATACTTGAAACTACTTGCCATTGCAACTTGCAAGTCGAGTTCGTCTTTAACTTCTATTTGTGAAAATTTAATATGTAGAAGATGTGGGTAAAATGAAGAATTTAATTATTGTTTGTGCTTCGGCCGTATTGTACTAATTGTTGGATCATTGATGGTCTTATCGATTTTGGATACAAACACTTTCTCAATGCTAGTTATAAACCCCGAGCATATAGAATGAAAAAGGAAGCAGGTATAATGACCAATAGGTACCTTGCTGACTATAGGTAGTGACCTTATGGGTGCGTGAACTTAGCACCCCAAAGTTTGAAAAGTATATATTTTTTTAGAGTTCTGGATAGCTGGACAAGAGTTCTAGA
Source organism: Cheilosia scutellata (assembly GCA_955612985.1). Lineage (NCBI taxonomy): Eukaryota > Metazoa > Arthropoda > Insecta > Diptera > Syrphidae > Cheilosia > Cheilosia scutellata. The sequence continues at coordinate 72,764,144 of OY015312.1, forward strand.
GTTCCTGATAAAAATTTTGAAAAGTTCTGTTCATTTAGTATTTTTTTTTTTTATTTTTTTTAATGTGGGGTGCTAAGTTCACGATGCACCCCATTTACAAAAATTTTGAATTTTTCTTTTTTTTTTGTATAGAAATAACATAGTTCTGGAGTTCCTGATAGTTTAAAAAAAAATGAAATCCCAAATTATAGCAAAAAAAAAAAATGTTTTCCAAAATAAGCCAGCACCCCATTTTGATAAAAGTACATTTTTTTACAAAATTCATGCACTACACCAAGAGTTCTGGAGTTCCCTAAAAAAGAATTTTTTTTTTGGAACAAAAACAAAAAAAGTTATAGAACAGTGAAAATTTTCAAAAAATGCGAAAAAAATTTTTCGGAGTTCCGAAGAGTTCTGATTAGAGTTCTGGAAAGTGCTCAAGAAACTCAACAAAAAAGCCTTATACAATAATCTTCTAAACGCAAACACAAAAAAGTTAGAGCCAATTGAAAAATTGCAATTTTTTTTTTTCAGAGTTCCGAAGAGTTCTGATTAGAGTTCTGGAAAGTACTTTCGAAACTCAACAAAATACCCTTATAAAATAATCTTCTAAGCCCAAACACAAAACGGCTGAATTGAGAAGCTTTTTCAGGACAGTCATACTCTCGGATGTTTGTCAGACGTTCGCGAGTGGTGGCGCAGTAGAAAAAACCTTAAGATGTAATTTGTGTGTTTTCCGGCGATCGAACCTAAGATCCCTCGCACAGTAGTCCAGCACACTAACCACTGCGCTCCTGCGCCATTACACACTACATATTACTACAAACAGATATGCATATACATATATAATTTCTCTATAAATGTTGTCATATGCAGCCTTAAAATGAACATCGATGGAGGGTATCGATCTGGACTACTTGTGATTTCTCAAGGATCTACCGTAGTGGTAATATAAGAATAAAGTGCCCGTTTGGCTAAAATACATTCATTTGAAATGGTTTGACGTAAATGCCATTTTGACGTTTTTAAGTTAGGTATGCACTATGTAGTAATAGATTTTTGAGGATGCTCTTCTGAAAACAGTTTTGTCCTACTTCATCTGGCTATGAAGATGTTGAGTATCGACGGCACAGCTTTGGAGCCTTGTAAGAATTGGTTTGTCTTATAAACCAATTTCCGGGGCTTACGGCAAATTTTAGGAGCAAAAGCGGTAAATTTTTCTGTGAGAATTGGTTTGCTTCGATTCTCATAATATGCACTTGAAGGTAAGGTAACCAGACTTGGCTGGCATATTCGAGAAGTGGTCTTACGAACGTCATATAAAGGGATTTATTGACGTAGGTGTTAGAAAACTCCTTCGACCACAACGTTTAATAAAGCCGAGTGCTGAGTTAGCTCTGCTAATAGCGTTGTCGATGTGGGGGCGGAAGTTAAGTTGGGTGTCGCAGATAATGCACAGATCGCGAATTGAGGAAATAGGGGAGACAAGCTCATTGTTAAAGTAGTCAGACCTTCCAGGTAGTGGATGACGTTTGCGAGAGAATGTAATAGCTTGACATTTTTTTACGTTAAGCTCTAAACAAGTTTGTTGGCATCAAGTGTAGGAGTGGTTCAGGTCCACTTGTAGTGCGAGGGAGTCAGCAGTGCAAGATATCTGCTTAGAGAATCTCATACGACATCTGCGTAAATCTCTAGGACAGAGTGTTAAATAACGCGCACTGTATCGTTTATTGTCAAAATTAAAGATCAAAGGTCCTAGATGACTTCCCTGTGGTCCACAGAGGACGCTATGACTGGGTTAGAGACGGAAAATCTGAAAAGGACACTATACCTTCGATCTTCTAGATAGGACTTAATCCAGGAAATAAACCGCGGTGGAAAAACGGTTGCTTTTAGTTTGAGGAGTATGACTTTATGGGACATTTTGTCAAATGCTTTGCTGAAATCAGTAGCCACGATCCACTTCCTTACCATTCTTCAAGGCGCATAATGTGTTGGATACAAATTCCGTGAGTTTTGTGGTTGTTGATCTACCCTAGTAAAGGCACTTACCTCGTTTTCGACCCCCCTCTAACTTTGAAACCTATTGAGCCAGAAACTTCAAACTAAACATTTCCCAAACTCATTAAAATGTTCCACCTCACCAAATTTCATCTTTATAGCATTAGTGGTTCTCAGCTTACAGGACTTCTAAAATCGAAAACCGTAACTGACATGATAATCAATTCTATCATCAAAATTCTGAAGCACTTTCGGCCATCCTAGAATCGTGAAATTTAGCAGAATGGTACATCCTGTGGACTGTGGTGCATACACAGGGAAAAGTCCAAAACTTGATATTTTCCATTTAGGGGACGTTGTATAAGCCCACTTTTGAAAATTGGTTATTATTTATTAGGGCCACTTCTCATTGGCGTAGAATGTTGAAATTTGGTAGAGCGGTAGGACCTGCATTGTACGAATGGAGAAATATAAAAAATTTAAAATTGTCCATTTAAGGGTCGTGGGATCTGCCTACTTAAAATATGCATAGATGTTAATATACCTGCTGAATATGATTTTAATGAATGGTTTTATACGAAAGACCCTACCAATTTTTTTTTTAACATTTAACGATCAATAAAATCAAAGGATTTGTTGTCGATATTCCGATGAAGAAGGATGTCAAAGGAGTAGCACAACCATATCGTCGAGTACCAGTGCCGGTTGAAGAAGCAGTTGACAAAAAAACTGATGAACTTCTTGAACAAGGTATCATTGAAAACGTATGATGAAGTATAATTAATAAAAAAAATATGATGAAAAGTTACACAAATTGTTTGACACTCTGATTTTATTGAATGTTAGGTTTTTGAATATTATTTTTAAATTAAAAATCATTCAGGTGAACTAGCCTTCGCAATGGATTTCGCCTATAGTACCAGTCCCAAAGGGGGATGACGTTCGAGTTTGCGTGGATATGCGCCGGGCCAATGAGCCTGTACAAAGAGAAAACGACCCTCTTCAAACATCCAACCATGGAAGATTTTCTTCCCCACATAGGAAAAGGTCGATTCTTCACCAAATTAGACGTGAAAAATGCTTTCCACCATGTGTGAAATTTGTAAAAAAAAAATAATAATAATAACTAAATAGATCTGAAACGATCGCTAAAAAAAATATAATAAACCATGTATTAGAGAGTATAAAACTATGTTTTCAGTAGATATTCGATTCAGTTACGTCACTTGCCATGTAAAGAAATAGATTTTGGTAAAACTGAAAGGAAAATTTGTTGGTTTCAGGTAGAAATTTCGAAAGAATCAAGACCAATAACAACATTTATTACTCGAAAAGGCTTGTTTCGGTACACCAGACTCATGTTCGGAATAGCTTGCGCACCAGAACTATTTCAAAAAAATTTCGGATCTTACAATATTGTCAGATATGTCAGTGAAAAATATGTCCCAAATGTTTTACAACCGTCTGAACTCACAATTTTGTCTGGCAATAGGAGCGAAATCGAAGTTTAAATAATTCGATGGACAATAATTCAGAAGATTATTGATACGAACAACAGTGGAAAATGGAATTTAAATTCCAATTGGAATTAGAAAAGTCGAAAAAAAAAAATCGTACAGGAAGAAAGTACAGAGTGAATGGGGTTGTTGGATACGCAGAGTATAAACTACCCAAAGAAGACCTATTGTAAGAGGTCACCGACGCGATTCACATTCGACAATGTGAAAAAAGTTGGGACAAGCTGCCAATAAATCCGATCGATTTCCTGGTCATGCATACTGGCGTCTTTATGTGTGGAGTCACCAAAGCTAAAATTCCATCGAATTGTGTTGAGTCCATTCGCAAAAAAATGCGATAAGGTTCCGTCTCCTTAGTTTGGAATTTGGAGTAGAATCCTTCCTACTGACAACAGGCTACCCACTCGTTCGTCCAAACACTACGTCGCGTCATTTTTGTGTCAATTCATCATCCTCGCAGTCTTCTAACACTGAGTTAAAAAATTAAAAATATTTTGTTCCATTATCCGTACTGCAAAAAACTAAGGAACAAACATTTGAATTTGTCTGACAATCTGACAACCGTGTAAATACACATTTTTAAAGCTGACAATACTGTCAAAAAAATCATTGTCAGATCATTGTCACACTTTCATCCGACAATAAAAATGTAAGACTTTGGGATAAAATCTTACAACCGTGTGAACGGACATTTTTTTTATTGTAAGATAGTTGGTTATTGTAAGCTCATTGTCAGTTATTGTCAGAGGATTGATAGATCTGACAATCGTGTGTACCTACTAAGCTTTAGTTTATTCCGTTTGTATGAAAATCATTGCGCGATACTAATAATCATTTTTAGTGTCCAAGCTAAATTTTACGAAGTCAAGAAAATTTCCATATAAAATTATCTATTGTGACCGTAGAAATATAATTTAATATAATAAATTGAATGTTAAAAATGATTATTTGTAAGGCCCATTGAAAATAATAACCGTGAACTAAATGAACTAGTGAATTAAGTGTGTGATACACTGAGAAAAGTCGAAAACTTCAGATTTTCCATTCAGGGGGCGTGGTATACAACCACTTTTGAAAATTGGTTATTATTTAATTTGGTCATTTCCGATTGCCGTATAGACTTATAGAGTGTTGAAATTTGGTAGAGCGATAAGACCTCTATTGTACGAAAAGAGAAAAGTAAACAAAATAACATGTTCCATTCAGGAGACGTGGTATATGCCCACTTTTAAAAATCGGTTATGTATTTATTTGGGACACTTCCGAATTCTATAGAACGTTGAAATTTTGTAGAGCGATAGGAATTATTGCAGTAGGTATACAGGAAGGGAAATATCACAAATGGAATATTCTCCATTCAAAAAGCGTGGTATAACTTGTAAATGTATACAAAAGTCGGCATTTTCAAAGGTTCCACATGAACTCCTTAAAATCGGTGAATCGGTGAATTTGCCGACTAAAATCCTTAAAATTTAGCGAGTTTAGATTCGATTTTAAAAAGGACGGTCGGCATCGGTGAGATTGCCGACTGAAATCCTTAAAATTGAGCGAGTTCAGATTTGATTTTAAAAAAGACGGTCGGCATCGGTGAATTTGCCGACTGAAATCCTTAAAATTTAGCGAGTTTAGATTCGATTTTAAAAAGGACGGTCGGCATAGGTGAGATTGCCGACTGAAATCCTTAAAATTGAGCGAGTTCAGATTTGATTTTAAAAGGACGGTTAGCATTTCTAATTTGAGGTTAAATTCGAAGGAATGTGTTATTCGCCAGTTCGCGCCTTATTGATGTGGATTGCGAACTTTAACAATTCGCGGCAAACGTGTGTTTGGGCCAAGAGGAGGATAATTAATTATCCCATCAAAATGTATTAAGAAAATAAGTTTATAAACAGTTTAAATAACGAAATTTCGAATTCCAAACTTTTGGCCGCGAACGAAAACACCCTTGGCGTGAATTTTTATTTTCGTTTATTCGCAATCCACATCATTTAATTAGCGTTCTACAAACTAGCGAATAAAACATTCGTTCGAACTTAACCTCAAACTAGACATTGTGGGTAGAAACTGATGGCTGGAATTCGCGAAATGCTGCGACCTATAAAAGTGTTCATGTGAACGGGCTCTCAAAACTTGCGAATAGTCGTTCGATCGTAGGTAGTTGGTCGCTCTTATGTGAATGGTCCTTTAGGTACTAGCCCAGGGGTGTTCCTATTAACATTGGTCAAAATTGGACAAAGGAGCGTGGCGCCTCCCATACAAAAAACATCTTCTATGGAGTGAAACTCGTTGACGTTAGATATAGCTCGATAACCGCTGGGCCGATTTTCATGATTTCTATACAGTCGGCAAGTTCCTGAAATAAGTCGGCATTTCAATGAAAGTCACCCCCCCACGGCTCGAACCGTCGCTACGCCCCTGTACCTACGGCTTACCTGCCGAACAAAGTATAACAGTTTTATTATACTGTGCTGTGATCGTGATGTGCTATAGGTGTATTATAAAATATAGACCGAATCATTATAATGTTATTGAGATGAGAAAATCCATTAAATCGATTTTACGCTGGAGCACCTTTTACCCAACTTAAAGAACAAGATTATGTGAACAAAGCATTGTATTGAAAGAATACTTTACCAAAGAGGGGCTCTGAAAGGTTAAGTAGAACATAATGCACGGTTTTTCAAGTACCTACAGCTGCATTGTTGCACACTCAGGTTCATTTCTACTTTCCAATATGACTAAAGTGCATACATGGCCCCCCTACAAACACCGTTCAAAGGCTAGAGAGTCAACATCAACCTTCCTAGCCGTAGAAACCTACCCACCAAACTTACGCGAACATTCTTTGATGTGCGTTTCGTAAAACAAAATGCTGTGTAATGTGTGTGAAAACCTTTTTGTTTTCACTTTCTTTCAGCAAAATATGTAATGTACACCAAGTTCGATAAGACCTGTTAGAGTTTTATGAATGTGGGAATTATTGTTTGAATAGCTATTTTAATATTTTTAATTTTAATACCTGAAACATCGCATGTCAATTTCGTATACTTTACAGGAGAACAATTTTAGACTAAAACAAGTTAAAAGTGTTAAAAGTGTTATGCTTTGATACCCTCCATACTGGATACATGTAGTCATGCAAAATGTTATGCATGTATGTTAGTACCTACTTACATATAAGTATAATATTGGTTTTGTATGTGAGTACCAGAAGTACTTGACATACAATACTTGACATACAGTACATTGTCAATACCAACCTGAAGAACGTAAAACGAAGTCGCCTCACAAAATTTCATTCGCATAGATTGATTCGTTTGGACGCTATCATGTTTTCAACAGGCTGGCAGACAGACAGACGGAAATGTCTAAATATACTTTTATACTCTTCGGTGACTCCTTCTTGGCGTTCCAAATGTAATGACAAAGTGTATACCTATACCTTCCTTTGGACGGTATGAAAAGATGATGTAGTCAGGATAAATACTTTAAAAATATGCCAATTTTATTTTAAAATTTAATAAAAATATGTAGGATATATATTTTGTTATAGTAATTTTAGGATTAGATTGAAAATTAATGATGGAAGACTTTATTTTTATTTCTTAACACATATACAGTTGCGTTCATGAAAATAGTAGTGCTGCTCTAGGTAGGTACACAAAACTTGAACCAAATGAAACGGTACTTTTTCCGTTGAAAAATATAAGGATGCAAACTTTTTGTTTAGAATGCAAAGAAGAGAATAAAAATTTCAAAATTCGTTACTTTCGGTCAAAATTTATTTACTTTCGACTATTTTACAGAGATGGACTACTATTTTCATGAACACAGCTGTACTTATACGATTTATAATTCAACTTCTAACGGCCGATTTCTTCACATTAGTACTAGTACCTGGTCTAGCTAGATCTGGTACTAGCTCTGATACTAGGTACCAACAAAAACTTAGTACTTGTGTATTTCTTCACATTGCTAGTACCGGAGCTAAATTTATCAACCGTACTAACGACTAATACGTCTAAAACTGGTCTAGTATCTACCCATTTTAGACTATGAAGTGACACATTTTATTGTTTTTTAACATTTTTATTGGGAGTCAAACATTATCGACACACGCCGATTTTGCCGAAAATCAGATTTATTCGCAGTGTATGGAGTCGCCAAACAGCGTGAGTTCGAGTACTCAGATTCACCGATTAATATATTATGTTTTCCAAACTCGCGGGCGCGTAGATTGGAGTGACGGAAAATTGTTTAATCGTGTGTAGATCCAGCCCATCGTCGATTGCACCCATTGTCCGTGGAAGATAAATATCTGAGACAATTTAGCCGTTCGGATTCACCATAGAATATTAAAGGTCCCTTCTATTCGCATCAAACAAATCAAATTGGTTGCGAAAAGCTAGGTCTAGGTTCTGCTGCACCAACTATTTATTTACATATTTACCAGATAAGAACCGTTCAATTCCCAAATGAGCGTAGCCGATGGAATTCTCTTGTAAATGAGTAAATTTTGGGAGCTTCAGCTGACCATCTTTGGATATTCCGATTTCCGAATACTGGGACAGTGCATTGAGCGGGTTTAATGATATGGTGGCAGCCATGTTCCATTGTCATCTTTACTAAAGCCAATTAGCCTAAAAATCATTCCATACATGGTATCCAAGTAGCTATGCTGCCAAAAAAGCCTTCCTCTTTATGGGCGGGAAATCATCAATGATGATTGAAACCTCTGCTGTAATATGTATGATTTGTTGAAGAGCTTTTACGGAAACAAGTCTTTGGTAACATCGTTTTTTTCCTCTCGGGACATGGCCGCATAGGTACAAGCTTTAATGCGGGATGTGTCGAACGCCTAATACCAATTGCCTACGACTGGCGCTAATGACAGACAGACAGGCAGACAGACAGACAGACGGACATGGCTATCGATTCAGAAAAATGTAATGCCCAAGTGAATATACCTTCTTGAGTAGGGTATAAAAAAGAATGAAATTAATTGAAACGAAAACGTACGACGTATTTACTCTTTTCAAAAAAAATAGGCAAAAGCTGAAGTAATGAAATCAACCTAATTCAGGTACTAACGACGTCAGACTGCCGATTTTGAGGGTCCAGCTAATACCGAGTACTAACTAGTACCAAATTCAGCTTAGTACTTCCTGAAGATATGACTTGATAATTATTTGAGTATCAAATTTTGGTCTAATACCGATACTAGCGCTAGTATTCTGTCAAGAAATCGGCCGTATGTACACTCACAGAAAAAAATAGTAAAGGCTTTACTATCCGAATTTTAAAACCATCTATTTACAATTTAAATAGCAAATTTGGTTAATTTACTATTTTAATTGCAATTTTTTCAGTTTTACTACTTTATTTTTTGTTGAAAATTTGTGTTTTTATGTTTTTTATCCTGGCACTCACAGAAAAAAATTGTAATATTTACAATTTTATGCGTAAAATTTACCATTTTTAATTGTACTTATAGTCATTACAATTTAATAGGAAAAAAATATGCGAAATTTACTTATTTCAATTGTAAATTTTTTTGTTTTCTTCGATAAAAAAACTTAAAAACACAAATTTAAAAAAAAAAAACTAAAATAGTAAAACAAAAAAAAAATTGCAATTAAAATAGTAAATTAACCAAATTTGCTATTTAAATTGTAAATAGATGGTTTTAAAATTCGGATAGTAAAGCCTTTACAATTTTTTTCTGTGTGAGGGGGAACCGCTTTTCCTGCATTGTGACATCAGAATCGAAGCTTTCCAGACAAAAGAATTCGGTATACAGTTTAAAATATTGAAATTCTTCACAAAATGGATACAACCAAGTTGGCGTTGAGGGACCTATCCATAAAATTTAAGTTTTTTCAATTGAAATTGAAAATAGTAAACAAAAACGAAATTTACTATTAAATTGTAATGACTATAGTTGCAATTAAAATTTGTAAATTTTACGCAGAAAATTGTAAATATTATAATTTTTTTCTGTGAGTGTAGTAGTTAACTATAGACCGATTTTTTCACATGAAGCTGCCCGGACTGGCCCAAGTAAGCTCTGGTCAAAACATTCTTCAAAACTTAAAAGTATTTGTTATTTTAAAAAATGTTTTAGCAGAGGTCCTTAAAAATGAATAACATTTTTGCGGAAATGTCCTTGAAATTCTTTATAATGGCATTTACAAATAACGGTGAACTTTGATTTTTATGGATATTTGGCACTGAGGTCACTGAAGCCCCATAAATAGACTAAGAGCTAGCAAGGTTTTTTCTCAAGTCATTCTAGCAAGGCTGTAACTTTGGGAGCTTAGTTCGGGGTGACTACTGAATACGAAAATATATTTCTGGCAGCGCTGCATTGGTTTATATATTAATGCCATAACCTCAAAAGGGCAAAAAATGTAGGTACCTCATTTTAGCAAACTTAAGATTTTGGTATGTGTTAATTTACGACCGATGTAAACAGAAAATGCAATTGCCATATCAGTTTGTCGGTTTTAAAGTGCAAAAAGGAAAAATTTAATTCATAATAGCAAAGTCAAATTTTTGATATTATGTTAGAGATATATTAGCACACTAATTCCTCAAAGCTAAACCAAAACTCCAATTTCATCATAATACCTAAATCTTAAGTTTGCTAATATGAGGTAAATTTCTTTCACTTTTGAGGTTATGACTTGAGAAGAAACGTTGCCAGCTCTTACTCTAAAAGGACATTGTTCCCAAAATTTCATTCAGAGCAAAAATGTAGGTATACATATACATATTGATACGTCTGTAAATACATATTGCAATTTTCAAGAATGTCTACACTAACCCCAAGAATGTCTACTAAAAGCTTCTTGGAAATGTAACTCACATTTGGAGAGCTTCGATAACCGAAAAGGCTCCACAAAATCCACATCGTCCCAAATACATTATGTATTGTACTCCGTTGTGCCATAATTATGGTACATGAGGCCCTCAAATTGACGAAATTCCACCGATGTACATAGATATGTCATATTTATGTACAATGTACATATATAATAGAGAATAACGAACAACTCTCTAAAAATGAATTACCGCACGAATTCTGTGGCGCATCGATAGCTCGCGACGCGACGGCTTCTCTAGATCGACTGACGATCCGAGCTCTCACAGATTTCCACTCAATATTCTTGTGAAAGAGAGTGAGTTGCACTCACCACTCCACATCAGTGGTGCCATTTTAGCATTTTTTATGCTAGATCTAGCATATTTAAACCTTAAATTGCATATTAGTATAAATAAAATATGCTATATGCAATCTAGCATATTTTCAACATTCAACATAAAAAAAAATCAAAAACTTTATACCCATCATGAACATATTCGTGGTATGCGCATCCATCAAAATTGTCTGTATTTGGCATTACTGAATATGTGAATGACAATTATTCAATTGAATGAAATCAAAGCTTCTCAATAGTACCTAGAGGTCTATTCCTTTACTTTTGCAGTAAAAATGGAAAATACTCTCAAAATGACGGTGCTGGGATTGAATTATTCTCTCACAGTGAGAGAAATTTGCGAAAAAGTTACGGAACGCTTTTATAGTACCTAAACTATATGCAAAATTACAGATGCATTTTCTTTTCCATAAATTACAGTATACGATGTGACGTTTTTGTTTTTCAATTATTGGTGATAGGCTTTAGTTCCTTAAGGGCTACAGACCACTACAACAATAATTAATAAATGTAGTAGTAAAAAAGTAGGTAGGTATTTCAAATGTGTGATAAACGCGAAGAATTTGCTAATTTATTACCAATATTAGCTGAATCATCCACGATGAAATTTATTCGGTATTAATGTAACTTATTTTAATGAAATCAAAACATAAATGGGAATAATAATAGCACGCATAATACCAAAATGCCAAATAGGTCGACAAATTTCAAATCAGCTGTCAATTGTCAAGTGTCTGACAGTTTTTTAATTGTTAGGTAGTACAAGAAAATTGTTGAATAAAAAATAAAGACTCGGCAAAATATCAGTACAATGACGAAGACGGGGAAGATGATGACCATAAGCCCGTATGACACTAGACTTTTTGTTTGCATATTTCACGCGTTTAAAATGAAACTAGAACAGTACGAAAAATTAGAAAGAAAATTCCCGATAGGTGTGATTGCGTATACAACAACTTTATTAATGTATATAAAAAAATGCATTGAAAATGTATTCAAATTATATTTTTCACCTGGGAGTTTTTTTTTTCTTTGACATTTTAACATTATTTGGCATTTCTCATCCCATTACTTTGAAGTCTAACTTTTTGAAAATAAATTCGTTTGAAAATTTGTGTTCCTTTGCAAAAAATTGCTACCCCTTTCATAATACATACCTACACTTTTTGTCTCTTTTACAAGCAGCTGATTTTTTAAGATGATTTAATGTGATAAAAATGAAGAAAAATTGAGAGAAAAATGTAGAGTCATATACGGACTTTAGTTTTAGTTCTGTATCTAATTAATTGACGTGCTTTTGAATGTAAATTTCATTACAAAATACTGAATTCCCTTTTTGTTCCTTATTATAGATAGACATCATGTTGTGTTTATATTTATTCCTTTTTTTTTGTAATAAAAAAGTTGTTTTTAAACGTTAGCATATTTTGCTTAGTTCCTCCATACAATTTAGCATATTTTTTTCTTAATTTGGCATATTCTCTTAGAAAATTTCTGGCAACACTGCTCCACATGCAAATGCAACCATTCATGCAATTAGTCATAATATCATATGGACGTAAAGAGAGGCGTAAATCACAGTCGGGTGCTGCCGAATTATATTATGTGCTATAACATATATAAAATTTAACGGATATATACATATATTTATTTTTCTAAATGTAAGGGAATGAAATTGGCCTAATCCAGGCGTTAACGACGTAAGACTATCGATTTTGAGGTCCAGCTAATACCGAGATTAACCAGTACCAAATTCAGATAAGTAGGTACTTACTATTTCGTGAAGACACGACTTGACTATTTGAGTATCAACTTTTTGTCTAATACCAGTAGTCTACTCAGTAAAGAAATTGGCTGCAAACTGTTTTCTTAAGATTTTGTTTCCAAGACGTTGCACCTAAGTACATACCTACATTGAAAGCATTTATAATAACACAAACTACACTTGACCTTTACACTGTTTTTAGTTATAATAAACAATTTGACTCCATAAAATGCACCAATGGATTTGATAGAAGAAAAGCAGATAGGTACCTACCTTAAACAAAGCGATATATGGGTAGGTTTATTATCAGTTTCTTCAGTTGGGTCAGGATGATAATTTGGCATTTTGTCAGCATTCCAACTAAAAAGAAACGTAAAAATTGTGATCTACTAACAGGAGTAAAATGCCACACAACCTTTTTTTTCATAGAACTAAAATTAAGGGTTCCAATGATCACAAATAGAACACCAAGACGCTTCAAAATTCCATATTTTTCTTCAAAAAGGAAGGTGAAGTCCTTTGTTCTTCCGTTCTCTTCCCTGCAGTATTAATGCATCACGCCATAGCGTAGCAAAATCGTTATGTTAAATGGAATGGTTGAATCTGTTTGCATGGATGCTAACTTCTACGGCTACAGCAATCCTTATAAAATATATTCTTTGTCATTATAGGGGTGATCGTTATTTTTTTTTCAATCTCTATTGAAATTTAATATATCGGTTACTGATATATTATATATTTTCTTATTTCAAGGTATCATAATATTCAGTAGGTATACTTTGCAGTGTCATCGTGCAGCGCTTGACGGTTTCTATCTGTTTAGAAATAATGATCAAAAAATAATACCAAATTATGAATGTGTTTGCGGGGATTATAATATGTCGTACACTCAAACTGTGGAAAAGTTTTAGAGTGAGACGTGAGACTATACTACATTACAATGCAGCAGTCAGTATTCCAATCTAGTAAAATTTTGGCGATTTCAATAAGATCGCAACAAATGGAGTTTTTCAGACAAGCTTAAATAATTTGGCGTAAGAACTTGAAGAACTGTCTACAACCCTACAAAGTCGATGACTGAAGGGATTAAGTAGGTGGTGGACATAATCAACTAACAAAACCATTGGGATCTGTTGATGAATCTTCTTAAATCTGGTAGGAATATCATTACTTAAGCAGTCAAAAACCCGTGGTCCCATCCATACAAAAATGTTCCAAAGATTCTATTTCCTCTTCATTTCAACAGCTTCTGTAGAAGCTATATGTTAAGATGTTTATTTTTCGGCCATGTTTCCAATGATGCAGCGTCCGGTTATTACCCCGACGAGCACTCGGATGTGGTTTCTAAGAAAATATGTTAGGATCTTTGTCATTTTAGTGTCAATTGCGGGCAACATGTTGCGGGTTTTGGTACAACTGTAATGTCGTTTTCGATTGGTAATCCAGAAGCGTCCGGAAGAACTCTCCGCGATTCTGAATTCATATCCAGAAGCAAATTTCTCTTCTTTTCAGTAGAAGAACTGTCAGTTGAGTGCCAATCGAACGCTTTCAGAAGCGTTCGGATTGCTTCCGGACGGTTCTGTATTATTACCAATCGAAAACGACATAAGTGTTGTTTCATCATGTCCTAATTGAACATTATCAATGAAGCTCTTAGCTGTGCTGAAACTGGAACTAATTGCCTGTCAGCTAATAGCATGTCCAATTCAGAGCCGCTTGTCTTCTGTCTTGTTCCCTTCCAACATGCACTCAAAGAAGTTTTTTGTATGGATGTTATTAGATAAGCATATTTCTCCTTAAAACTAAGCACATTTGTATACCTACGACCTAACTAATGGAAAATAGGCTGAATTGACTAAAAATGCTTATTAGTTTTAACCAAGAAATAACAACATTTTTCTTAACATGGCCCTTGATTGCCAGGTAAACTGAGTAATTTTGCCTTAGGTCTTAGGCAACTTTTCTTAAAAATTTCGGTAGCGGTTTTAATTTACCTTAGGCCTAAAGGAGTTTACCTTAAATCTAGGAAGACACCCATTTAATTGTCTTAAACTGTGTAAATTTGCCTTATGCCTGGGGTTACTTTCGGAAGTGTAATACATACTTGAATTCGCGTCCAAAAATTGGTCAATCTATTTGCAATTTCCGTAAAGCAAACGTTTAATTGTGTGCGTAAGTATACAAAATTCAAACTGCGTGTTGGCTTGCAGATTACAATAATAAGGTGAGTTTTAGCAATATGTAGTGTAAATTGTTGCTATTATGTACTATAACTGCTAATAAAAAAAAACCACATTCCTCGTTCAATATAAATAACTTTTTTGTTCTAGAAAAAAACAAAATGTCCCCACAGATGAACATATGTTCTAGATTCTAGAAAAATGGAAACCCAACACAAATGTTGTCGAGGAATGTAGTATTGAAGGTATGTTTTTGTTTAATAAAATCGAGGACAAAGAAATTTATGTATGAAAAAATGTATTTTTATTATAGAATCTTCGGATGAAACTGGTGACTGCTGGGATATATGAATGAAACAATGGATGCAAACTATAAGAAAATGCACAAATATGGTCAACGAAAACAATGATGCAGGCCGTCAAAAAAAAAATTGTGAAACTGTCCGGTATATACCTAAATAAAATATATAATAAATATAATATAATAAAATAAATAATTTGACTTTCAAGTAGCATAATGGTTAAAAGCATATTCCTAATACATAACCAGGCGGGCAGTCAATAATTCACCACACTTATATGCTAGCAAATAAACACCTTAATATAATGAAAAGCAATCTTGCAAAAATTAGGCAATTTCTAAGCCAAAAACATTTTGTTATTACCTTAATGGTTGAGGCAATTCAACACAGTTATTGGCTAACATGGATAATTCAAGCTATATCTAAGGCATTTCTGCACTGATAATGTATGATAATGTGGCAGTGTATTTACCTAAGCAATTAAGCCCAACTTGTCTTAAATTGTAGGTACATATATTTTTCGTTGAGTGTGTCCAGGAATCCGGAATCTATCAAATAGAACGTAGCTAATCACTTTAAGTAAGACTGCTTTCTTAACCAAGTAGGTATACAGTAGTCTGCCAGTACGTACGACAATGATATAAACCTAGTCAAAAAGATTATAATTAATCGGCTATGATGACTAGGTCATATAAGGTGTATGGTCATCAATGCTACATCCGACCTGGAGAATCTTTAACTCTTCTCCAGAGTGACTGCGCGGTAGAGGACGACCTTATCTAAGGCGGTGCGCGAGTTATATGTCTCTACATAAAAATATTATTATCCGTTCCAATCGCGTTCCAAAACTAGCGCACTGCATTCGGGTGTAATCCCCACTTCTTTCCAAAAGCCTTTGTGAAGGTAAAAAAACATGATGTCCTGTGAGGAATCCTACTAGGTTTCTGATATTCTACATGGCTGTTGCCATTGTGATTGAATGGCTGTATAGCTCGTTTGGCCTGTCTTCAAACTGGGATATTCTCCCAATATGAGATTCACTTTGTGTTTGTGTGTTCCCAATTTTTTAAGTTTATAGCCGAATTTGGTGGTAAAGGGTATAGCAGAAAGGTTTCGGTCCCGTTAAAGTGCCTATTCTGACCATCTCGTCGGCATTTTCGTTTCCTTCAAAGCCCTCATGGCCAGGAACCCACCATAAATTTGGTTCTATTTCCGAGGAAAATATTTTGAAGAGTGTTGAAACAATTTAATACTGATATGGAGTCAATGATAGGTGACCTAACGGCCTTTATAGCAGCTTAACTGTCTATGGGCATATATAGAGATGTGGACGCCGTTGATGCTAATTGTTTGGATGTGATATTAGCTCATTCTTGAATGGCATGGAGCTTTTTTTGGTTTCGTTAATATTTTGTGTTTTCTTTTTGTAAAATATGTGTGAGAAAATCTATAAGGTAGATACCTTTTTTAGCCAGACGAGGGAAGAAAGGGATTTTTTGTCACTGGCGTAGGAAAACCACTGGCAGCACTGATATCAACATGAACTGTATATTTCTCTTACCGCTCAAAGTTTAGCTGCTCACTGTCACTCTCACTTATGGAATAAATACCTAGTGCGAATCTCGGAAGTGTCAAGTAGAGTGTAGTTTTTGTAATTGCGTGCTGACGGTTCTACTTAACTTTGCTTTACTGAGAAAAATGTTCGTTAAAACAGGCCTAACATACATGAACTCTGCCATGAATTTTGTAAAGAATATCGTGGCTTTTAGGCGTGTTGTTAGAGGACATTTGCTGTATCTTGGGAAACCACATAAAATGCAGACTTTTATTACCCTTACTCATGTTGTCAACCTTGTGTTCATTCATGTAATAAAGGCGAGAGTATACGTCCTGTATTACACATTATAAATGTACCACATACGTAGCTGCGTGCAATTACAGTATAATGTTGGCATATTGTATATCCATGGGAATACCTTCAGACCGGATGAATTAATGGCGACCTGTGTTGTGTATGTAGTTACACAAATAATCACCCTGAATATGTTCATCCACGTAACATAGCCATGGCCACTGCTCTATTTGTGCTTTGTGGTAACACGTTTCAGGTTCCTTGAGGTCTTAAGTATTATACATATAAGAATAAAGTTGGGTGAGAAAGCGATTAGCTAATGAAACACAATTTCGCCTGGACTTTCATTATTATACTCGTATATCCGACGACAAAATGCAATTTTGACAAGAGTGTAGGTATTATAATTTCGTGTGGAGTTTATAGTTCTCGTATCAAATGCATACCACCTACCTAGACAGGTCATGCATTAATATGTTAGAATCTAGTAACTATATACCTACACTACATGTGTATATTCTGTATTGCAAAATGTTGAGATTTTAGAAACCCATACCTAAGTTTGTAAAACTGCATCTCCACTAGGTACTTTACTTGTATCTTTTGTCCAATCAATTTGAACAATGCTTCAATCAGGCAATGTTCAGATACCTATAATGATTTAAATAACTTTGTTGTAAGGGTGCAAAAACCCGTGGCTCTGAACTTTACTATGTGGGATAAGTATTTCAAAATATAAAAGTAGAAAAACTAACGTATTCGCATTTATCAGTTTGCTTCAAAACCAAAAGGACATAAAAACAGTAGGGGAGATTGGGTACGAAAATAACATTTTTCGCATTTCCTTCCATAATTTGCAAACCGATGTACATACCAAACTGAAACAACATGCATATTAATGAGTGGACAATTGACTACCGTAAAATTATAACTTGGTTATTACCTGATATCCTAGATCGGGTGTATGCTGTTAAAAGTAAGGGAAAGTAGAATGTTACAACCGACCTTCCCGGTGTACCGATTGTAACAGGATGAAAGGACGATTGTAACACCATACAATTGAAAGGCGAAAACAAGAATATTGGTTAAAATTCATTTTTATTAAAAAAAAAACAATTAAAATATTTGTAGAAACAAAAATTAAAGTTATGTTGACAAATGACAAGGCACGTATTCCAATAAAATACAGCTAATGCCAATAGGACGGTAGTTCAATTAGCCTTGGGATATTATAAATCAGGGTGCCGGTCTTTTCGACAAAATTCATTTCGCAAATTTTATTTCGCATTTATTGAAATAAATTTAGTTTATCAATTATGTTGCTACGTGTTTATTTCGCAATACTTGTTTCGCAAATTCACATCCAGTCTTTGAATTTTGTTGCAAAGTGTTTATTTCGCAATGTTTTTCCCGCGCTTTTCCATTTCGCTTATGAAGCACTTTGGAAATTATACTGTTGCTAAAATTAGGAGTAAGGAGTATTTTAGAAAAAAAGATGACTATTCCGATCTTGGCTTATTAAAAGCACTTGCCTCTAATATAAAACTATATTAATTTGTATTTATTATATGTATATATGTATTTAATGTTCATATGGATATTGTTTATTTTTGTTAAGTGAGGTTTCGCTCTTTAGGAAAATGGATAGTCCGGAAAACGTCTGTTTCTTATTTAAATCAATAAGAAACAAAGATAGGCTTAGTGTTGATGGTTTTTCCTACGACTTTGAGTATATAAACAAAGAAAAGCGCGTTGTGATTTGTTCACATTTTACTATTTCGCATTGTATTATTTCGCGAAATGTTTTGTTTTACAATCTATTACATGATCATATCATATCACAACGGAAGATACAAATTTGCGAGATGACAAATACGAAATGATGTTTTTGCGATATGATTACAAAGTGAAATGAAAGATTGCCTAACAAAATTTGCGATTTGATGAAATGCGAAATAATTAAAAAGCAAGACAACAAAATGCGAAATGATTATGGCGAAATGATAAATTGCCAAAAATATTCCGCGAGTTGATCCCTACCCCATAAATCAGTCACAACGAACAAATTTATTCAAAGTAGATAAAAACTAATTAATTAAAAAAAATCGTATGAAATTCAATAAAATAAACTATGAATATAGTCAAAAACTAATAGTCTGACTCGCTGTTGCGGCATTGAAACATGTTACAATCGTCCACTCAAAAAATGTTACCACCACCAATTTTTTTACATTGAAAATCAATTAAAAAAAAAAATATTTATCGCATCGAAAAAAGATTAACTCCATACGATAAAAGATAGTATGTACTACGATAATATCGCTTCAATAAAGTAAGACTTTCTTACTTTACGAAATATGACAAAAAAAATACACTTTCGAACTCGAATTTCACGTTTTCAACTCTATTTGACACCATATTAGCACACTGAAGTGTGAAATTTTGGGGTGCATTCAGGTCCTAATTGCAAGGAATTCTGCATTCAAAAATGAACGCATACGGCTCTATTCTTTCTTAAAACGTCAGTGTTACAACCGACCCGCCGTTACTTTCGTACCCACTCTCACCTACTATTTCTATTTCTTTGGCAGGAAGCAAGTATTCCGACTAGACTAAATACAAATTATAAATAATAAAAATAAAATAAAAGTTTAACTTTACAAATGGCATTATCAAAAAGTATTGTATTCCCAAATCAGTGGTAAGTCCGTTTGATTGATGTGGAGGAAAATGACAGCAAGTCACCATAAGTCACCCTAGAACACTAACCCTAATTTTAGGTACGTTATTACTAACCATGAGTCGAATCGACTGACCCATGACCAAAACAAGTGTAATTGCTTAAATCAAAGGCATTTTTGTTCAATATTAATTATTTTATTTAAACAAAGTAAAACGGTAAAAGTAACTTTAATCAATTTTGATCATTACAAAATAAATTCAGCAACTTTCGTTTTTATAAAACATAAATACTTTACTTGGGTATAGTTTTTGCCAGCTACTGGTACTCCCTGGAAAAGTTATTATGCTGGAAGTTGAATCAGACGAGTAGACTGCGACAGCTGAAGTTTCAGGAGCAGTTGTTTGAGCGTCTAGACCAGGGCCATTGCTGGGCACTCGTAATCTTCTTTTTTACCTAGGTTCACTTACCTCTACCTCTCTATATTTCTATTCTCTTATTACTAATCATGACTCATGAGTCATTTTGACTCACTTTTGCTGTTAATGATGTCATAGGATCCAGGCTGACAGCAGCGACACAACGTATACGGCGGCGGTCTCGCTAACGCACCATGCGAACTACCATTGTCAATAAGTGACATACCGACAATTCCAGTTCGTTTACGCGTTCAAATATGAACAATGACTAGATCCTTGAATGCGGCCAATGATAGCTTGGCTGGCTGCACAGTTTTTATCGGGGCTAAAGGTGCTTGTATACGGCATGTGGCAAGCCACATACGTATGTAGCACTGACGTCATTTTTACGTCAGCGCATGGTCCCGATAGTTACATGCCGTGTACAAGCTCTTTTTGTGCAATATCTGTTGACGTCAGAGCTACATGCGTATGTGTTGCTACATGCCGTGTACTAGCACCTTAAGAAATAAGCCGGGTATTATCCGGGTTAACGAAATCTATATAGATTTGGGTTTGTATGAAATTATTTTGCTAGGTCTATATCGGAAAAGACACACCTATTAATTAATTTTTGGCACAAGTAGCTGTTGCTGTTGCGATCAATTCAAATACATTAATTAAATTGTTTAATCAAATCTCTATTGATGAATGCTTCACGTGTATAGGTGCTTCACTGCTAGGCTTTAGTGTTGTGCTGTCATGATTTGCTTCCACAAAATCCATTTAATCTGGGTGCAAATATTAAAACTGAAAACGTACTCGTAGTCAATGAACGTCCCCAGAGGGGACTTTGCTGTGAGTATTTGCGTATAATCAGCAACTATCACCACTGCGGTCTTTTGGGCTTTCATCTACCTAAAATTCGTTAATTCATGAATAGCACTAAACACTATGCATTCAAACCGAATGTGGAAATTTAACCCCCTGTATGGTTGCATCCAAATCGAATTGCTAGGGATAATGAAACTTTGAACGCGCGTATATGCAAAAGTGTCAAATAGATTTCCCAGCATTTGCATCAGATGTTCCTGAATCCTGAATGATTCATCTATTCAAATATGTGTATATAGGCATAGTCATACACATACTACTAACACTGCACAGTCGGATGTTAGTTGCAGTTTCAACGGATGCGCCAATGAAAAAGAAATTGAAAATGTTTTTTTTTATGCGAGGCGAGTATGTTTTATCTCTGCCAAATCGAGTGTGAAAATAGAGTGAAAAGCGTCAATTTATGGCATAGAATCGTATTGGCTTTGTTTAGTCATTGAAAATTGCCTGAATCGGTTTATTTTTTAACTGGCATTTATTTCAAATATAATGGGCTGATGTAGATTGCCTCTGGGAGCCATAGTTGCAGCAATGAGAGAACAAAACTGAATTTATTCTACGAGTATTATTGACAGCATAGGTAATTGATATTGTTTTGTTGATTCGATAACGTATATACGAAATGTGTTTTATCTCTCAGTGGGGTTTAATTTTAGACTCATAAGTATGACTTATTTTTTGGCTACAACTTTAGCAGTAGTGTAAGAGCTAGCACATGGTTTCCTAACCGCATTATTCATAAAGAAATATGGCTGTCGTCAGACCAAAAAACATTAGCCAGATAGACCATGTTGCGATCGATGTAAGCCACTCCTTCAGAATTTTAGATGACCGCACGTTTCGAGCTACCAACATAGACTCGGACTTTCACATTATGCATACGATCAAAAGAGGAGGGAAGAACATGAGCTTCTCAGGAGGAAATAGAAAGAGCACGAGAAGCGCGTGGTAGAGAGAGGTGTTACTTCAGGTGCAATGTTAAAAAGTTTTACCAAAAGGTAAAAAAGAACGTGTAAAGGCAACAACAAGACCCAAACGGAGACCTTTAAAGTTGAGCAAGGAATTCTTGTAGTACAGTGGCCGGCATAAGTATTTTGACAAAACTAAAGTTAATTCTGCTCATAATTTGAATTTACTTCATGTAAATTTTGGCATCAATGGAAAGGTCATTTAAATTCCGTTGGAATGATACACAACTTTCCTTTACCCATTAAGTACCCATTTAAAAATTTTAGAATTTAGAATTTTTGTGAATGTCTACTTTTTTGACTTTTTTCCTTGGTATCAAAAAAAAATGTTTTGATGCAAAAAGTTTCTCTAAACAATTCTAATAGTGACTGCAAAAATTTTTTTCAAAAATCTGTTCGCTAATATTTTTTATGATTTTTTGAAAATTGCTAAAAATGACTTTTAGCCACTTTTTCATCCTTTTTATACAAAATTTTTCTGAGATCATCCCATTCTAAAAATCATAAAAAATATTAGCGAAGAGATTTTTGAAAAAATTTTTTGCAGTCACTATTAGAATTGTTTGAAGAAACTCTTTGCATCAAAACATTTTTTTTTTTGGACCGAGGAAAAAAGTAAAAAAAGTAGACTTTTACAAAAGTTCTAAATTTTCAATGGGTACTTAATGGGTTAAGGAAAGTTGTATATCATTCCAACGGAATTTAAATGAACTTTCCATTGATGTCAAAATTTACATGAAGTAAGTTCAAATTATGAGCAGAATTAACTTTAGTTTTGTCAAAATACTTGTGCCGGCCACTGTAGAGCCACAGTCGGCGTTGAGGATATAGAAAGATCACTTCTGCAGACTGTTAAACGGCGAAGACGACCAAGATGGCTAGGACATGTAAAGTGAATTGAACTTGCCATCTGGCCCAAAGAGTCTTGAACTCAAATCTAGCGGGACAACGCAGTAGAGGATGTATTATGGCTTTATTAGTAAGAGCAAACATTCCCATTAATTATGGAACACAACGTCGTTCAAGTGGCTGCCTCGGCTGGCTTCGGAGTAGAGCACTCTGTTACTGTAATTTTCCCAGACCTTGTTGATGGTTTCGGGCTGTAGCTCTCGGATTGCTTGGATGATATTAACCTTAAGTGCTTGAATCGATTCCGGATTATTGGTATAACATCGGTCCTTCAAGGTTCCCCACAAAAAAAAAAGTCCAAAGGGGTCAAATCGCAGGTCCGAGGCGACCAATTGACGTCGCCAAGACGTCTGATAACACGATTTGGGTATTTGGCGTGCAAAAGATTGATTGTGGCATGGGCATCCTGCGTGAACCAGAGGTAGTCTAAATCCATGTCCTCAATTTCAGTAAAAAACCAGTAAGACATTTATCTTGGACTATGCCGAAGCTTAAATTCCCGGTACTAATAATTGTAAAAAATTGTTTTTATATTCTCTTAATTGGTTTTACCATGCACCCTAATCAATTTTAGGATAGGAAGTATTACTAGCAGATTTGGGTTTTCCCGGAATTTAAGGGTAATCATTTTAGGATAATTAGTAGATGTTAAAAAAAACCAAATATTTGCTAACAAAAGTTTGGTTTCGTATAAAAATATTTTTTATTTAAAAAATGTTGTTATGCGTTTTTTTACCAAGCCTTATTTCACAAGTGTTTTAATAATACTAAAACAACATGTGTAAGGTTTAAAACAAGTTGTTCGCGCAATAACAATTTTAATTAAATATTTTAATATTAAAAAAATATATATTTGTATGGGAGGTATGGGTAGTTTTTATTCGACCAAGCTGATTTTTTGTTAAACAGTTTTAAATATTAGTATAAAAACAATATGTGCAAAGTTTAAACTTGCTATCTTTACTGTAGCTATTTAACTTTAATTTTTAACATCAAAAAGCTACATACAGTGAGTCTCAAAAGTGAGTAAACACCAATGATGTTTTAATTTTGCTTTGGAGACGAGAAACCATTTTTTAAAAATATCTATAAAGTATTTTACCCTGTCGAAATTAAATATGTACGTTCTGTTATTGTTATTTTGTTATCAAACTTTTAACAGATTGTTGGTTTTTTAGATCTGTTTCAGACCCTAAAAAAACTCAAAAGTGCATCGGTCTTTACTCATTTTTGACGCTCACTGTATATAAATCCGATATTTTTGTATGTAGTAGTTTTCATCCGATCTTGCTCATCTTCGAACTTAGCCTCAGTTTGGTGGATAAAAGCTTACGTACCAAATTTCAAGTCGATAGCTCATAAATTACGACCGTAATCGTGTGGACGGACGGACAGACAGACGGACATGGCTAGTTCGACTAAGAAAGTGAGTCGTTCGAAAGCTTTATCGTTTTGCATGAACATAAACAGTAATGTCTCTAATTAAGCGAAATCGTTTGTAAAATTCAAATTCACCAAAGCTAAAACATACTCATTTCAATCGTTAATCTGACGAGTTTAATGAGTTCCAGAACCTACTCTACAACTCTATTAATTCAAAGTCCATTTGTATTGTCTTATATTCTATTTAAAACATGAACTAGTTCTGTTTGCGCCACAATTGACTCAAATGTCATTACAAAACATAAATTTAGCTTTACTATTTCTTCCTCATAAAATAAGTTCCACCTAGTGCCGCTTATGACACTTTGATTTTGGTGCAAAACAATAAGCACCTCTTTAATTTATGTAGAACTTAAATCCTTATGAGTCGTATCAGCAAATATGGGCTTTAAAGACCGTTGTTAACCTTCTAGTGTTAAATAATGTATACAACTGATAGCATATCAGCATAGTACATACTATCATAATGTAATTTAATTAATAAATTACTGTTTAAGGATACGTTTTATATTCTGCTTGTATGCGGTTATAAAGAATTAAGTAAAAGGCCACATGAAAACCAAATTTGTCTGTGGTTTCATGTATAGTACGTTTTCACTTCAGTTTATTTATCTCGTACTTCGTAGCAGAAGTACACGGATGCGAGTATGAAAAAAATATGCTCCTACGAGTGCTTGGAATTGGAAGTACCAAAAATTTCATTACGAACTGCCCTCTTGCCGAATTCCAAGCGACTCTTATTGCAATTTATATCACAAGAGTATAATGGTACAGACTACAGATGTAGAAGAACACAGAACATGCTATGCCAGCCATGTCAAAAGCTTAAACATGCAGCTGAATGAATGCATCGTGTGCAGTAAATCTTATTTTCTGTTTTTTTTTTCTTGTTCCTCGCTCAACTTGCTAACTACACAACTACACAAACACGAAACACCGTACCGTATGAGTATGTCCTGACCACCGTGCCCAGCGCCAGCCCATCAGCTCAGTAGTATAGAGAAATGGGATTGGCGGAAGGATTCGTCGTGGTGGAAGGTAACGACCAGCTGCCTTCATTTGCACTACTCGAGAGTTTTAAGTGCAGGAACTTGGATGAGCTTCAACGCAATGACGTTATAGTCGCTACTACTGTATTTTCGAGTGTTTGATAGATGTTCATTGTCCCAACTGGCGAGTGGTAGTTGAAGAAGCCTGATGGTGATGGTGGCGAACTATTTAGCCCATAACTATCATCCATCCGTAAAGCGTTCGCCAAACATATTAACTGAGCTATTGTTTCCTTTGAAAGGTTTGTTTTTCGAATTGCTTTCGATGGAAGGCATGGCTTTGAGTGTTGCCCTTAATACACATACAAATAATAAACTATTTGAATAGGACGGAGGCGGCGCTGATAGTATTCTACTAGGTATTTCCCCCGGAGGGATATCATATAATAGCATAACTAAACAGTGGCAATGTATCCGCATCGACGACGCTTTCAACGAAGTACGTGCCTACATGCTTACTTCTTACTGTTGCAACATATACCCGTGCATATAGAGTTTTATGAGGACGATAAGGTTGCGTGCTATTCCAGGATTATTTTAATGGGTAGGTATTTTCTATAGTGCATGCTGGTATAAGCTGCAGATGCAGAAGCCCGCATACACATTTTGTGGTGACTAGCCTTGACTTTTCGTTCTTAATGGAAGAATGGATGAGCGATACTTAGATACGAAGACTTTTATGTGAATATGCAACGTTTCTGGGGTGTTGTCGTGATAGGTTTGGATAAATGTGTACTTTGAAAATACATAACTATCACAATGATTAGTTACATTGACAGACCTTTGATAATAGTGTGAAAAGTAGTTACACAGCAGTTAAATTTATTGCAGTGGAATAAAACTGTCAGCCACTTAGCTGAACTATTATTGCATCAATTATGTGTTATTTTGAATGCGTTCCACGTCAATGTCCTTTTGTTTAGTTTTAGAAAATGTAAGAAAATCAAAGTCTGCTGCTAATTTAGGAGCACTTTGGTAAAATGTAATTTTTACGGATTTCATAACCATTTTTGTAAAAATCATATTTAAAATGACAATTCACTGGACATCCAGTATAACGAAAGGTATAATGTTCAGCCCATTCTTTATATCGAAACAAGTTTTTCGACCTTAATACTAAAAAAAAAAAGCATTAAATTTACTGATCATTTAAAAAGTTTTTGCTATACCACTATTAACTTTTTAAAATTACCTATGTACACAAATGATAAATTTTGAGAAGAAACAAAATTATTTATTTCAGTTTGGTAGAAGGTTTTGTCTGTTTATAGATACCACCTGTGGACAGCTTTCTTTGACCGCCTTTCAGAAGTTTCACTTTTGGTTGTATTGATACTCCTTCCTCAAAAGCAACAGTTTTTTGGTCCTTATTGTAAAGTTGCTAGACTTCGGAGTTATATATTTCTCAAAAATTGTTTTAAGAGGAAGTCCAGCACCGCAATTATCAATGATCTTAATTTTTTCAGCTATAGAAAGGAGCTTCCGAGCTACCTTCATTTTGCTCATATGTATATACGCTGTGTTCATGAAAATAGTAGTGCATCTCTCTAAAATAGTCAAAAGTAAATAAATTTTGACCGAAAGTAACGGAATTTTGAAATTGGTATTCTCTTTTCTGCATTCTAAACCAAAATTTGCATTCTTATATTTTTCAACGGAAAAAGTACCGTTTCATTTGGTTCAAGTTTTGTGTAGAGCAGCGCTACTATTTTCATGAACGCAACTGTAGATATAGTCAAAGTTTTAAGAAAACACTCATCTAGCTATATATATAAAAATGAATTGCTGTTCGTTATTCTCGCAAAAACTCGAGAAAGGCTGGACCGATTTGGCTAATATTGGTCTTGAATTATTTGTGGAAGTCCAGAGAATGTTTAAAAGGTGAACAATTGGACAAACGGGCGTGGCACCTCCCATACAAAAAAAAACATTCAAAGTCGTATATCTCGAAAACCACTGAATCGATTGAGTTCAAATTTACATACAATCTTAGGTATCGGCCCAGGAGTATTCCAGTGAAGATCGGTCAAGTCAAAAATGGTCAAAGGGGCGTGGCACCGCCCATACAAAAAAAAACATTCAAAGTCGTATATCTCGAAAACCACCAAATCGATTGAGCTCAAACTTACAGATATTCTTAAGTATCGGCCCACGAGTATTCCAGTGAAGATTGGACAAAGGGGCGTGGAACCGCCCATCAAAGAGAAAATATTAAAAATCTAATATATCGAAAACCGCCGAATTGAGTTACAATGTTTGGACAATCTTAGGTGTTGGCCTGGGAGTGTTCACTTCTCATCGACAGTCATGGGAGCCAACGTTTTTAAAATTTATAACATTGATAATGAATTGTCCTGATAGACAAAATTACTATCTAGGCAATACGATTCCTGGAAAATCAAAAAATTTAGTTTACAGAATACAGAGCATTACAATAAAAACTTTTTGTCACTGATTTAAATGGTTTTAAAATTGATTTTTTTTATTTTTCTACTAGCTGACCCGGCAGACTTCGTACTGCCTCAATCGATAAATAAAAGACCTAAACTTCTGTATAAAATAAAATTGAAGCAAACAAAAGGAATCCATCTATATAGGTACCTATATAAAAATGAATTGTTAACTATCTTTCAGATTATTTTTACTTAGATTGATAAATCTTAAGTTTTGTCACAAATTAAATTTCTGAACGCAACCATAATATATGACATTTGACAACCAACTAATATGTCGATCCATCCTCTATGTCGATCGATACCTCAGACAAAGAGTTCATCCTTCTATCTTTGTGAGTGACGATTAACGCTACGTGCGCGAGAACTTTCTGTACTTTGGTTATTCTTTGTGATAGTGACATTTCAAGTTGTGTGCTTTTTTTTTGTTGATCTTTTGTGATAGTGACACTTTACTGCTAAGTGCGCGAGAACTTTTCTCACTTTGATTAATTACAATTTACGATGCCGAGGAGAAGACGACCTACTTATAGGTCGTCGCAGTCAATCACATGTGCGAAGAGCTACCTCACGTGCTAACCGCACTGATGACCAGAGAAAGACAGATCAAGAAAATAGTCGTATTGCTATGTCAGAATTGCGTTCTTTTCTTGATTTATCTGAAGGCGTTAAATTGGGGCGAGACGAAGTTTGCCGGGTTCGCTAGTTTCTAATAAAATATTGATTTGCATAACTCAAAACACGTATCAAGAAACAAATTCGAACTGCATCTACGCAATAAGGAAACAACAACTTTAAAAAAATTGCCAAGATGACTATGAGAAAAAAAAACCCAACGTGTTTCATGTACCGTTTTGTTGTGCATGTGCAGACAACAATAATTACAGAAAAATAACTATTGAGACCTGGGGCCTGTACCACAAAACAACAAGTATTGTGCAATTGGAAAATTTTAACATATTGCTCCGGTAAATTGTGATTGTTTAAAAATACTTGTACAAAAAAATAACGATTCTCATGTTTTCTTTTTGTGAAATTGTAGAGCATTCGTTATAAATAAAATTTATCATTATTCGTTACTTAGAGATATGTATCAATGCACTTCAAATGATGATTCGTTATTATATATATACATATACTTATACATTCGTTATATGGGCATTCGTTATACTACTGGACGTATGCACTTTTTTCGATTTTTGTTTTTAAAAATACATTGGGAACAATGTCCTTTTTTGGTGATTTAGAGAAAATCTATGAAACCGTTAATAAAAAGATACCTACATGTAGTCGCTTTCCACCTGTTTTCTAATAAATGAGAACAAAAAGCATCGAAATTGTTATTGTGGTTTCTTTGTAATTTTTTTATACAATCTTTAGGTGTGCAGCATCCTATATAAAATTGTTAATTGACTTAATAATTGTGCGCTTTTTATTGTGGATTGTTCGATTTCTTCTGGGGTGCAATGAAAGAAACAGTTTATTTTAGAGAAATATCGAGTCTGAAAGAGTTCCAAGATCAAATTAATGCGGTTTCAAAAGAGATGAGTAGTACTAGTAATTGACTGCTCTTTAATTTGTTAGGTACCAGAAATGCGTAAATGCGCCCGAATGTGTATTAAAATTCAAGGAAGACACATCGAATAATTCCTTTAATAATTTGATAAACTGTTCCAATAAGGTCATTTTTAAGACCTCAAATATTTTCTGAATAAATACTAAATTATAGTAGATGTACCTACACTTAGTTTTTTTTTGTCGATTTTTATATGACAAACAATGACTACAAACTTGTTCTGTTAGCCGTATGTGAAAAAGTCGTTTGACAACATTTTTAGGAAATATGTCAAAGATAAAGTTAAAAAAAAAATCATGTATTCCTACTCCTTTGAAACGGACCATGCTTCAGATTCGTACAGCAGGATTGAGAGTATGTTTTATTCTGAAGTCGAATACTCCCGAACAACTAGGAAAGGGTCTTACCTCTTACTACAAAGTTGACTTCTCAGTCCGACCAAACCGCAAGATTTATTCTTGGCTTAATTTCAGATGAGATAACGTTTTCACATGGAATAGCACTGTCAAGGCAGATAAAGTCTCTACCTCAAAGTAAAACTACTTATTGCGACGTCTCATTCTGTCTTCCTAATCAATGTAGCGTGTTCCAGGCAGAGATCATGGCGATAAAGTCGTGGCTACAGTATAATGTAATATCCGCTAAGGATATCGTAATCTTTACAGATAGTCAAGCCGCGATTAAATCCCTGGATTCAGTCATCTTCAAGTCCAAAACCGCCCTCAATTGCCGCTTATCTCTTAACGTGATGGCGGAACAATTCAACATTTACCTTACATGGGTGGCGGGCCACAGGGACATTCCGGGGAATTGCAAGGCCGACGAACTCGCTAGGCATGGCACAACTTTGTCGATTCTACCGGAAAAGGAGAATCTCTACATATATGTCTCTCGCTACGTGTAATCTTTTAATCAAACAAAATGCGATAAGCGCCACTAATCGGGGTGCTCCATCACGAAACAGAACTGGCCCATGCTGGATCTTAGGCGCTCCAAGAATCTTGTAAAACAAAAAGATCCAATATAAGCACATTAGTAGGTGTCATAACGGGACACTGCATTATTGGGAGACATACTCTCAGTCTGGACTTCCCTTCCAATGATTTCTGTAGAAGCTGCATGGACGAGGAGGAGGAAGAAACAGTTCTTCACCTCCTATGCACGTGCCCAGCCCTTTCAGTTCGTAGAAAACAGACTATATCTCGGAGAATACTTCTTCGAGAATCTTTGCGAACTCGCTAATATAAGCATAAGTAAATGCTTCATTCTCAGCTTCTTTTGGTTCAACGGGTAGTTGTGAGATCATTAGATCCTGTGGTGTCACATGGGCCTCCTCTGGCCTAAGTGAGGCTGCACTTAATGTGGCCTGCCACTCTAACCTAAGCTAACCTACTCTCAAAATCTCCCCAATAAGTCGGAGAAAAGCGTGTTATTTTATTGCATAAGAAAGCGGCCTTTGAAGTTGAACAGAAGGTTCAGTCACTGCCCACAAAAAACTAAGAAAATCATTAAGTAGGTAAAAAGGGAACTGACGGACCTACTACATCACAGCACAGCGCAGAAATAGGAGATACATACAAAACCCACCAAACAACTCAAAGAAAAGCGGGTTATTTTTTTGCATAATGCCCAAGCCACAATGGCGCTTTGCGGCATGCGTGCGTTGACAGATAGAGTAGAACCAATGCTTTCATATGGTGCAAGCCATAATGCGGCTTCAGGCTTCGGGTCGCGTTGTGATCGTAAATATCGTAAAGTTCAACGCGGCGCCCAAGTAGAGCAACTTTCTACTTTCAGTGGCGTTGGACGGCTTTGACGTTTTCTTTCGGTTTGGTTTGTTCGATTTGATAATATTTAAAGTGTTAGAGCATATGCCGTTTATTGTTGGAGTTGCATGGATTCACTTAGGTATATACGTACCTACTCGTTTTTAGTAGCCTATGAGGTTTTTTCAATACAAATTAATTATTTTACTGTGTGGAAATGACGAATATTATTTCGGTTGTAATGCTACTAGTGATTTCTTTAGATTGTTGATAAAAAAAATATGTGCACAAATATTATGTACACGCTTTTGATATTTCAATTTTGTCTGAAACTACTCTATTCTTCATACAATTTATTAACGATATAAACATTTTTGTTTAGAATATTTATAGTTTCTGTTTCTAGTTTAGGGTAGATCTAATTTCCTGCGATGTGCAAATGATAGGTATTATTTTATTACTTGGTTTACCCGCCCAGGTTTGCTCGTGCCAATGAATTGCATTGCTTAGATATATTTTTTATTGTCTATCGGGGCAATGCACATGAATATGCGCACCTTTGTCCGACTTTGACCCAACTTCACGGGAATTCTCTGGCCAATAGATATCGAAGATTCCCTATAAATTTGAACTCAATCGGCTGGTAGGGTTTGAAGTCCGTACCTACATAGGAACATAAAAAATGTCTGGACAAGACACCGAAGATCTTCGCGGAAATATAGCAAAAAAATTACCCCTATTAGGTCATAAAATTCTTTCAATATGCATTGTCCGATGGCTGACCGGATGTGGTAAAAACCCAGCGAGCGACGAGAAGCAGTACCTGTGATCGCAATCGTCCGAATGTCCAGCATACCACCAGATGTATACATATAATTGAAATAAAATATAAATATAAATTGAAAAATCAGGTAAATCGTCGGTATCCATATTTGAGAATTTATTAATAGGGGTTTTTTTTAAATAGCCAAACCAAGTTTTTAACAAAATTACACTTCTCTATTTAAGTGACTGAACTTCTTTCCACAGCTCAGATAAATGCTGTCCATTTGGTAATATTGCTCACTTAAATCGTTTTACAAGAAGTATTCCACGAAGTAATCAATTCACAATTTGAAGGGAAGGGATGTGATTTACCCATATTTTCTCAACTAAACTAAAAATCTACCTGTCTCGCCTGAAACGCCTTTCATGTGAAGGCATGCACCTGTGTACATTGAATGCACAGGCAATTCTTCCACAAAAATATTCCACGACAATAAAATAAAATACATTTTATTGATATTTATTTATGCATTTTTTTTTACTATTTTGTACAAATTTCCTCTTAATTCGTGCATTAAAATAACAATTATAAGCAAAAAGGAGTAGTTGCATTCTGCTCTGAATTCGTACATAACGTACGTACGCAACATAAACCAAACAGAACTTTCAATCTCTCCTACTCTAATCTCTCAACGCGCCAAACGCCCTAAAGCGCCATTTAGTTTTGGAAAAGTGCTGCTTGCGTGCGTTGACATAAAGTACGGTAAAGTTTCTAAAACGCCTGTCAACGCACGCAAGCGGCAAAGCGCCGTTGTGAATTGGGTATAAGAAAGCGGGCGTTGAACCAGAGAGAACCAAACTCAGAAAATCGAAAGGAGACAAATTTGTTCTATCCAGAACCAGATCCAGTCCAGCGAGAGATTTTATAACCCGACCCGATTACGCGAATACCCGAACCCGACATATTTCGGGTTATTTTAGCTTTGGGTAATGCTCAGAGAGTGGGCAGTTCTAATTACCTACTAATGATAAGGAAGGGTGTGTTTCCGTGTGTGCTTGAAAAAAAGTTCAACTGAGTTGGTGGGGTCGGGGTGTGTCGTGTGTAGCTTTCGCAGATGAATAGATACATATTATTAAGTTTATTCCATGGGCTTTCTGTTGCTCGTTCTTAAGTAAACATTGTTGTGTAGCTAGAACTGAAACTTTTAAAAGGTAACTCGGTAAGAATCGGGTTATATGGACGCCACGCCACTGATATGTAGATTGTACGTGCTTGGTTTGGTCATCCAGTTTACCCATTTCAGCTGTCTCCATAATAGTAACAAGTTTGATATCAAAGAATAAGTCGCATGACAGCGTGTTTGTTTGACAGTGGGTTGGTTTGCAGAAGTATGAACTATCCAGAGATGGTAAAATTAGACATGGCACTTTGTAGCCCGTCTAGATGCACTCTTGGGTGACTTTGAACTTTATGAAAAAGCTGTTGTTGTGGTTTGAAAATGCTTCAAAAACTCCACCAAAACAAATGTCTCCAAGGATAAGATTTTATTTTCTGTAAACATTTTTTTACTTCATTATAAAATTCAAATGAAAATTTAATGCAAACTCACAAAGGGTGGCTTAGTCCAAAAATCCAAGTGGCACAACAATTTCCACCGCAACGCCCAAACAAAGTAATCTGAATATGTACAAAAAATACGGGAGACATTGCGACAGATTTATTTTAAAAACTTACTAGCATATTAACCAAAATCAATTTCTTATTTGAGTTCTTAAAAGAACTAATTACAGCCAAATCAAAGAATTTAACGCGAGATTCGTCTTTAGAGACTTACGAGCAATTAACCAAATCAATCTCGTTTTTGAGTTCTTGAAAGAACTTATTACAGCGAGAGATAAATTATTAAAAACGAGAAAAAGATTATTGTTGGCGTTAAAAAGACGACTGAACAAAATAGGTAAGATCGCATACTGTGGTGGACATACAACAGTAGTAAATTTCCCATTCAGTGTTTTCGAGCCTTTCTTTTGTCGTTAACCAAAGTTGGTAGGTATTACCTACAATAACATGTTTCAGAATTTACTTGACACTTTCAAGCTCTGATAATTTCGAATTTCATTTTCTCTTGTCGATGAAAAAATGAAACTCGGACAATCTAGAAAAACTATCCCGGACGTTCCCCGCATAGGCGAAAAAGAGTACATGTCCGGGAAAACCCGGACTGATGGCAACGCTAGGTATGACCAATGAAATATAGAATATTCCTTTTGTGAGTCGATGATAGGTAAACGAATGTACCCAATAACGTTGTTTTATTTCTCAACCAATCCGAAATCCTGCTCGAAGGCCCGTGTTATGCAATGGAAAAAGTATAAAGAGAAAACGAATGAGCGGTTCTCCAAAACGATATAAAAATTCAGTTTATTTTTCCGTTTGAAAATGATCTGTTTAGTGCACAAAAACTCCATGTCTAAATCGTTGTCCTTATATATTGTATCACAGGGTTGTGTGCAGTAAATTCGTCCTTTTCCTAGGCTTGTAGTTTATCACAACTACCTTTTCTTAGCTTTTAGAAAAGGTACCCAGACGCAAAAACCTTAATCTTGAGAATCAGTTGCATATTTTACTCATAGGGCGAGGACCCGAAGTACCATCTCCAGTAAGCCACTTCGGAATATGAGCACTGGCATAGCAGTTCAGATTTCTATGAAAAATTCTGTGAGCACACTACAATATCTTTTTTTTTTTTTTTTTTTTTTTTTTTTTTTTGATTTATTTATTTCCATTTCAAGATATCAATTCGATTAAAAATACAGATACATAATATAATATAACGATAATACATAAGATTATAAGTGTATAACATTATTTAAATATTTTAATTCTTTTAAGATTATGTTAATACAATTATTAATACTTATTATCGAGATCTTGGAGTAATAATCAACGAAATGTGGAAATAATAATAGTACACTTTGTGGTATAATGCAACCAGTAGCAAGTGTTCAACTATTAAAAATATTAACAAAAGAAAAAAAGCCGAAAAGGAAAAGAGGAAAGAGAAGCGAAAAACAGCAAAATGCAAGATTGTTTTTTTTTTTTTTTGAACGAAGAGTCTGAAATGCGTAAAGGTAATAAGACATTATAAGTAAACGAAATGAAGTGTAAAAAAGTACAATGTCAAGATATTACTTGAAGTAGAGATTCAACATCAGATAGTGAAAGTAACCAGTCTTTGAGTTTTTTTAAGAATTGGTTTCTATGTGTTACCAGATTGGATACATCAGGCGGCAATTTGTTAAAAATGTAAGGTGCTATGTTAGTCAGAAAACGTCGACTGTGCTCTTTATTAACCCTAGGAACATCCATTTCATGCCCATTTCTCAACGAATATACTCCATTCCTTCTAAAATGAATATTTCCACTTCTGACATAAAAAACTTTTAGCGCTTTAAAGATAAAGAGATATCGAAGTGGGAGTATTTTCACTGATTGAAAAAGGGGCAACGAGGGCTCAAATCTATTTTTAAACAACATTAACCGAATTATTTTTTTCTGTGCTATAATAATAGGTCTGAGGCAGCTTATAAAGGCGCAGCCCCAACATGCCAGACCATACTCTAGCTTAGATTGAACTATTGCATAGTAGATTGTGGAGAGTAGACTATGTGGAACAAGCTTTCTCAAGTGGTATATTTTGTTTAGCGATATATATAATATTCTTTTTAGTGACATTATATGCGATTTCCAATTTAATTTATTGTCTATTGTGACGCCAAGATACTTGAACTCTTTCACGAACTCGAAAACAAAGCATTTGTTTGTGCAGTTCACCTTGTCACAGGTAATATGATGAGAGGTTATGCCCTCAACCACTATATTAGGGTTAGAAAATGAAAAACACATTGCTTTAGACTTCGTACTAAGTATAAGTTGGTGATAATTAAGCCATATGCTTAGCAAACATTGATCTGAATTCATTTGATTTCGGATAGTTATCAAAGAATTGTCGGTGTATGAGATTGCAAGATCGTCAGCATAGCCAATTAAATGTCCTTTTACAGGTAGGCTAAATATTGAATTAATATAAACAAGGAAAAGTATTGGTCCTAGAACTGATCCCTGTGGAACACCAGTGTTCGAACACGCCTCTTCCCTGCTTACGAAACCATTTACCCTTACTCGCTGTTTTCTATTTAGTAAGTAGGTCTTAAACCATTCAATTATATTGCCTCTAAAACCAGCATTATAGAGTTTCCGCAGTAGTATTTCGTGGTTAACCAAGTCAAATGCTTTTGTGAGATCCAGGAATATACCGACTGTTTTTTGATTATTATCTAATCCTTTGTATATTCTACTCAAAAAATCAACTATTGCATCTTCAGTGCATTTGCCTTTTCTAAAGCCAAATTGGGACTTATTAAAAAATTTTGTTTTTTCAAAAAAGTTGAGCATTTTGCTAACAATGATTTTCTCAAATATCTTAGAGAAAGCTGACAGCAGGGATATTGGCCTATAGTTGTTAGGATCACTCGTGTCTCCTTTCTTAAAAATGGGAATAATTAAAGAAGTCTTAAGGCACTCAGGAAATACTCCGCACTGGAAACTTTGATTGATAATGTGTGTTAATGGATTCAGTATTGATTTTCCTATTTTCTTAACCACTACATTGCTGATACCATCTATCCCACTTGAGTTTTTAGATTTCAAACTGTTAATAAAAGCTAGAAGTTCTGAAATACTAACGGGCCCGAAGTAAAAAGAGTGTGAATTTGTTTTATCAAGTAGAAGTTGCCTATTGCTGTCATTTAATTGAATACACACATCTGGTTTACATTTTTCGGCGACATTTTTAAAGAAAATGTTCATTTCGTTGGCTAAATCCACGTTACTAGTTGCAATTTTATCGCCTAATCTAAGAAGCTTTAAATCTGACTCATTTTTTTCTTTTCCTAATATATTATTGACAATACGCCATTGTTCCTTAGGATTATGCCGATGTTCCGCAAATGCGTTGCTATAATATTCCACTTTTTGTCTATTTATGCTGTTGCGTACATTAGTTTGTAACTCTTTATATGCTTTTTTAACTGAAGGCTGGTTCATCCTGCTCTTATTTTTTGTATAAAATTTATTTTTTTGTTCTATTTCTTTACAAATTCCTTCCGTGATCCAGGGCTTAATTGTGTTTACCCTTTTTCTTTTCTTAAGATGTTTGCAGTCATTTATATAACTTTTAAGTTTTTCTAAGAAAACTGAGAAGGCACTAGAAGGACAGTCAGAACTATACACAGAATCCCACCGTTCTAAAGATAGGCACTGATTCAGTTTGGGAAAATCAATTCTAAGAATTTCTTCTTTGTAACTAACAAGAGATTGGTTTGTAGTTCTGTCAGAAGCGTTATTTAAGATATTTTTTAAAGCAATACCAATAGAGTGGTGGTCAGTAATACCTAGTTGCAAGACATACGGCTGGATGCTAGTAAAATCGT
This sequence comes from Cheilosia scutellata, assembly GCA_955612985.1. NCBI lineage: Eukaryota > Metazoa > Arthropoda > Insecta > Diptera > Syrphidae > Cheilosia > Cheilosia scutellata. The sequence goes on from OY015312.1 coordinate 72,801,354, forward strand.
TGGTTTTAAGAAAGAAGTGGTCTATGCATGATTTTGTCGTATCACTTATTCTCGTTGGGAGATTTATGAGCGAACGATAGCCTAATGATGAGACCAAAAGCATATAGTCATCACATTCCCTTGGTAGATTAAGTATGTCGATATTTATGTCCCCCACTAAGCAGACATTCCTACAATTAATAGAGCACAACAAACGTTCAAGATCATTAAGAAAAATATTGCTATGTACAAATTGCAGTCGATATACACAAACAAAAGTCACTGACAAATTCTTACCCAATTTCAATTTTATAACAACACAATCAGCACTTTCAATATTTGGTGTAAATGAGTCCTCTACTTCAAGGTCACTTTTAACAAAAACAATCGTGCCTCCCGATGGATACTTTTCATTACAGTTTGGGTACGCAAGATAGCCCGGCAAGAAAAAATTTTTAACTTCGTGATTAAAAATCCAGATCTCTGTTAAAACAATAATGTGAGGTAGAGTAGCAAAACAATTTTCTAAATGAGCACAGAAATTATCAAAATTCATCCTCATACTTCTTATATTTTGATGCACAATTGTCAAGTCTAAACTCGAACTACAAAAACTAGAACCAACATACACTTCATTACAGTCATTCACACAATTTGGATCACAGAGGTCATTTAAGTTTTGCAACATATTTATACTTAAAGTAGAATTAAAAAAGAGTCTATAACTGCTTCAGATCTTCTACACTCCGGATATGTTTGACCTCAGTTCCAGTTGATCGCCTCATCATGATTTGTCTGCGTCGCACCCAGAGAAACTCATAATTGTGTTGCTTCTTTGCCAGTTTAGCTTCCTTTAGAAGATATTTCATCTCCCCAGGTAACCAGTCATTTATGAAAATATTCCCCTTAGCAGAGGGCATGATCATATTAGCTTTGATTGGTTTCCTATTAGCATATAACTTGGTGAGAATTTTCTCCTTCGTACATGTTCGCAGTGTCTTCAGTACCAGCACATCAGAATCAGAAAGTTTTCCGTTTACTCTTCGTTTTTTTCTGTAGCAGAGGTCAATTTCTTCGTTGGATATCTGCAATCCTAATCCAGTGGACATGATTTGTACAGCTGTATCAATGACACATTCGTTGTTGATAACAGGTACGTTGCGGATCTCCAAGTAGTTGGCGTGAATCAACCACTCTGCATTGCTAAGACGCTCTTTGCATTCATTTAGCTGTAATTTCATATTTTCGTTTTCCTTTTTCATCTCATTCGCAATTTTTGCCGACTCTTCCAATGCAATGAGACGGTTGTTCATTGCATTAAGTGTTGTTTCGGTAGATGAAAGTGTTTTTCTCAGCTCGATGATTTGGTCGTAGACTTGTTGTAGGGTGATGCTTGCGGAATCGCTTTTTTTTGTCGGTGTCGATGACAAAGATAACCTCCCCGTACCATTGCGCCTTTTTTGAGTGCAAATTTAACAATTCCACGCTTTTTTACTTTTTGTGAGATATTCAATATCAATTGGATTTAATTTCGCGCACTCTGCATGCAATAAATCATTACACTCATTGCAATTTATTTTACTTGATTCCCTTCCGATCTTGTTTTTACACACTGAACAACTCGACATTTTTTCGTCTTTCCTCTTTGGCGGCTAAACTCAAACTGACTCCCCTTCTCTTCCTAGCTTGTGCTTCAATTGGATGACTCCAACTTTATTCACAACTAAAAAAAAATAAAACTCGCGTTGTGCCCCGCACTAAAAAGGTATTGATAACCCCATGAGCTACATAAAAAACACGAGGTAGGTAATCCGTTTCGTCCTGGCCTCCCCTATCTACTTATGACTATACAACCATAAAGTTGAATAATCTGTTTAACTTGTTGAATTTGTTTATTTAACTTGAATAATCATCTTGTTGGCACTCATCCACAAATACCCATTTCCTGAACGCCTTTCTGTGCCAACCATAATTGGATTGAGTGTCCTTAAACAACAGTTATTCCTCTTTTACTTATTCTTGTTCGGAAGCAATATTTTGTTATTATGTCGGTTGTAGATTTTAAAGATTTAAATGAAAACACTTATGCACTTTTCAAACATTTCGATTATATACAGGGTTGTCCGCATAATATTAAATGCTTTTTACAGCTGGTTTGTGCTCCGATTAATTGTCATACAAAATTCTCAACAAAGTCATCCTGTTCCGCTTTGTTATTTGGCATCGAGTTTAGGATTCTTATATATGTCCGCATTTGTCCAGTATCCATGCTTCTACGTTATATAGCAGTACAAGGGCGTGATAAGTGAGAGCTAAGCCCACAGGAACATCTGATCTCAGCACTAACGTTATCGATGGGGTTTACCGCAGAGATTATTTTATTTTACCTATACCCCAAAATTATATCCATTAATTGTGACGCGATGTTGATTGTCCTTTATGAACAGCACATATTTTGTTTTGCTTTCATATACTCCTAGATAATGTCCCTATATAAAGTTCTTCTCAACACACGTTCTTAAATGCTACCATGAAATCGACGATCTGCGTTGATTTGGAATTCCGGAATCTGCCATAGTCCTAATATTTCATGGGAAAACTTATGCCTAGTAGTTGGTGCCGAGTCCGAACGGCTGGCTGAATTAGCTTTTACAGGACATATTATACTCGTATATTGTCAGACGTTCGCGAGAGGTGGCGCAGTAGAAAAAACCTAAAGATGCAGTCTAGTACCCTAACCACTGAGTACTTAACATCATTTAAAATATAACTTATTAAGCTTCTATATTCATTTGATTTTGTTAAAATTCATTAATCGCAAATAGAAAATTGGCTATCTACAAAATTAAATTTAGGTACTAATTATTTTTGAGCCGCCCTCTAGTTAGTTACTAGTTTTCAAGACAAATTATATTGACGGTTGAGTGTTTGGTCAACAACTGCCAAGGGTTTTTCCACATCTATAGGCAATAGTTAAACCAGTTTCTTTTACTACTATTCATCCAGGTGATTCGTGTAATTCTCAAATCACATACACGTGCCATGTAGCTACCTACCTTTCATCTCAATTACTTTTCTGAAAATTAAACATCACAATGTACTTTGACTGACATGAGGATGGGAAGTCATACTGAATCACGAATATACGTTTAGGTACACTAAATAGACACTGAAAATAATTCTCTAATGATGTAAAAACTTGAGAACACGAATGTTGTCACCCTGAACATGTAAAATATACAGAACGTGCAATCAAAATTACTAAGGGGACGTTTGTCAAACAATCCAGCAACGTGACAGGATTTGTCTATAAAAACGTGTTCACCTTTTTTGAACAAATTGACATACTTACGAACTGTTTCTGAGAGTAAGTGATAAATCAGTGATAGAGCATAATATGCCTATGTGTATGTGGGTAGGTACATAAAACTATATTTCAAATAATAGCCAGTAACAAAGAGGTGGATTATGTAAAAGATCATATGTATTTGGTGGAAGAGGAATTAATGTGACAGGCACACCATGCATCATTATTATCATCACCAAAATATGGTTTTATTAAAACTGTTGGCTTACATCAACCAAATACGTGCTTACGATAAGACATATAACCAAAATCTTAAATACCTATTTCTATTATGTATGTTTAATGTTAATCCTACGTATAAAGTGGTACAAATGCAAAAAGTTGGCATCAGTCTAGTGTTGTGTAAATGTTGGAAATATTTCACCAACAGGTTGATACACAGTGACAAAAGCGAATGGTGATTTTGCGAACCTTATTATTATAAGCGACTAGCAACTTCTCCTTCTCTACAAAGCTCAGGTTAGACCAGGCTTGGAATATTGTTCCCATATATGGAGCTCGGCCCCAAAGCATTCACTTAACCTACTTGACAGCATACAGAGACGAGCAGTTTGACTTATTGGAGACCCTACACTCACATCGAATCTTCAGCCGTTGGTGCACAGAAGACAAGTCGCTGACGTATGCTAGTTCTATAAGTACTTCCATGGTAGATGTTCCGATGAACTCAAAGACATTATCCCTCGAAATGCAACTTTTGGGCGCCCCACAAGACAGGCTGCTAATTCTCATGACCATACAGTACACTTGACAACCGCGAGGACATCAACTTTCCAAAACTCTTTCTGTTACAGGACAAGCAAACTTTGAAACTCGCTTCCTGGGGATATATTTCCAGAAGTATACAATTTGCAGCAATTTAAGTGCAGAACTAACATTCATCTGCAAGCATCTCGGGGCGCTGTTGAAGCGTTATAGGTTCGCCTTTCCCGAGAGAAGTTTTCTTTCTGCCTATACCTGAAATACAACAATACGAACAAAATATAAAAAGAATGATGAAAATCGGCCCAGAGGTTATCGAGATATAACGTCATCGGATTTCACCCCATAGGAGATGCTTTTTGTATAAGAGGTATAAGATTTTGATAAGATTTTTGTATGTAATCTTCACAGCAACACTCCTGGGCTAATACCTAAGTTTATCTGTAAATTTGAGCTCAATCGAGTCGATGGTTTCCAAGTTATACGTATCCGAACACAAATCAGGATCCATTTTTAAGGTTCCGTTTCCATATAGAGGAACCTTATTGCTTTCGCTACGATGTCTGTCCGAATAAAATAGGAAAAATTTGTACCTAGGTCTATCTCAAGAACTAATTGACGTAGAAGGCTGGTTATAGATTAGCTTATTTTTGTTTTTTTTTTTATGTATATCCTGTGAAATTCTAGTGATGGGTATTGAAAACAAATTTATGTATTTAATTGTAAACTTAGTCAACATCCTTATTGATGTCCATAATATAATTAAAACTGTTACTAAAGTTAGTGCTTCAATTGTGTTTTTTTTTTTTTTTTTTTTTCTTAAGCGAAATTTTGACAGGACATACCTTTGACTCGTGTACATACTTTCGCCTAATTTAGTTTGCAAAATGGCTTAGGTGATTTCTTCTTTTTTAAAAACATTATTGTGTCAAAAGCCACAAAAAAAAACGTTCTTAGAATGCTCGTCCCGAACAAAAACTAGCGTAGCTAGCGTATTGCTAGCTTGGCTACAAAAAAAACAAGATATCGTTTCTGCTTTGAAGCAATTGCAAGCAACCGATATTGGGCAACTTGATGCAAATGACATCTTAAAGTTATTAGTTTTTGCTTGATTGAATAAAAAAAAACAATATCAACTTATAAGGAATGTGGTTAACGAAAAAACAAAGCTTGATATTTTGCCAAGTTATGCTAAGGTACTCAAAAGAAAAAAAGATTGTTACCCGAAAAAAAATAAAAAAATAAATAAGTGGCGCAACAGGCGGTAGACACCCAAGGCCTAGCTTCTCACAACCATTCGTTTTGTGTGAGTTTCTATTTTTGGAACGAATGGAAGGGACATACAATTTTATGCCGAGTCCGAACGGCTGAATTGAGAAGCTTTTTCAGGACAGTCATACTCTCGGATGTTTGTCAGACGTTCGCGAGAGGTGGCGCAGTAGAAAAAACCTTAAAATGTAATTGTGTTTTTCCGGGGATCGAACCTGGGATCCCTCGCACAGTAGTCCAGTGGTAACTAGATACAATCGTTTTATCTCGTCGCACTCTTTGATCTCGTCATACTACTCGGTGGCAGTGCAACAGCTACAACTTTCGTCGTCGTCATCAAACTGCAAATGCAGCGCGGTCAATAACCCCTTGCGAATAAGCTAATAGAACTTTTGCCGACGACGTTCAGAATCTAATCCGTCCGTCCAGTGGGGGAATTTCAAATGTCGGCAATACGGCTCGCTGATTTTTTGCCAACCCTTTATTATCTTCAGAGATTACGGGCTTGAAAAAGTCCATAATTGAAAGATGTCCTCAGAAATATGGCATGTGGCTACGCTGTTAAAATCCAGGCCTTTGAAAAGTATGCCTTATACAAACAGTGAGAAATTGTGGATGAATATCCATGGTTTTCAATGCCAGCTTCGGTATACACAAGGTACTTATCCATGGTGGACAAGCGGTAAGAGAGTGCCATTTTTTTTTTCAGATTTGTGTTAGGGGCACTGCAATCAATCGGATGTGTAAAAAAATCGTTATTTTCAAATTGGCAGTAAAGTAAAATAATGATGCAAGATTTCCTCTATTAGACCACATTGATAGTAATATTATGTAAAACCCTCTCAACCCCATCAAAGACGCTGTATGCAATGTAAAACCGCCGGATGTCCCACTTTTGGATATGTTATATTATATCTATATAAGTGATAGCCAACATTTAGCTGGATGATAATATTTACTCACATACCCTCTCCAACGGATTTTTTCATTTGCTCTGTTTGTATCGGAAACAGTAGTTTATCACTTCTGCATCTCTGAAGAACACAGTCAATACAATAACTCATCACTGGGGTTGTCGGACTTATAAAAATACAGGCTTACATTAGGATATAGGGGATAACGACAATACGACATCCCACTATTCGTTTGCTATGTTTATGCATGCATTAAAATATTCTTGCTTTGTATTTAACCTCAAGGGTATACTGTTATTATACCCTGGACTTCTGTTTTATTTTAATTATTTAAGTAATTGTGAAGCGTATCGTATCGCCCTTTCTACGCACACATTGTAATTATGTCTACATATGAGTAGTGAGTCAAATGGCTATCTATCTATTCTATTCGAAATGCATCAACAAAACGTCCTTTAAATTTGTTTTACTCTGAAGTGGAAACACAAATTAATTATGCATGAATAAACTGAAAAATACATACATACAATACATAGGTATTATATTTTAAAATCCATTTCAAAATTGAGAAGGATGCATTTGCAACTGATTTGATTGATTTTCTTCCATATGGTTGAACCTGCTTATGCTTAGCTTTACAACAACCTTCTCAACGCACGCTGAACTGTATCCATTTTAAGTCTAATTTCTCATTAAATCTTAATTTATTTCACGAGCAAATAGTTTTAATAAATCTTAATGTTTTTTCTGATGTTTATCGTAGAATCCGCCGGGGGAAATTTTTCACGGAAAAAAATATTTCGGTATCTTCAAATCCGCAAAGTGAACAGTTCCGCTATTGGGTAATGTGAATGAGTTTCACTGTATCGTTGAAAACGTTCAAAACGAATTTTTCCCCAACAAAATGACATTTCTTACCCGCAACAAAATCATTGCGGATTTCATAGGTTTTCTTACTTGCTGCACATCGTGAGAATTTTTTTTTTAAGAAAATGTACATGTAAAAAAGCTGCGCTATTAAGCCGAACTTTTGTAATAAATCTCTGCAATATTGAACTTTATTAAAACCAAAAAAAAATTATTCTAAAAACACATTTGATCCGGTAGCTCCATGACATCATTCACTGCTCCTCTTAACCTGTCTCGTACTCTTCTCTGAGAACACCGCTCATTTCGTTCCTCTTATGCATCCAAAAATAGAGCTATCGTATCAAATTATATCCAACACTTTATCTTTTATTGAAATCACTTTTAAAACACACTTTTTATATGCCTCCGGTGAATGCAGCTACACAGATTTGTGTTAACAAATGAAATACAGCCGTTTGACAGTGAAACTGCCTTTCCCAAAAACGTGTCGATAAGGAAACGTTTCCGGCGGATTCCACGATAGCAGTAGAAAGTGAAAGGGAATCGAATAGGTGAAGTGAAACTCAATTCCGACGGATTCTACGATAGGGGAGATTATATCATATTATTGTCTCGCACACTTTTTTTAAGAACCTTAGTGGCGTACTGCAGCGATGCTAGTTCGGATAAATGAACCAGAACTTCCTGAAAATCAAGGCGTATATTTAAAATCTGTTCACCGCCTCGAGCGAGATCTTTTAGTAGATATGTTTCATGGCCGCTTTGTATAATTTCAAAAGGTAATTTAACTCAGACGACATTCCGAATTCCGATATTTTATTCTTAGATCTTAGATAATAATCAAAGCCAAGAAATCTGGCCTTAGTCATAGCTAATCGCATCATTTTGTCTAGGGCGCCCTTAGGCCCCAGTTATAGCTATCACTATCATTGAAATGTATTATTGCAAATTTTGATTTCCGATTTTAAGACGATTGGCTTTGATTGGTATCAAAATAAAGCTAATAAATTATGGAATTTTTTACAAAAAAATTACATAATTCTGATTAAAACTTCTCTTAAAACCACTTTTATTATTTCACTGATTGAAATCGATTTCAACGAAAAGCTGATTTTCGTTTCTCTAATTTGGAACACAATCGTTTCACTGATGTGTTCGATTCTCTTTCTATTCTCATCTGTCAGTTTTGCTTTCAATGATCAACTCTAGCCTCAAAACCTAGACTTGTGTGTTGAAAAGTCACTGACAGATACTTCCACTGACAGGAATTTTTCAAAGATTACTATACCTAACTGACTTGTCAAAAAAATGAAACCACCATTCCACTGATTTGTTCCAATGATGCATTTTAATGATAGCTATAACTGAGGCCTTACGCGCATGAAGGCCATCGTTTATTCGTCTCGCCCTTGTTCCAGTGGACGTGTCACGTGTGTCATGTGGAAGCAGATGCTTTATTTTCCCAAGAGCTCTTTCGAAGGGATATGCGCTGAAAGCGTCCAGCTCTCCAAAACGTTCGACTTCGTCTACTATGTGTCAAGTCAAAAGAAAAAGTATATTCATCTGCCGAAAATAGATACGGACAGAAATGGTGATAATTATTAAATCACTCCACTTAAATGCTATAACATAACATACGTATAAAACTAGTTTTTGCATCTATAAAGACTGCATTCGTAAGCCACTCATTCTATGGGCAAATAATGGGAGGTTAGTGCTTCTTTAAAGCTTTCAATTGCAAGCTGTTAACTGCATGAGAGATAACTGCTTTTATAAATCTTCCTTCCGGTCACAAACCCTAAAGAGACTTCTCGGCAGAGCTTCGAACTGGAAACTTTATCGAAACAAATAACTTCCCACACATCCACCTCCAATTTTCGGAAGTCCAGTCGAGATTTTATTGAAACTATATACCTCATCCTCATCCCTCTATAAAGCCTGTGGATTTGCTTTCGAAAGGTCTTAGAAAAGTTATTATCGAAACAAATACCTGGGAATTGCTCAACTTCGCCTAAAGAATTTAATACTACAGAAGCTCTATAAAAGTAGTTGGCTACCGAAATTAGAAATTTGAACCTTACCGAAGTAAAATTGTTACTTGGAGTCGAAGGTCTGATAATATAGTGTGTTTAAAATAAATATTTGCCGAGCTAGTAATATTTAGCGACTATGCTGACAACCATTTCATTGAATGACCCGGTCGTTGTTGCGATTTAAGATTGCTTACTTACTTACTTGCTAACGCTAACACTCCTAGGTGGATCCTGGCGTCAATAAATATGTCTTCAGTTATGCGTTCCTCCAATAGTGCAATCCAAGTTGGTTAAAGTCCCTTTTCGTTGCACACATTTCATGATTCATTATGAACATTTTTCTGATCAGGCGGTCGATTCTGGTTCTGCGAAAAAGTGAAATGAAAATATTTTCACTTTTTCACAGCAAATTCGATGCTCGTTCTATGAAAAGGTGAAACCAAACGTCAAAAATTTTCATAGAAAAGATGCCCTAATTTGACAGGCTTGGCAGTCTCCGAGGCTCGTTTCGTTTGTCTTGTCATCTTTGTGTGTGGGCAAGGCAATGCAATGACAACTTAATGATTTTAGAATACAGGACATTTGGCATCCATATCAATTCAGTTCTATCTATTCTATATAATAGCTCTTTGATATAAAAAATTGTACGAGACAGAATTATGTCTGAAGCGTTGACATCCATCTTCGTCAACATCATTCTTGAAAGGATTGTACAAATCAAACTTACACTTGAGAATCAGATATAATTTCAACAGGTATTAAGTAAGAAGCACTTAATATAGACTAAATAGTTTCTCAGTTACGTATCTTAAACATCGTTTGAATAACTTTATTGTTGAAAATCAACAAAAAATAAGTATGTATTATGATGAATCTTGAAAATATTATATAATACACATATTACTTTTATGAATATCAAATAATCTGTAATTCAGTATACTTATAACATTTTATACTTTAAATATTTTCATTTAGTAGGCACATCACATTTGAGTCTGCTTACATAGGGCTATGACCGACTACAAGTATGTACTGTACGACTCAAAATTGAAATTACATGTTTTTCCACGTGTCAGTTGCGACGTGTTCGGGAGGTGGTTTCCAAAACGAATGTAGGTAAGTATACACTTGCAAACAATCATTCTACGGAACTCACACCATGCGATTTCTTATAATACAGGTATGGAATGTGCTGACGCCATTCGGCGTCAATACTCAAAGAACAAAATATTTACGTAAATCAACACAACTAAGTGACCGAGAAGTGTTTCTTTTCCATCTGAAGAAGCCATGATACATCCAATTCGTTTCCACCAGAGAAATACGATACAGCTCTTTCCTTAAGGATGCACTACAAATAGTACCCGCACATATTGCACAACTGAAGTCTTTGAAGTTGAAATGTAATGTAATGGCGAAAAAATCCTTATACGATACAACATGACCCATAAAGCATTCATAAATAGAAATATTCCTTGTCCCCGCTACCATCGCTACCATATGAGGGAGTAACTCTATCCGATGTAAAGAACAAACTTTTATGGAAAGAAATTTCTATACTATATAAAAAAAATCTAAACTTTAAAAGAAAAAAAAAAAGAATAAAAAAACGTCAAAAACTTGGCTCTTTTCCAAACTGGGGCCTTGCAAAATGATACAAAATATTTATCTACCCACAACACATAGATATGCATGTTCTCTGTTACTATTATTATACCGAAGTGCTGCACATAGCCCTTTAATACGGTATTCCTACCATCTGGCTGCTTGGGCTGGGCTCCCCTGCGTTCTGCATTGCATCTAGCAGATTGGATGACATTGGCATATCCAAAGTTCTGGCCACGTCGCTGGCACAATTTGGTAAGGTAAAACTCGCTGAATATTTCATTTCCGATGCAAAAAGGGCATCGCATCGCACAGATTCTCCACTTTGGTGTCCTGTTCTACTCTGCTGTTGCATTTTGTGTTGGTAAAGAGTGAAAAGTTTTGTTGCTATTATTTTGTTGTATCCTTGATGTTGGGCGCTGGTGTTGATTTTATAATACAAGTAGGTACGTGTTCCAGTGGATCGTTTTCCTCCTTACAAATTTCATGTTTTACAATTGCGATGAATTCTTAATTTAATTTTAACTTTTATTTGGGGTAGTTTTAGTAGGATTCTACTCATTTGTGGCACTGTTTCGGTTTCCACTGAGTGGGGTTTGGCTTTGGAGAATAAAAACTGTGATCATGTCATTAGAGTTTATTAGGATGTTTTGAGCTGAAAGAGATATACATTACATAAGTAGATATATAAGATGGGATCATTTTTTTTTTGTAAGTTATTTCCTAGAAGACACTTAGCATTTGTTGGTTTAACTTAACGGTCGGTTATGGGTGGGCGTTTTTTTCTTCTTCCTTGGATTTATGTAATGAAAAAACACATATTATCAAGATTACAAATATGGGGGTGAACTCCAATGACCATAGAGCTCAAACAAATTTCGTTGGGATTACCTATACATAATGACATAATTTGCCAGCCAGAGTAATAATCATCAATACATTCTGCTCAGAATTGTGCTATTATGTATATTAAAACAGAACATGATCGACGCTTACGTACTGTAAACGATAATACCCTCTACGATAAAATCTACAACTCAGAAAGAGGGTGACAGCAAAAGACTACAAACTTTGTTCTCCTCATGACATACTGAACAACGATCTTCGCAATGTAATAAAAGTTTCATTACGTTTTTGATTGCCTTATAAGAATAAGAATACCTGTACCTTAAGTTTCAAGTAAAAGTAATTATAAAGTACTAGCGGACCCGGTGAAATGTGACCGTGCGATAAACAGGGAAATTCAAGATTAATCTCACAGACCTCCAACGATTAGCCTTGCGATCTATTAATTGTCATCGCAAAAGCCAATCGAATGGGGAACTGAATCCGCTTGAATTGGAATAGAAGATCAGTTGAAATAATTGGAATTCGTGGGATAAGGACTTCCTCTCCTTTGAATTTGCTCTTGCCGTTGGCTTGTCAACCGTGAGAAGATTCATCGGCAGCTTCAAAGCGGAATGTGCAGTTCGACCGCCTTCCAACAATGTGGCAGCAATCCCTTAGGATGCAACAGCCAACGCAATTTGAGATCTTCACAAAATTGTTGCCAGAATCAAAGAAAGTGCAAAATTTCATCGAAAAAAAATTAAAATTTTCCGAGATTTCCACAAAGAATTTTCTATTTTTCCATTCGAAAAGCCATTCCGGAACAATTGCACAAAAAATTCCATACAAAAAATCAATTTTCGATTTTTCAAATTTCCCGACTTTTCCGGAGGTTTTCCCAAAATTTTCTTTCGTAAAAACCTTCTCCGGCAATTACGAGACTGACAAAAAAATTTGAGCCAAATCGGCCCAGCCGTTCTCAATTTTCTCATTACACTGACAGTTGGTTGAATTTTCTTGTGTGACGTCAGATTTGAATCACTTATAACCAGGGCTCGGATTTATATGCACTAAAAAATTCAAAAAATGCGCATAAAATATCCACATAAAACTATTAAATTTTATTTTGTAGCTATATTTTCGCTTAAAAAACAAACACTTTTTATCCATTAAATTCAGTCTTTAATTAAAATAAGAAATAAATTAATGTACGTATGCTTTATTTGTATAAATTATGAATTTTTTTTTTTAAGTTTTCGAAGGTAACATTTTGGCGATTCGGACTTTGGAATGTCTTACGGTCATATTATTCACTCACTTTAATCCGGACTAAGGTTTACACCCGGGTTTAATTTAAATTCAAGTCCACAATATTCAGTCGTTAAACCCGATAATAACCCCGTTTTTTAAACCGTGTCGGCGTTTAATCCGATTGAATTTAAAATGCACTCCGTAGAACAGTTTAAGTAATTTAACCCGGGTTAAAACTCAATTTCATATTATTGATTATTTTTTTATGTCACATTTTTTACATTTCTTCGCTCGCAGAAAATAAATGTAAGTGAAAATAAAATAAAAAGCAAGGAGATAAGAAAAATGGATTTTATTAGTTTTGGCAACTGTTATGGCACCACATGGAAATTTTGAAATTAACTTTATAGTATCTAATATTTCTCTTCTGTTCTCTTAAAAAATAAATGTATATTAATATTATTGTATGTACACGAATCCACTCATTTCACATTGGACACAAAAACTAGCGAAATGTCACAACAAATCAAATCAATTTCCAATTAGTCACAAACAACAAAAAACAAATGTCATTTTATGTAAAAATTTGACATAACGTTGGTTTAAAACGGGTTAAAATCGGATTAAAAATCAGTTTAAACGGTTTTAAATCCGTTTTCAATCCAGCCGGTTTAATGTGTGTTTTTGAGTGAATACATATTATGGATATGGGTTTAAAAAATGCGGATTAATGATCAGGTGTAAAATTAACTTAAACCTGATTTACACCCGGAGTAAATAATATGGCCGTTAAACAGAGTAGGTACACGATCGTTATACGAAAAAAAATTTTCAATTTTATATAATTATTATTTTGAAAATATGCACAAAAAATATGCATTTATTTTAAAAATATGCAAAATATGCATTTATAGTAAAATATGCAAAAATATGCACTAACGATTGAATGCCAGTTTAAAGGAAATTTCATGATTCGTAAAGAAAATAAAGTCCCTTTCTTCTCAAGTGTCCCAAAAAAAACATGCATTTGCATGGAAATCCTAGCCCTGCTTATAACTAACGCTCGTATCTTTTTGCGGACAGAAAAGGGGATAAATGCCCGAAATTTGGAGATTTCAAGGGATATCGCAATAAAATAGGATATAGCGTAACGACTACAATTATTGGCACCCCCAATTTTTGACCCAACTATTGGCACCCCATTATTCAACAGTGATTTTCTCAATAACCCTTTGTTCGAATAAGTCAATTTATTTTTTATTTTGAATTTGCACATTTTTCTCATATTTCTGTGTCTTTAGTTTGAAGACATTCCTTTCCGTTTCTGTTTTATAGGTGAAAGTAAAATCACGTGCGACAAAAAAAAAACTTCAAAATTTTCAATGTTAATAGCGATTTCGTTCTGCTCAATATTTTCGGCTTGCAGATGTTTGAATATTTACACTCAAAATCTGCTATGGTGAAAAGAGGAGTTTATAGGATAAAAAAAGGATTTTGGAAATTTTCAGGGGATAGTTCCTTTGACTTCGAAAAAAGGGATAATCCCCTAAAAAAGAGGATAGATACGAGCGTTACTTATAACTAATATCTAATATCCTATTCACACTGAGTCGAAAACTCGAAATCTTCATTGATTTCAAATTTGTAGTCCAGTTCCTTATTTTGTTTAATAAAAAATATTTCACAATTTTGTGTTTTTTTTTTGTATGCCGTTTATGCCGTAATTAGTATTAATTTATTGGGATTCATCTGGAAAAATGTTAGCTCAAGTAAAAGTATATATGGCGAAACTTGCAGTTTTCACCCTACAATAAATTTCCTAACTACGTCTGCTAAAAGTATGTATCAAATATTGATCTCTCTTGACAGAAGACATAATCAGAGCCACAATAGGTGTCATTACGGCCTTATGGGCAGGCATGCAACTAGGCTTGACATATTCGCAAAAGATTTTTGTAGAAGTTGTTTCTTATTTGGGCGAAAAGGAGGAGAAGGAGACCATTCATCACTTTCTCTGAACTTGTCCGGCTCTATCCCAAAAACGGAAACTCCATTTGGGAGCTTTCTATTACAATGATCTAAGCGATCTAACAAACCTAGACATTTGTATGTCCTATTAGAAGCTCAAACTAGTTCAACGAGTAGGACGAAACCTCTTCTAGATTCGTGTGGTATCACAAGGCGGGTCCTTTTAATGTTCTAAGTGTGTCATCCTTTTGTCGGCAGACACTTAAACCTAACATAACATACTTAACTATGTATGAAATATTGGTTTTAGTTTTAGGATGGAATAGTTTGGGGACTTAGTTCCGAGTCATGCCCCATCATTATATTCGCAATTGAAAAAGGTGTGTACACTGTACAGCACAGAGTTGCTTTTTGAAAATCTGCTCCCGTTTTTTCCCATCTTTTTCCCCACTTTTTTAGACAATTCTACTCCAGAAATTTTTTCAGAAGTGGCAACGCTGGTGTGAATGCATCGGCGAGTTTTCGTAAACTTTTTGTCTAAAACTCGGTTTTCACTGCGGTGTGAATAGGCTATAATATTGCGAAAACAATGGCTGAGAATACAGCGGATAAATCTTGTTAGACTCGCACTTTCGCAGTAGTAGTTTTCCCTGTGGCGGTATCGCACTAATGTAGGAGCATTCGCGTAATAATTACGAAATCTGAGAGCACAATGTCAATGGGCGTTTTCATCTAGCTCCTGGGTCAGTTGAGCTCTTGTGCACTGTATGGAATTGACTGCCTCGAGTTTTCCTGGCCACTCGCACGGACATCATACAGGTATTAGCCTGGCTGATTGAGTGATTGCTCATTGAACCGTTCGACTTGAATTTGGCCACCAAACGTTGAATAGTCTACTGCGAATGACGAAAATGAAATAGATCAACCATTTTGATAATAAAGTTGTTTCATTTGCACATTTTGCTGTAGCTTGCCATGGTGATTTATTCTTAGTGTCTGAAAAATAGCAAACAGGAAAATAAAGAACAGATAAAACCATATGGCGGATATGAACTGTCAAAATTTACCCTTCCCAATGGAAAACCCTTTATAACGCATTCTCTTAGTATGTATAAATAAAAAAACATTTTTTTTATTATTAATTAATTAAGTTATGTATGTAATTTCCATTTCTATATTTACATCAACAAATTGTAATGAATAATTTACATTTAACATGACAGTTTTCAACTAAGCGATTGATTCGTGTTAACAATGAGATATATATCTTGAAATTTAATAAAACTCAAATCGTTTAATATTTATATATTCCGTTTATCCAACTTTGTTTCAACTTGCATCGTAGGCAAGTAGGCAAAATATCGATTCTCTTTCATTAGATATCAAAGTCAGCTGAAAATTTTGTTCTCAAATTGCTGCATTCGATTGCACTATATTCGCTTTACTCTGTACAACTTTGCACACCATAAAGCAAATCGTCCAATTTCAATTTAGCCTTAATATCTGTCGGAGCACCATGTCCGGGCCGTCCCCAAAACGTATCAAATGTCTCGAAATGCTTACTGCACATGTCTTTTTCAATTTGCTTGGACAATGAAACGCTGCGTCGTTTTTGCGACATTTGCTTATTTAATTCGCTCAAATATTGTGGATCTACATTGGTCCATCTGTAGAAGGGTTCAATGGTATTGTGCATTTATGAAATGATTTTAGATAGAATATACATTATTACATATGACAAGAAATGTGCGTTTGTCTGTGTTTTTTTTTACAATCAATTCAATTAAAACTATGCTTATCGGATATGCAAAGTGAATTTCTTTAAGCAACATTTACTATTTGAGGCGTACCTATTATCGGATGAAGTCCGCTTCGTAACATCCGTACTAGATAGGCTTATTGGTCGAATTTCGGCTCTTCGGCGTGCCATTAGCGGAACTAACTCTACACCCTCACTGTCCTGTACACCGGATGCAATTGTGCAATGACGTGAGACTCGAGGGCATAGCTTTATCTTGGAATCGATTTTACTTGCTATTCTGCTTGAGCGAATCTTAGTGTCCTTTACATTTGAAGTTAATTTTGTGGGGCTATTTCCTTTCACTGGGCACTTGCAAGTGCAGAGCGTGCAACATCTGTCTAATTTTTTCGGTTGTCGCTTTTTGAAAGAAGATTTTTCTGCAGGTGTTGCAGGGTTATCCTGATCTAATTCCTTGAGCATTTCCTTATTGGTCCATCCCTAAAAAAAATGTATTGTAATATTTGAACAACGTAATGGTATCAAATATTTACCAAGGATCTCATAAATGAACTGCCAACAGCCTTCGGACTACGCCATGGCTTACCACCTGGTCCAGGTTTCCCCCAGCTTTGCGTGGAATTCTAAAACAAACGAATGATTAGTAAATGGTTCATGCACTTAAATGAAATATACCCACCGCCTTTTCCCTACGCTTTGTGCCTATCTCATGAGCTGGACACTCATCCTTTTTGCTAACAACTATCTTGTCTAACGTTTGCTTTCCCTTAGGAAGAGCTTTATAGCATACTTCAATGTCCACATGACCTTTATTTCGAAACGACATTGCTGGATGATCCTTTAATGTTATTTGTAAGCCATCTGCTGTACTGTGAACTTTTTCTCCCGATGAGGGTGAAGCTGCTATAACTGCGTATTTTTTTGCTTCACAATTGGCGCTGTCACCAATTTCGGTCACGGTCACACCATGACATTTTCTTCGCTTTCCCGGTGAAAAATAATTGCTGTACCGACGACAGGGAAGCAAAACTGAAGAACTTCGGTTCAGGTGCATTGCGCTCTGTAAACGAAAGGTGAATCCTTAATTAGCTTCAGTATGATAGCTTAATAATTTACAATAGACGGTGTTGAGTGCAATCCAATTGAAGTTATGTCCCTTCTGCGAACGTCCACATTGGGTGCTCCACCCCCAGGTCTCCCCCAAGGGCAATGTTTTACGAACATGTCATAGTACTGAAATTATGAAAAGAAGCTCGTTTAATTAAATACGTTAAATACATATTTGGAAATACATAGGTAGATATGAGCCATACGTAACTGATTGGATTGGTATTTATGCAGCGATCATATAAAGAGGTAAGCAAAATGTAGTTCATATTGAGAATTTTCGTGCGGATAACTATGCATCTCATTTTTAAATAAATAAATAAATAAATATAAAAAAATCAATTTGAAATTCATTTAAATCAGTGATAAACAGTTTTTATTGTAATGCTCTGTGGTACACAATATTTTTTATTTTTCCGGAAATCGTATTGCCTAAATGCCTAGGTAATATTCTTGTCTATCAGGACAATGCATTATGCATATTGCTTATATCAATGTAAAAAATTGTAAAAACTTTGCATTGTAGCGTTGTAGCGTTTGCTATTTTTTTTTTATTTGTAAACTTGAACTCAATCGATTGGGAGGGTTAATATCAAAGATGCACTGAAAATTTGAGCTAAATCGCTGCAAAAATGTTCGAGTTTTTGAAGCATCCACAAACCTACATTACATTTTTAGGGGAGAGTACGATAACTACGGCGCCAAAAATTGATAACGGTATTTTGTAGAGGGGTTAAATACAAGCACTTTTTACTATGGGAGGGGGGGGTCTATCTTACTCCGTTTAGGCGGGAGGGGTAATTTAAAGAAAATGGTACTTCAAATGAAAAAAAAAAAAATATATTAAAAAACAATGGCAACACTTATAATAAAAGACTATATCATTTTAGAAAGTCCAGAATCTGTTCTTTCATATTATTTTTAAATCAAGTTATTCCCTTAAATAGTTTTTGAAAAAAAAACAATTTCAAACTTGAAATTTTAGAACAAAAATTGGGGTGAGTAAAATAATTTTGGCGATGAAAACTAATGACGGATTTATGTAGAGGAGTTAAATACAAACATTTTTTACTATGGGAGAGGGGGTCTATCTCGCTCCGGGAGGGGTAATTAAAAAAAATGTATAAATAAAATTAAAATAAAATATTAAAAAACAATGGCAACACTTACCACAACGAACTATAGTATTTTTTAAAGCCAGGAATCCGTTATAAATTGTCTAAAATGCAAATCAGCAAAATTTTGTCTACCAATGTGAAATTTCTGGCCAGAGACTGTATCTGAAGAATGTTGTTGATATTGGATAAACTAATATAATTAAAAGAAAGTTTGCATACACTCAGCCTTGCACCCATCCCAAAATCCAACAGTGACTCATCCGATCACACGGCGCCAGTAATGGTAATGAAAATTGAAAGGATTTTATGAGCCTCTAATTAGGGTAATTGTCTGGTAATAGGTACGCGCAAAGTTTTTTGCTGGTGTTTCTGCGAAAATCTGCGCTATCTTGTTCCTGTTATACAAAAATGTAATATAGATCTGTATACAAAAATGGTATGAACTCCGAGAAGTGTGTTCAAAATCGAACAAAAAAATTGCATTGTATAAAGCATAGAGTAGGTAGTGTCTTGTTTCAGCCAAAACAAAAGGTGAAAGATTTGAGTATGTATAGATATATTTTGTTCGCCAAGAATCTAAAGAAATCACTAGTAGCATTACAAAAAAATAATCGTCATTTCCACACACTAAAATAATTAATTTGTATTGAAAAAACCTTAATAGGTACTATTTACGCTTGTCTACATTATGTTTGGGCTAAAATCTAATGATGTTCACATGAAAAAAAGGGTTTTTCCTTGAAAAGTATATTGGTTGGAAATCTATTGAAATTTTCTGATGAGATTTTTTAACAGTGGGTTTACCACGGTAATGCTGAAACTAATCATAACTCTAGTTTTCACTCATATAAATTCAAGAAGTGTAGCACCCAGACAATTTATCTCTTTTATTCTCTCTCTCATCACTCCGTATGAAATAGCAGCTGTCAAACAAAAGTTTAAACGGCAGAATGCAGGCGTTTAACGAACGGTTAAAACGAACACAGTGAAACCGAAAATTTGTTGAACGAAGGTTTAAACCAAAACGAGAGTTTATACTATGACTGTGCAACTGGGCATACGTCGTTTTTATGTCAATTCATCATCCTCGCAGTCTTCTAACACGTAGAGTTAAAATAGTCGCAAGTGCAATATTTCGTTCCATTATCCGTACTGCAAAAACCAAGGACCATACATTTTAATTTGTCTGACAATGTCTGACAACGGATAGACCAATTTTTCATATTCAAATATCTGACAACCATGTGAACACACAATTTTCAACCTGACAACGTTATCAGAAAAGTCATTGGGTCGTATGAATAAAAACTAGCATTTGCTTTGAGTAAAAGGTGGTAGCAAAGTAAAAGCACTTAGCAATTGCTTTGAATCGGTATGAATAAAAACTTACTTTGCTAAAGTAAGTTCGAAAATTCGAACAAAGCATTTACTTCACTGTATGTGTCCTTCCCTTGTAGTTTCTGTCAAAATTTGAATTTGAATTTGAATTTTAGAATAAAAAAAAACAATTTTTGAGGAAAAATAAACAAATGATAAACTAATTTAATAAACAAAATTCACATAAATACGAAAAAAAAAAAGTTAAATCTATGATGAAGAATAGTATTTGGAAGAGCTTACTGGTACGCATAAGTGCATAACCTAAACCTATATTCGATTACAAATTAATTGCTCTGCAGCTGACGATGAGGAATTTCCATCTACTTCTATCTCCAATAGTGATCAAATAGTGGTATTCGTGCAAACGTCAGAAGCAGTAGGAAAGATTTAATTTTCTGGATATTTGAAGGAACACCACCCCGCGTCTCCAGATATTCTTCTAAAAGTAATCTACATTTCGACGCGTGAAACGATACAGTTGCTTAAAGTTGTTATCGTAACCAATTCTTCTTAGCTTATACTGTTTTTTTTTCACGAACGTTAGCAACAGTAGGGAAAACAGCCAAAATGTGCAACTTATCGCATCCATTTTTGTTTCTTTCACAAGCAAAAATTATTTTAACTTATGTATTTATAAAAAAACACTGCAACTCACAAGGCTAGACTGTTTTTGCAAAAAAAATGTGCGCGCAAAATATTTAGCAAATGCTCTGAGTCAACAAAATAGCAGACTCGGAATTTTCGTAGCAATTGCTTTGTCTTCCACGTTTTATTCATACCAATCTGAGTAAAAGGTCGGTGGCGCCGCTTTTCGAAGATGTCAAAAGTTGGAGTTAACTCAAATCAGTTTTTATTCATACGAAACTTAGCAATTGCTTCGATTTTGACATTTAGTCTGAGTAAAAGCAATTGCTACGTTTTATTCATACGACCCATTGTCACACCTTCATCTGGGACAAAATCTTACAACCATGTGAACGGACAATTTTGTATTGTAAGACTATTGTAAGCTTATTGTCAGTCATTGTCAGAGGATTAACAGATCTGACAATCGTGTGCTTTAGCTCAGGGGTTCCCAAACTTTTTCATACTGCGACTCCCTATACAGGTTGTACGATTTTTGCGACGCCCTTCTAAAAGATATGTGAATAGAAGCTGATCTTACGAAAATTCATTAAAGGGTTTTTCAATAAGGACGGGTCGATGTTGAAATGGCGTCGTCCCATATATCGCAATTTTGCTTGTTGACATAGCCATTCATCCAAAAATGCGCCTCGTCGCTAAAGATGATTTCTTGGCCAAATTTGGGCTCCGAAGCGCCTGTCAGCGAACAAACGGCGTTGTCTATGGTCATTAACTTTGATCTTCTGCATCAGTTGGATCTTGTACGGGTGTCGGCCCAAGTACTGATGCAAAATTCGTCAAGATGAAATCTGCGAAAAGTCGACTTCTTGTGCACGGCGAGGAATTGACTGCCTCGGGTTCTCTTCCACGAACCGCCGCATGCTGGATTTGGAATCATTAACTGAATAATAAAAACTCCAGATGAGACAAATGCCAACATCGACTCGTCCCAATCCTTATTTAACTATGCGGCTACTCGTTTTTTTAATTTTATTACTTTAATTTATCTTGTCATGTTATTTTTTTGCTGCTTTATTTTTTATTCAATAAAAATTATTGAGAAAATTAGAGCCGTTTAAGTTATTTTTTTTTTTTAAAGAGATCAAGTCTGCCTGGATTAAGCGGGAAACACAAATGCGTTTTATCTTCGAATTGGATGCGGCTATAATGGGGATTTGGATTTCGCTTCGACCTCACTCTTGTCATTCGTACAGAGAAATGAAATGCTACGTACATATATTGAACTCTTCCTTTGTTCAAAAAATTAAAGAAATTGAATTTTAAAGCGAGCTCAAAGTTTATGGAACGTCGCGTGCAAGCGGTCTGTACGTACCGTCTTGCGACGCCCTTAGGATACCGCCACGACGCCCCAGGGCGTCGCGACGCACAGTTAGGGAACTCCTGCTTTAGCTTATTCCGTTTGTATGAAAAGCATTGCGCGGTACTAATAATCATTTTTAGTGTCCAAGATAAATTTTACTAAGTCAAGAAAATTTCCATATAAAATTACCTATTGTGACCGTCAAAATATAATTTAATATAGTAATTTGAAGGTTAAAAATGATTATTGGTAAGGCCAATTGAAAATAATAACCGTGAACTAAATGAAGTAGTGAACTAAGTGTGTGAACTTAGTCCACTAGTTCACTATAGTGAACTAGTTCGTTCGTGAACTACACAAGCCTAATGGATATGATTGGGTGGATGGATGGATTATGTATGTCCTAATAGAAATGTATGCAAAGCAATATCGTGCATGTTAAATACCATGTAGTGACCTATGCTTTGAACATGATCACACAAGTCAAGTACGTGCCAAAGAGTAACGTCTGTTGGCTCTCTATAAAAGAGCTTGATCCGCATTTCTGCTCTGCATCTGCAGTCAGTCGATTCTGAAATATGGAGCCGAGCACATCTAGTTGCTGCCGACCACCGGTCATTACATTGGCGACGAGGATGGGATCCGTGAGTATTGCAAAACAAAACAAAACAAAACAAAACAAAACAAAACAAAACAAAACAAAACAAAACAAAACAAAACAAAACAAAACAAAACAAAACAAAACAAAACAAAACAAAACAAAACAAAACAAAACAAAACAAAACAAAACAAAAC
Organism: Cheilosia scutellata; assembly: GCA_955612985.1. Lineage (NCBI taxonomy): Eukaryota > Metazoa > Arthropoda > Insecta > Diptera > Syrphidae > Cheilosia > Cheilosia scutellata. The sequence continues at coordinate 72,824,244 of OY015312.1, forward strand.
AAAACAAAACAAAACAAAACAAAACAAAACAAAACAAAACAAAACAAAACAAAACAAAACAAAACAAAACAAAACAAAACAAAACAAAACAAAACAAAACAAAACAAAACAAAACAAAACAAAACAAAACAAAACAAAACAAAACAAAACAAAACAAAACAAAACAAAACAAAACAAAACAAAACAAAACAAAACAAAACAAAACAAAACAAAACAAAACAAAACAAAACAAAACAAAACAAAACAAAACAAAACAAAACAAAACAAAACAAAACAAAACAAAACAAAACAAAACAAAACAAAACAAAACAAAACAAAACAAAACAAAACAAAACAAAACAAAACAAAACAAAACAAAACAAAACAAAACAAAACAAAACAAAACAAAACAAAACAAAACAAAACAAAACAAAACAAAACAAAACAAAACAAAACAAAACAAAACAAAACAAAACAAAACAAAACAAAACAAAACAAAACAAAACAAAACAAAACAAAACAAAACAAAACAAAACAAAACAAAACAAAACAAAACAAAACAAAACAAAACAAAACAAAACAAAACAAAACAAAACAAAACAAAACAAAACAAAACAAAACAAAACAAAACAAAACAAAACAAAACAAAACAAAACAAAACAAAACAAAACAAAACAAAACAAAACAAAACAAAACAAAACAAAACAAAACAAAACAAAACAAAACAAAACAAAACAAAACAAAACAAAACAAAACAAAACAAAACAAAACAAAACAAAACAAAACAAAACAAAACAAAACAAAACAAAACAAAACAAAACAAAACAAAACAAAACAAAACAAAACAAAACAAAACAAAACAAAACAAAACAAAACAAAACAAAACAAAACAAAACAAAACAAAACAAAACAAAACAAAACAAAACAAAACAAAACAAAACAAAACAAAACAAAACAAAACAAAACAAAACAAAACAAAACAAAACAAAACAAAACAAAACAAAACAAAACAAAACAAAACAAAACAAAACAAAACAAAACAAAACAAAACAAAACAAAACAAAACAAAACAAAACAAAACAAAACAAAACAAAACAAAACAAAACAAAACAAAACAAAACAAAACAAAACAAAACAAAACAAAACAAAACAAAACAAAACAAAACAAAACAAAACAAAACAAAACAAAACAAAACAAAACAAAACAAAACAAAACAAAACAAAACAAAACAAAACAAAACAAAACAAAACAAAACAAAACAAAACAAAACAAAACAAAACAAAACAAAACAAAACAAAACAAAACAAAACAAAACAAAACAAAACAAAACAAAACAAAACAAAACAAAACAAAACAAAACAAAACAAAACAAAACAAAACAAAACAAAACAAAACAAAACAAAACAAAACAAAACAAAACAAAACAAAACAAAACAAAACAAAACAAAACAAAACAAAACAAAACAAAACAAAACAAAACAGGTTTCGAAAAGGTTTAAATGAATTCCGAGGAGAGAATGATAAATTAAGATGAAATGAAAAGAGCATTCATCAACTCAATAAAGAAAAGAGCATTAAATATTGAATTGTATCGGCATGTTGTGTTGTGGTTTGTGAAGATGATAAAATTGAAAATGGAGTAAACCATTAATTTGCATGACAGGAATGGAATAGGCATAAGACATAAAAGAAAAAAAATTTTACAAAATTAAAGAAAATAAACACGTATAAATAATTAATATGCACAAAATAATTTTCCACAAAGAACAACTTCCAAATCAATTAAGAAACAAAGTATAAAAATACGCAGATTCAAAAGTGGTTTCTAAATGTCTAACTGAAAAAGGTTTACGGTAACTTAACTTAAAAAATATATATATGAACGGAAATGAGGGTTTCAGACGTGGATGTGGAGCCGAAATGTAATGAAAACAAAAAAAAATAGAAAGAAATAGAACGCACAGGTCCGTAGAGGCAATCTAGCCCCCTTTTCTCACAACCATTCGTTTGTCTGAGTTTTTATTTTTTGGAACGAATGGAAGCGACCTACAATTTTATGTCGAGTCCGATCCGAATGGATGATTGAGAAGCTTTTTCAGGGCATTTAAACTCTCGGATGTTTATCAGACGTTCGCGAGAGGTGGCGCAGCGGAAAAAACCATTAAGGTAATTTGTGTTTTTCCGGGTATGGAATTGGGACGAATCGCACAGTAGTCCAGCTCACTAACCATTGAGCCACTATAATGTACAAAAAGAGTAAGGATTGGGGACACGATCCCGAAAACCAAAATCCCGAAAAACCAAAATCCCGCAAATCCAGAATCCCGAAAATCCAAAATCATTATATAATTTTTCGGGATTTCGTTTTCGGGATTCTTTATTTTGTTTTGAGTGTAAAATACCCAAGTGTTTGTCCATTCCATTTACCGTAATAATGTTTTGTAATATTGCGCTGCAATTCGCCATGTGCATTCAGTTGTGGTGTAGCCAGTGAACATTGTACGGCTGAAAGTTCTTGCAGGGCATTCACACATTGGTGTACATATATTCACTGATTGTTCTTTTATGTGAAGAGCAAATCCGTGTGAAAACATGTTTGGCTAAAATAATTGCCGGTGAGACACAATAACTAAGGCCCGAAACACACATGCGATTTCAATCGCGCGACTGTTTAGTCGCAAAAAATGAAACACACACATTTCAATGTGAATGCGCGCATATAATTATGAAAAAAGTTAACTAATTTAACATTCCTATTAATATTTAATTCTTTAAATTTCACTTAATGCGGCGGAAATCCTTATTCATCCATAAAGCTGGGTGTAAAACACAGTAAACGTGTACAATTATTATACAAAATGCTATAGAATTTTCTCACACATTTATCTAGATAAGATCAATTGAATGAATGTTTACAGACATGTGAATTAAAAAGTTTTCGACTTTGGTACTAGTATGGTCTAAAAATTAGATCAAGAAAGTACTGGTGTCCATTATATAATACGCACAAATTTGGTAAAGGCTAAATAAAGCTTACCATACAAAGGTCCAATTTCCGACGGAATATAACAGGAAAAACATTTTTCATACATATACCAATTCGTATTGGTTAGATTACCACTAGGGGGCTTTCTCTGGAAATAATTCAGCCGATTTTAAAAATTCTTTCAGCGTTCTTTCTTCCACCCTCCGGATGGAATATGCTACTCAAGGTCGAAATTACTGTGGGGTGTTAAGAGGGGAGTTGGCAGATCTTAGAAGACATTCGCATGCAAAAAAAAAGCCGTAGGAAACGGTTTTCCTTGACACTTCCAAAAATAGTCTTTCGATTAAGCTCAAAAGCTGAATTAAAGAATCTCAGTATTAAGCTATATCTTGATATTTATAACAACTTTAGCCTTGCAATTTGTTAAATAGACATTAATAGTCTATTAAAAGCTTTTAATAAAAAAAGCAAACACTATTTCCGACATTCATGGGAACTTAAGTTGTAAAATTTAGTTCCATTGTTCTAATAAACACGAATATAGCCTAGCAGTACAATTTCACGCCTGGGCATGATAAGAAAGAACAAGTCTCACAATTCTGTCCGTCCATCCATCCATCCATGTTTTCCGAAAACTCAACATTTTGATAACGCCAAGAAAGAGTCACCGGAGATCGATTTAACCATGTCCGTCTGTCTGTCTGTATGTCTGGCTATCTGTCTGTCCGTCTGTCTGTCTGTTGAAAACACAAAAGCGTAAATTTTGTGAGAGGACTTCTTTTTACCGTGCGTCGTCAGGTTGGTATAGAAAATTGGCTATGTCTATCAAGTAGTTCTGGTACCTCCCATACAGAACCAATATTAGACCCTTGCAGTGGCGTGGCGTCCATATAACCCGATTCCTACCGGGTTACCTTTTAAAAGTTTCAGTTCAGCTACACAACAATGTTTACTTAAAAACGAGCAACATAAAACCCACGGGATAAACTTAATAATATGTATCTATTCATCTGCGCAAGCTACATACCCCGACCCCACCAACTTAATTGAGCATTATACACACGGAAACACACACCCTTCGCCATCATTATCATTAGTATTAGAGAACTGCCCACACTCTCTGAGCATAGCCCAAAGCTAAAATAACCCGAAATATGTCGGGTTATAAAATCTCTCAGTGGATAGAACACATTTGTCTCCTTTCTCTTTTGTACACTTGCGATTATCTGAGTTTGATCCTCTCTGTTAAACGCCCGCTTTCTTATGCAAAAAAATAACACGCTTTTCTTCGGGTTATTTGGTGGGTTATGTGTGAATCTTTTACCGCTGCGCTGTGGTGTAATTGAGTATATCTGGAAAATAACACGCTTACCGCCGACATATTTGGTGAATTTGAATTGTGTGTGTATCTCCTATCGCTGCGCTGTCGCTGAGATGTAGTCATAGTCTATTCATGTTCCTTTTTTACCTAACGATTTTCTGAGGGGAGTATCCTCTGTTCAAAGGCCGCTTTCTTATGCAATAAAATAACACGCTTTTCTCCGAGTTATTTGGTGAATTTTGTAAGTATCTTTTAAAAAAATAAACAAACTGATGTGTTTATAAAGTTTATAAACAAGTCGCTAAGTGAGAAATCAAGTGTTTTGAGTCTTGGCTGGCTATGATCTTCGTAGGTACCTAAATACGTTTGAAGAAATGTTTCAAAGATTAAGTAGATGATTTTGCTGGACTTCCACAAAACTCCCTAATGCTCGATTTAAACACACATTTCAAGAACCTTTATGTAGAAATAAAAGACAATGTTATAAGACATGATATAAATCACGTTTACACGCAATTATTTTTTGGATTTATTGAACAAATCGAAATATGAAAGTTGTGCACTATTGAATCAAGATGAAAAAATATCTTCATTAATTTAGTTTCTTCCTGGAGTTTTCGATTTTATGGCTTTGAACTTTTTGAATTAACTAAGGTTTTGTAGGTTTTGTAGGTATGCCTACCACTTCTTCCCTTTGACATTTTGATATTTTTCGACTTCGACTTACCATTTCAAATTATTCACGCCACGCCACTGGACCCTTGTACAGGCTAACTCACATTATTTACATGACTTGTATGCTGTGGACGGTATCAAAGCATCAGCCAGACCGATGATAACACTTTTATTTGTTTTGATTTGTGTTTTTATTATTTTCTTAAAAACGACTTTAAGGATTATGATATGAAAACAATTGCATTCTCCTTAATGTGCTTTTAATAAGACATAGGTTTTTGTCTCAACTAAATAAATGGCAGTTCGAAAAATTACCACAATTATTCAAAATGTTGCGTCTAGGATAAGACAACCATCTCAATATTTTCAAAGGTCTGGTAAGAATTATCTACTTATGTGTATTTTTAAAATGAATATTCATATTTTTAATTTTTTTTTTAAGTAAAACTTTTTATGGCTTGTTGGGCAATAATTCCAGCAGCAGGTTTATAATTTGTTAATTAGTTTATTTCTAACAACAAAGCATAGTTAATGTTAATAAAACTGAGCAGCATAAAAGAAAGCTATGCTACAAGGTAGTCAAGTCATACAAGAATAAATTATGTCCTGCGACAACACACCCCCATTTGGTAAGGTTAATAAAGTATAAAAGGAAATCAATATATTTAATAACATGGTTGAAGCTAGTGTAGTACGTGCAGACAAGCTATGAAAAACATCCAAAAATAGGTTTTGTCAACAATAACTATTTACGTATCGTGAAAGCAAATAGAGTCACGCTACACGGATGCAGAACATGAATACAAAATTCCTATTTTTAGGATTTAGAATAATTTGCTGACTAATTACAACATGTCATTATTATTTATTTGTTCAGTTAACCTTATTGGGTACATTTCTCCGCTGTATATACAACTCAGCCTCATGGTCTTAGCCCATAGATGGGACTTTCGTTTAGTACTATCTCATCTTTTTTTTATTTAGTTCAATTTCTTAAAATGCTAGTTGATCCAGTCAATTATAAATTTTCCTTGAACAATGTGCTCTTGTGAGATAGATTTTGCGAGTCGCAGAGACCATATCATTTTTTAGTTCTTCCAGGACAAGTTGTTATCTATTAGAACATTTAGATACTTATAACTCTTAATAGTTTCTATATGAAAATAATTTGAACTGCAGACTAAATCTCTATGAAAGTTGTTGTTGTCACACGTATATGAACACGTACATATGCACCAATAAAAAAATAAATAAATAGTTGGCGCAACAGGCGAATATACAGTATAGTATACACCCTAGGCCTAACTTCTCACGACCATTCGTTTGTGTGAGTTTCATTTTTGCGACGAATGGAAGGGACCTACAATTTTATGCCGAGTCCGAACGGTTGAATTGAGAAACTTTTTCAAGACAGTTATACTCTCGGATTTTTGTCAGACGTTAGCGGAGAGGTAGCGCAGTCGAAAAAACCTTGAGATGTAATTTGTGTTTTTCTGGTGATCGAACCTGGGACCCCTCGCGCAGTAGTCCAGCACACTAACCACTGCGCCTACATATGCACCAACGTTTTTATATAATATAGCTGTACCCGACCGGCTTTGCCTGTGCACAGGAATTGTATTGAATAGGTCTTAGATAATAATGTTCTTTCGTAAAATGCGAACAATGAGAATAAGACGATTTTATGGAATTTACTCTCTGCGTACCTAAAGAAACACAGCAATAACAAAACAAAAAATGAATAATGAGAATCGGCCCAGCGCTTATCGAGTTATAACGTCATTGAATTTCACCCCATAGAAGATGTTTTTTATATGGGCGGTGCCACACCCTTTTTGTCCAATTTTGACCAGTCTTCTTAGTAGCACTCCTGGCCCAATAAGATTTATCTATAAATTTGAGCGTTTTTGAGATATAAGATTTCGAATGTTTTTTGTATAGGCTGTGCCACGCCCCTTTGTCTAATTTTGGCCAATCTTCACATGTGCACTTCTATAACAATACCTAAGATTATCTGTAAATATGAGCTCAATCGATTCGGCTGTTTTCGAGATATAAGATTTTGAATCCCATACAAAACCAATATTAGACACATACAGTGGAGGTTATCAAAGTATCTGATGATAACAGTTTTACTTGTTTTTGTTTATCTTTGTAAGTGTTAGTGCAGGCCAGCTCTACGAGCAAGACCCTATGTCAATCCATGGCCTAAGACGTTAAATTTTCTACTTTTTCAATATTGGTGCAACTTTCTATATGAGTTTTAAGAGCGTTCAAAAATACGTAAGATACTAAGGATTACTTTCCTCATAAATAGACTCCCAGAATTCAAACGTTAAGCACTCCACTAGTTTATTATAATCAATCCTGCGGTTTTCCTTAAAAGGGACATATTTATCTTTTGTTAACAAAGACTAGCCGGCTTTAACAAAACGATTGGACACGAAGGCATCTTTATACCCAAGATTGGAGAAGAAAGTCTGTACCTACGCCAAGAAGCCTGGAACTTAATGAAAAAAGAGTAAATCTAATTGTATAGACATAGAGAACAATATTAAAACACTCCGATCACTTTCTATAGTAGCAACAAGAAATTATTACTAGAGAATCAAAAATTTGTTTCTGAGAGCGAATTGATATGTTATACTCTTAATATATGGTAGAGAATATCAAGCTCTTGTAGTCCTAAAATTGAAGCTCTTTCTTGTATTTAAAATGGACTGAAATATACAATATCAAATCTTTGCAAGGCAAATGAATCGAATTACACTTTTAGAATGTCGGAAAATATGTATTGAAATCTAGTTTCAAGAGCTACTACTATGTCTTTGGGATGCCCAAGGCCACTGCTCTTAATTTTCTATATTTATCGAATACTAGATTATCCGATTAACTTTTCAACTCCAGTTCATTGAGATCGATTAAATTCAAATGAATTCACGTCCCTTGTTCAATTTCAACCAATCTTCACAGGAACACTCCTGGGCCAATACCAAAGAATGTTTGAATGTTTGAGCTCAATCCAATTTGTCTAATTTTGACCAAACTTCACAAGCTTTTCTGAAAATTTGAGCTTAATCGTTTCGGTGGTTTTTAAGATATATCTAAGATTTTTAAGGTTTTTTTGTATGGGAGGTGCCAAGCCCCTTAATCCAATTTTGACAAAACTTCACAGAAAAATTTCGCAAAATTTGAGCTCAATCGGCTTAGTAATTTTCAAGTTTTGCGGTCATTGGGCCTCCGCACACGAGACTAATTCTGCCGGCATAAAAACGGGTTTATACTATGTATACTTCGAGCGCACACGGGATGATATCTGCCGGCAGAACAAACTGTATACATGAACCTCCTTTCAATGTGATAGTTTTTTTTTTTTTTTTTTTTTCAAAATTGACATTTGACTTTAGAAATTTTAAATTTTTTTCAGGCCCAATATGTATTTTGAAATTTGTATATGTATTAGTTTTCTGCCTTGTTCAACTGCTCAAACTCGGCAGAAATTTGTCTGCCGTTTCTTTCCACTCACCTTAGTCCCCTCGCCAACAAAATCGGTTTTATGCCAGCTCGTGTGCGGACGCGGAGGCCCATTGGGGGTGTATGAACATAATATTCCCATATAAAATGGAAATTTAGATTTTTTGATTTTCCAGCTTTTCATTTTAAGGCTGCTGTTATAGCTATCAGGAAAATGCAAAATTGTTTCACTTTTTTGGAGCACTTAAACTCAATCGTTGAACTCAATCTTGGTCTTAAAATGTTGCTTTTGAATTATAAAACTAATTCGTCAAAAAAAATTAAGCAATTGATCTTTAAATTTTCTAAAAAAGGAATTTCTTTATTTTTCCGTACGAAAAACTTTTTCTGTTCAACTTCTCAACCAGTTTCACGAAGTACTCCACTGAATTCCTATGATATCCTATGGCTAAATGTGTCAGTTTTGTTCTGTTTCGTGTCACTGAATTCGATTCTCGATCTATAAAAAATTAAAACAAACGTCAGAATTTTTGTATATGATAATTTTTTAATCACAGCCGTTTCATTTGTGAAGAAGTGTGAAAAGCATAGACAAGGCAACTGAGACTAGCAATGGAAATGAAAAACAAGTAAAAGTGTTATCATCGGCCTGGCCGATGCTTTGATACCCTCCACTGTACAGTGGCCGGCACAAGTACAGTGGCCGGCGTAAGTATTTTGACAAAACTAAAGTTAATTCTGCTCATAATTTGAACTTACTTCATGTAAATTTTGACACCAATGGAAAAGTCATTTATGCCCCTATGACTCAGTTGAGTTGAGTTGTCTTACATAATCAATTCAACTCAACCTTCACACAACCCAAACTAACTAACAATTTATAGACAACCACTGCCATCTTTGTTGTGTTTTGACAGACAACTTTTCTATCAAGGTTGTGTAGTGTATGACAATACCGAAAATACCGCATTTTGAATTACATAAAACCAAAACTCAAAAAAAAGTCAAAAAGTAGACATTCACAAAAATTCAAAATTCTAAAATTTGTAAATGGGTACTTCAATTTCAAATTATGAGCAGAATTAACTTTAGTTTTGTCAAAATACTTGTGCCGGCCACTGCATTTTGACAAAACTAAAGTTAATTCTGCTCATAATTTGAAACGTACTTCATGTAAATTTTGGCACCAATGGAAAGGTAATTTAAATTACGTTTGAATGATAGAAAACTTTCCTTAACCCATTAAGTACCCACTTAGAATTTTGAATTTTTATGAATGTATACTTTTTTGACTTTTTTCCTCGGTATACAAAAAAAATGTTTTGATGTAAAAAGTTTCTCCAAACAATTCTAATAGTGACTGCAAAGAAAATTTTTCAAATATCTCTTCGCTAATATTTTTTATGATTTTTTAGTTGTTCGGGCCAACCTGCAAATAATTACATATATTCACTATAACTATCACTTTAACACTCCCGTCTGTGAGCATCATCATTTTCAAATGGTCCGCTTGTCCATTAAGTGGGTCGCGGGTGTAGGTTGCTCAAGTGGACCCTCCATAGCTCTCGATCCTCCGCCATCGACTCGAAATCATCATCACTCCCGTCTGTGAGCATATAGGAAGAAATTATTACTAATGGCAAAAAGGTAAACGCACATTTTTTCAGTTTGTCTTCTAATCCCTTTGTGATAATATTACAATGGTACTAAGAAAGGCTTGAGAATATGTACCTATCGCAAATGTTTGAAAAATAACCGAGAGTATAACAGTTCTTTACTGTCGTTTCTTAATTTAGTCCAGTTTGGACTCGACATAAACATTTTATGTCGATTTTATGTTATTTTATTTTTTTATGATAAAATTGTAGGTAAAATTGTAAATGTGGTCATCTGTGGGCGTCTGGCCCTATAGGTTGCCCATGGATGAGATGGGTAAATGAGTCCGAAATCTCTTCTCGCGATCCTTGGTTATACAAAACATTGAAAATGAATTAATATTAATAAAGTTCATACTGATTAGGGCCCAATTAACTGTTTGTCGTGTAGGTATAGTCACGAAATGTTTAGGGTAGTCTGACTGGCAACAGTACACAGTGGTCATAGTTATGAACAAAGAGCAGATGGTTCCTCAATTTAGTAAGGCCGCCAGTGTGTATGTGCACATCTCCGATAGGAACTTGGATTCAACTTGGAACTGTAATGCAACACTATACTCGCAATACAAAATTTGCTTCCGTGTGTCAATTGCACTAAATATTTAAAAAAAAAAGTTCACCAAACTAAAATCTTAAAATAGAGATTTTTCAAATTTTAAGCTTCTAAGGAATTGAAATTCAGTATTCTATTTCCTCCTAAACATTCTAGCAAAATGGCAAGCAAAAAAAAACGCAAAGAAATATCTCCCTATAGGATAATTTATTATATTGCTGCTGGAGGAGTATAATATTTTGACAGCTAATCACCACGATAGTGTCAGACAATTAGCTAAAGATAATTACATATTCAGCGTTTATTTTTATCTTATCTTATGCTTAACCTGTGAATAGGCGAGCTATGTGATAATATTCAAAATTATTGCCCATCAGTAGAAACATTAGCGTTCGTGTGCGGAGCCGCGGGGCAACAGCTAATTTTATATAAAAATAAAACACGGACTATGTACTTACTCACTTGAAAAGAACATTTTTTTAAAAATACATATGTTCCTCTCATCGCAATGACATCAGTCTTTTATAGCGCTTACCTCTTGCTTGTCCTTTTCATTTCTGGCCATTTCCTCAGCCTTTTTACGGCGCCATAACCGCATGCTTTCCTCGGCATTTTTACGTTCAATAAGTCTCTTTTTTTCATCACACCACAAGAGTGGATGCTCATAGTGATCATAGCAAAATGTGCCCATTTTATATCTCTAATGCATTTTAATTTACACGACCTTCTCTTAAAGGCAACAATAACTGAAAGGCACCATACGATATTAAAAATAAGAATTATTTTTAAAGCGCACTATTTACAGTTTGTCATTTATTTTTGAATGCCTTATCTACTAGTTTCCAAATTCGCACAGACACAATATTTACAACGAAAGAACTCCGTCGAATGTGATAGAATCACTCGTAGACAATGCAAAAGTTAAACTCATACTGCTTCCAGGAGTTCAGTCGAATTCCATAAGGAAGTCGAAATGGAAAATCGGTGCCAGGTACGAGCTGTATTGGCGCAAACACAATTTACCTGATATGGAGCCGACTATGGCTGCTTAAATCCGAATGGTCCTTGAGTCTTATTAAAGCAATGCATATGCTAAGGAGTCGAGTGTATAAATGTCTGCATAGTTTTAATTCAAACAAATACACTTGACTCCTCTTCATAGGCACTTTTGTTTGCAGGCACGCTGAGCTGCTATGGAGGACTTGATAGAAGTAGGACAAACAAATAGTTGTTGTGTCTGCACTTCTATCATGGATTAGCCAGTTTAGTAAATATATACAACAGCGGGAGAAGATTCCTTTTAATATAAGCTATCATGCGAACGATGTAAATATGTCAGAGAATGTTTACCTATATAAGAAAGCTCTGTGCGAAACAAAATTAGCGTTCATAAGCTTATCGATTAAACCATTCAAAGTCAATCAAAATTCACGTGCATGGAATGTTATTGTAGGTCACGCTTAGCTTCTTTTTACTGGTGGTAGAAATTCAGAAGGAGATGTTAGTCGCAAAAGAGTTGTTGTGACTTCAATAAGTTAGTGCCTTTGCCTTTAAAATGCAATCAAAAGATTAGATTATCAGATAAAACTAAAGATTTATTATAAATATCTTTTATATGAAGAAAGAATTTGACTGTCAGAAGGACAATTTTAACGTTTAAACACCGATAGCAATACCTCGTTATTGCCGGGTTTTAAAGAAATTAATAAAAGAAAATCGGCGCAAAACTTGCAAAAACACAGGCAAAAGAAAAACTACTTTTGATACCTAAGCAGAAGAAAAAACGACTTGAGTGGGCCAAACAACGCAAAAACTGGACTTTAAGTCAATGGCGGTCTGTTATTTGGAGTGATTAGTCCAGATTCGAAGTCTGCGTTGGTGACGAACGTATACGTGTGGTAAGAAAGTCAAAATAAGGCTTTCACAAAAACTGCCTGAAGCAACAGTCAAGTTCCCAGCACCTCTAATGGTATGGGGAGGGGATGCACGTCTGGGCGTGGCATGGACAATTTACATTTTGTCAATGGACTGGTCAATGCTGCCAAGTACCAAGACATTTTAGAAGAAGAGCTTTTTTCATCAATAACTCGTCTTCAACAGAGTGAATGAGACTATATTTCCCAACAGGACGGTGCTTCTTGCCATACTGCTAGATCGACAATGGCGTGGTTAACTGCTGAAGGAATTCCTTTAGTGTAATGGCCTTCCAGCAGCCCTGACTTTTCACCAATCGAAACCGTTTGGCATAAAATGAAGCAAAAACTGCGACAAGAACCAGCTCGGACACTTCCAAAATTAAGGGCCAAGATAACAAATATCTGGGAAACTTTCGGCTCCGAAGAGTGTCAGAAATTAGTTGACACTTTGCCACGGCGCTTAGAAGCTGTTATCAATGCCAGAGGTGCAGTAATACAGTGGTAAAATGAAAATAAAGACTGGTAGACTAACTATTTTGCGTCGTAAAAAGTCTTCAATAGGTTATTCAGTTTTATAAGCTCACTCCATAACATTATTTCAATGAAGTCGCCTTCTTTTTATCACCTTTATCTATTAAGAATAAATAAATCTTTATATAATCAACAAAAAATTGTGGTCTAGTTGGAAAGAATTCAAGAATCAGCACATGTTTTTATTTTATCTTCGGTAGACCAACTATTTTGCGTTTGGGCTCGTATAACTAGGGAACAAACAATTAAGTACTAAGTATTTATTTTTTTACACCAGAGCTAGCAACGTTTTTTCTCAAGTCATTTTAGCAAGGCTGTAACTTTGTGAGCTTAGTTCGTGGTGACTACTGAACACGAAAATACATTTCTGGCAGCGCTGCGTTGGTTTATATAGGAATGCCATTATCTTAAGTTTGCTAAAATGAGGTACATACCTAAATTTCTTGCACTTGCCATACATATGTGGCTCTGACGTCAACAGAGAGTGCACAAAGAGAGCTTGTACACGACATGTACCCATTGGGACCATTCGCTGACGTCAAAATTACGTTAGAGCCACATATTTATGTGGCGTGCTACATACCGTGTACTAGCACCTTTAGACAAGGTGCGCAAGGTCCAGCACCAGCACACTAACCACTGAGCCACTGCGCCCAAAATGAACATAATAGTTGCGTTTTTATGAAATCTCGCAAGCCAGCCGTTCATTTGGACAGTTGCCAGCAAGATGAAGCCAGCCGAGTATAAAATTATGCATTTGGTTGAAATATTTGATAAATTCTAACATTTTTCTCTGGAATGTTGTGTGCATTAGATAAGAACGCCAGTGATTTAAGCAAATTGTACGGAAATTCTAAGCCACTTGTTGCTTTCAGCGCCACCTGTTTGTTCATTGTGAATTGGATTTAGCCAGCTGCCAGCCAGCCGCTCTCCAACTGGGGAGGAAATCAAGAGTTGTTGCCAGCAGTTGCCAGCAGGTTGTTTTTATAATTAGCATGTGAAATGTGCCTCAACTAGCAACTACTGGCAACCACTGGCTGGGGAGGTTTCATAAAAACGCAACTTGTGTTCCAAGTTGAGATAATTAAATATACACTGAGGTGAAACAGTTATAATTGGGACATGAGACACCCAGTTTCATTTGGTCTTACTTTGTTTTTGAAAACGTCATCGCAAAAGAAACTGTCGCGTCATATAAGTTGCGGCCAAAGAGCATTATTCGGGCAACTTCTTGAAAACGTCATCGCATAAGAAACTGTCGCGTCATATAAGTTGCGGCCAAAGAGCATTATTCGGGCAACTTCTAGATATTCAGCTCTCACGTCATACGTATTTCCAACGTAATAGTGCATGAGTCTCTATGCTTCAACAACCGCATTTCCATCCCCCAACGTATTTCCAACGTAATAGTGCATGAGTCTCTATGCTTCAACAACCGCATTTCCATCCCCAAAGTGGGATATCTGTAACCGTCCCCTTTTGGTAGAAAAAATGTTACGTATACGCCCCCAATATAACAATACGAATTTTGTGCAATATTAAATCCATTTAATAATAACCAGTTCTGCTAATTTGAAAAAGTGCAGTTATTCTCATTTTTAGTAATAAATTGGTCATATGGCCTTGGCCGTGATAATAAACTTTAATTAAAATGTTAGTTTTTGTTCAAATCGTTAGAGCAACTTTTGGCAAAAAACTAGACTTGCTTAAACCCGTTACATGGAAAGTACCATTAATATTGGGTCTAGTTTGCAAAATAGAAAATGGTCCCTAATTACCCGCAAACTAAAAATATGAACATTGAAACAAATCCGTTCAACCGACTTGGCTGTAAGCCTCATAAGAGCAGTCGGATCGACAGACAGCTGTGGACGAAATTGCGAGGCCCACTTTCTGAGTTGTCCTCTCATCGTTATGTCAGATTTGTTTAAAATCTCAAGTTCGAAATTCTAGGTGCAGGGACATAAGTCCCCGGGACATAAGTCCCAAATTTTTCTTTTGGGACTTATGTCCCAATTAAGTGGGACATAAGTCCCAATTTCGATTTGGGACTTATGTCCCATACATTTTTTTTGGGACTTATGTCCCACCTATTTCTTTAGATAAGCTTAGATAATTCACAAAGAGCATCACGCAATAAATAAATATAACCAGTATAAAATAGGTGTTTGGCTCTATTGTCTTGGTATAGTTTTAAGCATCACTTATATTTACAACTAAAATACAGTTACCAGCAGTTTGCGAAAAGTGACGCAAACCAATACCGCCACGAAGTCTTTTGGATATAAATGAATCATTTGCAAACGAAAATGTTTTGTTAAACTACGGCATGGATAAGCAAAAATCTTTTTACAAAAACACGATTTTAGAAGCCCAATTTGGATGGAACATATTCCGGGCATCTAAAATCGTTGAGTAAATTGAAACATTGCCTTAATCAGAACGACATTTTTTAATTGATATATTTAAACATATCATATTTCTTGTTTATCCATCCTGTGGATGCAGGCAATTATTAACTGTGTATATAGATTTTGTGTAAGCTGTAAGGTAAATAGATTTTAATTGATGAACGATTTTCTGAAGTTTCTGACTCATCATCGACTATTGTAGGTGGTAATTTCTAGCACACACCACCCCACCATATTATGAGGGATAAACTTTTGCGTGGGAAGAATCTAAAGGCGTAGCCGAAAAAAATTTTGTGCAAGGGAGGATCGATTTGGGGTGTGAAAATTAAAAATTCGCGCGAAATTTTTTTCGGCTACGCCTTTAGATTCTTCCCACGCAAAAGTTTATCCCTCATAATATGGTGGGGTGGTGTGTGCTAGAAATCGATCATCCCCTTCGCATCGTTTCTTGGCTATGACTTTGGTTTATTTACATGCCCAACTTGATCGCTCCTATTGTGCACTGTGCCAGGACCTACCATTTGAAATAGACTGCTTGCCTTGCAGATATTTAAAACTGGACAAGAAGTGCATTTAAAACATGAAAGGAAACCCACACCGAAGTGGGACTAAGCTAAGAGTTACGTGTAGTACATATCTGTTTTGCAAAGATAAACGAAGAAGCAATGGTAAATAAAAATTAATTTATATGTCCATTCTGCCGGTAGATAATTAAAAACAAATCTTTTGTTTACTTGTGAAGTTTGTTTGTTGGATGCCCAATGGAAATCCGCAATATTTTGCCAAATATTATCTCTCCGAAAATTTGGGAGTTATGTCCCATTTTCGACAAAAAAATGTTGGGATTTATGTCCCGATGAGGTGGGACATAAGTCCCAAATCGAAATTGGGACTTATGTCCCACTTAGTTGGGACATTCTATACTATACGTCTGCGAGAAAGTTAAAAATAAAAAACAATTGCTTCATAAAATTTATTGTTTTGTGTTTTGAGAAAATAAAGTTATGTTGCCCACTCTGCCTGTATAATGTATATTATATTATTTTAGGTTTTGATTGTGGGTGGGTGTGTATGAAAAGGGTAGGCGCTGATTGGCATCAACCTGGAGGTGTCCTGCTGTTGTAACTTTTTCATACATAATCAATTGTGCTTAATTTACCTCCCCGTGGTAACCACCGGGTGCTGGTTTGCCCATCCGGGCGTAAGTTGCTGAACTTATAAGCGCGAGTGTTGAACACGAAGAAAATAGCAACTCTATAATGCTCTTTCGGATTGACTGACTGAACAGTCTCAGAGGTCTTACATGAGCCCCTCAGAAGCGACGATGAGGAGTGCCGAATGGCACATGCAGCCAAGACCGCAGCCTATCAGTCGATGCTGCAAATTAAAACCAGAGCTGCTCGCGAGCTCGGCGGGCAAACAAGAAGGGAGGAGCATCGGATATTCTACCAGAGGGTAAAAAGAATACAAGGCCAGAAAAGAAACCTGCAGAGATAAGCATGGGAATACGGTGGTAGATCCACAGTCGGTGCTAAGGACATTAGAAAGACCACTTCTGCAGACGGCGAAGACGACCGAAATTCCGCTGTCAGGCAGAACGATCCATTCATTCCGGACGATGTTAGCCAAAATGTCCGTCCACCTGACTAAAATGAGGTAAGGATAGCGATAGCCAAACTAAAGTCCAACAAGGCTGCTGGAGCAGATGGCCTACAGGCCGAGCTATTTAAAGCGGCGGGAGATGACTTGGTAATGATGCATGATGCACCACCTTATCTGCAAAATTTGGTCGGAAGAAAGTATGCTCGATGAATGGAACCTCAGCAGCGTGACCCCCATTGACAAAAAGGGAGACACTCTGAACTGCGCCAATTAAAGAGGAATAAACCTCCTGTATGTTGCATATAAGATCGTTTCGGCTATATTGGTCAAAATATATATATATATAAAAAGGGGCGTGGCATTTGCCATATAAAGAATACGCGCCAGACAACAAAACACGAAATGTCGTGTATCAGAAAGCACTGCAATGAACTAAATGGTGAAGTTCAAGCAAACAATCAAAACACTGACATTGCAATCGAAATATTTATATTAGGGGTATTCACGATTCGGTGTTTCAGGTCTAGTATCGTTGTAAAAGTGTAAAAGTGTGAAGTTTTCTTACACTATAACCAAAAAAATATACTTGCTACACTTTTACACTTTTACTATACCCCAGACCTATAGTAACAAAAAATACAATAGTGTAAAATGTCAAAAGTTCGCAAATGTCAGTTTGATTTCAAATGTTTTTTTTGTTATTTCCAGTGTTGCTATAGAGATTAGAAAGTGTGCTCACGATGTGATAAAAAAAATACAATTCAACAATTTTACTAGATCTGATACACCGAATCGTGAATACCTACCACTTTTTAAAACCATTTTGAGATTCGTTGCTATTTCAAATAAATCTTTTGTTTGACGTTTTTTCTTAATTTTTACTTTGCTTATGGTGGCGAAGGTTTCTGTAAGGATGATGACTGGACCAAGGGAGAGGTGCCACTGCCCCTCGCCTTGAGTAGGTCAAAATCAAAGAAATTTGGTGCCAACTCAGTCAAAGACATGTCTCGGGCTGAAAGGACATCTGATTACTGGAAGGAAATCAGAGAGACATTTTTTCCAGCAGTAGGCAGGCAGGCGAAAAAGGCTAAATTTATTGACAAGGTCAATGAGAGTCCTCGCGTCGCAATTGTCCACCATTGAAATCCAGAACGAAGGCTCACCGAAGGCCAATGGAAGCTATTAGAATTGAGAATGCTGGATGGTGTCAAAGAAGCCATTCTGAAAGTGAGTAGCACAATCCCACTATTGTAAGCCACAAATCGATTCAAGGTCCGTGTTGGCATAACACGGTGCAGCTCAGGATACTGCTTATAAAGCAACAAGCAATAAACGTCGCCCTAATACAAGAACCCTGGATTCTCTGGGGTCAAATAAAAGGGCTGTATGCCAAGGATTTTGGTAGTGTAAAATACCAACACACCAAATATTATAATAGTAAGATTCGAACATGTATTGTTGTTAGAAAACAGATTAACCTATATCTTCTATCTAGCTAAAGCAATACAGACCAAACAGTGATCACCTGGTATTTCCCTCTTCCATCACGCTTTCTACAAAAAACCAACCCGTTCGTGGTTACTAAATTTCAACAATAAAGTTTGTTAGCCAAATCGCACCTTAATGCTGCTTACGGGAATTAAATATATACTATACGGTCCGTCATCGATTCGAGTAAGACAGATAATCGAAAAGATACCTGCAGTATCTTTTTTTTTTATCTGTTTCGCAAGCGCCATGAACACATGCTTTCACTATCCACTTGATATGACACTTGATTATTCCTACGCAAACCTGATAACTGGTTTCCCATTTGTACTACAATTCGAATATAACGGTCTAAAAACGACTTTTTGCCAAATAGGATTTGATGATAAAAATATATATATTTACATAAAATTACAGTATTAACAAAGTTAAGGCTCAAAACATGCCTTCTTCTATTAATTTCATTAAACTGGTAACTCTCTCGTAAACCAATTCACGAGCATCAATACCCCAGACAAAGTCCAAATGATTGAAATCTGGAAAAGGTACCAAGAATTTTCCGACTACATTTGGCAATGCCTGGTGCAACTGTTCCACATCTCGAGGTATCGTCAGCCAATCATTTGCCCCATAATGTAAGGCCACTTTAGCCGAAACATTCTGAAGGTTATAATCTGGTGGACTAAATCTGCCATATTTTCTGTAGTTTTCGATAAAACCATGATCATATTGTCTGAAGTGGCCAGATGATTTGAGTTGTCCAAAATGCAGTAGTTGCTTTGTGGATGCTCCAGCAGGAGTATGTCCAAAGATCACTGGTAACATTGTCTATTAAATGAAAATATGTATATTTAAGACTCCATTAAAATAGCTGATTTGTGCTTACGTGATTCATTTGTGCTTTGTCAAATCCAGCTATCACAAACATCACTTGTGAGCAGAAATCTTGAACAATTGATTTATCTTGACAAATGTATTCGCTGAACATTTTTAAAAATGTATTGCTCGGCAGGAAATCATTAGTACCGATGATTTTTAAAAGGAACTGTGGTTATGAAACTAAGTTAGCATTTAAATTTGAAACGTATTGTTTTTTTGCATACCTACATATAACTGACGCCGGAAGAATGCCAAAAATTCGATAACAGGACTCTTAGATCCTTTGATGAAGGCTGCTGGAGCAAGAGCTTGCATTGAAATAATCTTGCTATTATACTCCGGCCGCTGGCTACACATCACCCAGAAACATGTAGTTCCCTGAAATATAAAATTGATTAAATGATAGCCTATACATGGGAATAATGAACTCAAACCTGTGAATGTCCTATATACTGCAATTGTGGAAAATTTGTTTTTTCGAGTATATAATCAATTGTGGCAGGCAAATCGTAGACTCCTATTTCATGGAAGGTGAATTGCCAAAACTCAGACTTACTCGGGTGAAGCGAAGTATGGTTTTTAGAGTAAGTGTTTCCTCGAACATTGGCCATCCAGACATCGTATTTCAGGTCGGAAAGCATATAAGCTATAGAAGAAAAAACAGATTCACTTCGAGTTTTTAGGTAATCTTGGAAACAATTGTATTACTATAAAGGGTTTTTCAACAGGGACGCTACAAAAGTAGAGCGACAGGGACAGCAAACGACGCCGAATTTCTTGCCGCTCTTTTGACATTTCTCTTAAGGTTTGCCATTTCATGATGGAAAGATATACGAGCCAACAACGAGTCGAAATTATTAAAATTTACTACCGAAATTTCAGTAGTAAAGAGAGTCAGTGGCCTCAACGTTAAGAGCGCTACGTCCAATTTATGGTCGTCATAATCGTCCTAGAAGATCAACAATTGAGCGTCTAGTGGAAAAATTTGAATCCACAAGCACAGTACAAAATATTCCCGTTACAGTGAGACAAAGAAGTGCCCGTAGTGTCGAGAATATTGCTGCCGCTGAGGCTTCAGTTGAAGAAAGCCCAAATGTGTCTCTCACACGTCGTTCTCAAGCGTTGGGCATCTCTGTGACGTCGTTGTGGCGAATTTTGCGAAAAGATCTTGGCCTACATCCTTACAAGATTAAATTAGACTATTTCCTGTGGGGCTACGTCAAGTCTATGGTCTATGCCAACAAACCAGCGACGATTGATGAACTTCGTGCGAATATCGAACGTGAAATTGCAGCAGTATCGGCCGATTTATGCTTGAAAACCGTCGAAAATTGGGTTCAGCGTCTGGACTTCTGCAAGCGTGCCCGTGGTGGCCATGCAAAGGAAATCGAGTTCCATACATAATGGCATCGAACGTACTTTCACAGGAATAAAGAATTTCATTGATATCCAAAACCGTTTTTGTTTTATTTAAAAAAACGTTTGTAGCGCTCTTATTGAAAAACCCGTTATATAATTTGTAAGTCTCCCCGGAAAAATATTTGTTAAGGTGCTGAAAACGCGTTGCAGAGCTCGAGGTCGAGTTACGATTAGCAGTGCGGTTTTCGTCCGGGCAGAAGCACAACCGACCAGTTATTTACTCTCAGAATGGTAAATGAGAAGGCTTGGGAGTATGCTACACCTGTTTACGTATGCTTTATGGACTTCGAGAAAGCATACGACCGGAGTATTGAAGTGACTCTATTTACACAAGCTGTGTTCAGGTAAACGGCGTTAAGTCGATACCTTTCACCATGGGCGTTGAACTCCGCCATCAGGTGTGCGTTTTGTCTCCTCGTCATGAGATTTAGTTAATGAAGGAAAGAATATAATCGCGGATACAAGCTGTCGAAATAAGATTCCCCCGTTGTATTGGTGGTGTGACCAGCTGAGATCGTATAACGAAGACCAAAATACGTGAAGAACTTAATGCCTAGCATTGTTCTTAATGAAGCGCTCACAAAGGTTAAGAACAATGGCATCAGAATAACGGCATATGCGGATGACGTGGTACTGTTGGCAATTGGTAAATTCCTTCCAAACCTGACGGAACAAATTGAAAGCGCCCTAAGAACTCTTGACAACTGGACCAGGAACTGCGGTCTAACAGTCAATCCCCAGAAAACTGAACTGGTACCTCTTCACAAATAAAAGGAAAATACCACAGTTTGCTACACATTCTGTTGGCGACACACCCCTCAGAATCTCTGATAGCGCAAAGTACCTGGGACTTATACTAGACGAAAAACTAAACTGGAAATTGAACACCAATGAAAGAATCAAAAAAAACCACAATAGCCTTTTATTCCTGCAGCAGAATCTTTGGGAAAACCTGGGGACCAAAAGCCCCAAGAGAGGCGAACGCAAGATTGGCCACCTTAAACACGTGTAATACAACAAGAATGCTATGGCCGTCCTTCAACGAATCAAGAACCGAGAGTATAATGCGGAAGGATAGGAAATCCCTGTCCATCCTCGGAGGTATCATAACGGGGCACAACACCCTGCGGCACCATATGAAGAAAATGGGCTTGACGGAAGAAGAACTTTGCAGAGACTGCGGTGATGAGGGAGCTCTTGAGGATACAACCCACTTCCTATGTCATTGCCCAGGTCTCCAACACACCAGGTATAAATTCCTAGGGAATCACTTCTTCAAGGACCTAGACGAGCTTTCCAGCACATCAATAGACAAGATAATTAACTTCGACAAATCAATAAGATGGTGTGTATGTAGCAGCAGTAAGTAATTTGAATACAGGGTTATAATGGGTAAGGGATGACCTCTTTCCCCCACGGGCATCACAATGGGTCAGTATTGTCCTGAGTGTGGCACGGAGAAATCCTCGCCAGCCCACAAACCTAACCTAACCTAATGCTAATGCCTAGCAGCTAAAACTGTGGACAGAGGGGTTCATGCTTCGGTGGTTTGATAATGTGAAACGCATATCCCCAACCAGGATTCCAGGACGTGATATGGAATCCGCACCATCAGTCAGTCGTCCTTTAGGTAAGGTAGACCGTGTTGGAGATGGTCCATAATATCTCCTCTATCCGTCTGAAGATTGCCTTTGATAATTTAAAGCCGATGGCGGAGAATCGAAACTTATGGAGGGTCCAGTTGAGCAACCTACACCCGCGACCCACTTAATGGTTAAGTGAGCCATTGAAAATGGACAAATAAATGTAAGAATGAAAAAATTAGAAAATTAAATTAAAAATACCCTATCTACATCATTTTATTATTTTTCCTATGTGCTTTTTTGCTCTCTATGAAATATAAAGAGACAAATATCCAGTTCGAATGTTTCTAATCTAATAACTTGCAGTGTTGTGTCTGTGTGTAACATTTATCACTTTATTTTGACTTGAATAATCTTTAAGAAAAGAAACCACCGACAAATTTATATATATGTAATTCAAGCTAAAAAAGAACCTATCATTTATTTTAAGACACAATCTATTGAAAGAAGCACCCTGTAGAGCTTGTTAGTTTCACGCAAACAAAATTTATAAACGCAGCGCCGCTCATTGAAATCACTGACGAGTTCCAGGTACAGACTTTGTATTTATAGCTAAGACATGCTTCACTTATCTCAATAAAACTGTTGTCATATTATATCATATTAACAGATACTCACCAAATCCCTTGTGTGGACCCATAATCACCCATGTACTGGAGGCATCCAAAAGGCCATGTACCAATAGCACGGGTACACCGCCTTCATTTGGAATCCGATGTAATTCCAGTATATATCCATCGTCTGTAGTAACATGATGTGTTTCCGATGGATATCCGTACTTTTCGATCAGTTGCGTCTGCAGTATAGAGAACGATTTATATTCGTGAATGTTCATTTGCACAGATGTTTATTTACTTACCGTAGTCAAATGTTCATCCTCCTTTACGTTTGCGTCTGTGTCAGGATAATCGTCGTAGATGTCGTTGTCCGTTATAATAGACAGAAATGGTGCTTTACCGATGATGCTCCAGGCAAATATTGGAGTGCAAAAAGCAACTATAAGCGCAGCTGTTAGTAGCGTTCTTAACAACATCTCTATCTGTACTGAGCATTTATTTGACCCTTTAAATCATTTATTTCAATCGGGTCAAATAGTGACGCACAAAAACTTTGTTTTCCTGAGTCATTAATAGAAGTCGTAAGCGAAAACAAAGCAATTTGTATCAATGTAAAGCGCGAAACTATCGCTCGCCACAAGCAGGCGTAGTATTGTCAATTGTCATGCTGATAAGATTTTCCGGTTTACCACCTACCGGACTTTATTATTGTCTATATTTATTTGCTGACGTATAAATATAAACATCTATGTATGTGGTTCTTATTTCATATTAATGTAGATTCGTCTTGCGTTGCGAGATAAGACGCTCTGCTACTTTTCTATGTCAAACGTGAGTGTAGTACCTATATAAACACAAGTCGTTAAATCTAGGAACAATCGCGCCGTATACAAATATTTAAGACTATCTATTATAGACAAAGATGTACATAATTATGTAAATATGGACTGAAGATATTCACGTGAGCAAATGAAACGCAGTTGGTACATATGTATATCAGAAGTGTTAATCTTATAAAGCCTCTTGTAATCCTGCTCATGCTCAATAGAAAAATATGAATAAACTTGGCAAACATTGACCGATTTCAAACCTTAAATCAGTGCAGAAATGTATTTATGTTTATCTTGATTTATCTACTTTATAATAGTAAATACTTTACTTTTCATATATATAATTATAAAAATATATACATATATAATTAGGGGTAGGTAACTAGTTTATGGCCAAAAACTGGGTGGTCGATGTTACCCTGCCCTAAGTCTAACTTTGACCGCCTACTATCTTTGGAATGAAAAAACAGCGTCTATGTAAGGTTTTTAACCGTTTTCTTTTATTTATCAATAATAAATGTAATTTAAATTGATTAAATGTAGTGAATAAACATAGTTCCTATTAAAAATATTCGCGAAAAATTAATATTTTTGAAGTTACACCACAGGTATGGGCATGGGTATAGATATCTCTACAAACATATCTATACATATAAAAAATCTGTAGGACTTTTCTTTGTCAGCTAAAAACCCAAAAACTACTGGACAGATTTTGATTAAACTTTTTTTAATTGTTCCTTAAGACTGTAAGACTGCTATAGGCTATGTCGTTTATAGCCACGTCCTTAGGAACAGTTTTTAGCCAAAATGTATTTTCTGAAGCGAAAATATATACATGCGCATATACCTTGCTACAAATGGATGTTTATACTTTTGCGATCGTCAAACAAAAACAATACACATTCGAAAAGGGTTGATTTGTTTTCGTGCTATGGTCAATTGTATATGTTTATGTAGGTATGTATATTATGATCCGATTCCGATGCATGCAGGACGAGGATGGGGTGCGTCGTGCGTACTGCAGTATGGCATGGTATATTAATAATCTTCATAAGAGAGACGTGTAATACAAAACAGGTTTCATTTCAGAATTTCATTTGATATGCGAATGTGGTATGGTAACAGTGTAGGGTTGGGTTGGGGTAGGTAGTTGTTTGGATTCCATGGGAAGAGGGAAACAAAGGAAAGGAAATGCAATATATATATAAACAAGTGGCAATAAGATCATGGAGAGGGAGGGCGATGCAGAGGGTGCACATTATCACATATCGCCACGCAACGCAGTAGGAATTTCATTCTGATATGACGTATGTATTTTTTGAAGTGAAAATATATACATACAATATTATACCTTGCTACAAATGGATGTTTGTACTTTTACGATCGTGCGATGCAACAGGACAAACAAAACAACATTAGCATAGGTTGATTTGTTTTCGCAGTGGTCAGTTGTATATGTAGGTATGTATATATTATGATCGTATGTCAGTATGGCATGGGGTAGGTATATTAATAATCTTCATAAGAGAAGAGACAAGAGACGTATAATACAAAACAGGTTTCACATTAGAATTTCATTCGATATGGTGTATGGTAACAGTGTAGGGTTGGGCGGGGTAGGTAGTTGTTCGGATTCCATAGGAAGAGGGAAACAAAGGAAAGGAAATACAGCATTACAAACAAGTAGCATGATCAAGGAGAGGAAGGGCGATGCAGAGGGTACACATTATAATATCCAATACATTACATCCATTATCGATATCGCCACGCCAAAATTGGACAAACGGGGGTGATGCCTCCCATACAAAAAACATCTTCTATGATTTTCATGATTCTTTTTTTGCTTTTTTCGTATTGCTGTATATTTCAGGTTTCGAAAGAAAATTCCAGAAAATAGATTTATTCTCATTTTTCGCATTTTACGAAAGAACATTATTATGTAAGACCTAAGCAATACAATTCCTGTGCACGGGCAAAGCTGGGCGGGTACAGCTAGTGTAGGTATATATAAAAATGTTAAGTTCGTGTGTGTACGATTCAAAATGAAAAGTTCTGCAGATTGTACCTACTCAAATTTTCAGACAATCGTAGGTACAGGCCCGAGAGATTTTCTGTGAAGTTTTGTCAGAATTGAACAAAGGGGCGTGTCACCTCCCACCCAAAAAAAACCCTCTAAATCGGATATCTACAACTACACTACTCTCGCGAACGTCTGACAAACATCCGAGAGTATAAATGTCCTGAAAAAGCTTCTCAATTCAGCCGTTCGGACTCGGCATAAAATCGTAGGTCCCTTCCATTCATTCCAAAAATAAAACTCAAACAAACGAATGGTTGTGAGAAACTAGGCCTAGGGTCAGGGTGTATACTCGGCGGTTGCGTCAACTATTGAGAATTGAGAAGCTTTTTCAGGACAGTTATACTATCGGATGTTTGTCAGCCGTTCGCGAGAGGTGGCGCAGTGGAAAAAACCTTAAGATGTAATTTGTGTTTTTACACCACTGAGCCACTGCACCCACTCATATGATCTTTAGGGTCAATAAAATACTTCATAATTTCAGAATGTTGGTCTTCGTTATGAATTGGGTATGTAGGTACCTACTTCATTCTCCATAACTTTATTCAGGTTCAATCATAAGTTTCTATCCCTTTTTATTAGAACTAACATCTTCGTCATAACCATGACTTTATACTTCAGGTGAAACTTTTTCCACAACATTGGTTTAATCATCTTTTGATGCTAATTTGCTGAGAACTTCTGAAAAGAGTTTGTCTGACAACTCTGATCAACTAAAGCCTGATAGATAACTTTCAATATATCGATCCACTTCCTTCGAAATAAAGACAATTTTTGCCAGCCAAAGTATCATTTAAATATCGAAATCAAACGACTAGATACTCTAGGCTAATAGTCATAACGACATTAGATATTGCATATTTTTTGCGGTAAATAGGTAAAATCAGGTACAAAATGCTGAAAAAGACGCAGGCACCGGTCGAAGTTAGCCTTTCTACGAGAAATCGAGGGACTTTTTTTTATTTCTTTTATAAAACAATAAAAGTCCAAGTAAAGCTATTAGAAATTATACTTTTCTTAAAAATAATTGATTAATTTATTTATTAATTTGGGACAAATCCGTTCGTTTACAATAACAAAAAATGTAAAGTTTGAAGCACTGAAAAGCACCGTTAAGTAGCACCTCCCATAACAATCCATTTGATTTAAAGTCAATCAAATGAAATTTTAGCCCTGTAACTTTTTTCTGTCATCTATTATTGAGTAGAGCACACTAAATGTCTAAATATCTAATAATAATAAGCCTATTTTCGAATAGATGTCATTTAAATACATTTTTTTTTTTTTTTTTTTTTTGTATTATACTATTACGCTTTAGACTAGGTAAGACTCTCTTTTCCAGTAAACACTTCTACGACAGCCAACCTCCAGAAAAATGCAGCAATTGTGGAATTCCGCTCTCCATCCGGCACATAATGGTTGAATGCCCCCTATCTAGCCAAGTTCAACAAAGTTCGATAGATGTTGACCAACAATTAACAAAGGCACTTAACCCCTCGGCTATTGAATCAGTTCAATGCGTTAAAATTGCAGCATCTGCACATAATAAATTAGATGAAATTTAAAATTTGTATTTATAAGAAATTCTTAAATGAAATAATGTCATAAACATATTGTTACAACTTATTTTTTTATTTTTATTTTGTTTTGTACAACCCATCTTATTAAAAACGGCATCAGATGGCCCTGGTTGCCCAGATGCTTTCATTATTTGTAATTTTTTCAAATTTATTTTGTAAATTACGTTTTTTAAATAAATAAATAAATAAATACATTTTTTTTCATTTTTCGTTGATTGTTATAATTTCGGTCAAAGTTTACGGTACACAAATTTACATTGTCAAACTTGTTAAACTAGTTACCTAAAACACTACCAATTTTTTTTTATAAAAGTTTAGATTAATACAAATAAATAAATAGGTGGCGCAACAGGCGTTCTCGCAACCATTTGTTTGTGTGAGTTTTCTGTTTTTGGGATGAATGGAAGGATGCCGTGTCCGAACGGCTGAATTGAGAAGCGTTTTCAGGACATTCATACTCTCGGATGTTTGTCTGACGTTCGCGAGAGGTGGCGCAGTAGAAAAAACCTTAAGATGTATGCCCCTATTGTGTAAAATAACTCAACTACAGTTGAGTTGTCTCTTGGTTTTATGTAATTCAAAATTCGGTATTGTCCGTGTTGTCATACACAAAAATTGAAAAATCGAAAAATTGTCTGTCAAAACACAACACAGATAGCAGTTGTTAGTTAGTTTGGGTTGTGTGAAAGTTGAGTTGAATTGAAGAAAAACTCAAATCAACTAAGTTGAGTTGTGTTCTACAATAAAGGGGCAGTAATTTGTGTTTTTCCGGGGATCGAACCTGGGATCTCTCGCACTTAATTTCCCTTATAATCACCCCTATTGTGGTTGTCGTCTGTCGCAAACGACTGGGGATATTTTTCGTGTCGAGTCGTTTGAAATTTGGTATTGCGTAACTGACACGAACTCTCACATTCCACATACATCGCACAAGCTATGACACATGTGGTTTGACATTTCAGTCGACGAATTTATTGCCCCTATTGTGTAAGACGAGTTGTCTTAGTTAGTTGAGTTGAGTTGTCTTCTCAACTTAGTTGAGTTGAGTTGTCTTCTCAACTTAGTTGAGTTGAGTTGTCTTCTCAACTTAGTTGAGTTGAGTTGTCTTCAATTCAACTCAACTTTCACACAACCCAAACTAACTAACAACTTATAGAAAACCACTGCCATCCTGTTGAGAATTAATTTTCTGTTTTTCATCACCCTATATTATTGTTTATTTACAATTGTATCAAAAAATGTCAAATATGTCAAATCATGAAAACATTGCAAAAGCGTTTCCGGCTGTCAAATCTTTTTTGTATTAAAAACCATTCTTGAATTCATCTCCATCGTTGTCAGAGTCTTTTTTACTTGAAGCTGTTTTTTCTTTAGCCATCACCGAAACTTATAACAAAATAATTTCGCACAAACATTTGGAGGCCCCGGCGAGATAAAGGCTTTCAAGTATTTTCTTTAAATCACAGATTTTTATATTTTACGTGCATTGGGTAATCACGTGAAATGTTCAGCGATGAAGATGATACTGACAGAAGACCTGAAGCTTCTGAACCCGCAGCGACTTCACATTCAGGAACCAAAAAGACCATTATGGATGATGGTGGCAACGTAATTGGAAAAAAATCGGATAAAGCATTAGTTAACCTCAAAACACGTCGCTCCGTATGCGAGCAGCAAATGAAACGCATCGAGGACTATCTAACACGAATTCGAAAGGATCCAACACTTACATCTGCAGCCGAAATGAATATTCGCGCCGAAGCATTGGATACAGCATTTCGAACCTTTATAAGTATTCAAGGAAAGATTGAGGAAAAGGATTTCGACGAAATTTCCAAGCCCAATAGGTCAACTTATGAAGAACTGTACTATCTAGCCGCTTCAGCGTTAAAGGTCCTCATTGCAAAGCATGATGAACAGGAACATGCACTAAATCGGAGTAGTACAGCGGCAACAGATCGGAACGAAAGGTATGATTCGATTAAGTTACCAAAAATTGAACTTCAAGAGTTTTCAGGTGATGTTACCACGTGGATAAGTTGGTATGACGAGTTCGTCTCTTTAGTTCACAAGAACGAAAATCTTACTACTTTCGCCAAGCTGCGTCATTTGGTATCTAAGCTTAGCCCGGCTGCAAGAGCTCCAATTGCAGGTTTGAAAATTGTTGCAGAGAATTATGAGGTAATATTGGAAAAGTTAAGAGAACGTTTTGAAAATAAAAAAATTATTGGAAAGGAACACATTAAATTAATTTTTCAACATCCCAAAATTCTTAAGGCAAATGCGGCAGAGCTTCGAAATCTCATGGACAAGATGAACAACCACCTTACGGGATTAAAAAACATCAATCGACCTGTTGACGGCTGGGATGACCTCATAGTGCACATTATAACCTCCAAGCTCGATCCAGAAACAGCGCTTAAATGGAATGAGGAGTCTCCAGTTGATCGATTACCAACACTAGTAGAGCTGATGACGTTTTTGAAGAAAAGGTGCCAAATTATCGAAGGTAATACCATTTCACATTCACTAACACCTCACTCAAATAAGAACGATAGTGGTAGTTTTAATAAGAATTATAAGCCACCAAGGTCACTTATGACTGTTAGAAATGCATGCAACTTTTGTAAAAAACCAGGACACTTTATTTATCGCTGTACTGCATTTTTAAATCTGCCTGTGCCAGAGAGATACAGCAAGGTCAGTTCTCTTAAACTTTGCCAAAATTGCTTAAAAATTAACAATCACACCTTGGCCGATTGTCCCTCTAAGATTAACTGTAACACTTGTGGCAACAAACACCATTCATTACTCCACCAGAATTTAACTTCATTAGAAAATCCCACAACTTCGTCACAAGCGCTAGGTAGTACTTATTCTCAAAACCTCTACATTCCAAACCGCAACTTTCCATCTAATAATGATATTTCATCACACACTTCACCGTCCACATCTAATCACGTCTACTCGCTGCACAACAACTCAGCGGACAATAATATATTAGGAACAGCTATTGTTTATCTTATTGGCAAAAACAAACAAAATATACCGTGCCGTGTCTTACTAGATGCCGGCTCTCAACTCAATATGATTTCCGAGCGTATCATTCGTATTGCTGGCATAAACCGACGATATGCACCAACTGAATTCATGTGTGTAAATGATAGTCTTGGGAACTCCAGGTTCCAATGCTCTATAACAATCAAGTCTTTATTTACTTCATTTTCGACTACCATTGAGGCATTAGTCATGAATCAAATAACGGGCATGCAACCAGCTAGCAAGATTAATGTCGATGATTGGAATATCCCAAAACACATTAAACTGTCAGACCCTCAATTCAATATACCGCAACGGGTTGACTTACTCTTGGGTGTTGATATTTTTTACGATATTCTGGAAATGGAAAAAATCAAACTTGGTCCATGCCTACCTATACTTGTCAATACTCTCTTAGGATGGGTTGCAGCTGGAAGGTTGCCAACATATTCACCTTCAAACTCCATAAGCAAATGCAACTTGTTACAAGTGACTGATGTTCTTAAATATAATGACACTCTTAATGACACATTGAAGTCTTTTTGGGAAGTTGAGAGCTTTGAGACGTCGTATACTAACCTATCAAAAGAAGAAAGAGAGTGCGAGACACATTTCTGTGCAAATTTTACTCGCTTACATTGCGGACGGTATCAAGTAAGATTACCATTCAAAGAAACTCCACTCAATTTAGGTAGCTCCTATAACATTGCTTTAAAGAGATTTTTGAGTCTTGAGAGGAAATTCCGCAAAGACAAGCAACTAGAAATACAATACACGCAGTTTATGAATGAATATATTCAGCTATCACACATGGAGAGAGTACATTCTTTTGACTTCCAGCAGCCTCATTACATAATACCACATCACTGCGTGTTTAAGATGTCAAGTTCCACCACAAAGCTTCGCGTTGTCTTTGACGCTTCATCAAAGACAAGCTCCGGTATTTCATTGAATGAGCTTTTGATGGTAGGCCCTGTTATTCAGCCCGATCTTTTCACAATAACATTGCGATTCAGATATTATGCATTTGTATTTACGTCCGACATTACAAAAATGTATCGTCAGGTGGCTCTACATCCAGATGACCGACGATATCATTGTATTCTTTGGAGATCAAACGCGAATGATCCAATTCACCTGTATCAACTTACTACCGTGACTTACGGCACAGCACCAGCTGCCTTTCTCTCTACTCGATCACTTCAGCAGTTATCTCTCGACGAGGGTAAACATTATCCGTTGGCAGCTAAATCAATCAACTCAGATTTCTATGTTGATGACATTTTATCAGGTGCTAACACACTACAAGAAGCAATTGAGCTACAAAACCAATTGAAGTCCCTTTTATTAAAGGGTGGATTTAGCCTAAGAAAATGGTGTGCCAACCATTCTGATCTGCTAAAAGATATACCATCAGAAGATAGAGAAACTTTATTTAAAATAAGAAAATCAGATGCCATTAAAGCGTTAGGAGTCTTATGGAACCCTTTATCAGATAAATTATTATTCGAAGTAAACGCAAACTTTCATAAGGCAACTACAAAGAGAACGGTTTTATCGGAGATTGCGCAGTTCTTTGACCCACTTGGTTTAATTAATCCTGTTATAGTATTAGCCAAGATTTTTATGCAACAACTATGGCGCTTGAAATTAGATTGGGATGATCCTCTTCCCCCAGAATATCAGGAGCCATGGGTAAACTTCAGAAGTCAACTGGAAGAGTTAAATAACTTGGAAGTGGATCGTCTTGCATTTTCTGCTCAATCGCGATATGAATTGCATGCGTTCTCAGACAGCTCTGAAAGTGCATATGGTGCATGCATTTATATTCGATCCATTAGCCCTACGAATGAAATAAGGGTTAGGTTGCTATGTGCAAAATCAAAGGTTGCTCCCGTTAAGAAGTGTTGCCTTCCAAAACTAGAGCTGTGCGGTGCTGTTGTTATGGCGCAACTCGTCAAACGCGTTAAGGAAATTTTCAACTTCGTTCACTTCGAAAAGATTATTTTTTGGACGGACTCCACAATCGTCTTAAGCTGGATTAAGGAAGAATCTTGTAATTGGCAAACCTTCATTGCAAATAGAGTGGCAATCATACAAGCTATATCGACATTTTCTCAGTGGCGACATATACCTTCGAAAATTAATCCCGCAGACATTTTATCTCGTGGGTCGTATCCACTAGATCTGATTAACTCGAAGCTGTGGTTTTATGGACCAGATTTTTTGTCCACACCTTCAACAAAATGGCCAACATTTGAATTTAATTTGGAAAAGGATGACAAAAGGCTGGAAAGAAAGAAAACCAAAATAGTTCTAAAGGCCACTACTCATACTAGTTATGATATTATTATGGATATAAAATACCATAACAATTATACTTCTCTGCTGAATGTTATTGCATACATTCTACGTTTTAAAAGCAACTGTATGGAAAAGAATAAGATCCTTCGCATGTATGGACCTCTGACGATCAATGAAATTGAGGGAGCTCTTACTACCGTCGTAAAATGTGTACAAGCAAAATCGTTCGCTGGAGAGATTCTTGCGTTGGCAAAGGGTGAGGCCCTATCTGCAGGAAGTCACATTAAATCTCTTGCTCCTTTTATTGATAGCAGAGGTGTATTAAGAGTTGGGGGACGTCTGAGGTTTTCTGCTCTGGATTATAATAGCAAACACCCAATTCTGTTACCAAAGAAACATGATTTTACCAATACTCTTCTTCGTCATCTCCATATAATAAATATCACATCGGTCCTCAAATGTACTGCGAGGCAAACATTCTGGCCTGTTCACGGGAAAAACATTTGTAGATCAATTTGCCGTAACTGCATTTCTTGTTTTCGAGCAAAGCCAACTAAACAAGAGCTTCTTATGGGCGATTTACCTGAATTGCGTGTTCGGCAGATTCAATATCATTGGAATCGACTTCTGTGGCCCGTTTCAAATTTACTACCAGCGTCGTGGGATTTCATCTACCAAGGGATATGTAGCTGCATTTGTTTGTTTTGCAACGAAGGCAATTCATTTAGAACTGGTTGAGGATCTAACAACAGCAGCATTTCTAGCGGCACTAAAAAGATTCATAGGTCGTCGTGGTTTGTGCTCTTTAATATACAGCGACAACGCTACAAATTTCATAGGCGCACGAAACGAGCTACATGAATTATATAAACTGTTCCAAAACCAGCTGAATTTAAATCAAATTATTACTACCTGCACATCAATGGGAATAACATGGAAAACTATTCCTGCACGCTCTCCACACTACGGCGGCTTATGGGAAGCCGCAGTAAAATCAACTAAGTTTCATCTTAGAAGAATCCTACAAAATGCTAAATTAAACTTCTTTGAATTTAACACTCTAATCATTCAAATTGAGTCTATTCTTAATTCCAGGCCCATCACTCCTGTTCCCGAAAATGCAAATGATATGCCTGCAATAACACCAGGGCATTTCATTATAGGTACTGCTATGAACGCTTTTCCTGAACCAGATCTCCAGCTCACGAATGTTAACCGGTTACACCGCTATCAAAAGTTGCAGTGGTACTTGCAGCAATTCTGGACGCTGTGGTCAAGGGAGTATCTGCAAAGTTTACAACCGCGAACGAAGTGGATAAAACATGGCGAATCTCTATGCATCGGTGATGTTGTTGTCTTGGATGAAGAAAACTTGCCACCACTAAAGTGGCGATTGGGTCGCGTCGTGAATGTACAGCCAGGGAAAGATGGAGTCGTTAGAGCAGTTACAGTCAAGACATCTAGAGGGGAAACTCAAAGGGCAGCAACAAGGGTTAGACGTCTTCCTATTGATCGTACCTTGTCCTCTCAAGGTGGGCAGGATGTTGAGAATTAATTTTCTGTTTTTCATCACCCTATATTATTGTTTATTTACAATTGTATCAAAAAATGTCAAATATGTCAAATCATGAAAACATTGCAAAAGCGTTTCCGGCTGTCAAATCTTTTTTGTATTAAAAACCATTCTTGAATTCATCTCCATCGTTGTCAGAGTCTTTTTTACTTGAAGCTGTTTTTTCTTTAGCCATCACCGAAACTTATAACAAAATAATTTCGCATAAACACATCCCTTAGCCCTATTATGGCTATCAAATATCAATTATTTGATACTTGATAAGATCTATCAATTCATTGATCATTTGGTATTATGAGTATCAATTGATAAATTTTACCCCATTGTGAAAACTTATCAAAATATCATTGATAATGGGTTTCTTTTTTGACGTTTGACGTTTCTGATTTGTAGTTGGTTTTTGTTTTATGGCTGACGACTCGTTTTCGTTGAATAATGTTAGTTGTTTTTATTAAACAAAAGTAGCTTTTTTCGCAAATCAAAAGAACGACCAACACTGTTGATTGTGCAATGCCAATATTGAAGTTATTCCCAACGCTCAGTTGATAGTTTCCTTTTTGTAAATAATTTTAAAATCGCCGCTACTCGTAGTTTAAGTACATTTGGGATGTCTACCGCTGACCTTTCGCTCTAAAGTCGTTATTTTACATTAAAAACGAGGACACACATTTTTTAATTTGATGCGCCAGAATATTTGATACGTATCAACGAGAAATTTGTGGTTGATAGAAAATTTGATGAATATCAAATTTTTTGATAGCCGTAATACCAAATTTATCGATAAAACTATTCACAATAGATCTTAAATCTAATACAATTCACAATTCATCAATAATGTTGATAACCATAATACCGATTCATTCATTTTGTTGATACGTATCAATTATTATCAAATATCGTGTTGATATTTGATAGCCATAATAGGGCTGTCTGTTGTGTTTTGACAGACAACTTTTCTATCAAGGTTGTGTATGACAATACGGACAATACCGAATTTTTAATTACATAAAACCAAGGACAAGCCGCACCTCCTTCATCCTAAAAACTTTAGAAAGACTGATTGACATACACATTCGTAGCAGGCTACGTCCGGAAGATTTACCACAGGCCCAACACGCCTACACCAAAGGTAAACGTGTGGAGACCGCGCTACATTGTGTTGTCGGCACAATAGAGAAAACATTAAAAGATAAAGAGTATATCCTAGCGGCATTCTTAGACATTGAAGGAGAGTTTAACAATGTTAATACTGATGCCGAATGCAGAAAGTTAAGCAAGCTCAACATTGACAGTAATATTGTCAACTGGATAACTAGCATGCTTGAAGAACGACACATTATAACCGAACTTGCGGGCTATAAGCTAGAAGCATATGCATCCAGAGGAAATACCAGAGTTTGCTACACATTCTGTTGACGGCACACCCCTCAGAATCTTTGATAGGGCAAAGTACCTGGGACTTATACTAGACAAAAAACTAAACTGGAAATTGAACACCAATGAAAGAATCAAAAAAGCCACAATAGCCTTTTATTCCTGCAGCAGAATCTTTGTGAAAACCTGGGGACCATCTCCCGAAATTAAGTTCTGGATGTACACGGCTATAGTAAGACCTATACGCACCTACGGCAGTCTCGTATGGTGGCCGGCAAACAATAAAGCCACTTACCTAAAAGCGTTAACGAAGGTTCAAAGACTAGCGTGCATCGGCACCACCAGTGCGATGAGGACAACCTCAACCGCAGGACTTGAGGCTATCCTCAACCTGCGTCCGCTAGACATTCATATACAACTATCGGCCGCAATTAGTGCCATGACAATCAGCCAATCGGTAAAATGGAATTTGAACGAAACGGGTCATTCTACGATCCTACAGAAATATTTTGGCCGTGGCCGTGCATTACCTAGAGTTTACAAGACCCTTCTTACTAGGCCTATCCCAGCAGGGAAGAATGGAGAGATGGATCAGAAATGGTCACTGGGGTAGGGTCAGGTGTCTTCTCTGAATCTATATCAAAATCAATACGATTCCCCGACCATAGTAGCGTTTTCCAAGCAGAGGTCCTGGCAGTGACAACAGCAGCCCGTGAGTCTGTGGTAAGGGCAATACCACCTGAAGGTTTTACCTTCTTTTTCGACAGTCAGGCAGCAATAAAAGCCATAACTGCAGACTGCAGAGACTGCTATTGTCGAAACGATATCGTTCGATCGTTTTCATTTTACGGAATCTGGCCCCAGGACAAGGTTCGACAGCTGTTTCAGAACAAACTGATCGCTCTGTGAACATCCCGCCTTGCACACTCAAGCTTGAAGCAGGGAGAAAAGCCACAAGAGAGGCGAACGTAAGATGGGCCACCTTAAACACTTGTGATTTGTAATACCACAAGAATGCTATGGCCGTCCTTCAACGAATCCAAACCCGAGAAGATAATGCGGAAGGATAGGAAATCCCTGTCTACCTTCGTAGGTATCATAACGGGGCACAACACTCTGCGGTACTATATGCAGAAAATGTGGTTAACGGAAAAAGGACTTTACAGAGACTGCGGTGATGAGGGAGCTCTTGAGGATACAACCCACTTAATATGTCACTGCCCAGGTCTCCAACACACCAGGTATAAATTCCTAAGTAGTCACTTCTTCAACTACCTAGACGAGCTTTCCAGCGCATCAATAGACAAGATAATGAACTTCGTCAAATCAACAAGATGGTTTGTATGTAGCAGCACAGCAAGTAATTTGAATACAGGGTTATACTGGGTAAGGGACAACCTCTTTCCCCCACGGACATCACAATCCTCGCCAGCACACAAACCTAACCTAACCTAGGTTAGTGTATAATAATTAAGCTTAAATGACACAATGGTCAGAAGAGCCAAAAGGCTAGACCTACTCCACTCAACGGCTTTTTAACCATTTAACCGTTTTCTCAATTATGTATATGTACTGACTGAACTTAACTTCGGACTATCGAAGCGTAAGATTAATTGCTTATTATTTTTCGTTCATTATTCAATGTCTCAATTTATTTAAAAAAAATCGTTTGATTCAATTTCCTTTCGTAAGTAATTATTAAATTAACAACACGGCCGAGGTAATTAATGGAAATATACAAATTTCATTGGTCGAGTGTATTATTAACAGAAGTGTTCACATTATTGAATAAGTACTCTTTGTACTAATAATCATTTTTAATGTCCTGGTTAAATTTTACGAACACACAATGGCGAAATTTTCAAAACAAAAATATCTATTCTGACTAAGAAAATATTTAACGAGAAAAATGAGGTTAAAATGATTATTAGTAAGTAAGACGTATACTTTTATTTTACTATGTGTGTATTTATAGATACACATTTAATTAAAATATAAAAAATAAAACATACTTAAACCAAGCTTTGTCTTTTATTTCGTTTAAAATAATCAACAGTTCCAAACAATTATAAGAATATACTCTTTTTTATAAAGCTAATAACAATTCTATAGAAAATTAAATTTGTTTCTTATTGGTAGATTCCATTGACTGAATTATACAAAGAAAATACAAATCTACAATGATTTGTGTATATTATTTCTATACTTTTACTATTATTTAATTTTACAGTGGTTTACAGAAAAAAGTCCATTAAAAAACCGTTCACAAATATTTTTTTATAAATATAATATGTGTAAAATAAAAACTATCTTTTATATAGACTGGGCTCCCTGTTAATTACATTTATAGGCATTTATTGCATTTTTCATTACAGAAACATAAAATTGCATTTTGTGTTTTTATTTTTGTTTTGCTTTTCTATAAATATAATGTGCATATATATATTATTTAAATTATTTACATAATCCACAACTTACATATGAGTATATAATATTATATAACTATGTATACCAATATTTCTTATTTCATACGATTTATAACTAAATCGCTGACTACTTGCAGGCCCTTTTGGTACGGTGAATCAGTCAGTTCCTGTGCCAATCGTATCGCTTCAATGCAGTGTTTCTTAGCCAAAAATCTTGTTTGTTCCAGACCGTGTGATTTGTGCACTAAATCAAATGCTCGTTCTACGTCTCCGGGCTCGCTGAAGCGTCGCATAATCATTGGGTTAAGTTCAGGATACTGTTAGGAATTAAAAGAAAAAAAAAAAAACAATTAAAAAATTGTTGAAATTATTTTATATACCAAACTTTTCTATTTAACGAAGTTAGGCGGAGTGTATATTTTATATTTGGGTTCTAATTTAAGAGCGTAAATAATATAAATAAATATATCGGATATAGGTAGGTACTATAAGACTGGGAAAATAAAGTTTTAGTTATATTCTACAACGAGGCTAATACGTGGGCCGATCAACAGTGTCTTTGGAATTCGAGAACAGAGGGTAACTGACTTGTCGACATTGTCGTGGATAGTACTCGTTTCCCACAGCTTGACATTCTCGCGGCTATCCGTTGTACAAAACACGATAAGCCGGGACTCGCATCGCGATATCGATCAACGAGCGCTACTGAAGAATTTTGTTTTCTTTCGTAGAAATGTAAAATCGACTTAATTTCATGAACCTAGGTATAGCAAAAGTTAACCTAACGATTGTGTTGTTCTGTCCGATGTTTTTTTCCAGTCTATCTGTTTCCTTTTCTATAGTAGAAAGGGCTTCTACAAGCTCATTCAATATCATGTGTGTTTCGGACGGACTATTGAAAGAGTTTGCATGTGTGTTGGCCTGTGAGTTTCGCACAATTCTTTCAAGTATGGTGTTGAAAATGCTACATTCCAGCACATCACCCTGCCTAAATCATTTTTTGTCACCAAAAGTCTCGGTAAAATTGTTTACGATCTGAATGGAGCAGGGAGTGTTTTCCATCGACATATATCACAACCTGAAGAAATTGGCAGGGACGCTAAAACTATCCATGGCTCTATGTAACTCGTCTCTATAAATGCTGTCATATGCCGCTTTGAAATCGATAAACAGATTGTGGGTATCGGTCTGCACTGCTTTGGTTTTCTCCATGATCGTAGTGTGAATATTACTTGATCGGTTGTGGACATACCGGGCCTAAGACTGCTCCGGTAGAGACCAATCTGTTCGTTGGCAAATGGTTTCAAGTGTTCACACAGTACGGCAGACAGAATTTTGTATGCGACGTTAAGGAGACTAATGCCTCTATAGTTGGTTGAACTTCTTTTTATCGTCGAGGGCAAATGGTTGGTTCTGCGTTTCTGCCTAAAAGTGGAATTTTGGTCGTATTCGCCTTTTAAAAGCTGAAGAAATAGTTTTTCCATATCCTCTACACTACAGCTAATGTGACTCCAATAGGGTTTTCTTGCTCATCTCTAAAGATCTCTGTTCGGATTTTGTTGCCTTCACGCGTTCTTCTACATTTTTGGTTAAACATCCGAAAATTGTACCTAAGAGGGCACCTCTGTATTTTTTCGAACGCGTGCTTGTCGTGCTCTTTATTTGTCCCCTGAATTGCTCTATATTTCTTTACTCCTTATTGCACGGAGTAGCGGGTTTAAACTGGTTATACAGGTTTAGACCGGTTGTCGAGGTAGATAGTAGTCGAAAAACTGCACTACAAAAAAAAAAATAGTTGCCTCGAAAGGTCAATCATTCGTTCGTTTAAGTGAGTTTTTTTTTAGGTCGAATGAAGCGGACATACAATTTTATGCTGAGTCCGAAAAGTTAGATTGAGAAGCATTTCTGGACAGAGCACGAGTGCTAAAAATTGATAACGGTTTTTTGTAGAGGGGTTAAATACAAGCATTTTTTTACATAAGGGAGGAGTCTATCTCGCTTCGTTTATGCGAGAGGGTTAATTTAAAGAAAAATAGAACTTAAAACGACAATAAAATATTAAAAAACAATGGCAACATCTACAATAAAGGAATTTAGGATTTTTGAAAGCCAAAAGTATGTTCTTTCATAATATTTTTAAATCAAGTTATTTCTATTAACAGTTTTTGCAAAAAATGCTTTCAAACTTGAAATTTAAGGAAAAAAATAAAAGGTGTATGCTGATTTTTTTCACTATTGAGAAAATAGATACTTAATTTGCTTGTAGTTTTTACTGCCTAAATTAATACTTAATTAAACACTGAAAACCAGATTGACTTATGTCTTCTATTTTTTGAGAAAATGGAAAATTACTTTTATATGTCGCTCCACTTAGAGTACAAATTGCTACCCTTGCACCTTGAAATGTGTATGGGGGCATGCTGCCCCCTTCAAACCCCCCGCCTTGGGATTACTGTTGGATTTTGGGATGGATGCAAGGCTGAGTAGGTATATGCAATGTTTAGCTTACCCAATGTCAACAACATTCTTCAGCAACAGTCTCTGGCCTAAAATTTCACATTATAGACAAAATTTTGCTGATTTGCACTATAGACAATTTAGAACAGATTCCTGGCTATAAAAATACTGTAGTACTTTGTTGTTAGTGTTGCCATTGCCGTTTAATATTTTATTTTCATTTTTTTTAACTACCCTTCCCTCCTAAACGGAGCGAGATAGACCCCCTATGGGAGTGGGGCTAAGAATGCTTGTTTTTAACCCCTCTACATAAATCCACCATTAGTTTTCGTCGCCAAAATTATCGTACTCTCCCCAATTTTTGTCCTTACATATCAAGTTTGAAATTGTTTTTTTTTTTTTTTTTAACTATTAACAGAAATAACTTGATTTAAAAATAATATGAAAGAACAGATTCCGGGCTTTCAAAAATGTAGCCTTTTATTATAAGTGTTGCCATTGTTTTTTAATAATTTTTTTTTTAAATATTATTTTTTTTAGTTATCCCTCCCACCTAAACGAAGCCAGATAGACCCTAAGTTGACGCCTAAGTTATCGTACTTTCCCAATGGACAGTTATACACTGAGATGTTTGTCAGACTTTCACGTCCCCCTCACGCAGTGGGCAAAACCTTAAGATGTATTAATTTGTATTTTTCTGAAATCGAATCTGAGACCCGTCGCACAGTAGTTCACGGCACTTACTACTAAGCCACTACGACCAAACACAATACATATATACACCCTGTGATTTATTCTGACCGCATTTGAATTTGTACAGATTTGCAATTTTCGGTACCTATTCTCAGTTCACATATCACATACACATAAATTCACTGACGCGACGCCGACGTAGTGAACAGAACTGCATATTGAATTAGCTGTAGTGTACACTAAGGGAGGTTTATCGTCTGTCCTTAAACCTATGTTCGATTACTGAATGTATGCCATTCACGAACGCTTATTAGCTACTGTGGTTTATAAATCAAAAATTCCATAAATAAACAAAAGAAAGCGTGCAGCTTGACATCACAATAGAAATAACATGCTACCCAAAATAATACTAATAACAGCAAAATAATAATAATAATAACAATAAAATCAACAGGTAGGTAATATTAATGACCCCTCAGTATCTATACATTTTGTTTGGCTAATGGTCGATTTTAAAGTAACACATTCTTTCTATTATTTATATACGTAAGCTTTCGCTTTTGTACGTGTATCGAATCACAAGTCACTATGTTACTATAACTGATTTGTATCAATTGAATAGAATTAAAAGTACACATAACTTTTTAATTCCGTAGTGCTGCTTCCGATGCGATGGTTTGATGTTAATTTAGAATTCGTTTTGATTCGAAACGGTGACTTGAGCTGAATACAAATGGTCCTGGGTTTCTTTTACTTTCAATTGGACGTATAGAGAGTAGAGAGAGAAACAACATCACGCATCACTCGTCATGGCACCTGTTACTCTCTGAGGTATGCGTTTAGAGATAGCTTAATGCATACTGAGTGGAGTGGCTGTTCATTGTGTAACATAAAATGAAAATCGGAAAATATTGATTGACAACATGACGACTTCACTCAGATATTTGTATTTAAAGTGTACCGTATGAGGTATGAAAAGTACATAATATTGAAGTTGCTGGATCAAGGGCGTTCCAAATTAAATGTTTGCTGTCAAAAAAATATTAAGTTTATATAGTTACTGACGTTGATATAGTTACTGCAGAACGTATTTTCACAACGCCTGTTCGTCTTATTTACTGAAGAATGGCTGAACCGATTTTAATTAAATTGTATGATATAGCTACCATAGTAAAGCAACTGGTAAAAATAAAATAAATAAATAGGTGCCGCAACAGGCGGGTGACACCCTAGGCCTAGCTTCTCGCAACCATTCGTTTGTGTGAGTTTCTATTTTTGGAGCGAATGGAATGGAAGGGACCTACAATTTTATGCCGAGTCCGAACGGCTGAATTGAGAAGCTTTTTCAGGACAGTCATACTCTCGGATGTTTGTCAGACGTTCGCGAGAGGTGGCGCAGTAGAAAAAAACACTAAGATGTAATTTGTGTTTTTCCGGGGATCGA
The DNA here is from genome assembly GCA_955612985.1 of Cheilosia scutellata. Taxonomy (NCBI): domain Eukaryota; kingdom Metazoa; phylum Arthropoda; class Insecta; order Diptera; family Syrphidae; genus Cheilosia; species Cheilosia scutellata. The sequence goes on from OY015312.1 coordinate 72,867,131, forward strand.
ACCTGGGATCCCTCGCACAGCAGTCCAGCACACTAACCACTGCTATGGGAGGGTAAGTCTATCCGGCTTTGTTTAGCCGGGAGGAGTAATTTAAAAAATATAATACTGAAAATGAGAATAAAATGTTTAAAAAACAAAAAACAATGGCAACACTTACAACAGAGTATTATAGCATTTATCAAAGCCAGGAATCTGTTCTAAATTGTCTCTAATACTAATCAGAAAATTATAAAAATTATAATAACAGCGGTTGGCAGTGTTTTAATTTTTGATATGATGTCATTATTGTAGAGTTAATAGCGGAACCGAGGTAGACAAAGCCCCGAACTACATCAAAGTTATAGCTGTCTATCGTGACGTTCTGTCCGATTCGTCGATGTTGTGTGTCCCTTGATAGAACATATTTTGTTTTGCTCTCATTCACCACTAAACCCATTTTTGCCGCCTCTGTACTGATTCTTGCGAACGCACCAGTGACAGCTCGCTTTATTCTGCTAATGATGTCGATGTCGTCAGCGTACCCAAGTAGTTGCACAGACTTTTAGAAAATTGTGTCCCTGGTGTTGGCTTGCGAGTTTCGCACAATTTTCTTAATAATGATGATGGCTCCAATCATCAGACATACTTTTCTCTAACCAAATCTTGGAGACGAGTTGGTGTATGCTCTCTACTAAGTCATTTCCCGCCGCGCGGCAATTAAGCCATTCGGTCCAGCAACCTTGTTGGAATTGAGCTTGGATATTGCTATCCTCACTTGATTTTGGTCAGTTGGACGGAAGTCTTGGCTTGGCCCAGGTTAAATAGTTCATTCTGCTTGACAGCAGAATTTGTGTCGTCTTCGCCGTTGAACAGTCTGCAGAAATGGTTTTTCCATGTCCTCAGCACCGACTGTGACTCCACTACAAGGTTTCCTTGTTCTCTCTACAGGTCTCTACAGGTCTCTACAGGTCTCTACAGGTCTCTACAGGTCTCTGCTCGGTTCTTGTTGCCATGACACGTTCTTTTTACCTTTTGGTATAACTTCCGATCATTGTTCCTGGAATAACACTTCTAAATTTTCTCTCTCGCGCTTCTCCTGCTCTTTCTATTTCTTCGCGAGAAACCCGTGTTCTTCCCTCCCCTTTGGTTCGTAGAGCTCACGAGCTGCTCTCGTCCCGCTTTGTAGCCGAATTGCTTTGCTGCATGTGCTTGCCGGCACTCTTCATCAAACCAAGGCTTTTGTGGTGGTGGTCGGGTGATTGTTGACATTGGGTAAACTAATATAATTTTAAGAAAGTTTCCATATACTCAATCTTGCATCCATCCCATAATCCACAGTGACCCACAGCAGGGGGGTTGCAGGTACAAGGGTAGCAATTTTGCGAGCGGTAGGTACTCTTTTATAAGAAATTTTTTGCTCTAAGCAAACTCAAATTTAAAAATTTGTGATGACAATCGTACACTCCAAAATAGTTTGATCAAATGAACAAGCCAGGCCCTGGGTAAAAAACAAATCCTCTCGGCGATAGTCTTTGAACCAAAGATTCGTCTTGGGGTATGATTCACAGTCACCAATTGTTGATTGAAAAATCATTAGTCTCTGTGAAAATCGAGCAAACAGTGCGTCTAGATCAGATTTGGATGAGCCCATCCACCACAGTCGAGGCCAACTCAAATTTAAAAATTTGCGATGACAATCGTACACTCCAACAATTTATTCACTTCATAAATATGTTTATGATTTGAAAATAGTTTGATAAAATTAAGCCACATTTAGGTATGCGAAACGGCCATAGAAAATTTCAATAAAAGAGTTCATACTACGTACTTGCCAGCACAGCCGTGTATTTTCTATCAAAATTATCTAGATTTTGAGTGAATTATGAGGCACCCTTTATTTTCTAAACTCTAAGTAGTTAGTTGTGAGTGCTATAAATCTGCGCTATACCCTTCATGCACCCTTTCCTAGATTTCAATAATATAGGTATAGATACATTTTTGATTTGATTGATTGCATACGTATGTACAAATGTACATGTAATTGCGTATCTATTCAGTTCCGAATTCCACATTTCTATTCAATTTTCTTCTTCAGCGTTTATTTTTATGTTAATTTTATTTCAGCCTTTGTTATTTGTAAAAATTCCATACTAGGCCTATCGATTTTGTAAGTTTTTTGACTTCTTACTCTTCTTACTCGTCTTCTTACTCTTAACACCTTATGGCTCTTAAGAGTAATTGCACAAATATTTAATGTATGTTAACAAAACTTATTCGTTTGTATGTACTATATATGTCCCAATCAAAAGTATGTTTTTCTAGGTTTTTTCACTTACCCACACAAATGCAAACAAAAAAAAAAGATAAATACCTTTTCGCATGCAAACAACACGGGCGCCGTGGCCAATCCTAGTTTTAAATCGGCTGCAGTTGGTTTTCCCATTGTTTCTGTCGATGAAACGAAGTCTAACATATCATCCACTAATTGAAATGCTAAGCCAATATTCCTTCCGTATTGAAACGCGATTTCAGCCAGATAATCGTCCGCTCCCGCAATAACTGCTGTCTAGGAAAAGAAATGAAATTATATTATATCAAATTGAATTTGCATATATGGAATGCTTTGACGTTTTCCGTCTTTATAGGAGTTATTTAACAAATGTTTATAAATATTCGCATATCAACTATGACAGACATTGCAATGTTGGTATGCTGATTCATAAGCAATGTGGAGTAGATCTATCGAACAGTACAAGTACTATAGAGACTTCACTCATTATGAAACCAATTACGAACTATGAACGGATGTTAACTACGAACTTTATGTATGCATTGGACAATGGGAAGCAATATTTTCATTATTATTAATCAAATAATTCACTAAATAGTAACAGTTCAATATCAATGTCAATATCTAATATGTAGTCATCATCGCTTCATTCAGGAAAAATCTTGTTGCTCTATACTCCTATGTCCGACTTTTCTCAATTTGTGTGAGTGATAAATGTTTGCAACGTGTTTTGTGCCTTTTGCGTTGTGTGCGAAAGGAATAATTATTCTAGACTAATTAATGTCGTTTTCGATTGGTAATCCAGAACCGTCCGGAAGCAATCCGAACGCTTCTGAAAGCGTTCGATTGACACTCAACTGACAGTTCTTCTACTGAAAAGAAGAGAAATTTGCTTCTGGATTTGAATTCAGTATCGCGGAGAGTTCTTCCGGACGCTTCTGGATTACCAATCGAAAACGACATAAATGTCATGTACTTACCGATTTTAATGTGTTTGCTATCAGTGATGCTGTTTTTCTATATGTCTTTGTAAGATAGTGCGCAAAGCGCTCGTTCTCTGTTTCCCTTGAGCCAAGTTGCATAAATTCTCCCTGTACTAAATCCGTCAAAATCTGAAAGAGACAAAATTTAAATATATCAATTGATGACATCAAACATTTGGCACTAAATAAAAATTATAAGCACCGCTTCCCATTTTAAGCGACAAGAATTAGAATTCTCACTAAGCCATATTTAAATGTATAACTCAATCTGTCAAGTTTAGTGATGCATATCGCGTGCGGGACACAACAGAACAGTTTTCAAAAATGTTAAAAATAAAGATACTTTAAAAATTATCATTGAAAAGCAATAAATGTAAAGGGACTTGGCTCAACCATGTAGAATAAACTGAGGTACATTTGACACTTAATTTTCAAAGACCCCTTTTTTCTGAAAACTTTTGATAAATTTGAAACTTTTACCTTTTTTAAACTTTTACCTACATCCCCTTAGCAAGAAAGTATGGAAACATTTAAGACTTTGTGATCGTCCTTATATAAGCAAATATTGGGCCTGATAATAAATCCGTTCCAAGTCTCTCACTGAGTACAATTGTATCTACTGAGAATTACACCCGATCTAAAGTAAAAATATGTGTCCATTCCATTTGTGGTAAAAATAAATCGTCCCCAGCAATGGTTTAGGGTTTTTAACCTGTTGCGCCGAATACATGCACTTACTTGTCTATGTACACCTTTGCTATTTCTGGTCACATAACGCATCTACACAAATCGGGACCGGGAGCAGTAGGTATTGAGCTCTCTCTACACCGCACTTGTTCGTGAGTTCAATATGGACACCTGAGTTTGTATCCAATGCACGCTTAGCTGCAGGTTGTACATAAATTTTGCTTCAAATGGCCCCCACTGAATTTAGTTCATGTTGGGTGCCAGACTAATTTCTTGAAGTGCGAAAATATACTTGGTCCGGCCGTGACAGAAATTCAAGTGTGGAAATATTAAGTCTCAGATTGTATGTTAAAACTCTCGATTTATATTGTTTGTTCTGCAGGTTAGCCTACACCCGTAGTACAAGTCAATGCCGCCGAAATTCCCCCAAAAATATACGTGTTTCTCTTCAGATTCCAATCCTTTATTTGTGATTCACACGGCAATGATAATAAATAATGTTCACTTCCGTCCGTCTTTAGGAATACAACAATTTTAGTAAACATCTTGGGTACAGACAGTCCAAAACAAAAACAAATAAAACGCTATATATATAGGCTGAACAATATAATAACCTCCACTTCAGCGCCTGCCGTACTAACCGTACCAGGAACATGAAATAATTTAGTTTTCGAAATCTTAATTTTTGCATTTACAGTGGCGGCATGTCCCAGCGGAATATCAATGCAAAACGTTTCATTATGATGTCGTCGCGTCGGTCGAATGCGTTGAACTTCCGTATACGTCTTAAGGTCCAGCATGAATTTGAATTGAATAGTACTCGTATATATAGCGAAGAAAACCTGCGCACTATGCGCGTAATAATAACTTAAGCAAAGACCATGCGCCAGGTTTTAAGCGTGCAAATATTTACGGTATACTAGATGCATACTAACTATGAAATGTTGGCTTAGTATGATGTTAATACTTCACACTATTGCATGTAGTTTGCCACTTCAGTGGAAACACACCACACATACTACCTGAGGGCAAACACGCAGCTCCCATTCATAACTAAACGTCACTGTCCACAAGTAAATCAGTGGATGATGGGCGATGGCACAAAGTGTCCACCAAAATCGTAAGGCATAATAAGCAATTTGAAAGTGACAACGACAGAGTAAACAAAAATGCATACACACGTAGGGTTGGCCCCCACGTAAAGTAAACACCAAGCTAGGTCAATTCAAATGTTATGTCGAAATCAAAACTCAAACATAACTATTCATCGAAATCTTTTCGAACAAACATGTTCCACTTAAAAAATATAGCGCCGTGAATACACAGAGTGCGCAATCGAGAATCATCATAAAATATGTCAAAAAGAGGTACATATTAAATAAAAATTGATGTTCATCTTTCGTTGGAGCAAACTGTCTTGAGAGATACATATTTTGACCATAGCTATAGTTACGAACTCTCTCTTTTGGCATGCGGAAATGATTTGTGACGCAATGTCCGAGAGGCAATCTGCGTAATAATTATTATCAATACTGGATTGTTCCGCCCACTAGATGGATAATAAAAGAACCACTCAGGTTGGTAGTTAACAAAGTTTGCATTTGGGCGAGAAAAGAAATTAAATTACCTGCCCACCGGTAACAAAAGACTTTGTGGTTTTCACGTAGTAAATATAAAAAAGTAGTATAAAGCATGTGGAAAAATGTGCACTACCTCTTGGAATTCAGTTTTGTATTCGTCATCTTCTTTATCTTAACATGACGCATTCGTGCTTTTGCTTCAGTTGAATGACTTGAGAAGCACGGGTGTTTTTTTATTTGCATTCCCATGGGTTAATAGTTTACATAAGTCATCAACTTAGGTAGTGGAAGCTCAATTTAAAATTGGATCTTCAAGTGCGCCCAAAGAGATCGAGAGTGGCTACACCAGAGCCGTGAATTGAACTATAGATAAATGCAACTAAAGCCCAGAAGTAATGCAAATCTATATGGTTATATGGATGATGTTTTTATTGCCCTGTCAGGAAAGTATACCTTAATACAAGGAATTCGTATAATACACTCTCCCAAATCACAACTGCGTCTTTCAGGCGGAATGAATGGCAATAAAAGAAGTATTATCTTAGCTGAAAGAAAACGTGATATCTGTATCTGTATTCTGTATATCCGTATCTTCTCAGGCAGCCAAGCTGCAATCACGTACCAGGAATCTGTCTCGACAAACTCTATAATAGGCTTAGACAGTCAGTCGCACGTCGCGTCGCTCAGAGACAGCTTCAAGAATTTCTGCACATGTTACTTATAGGCGTGGGTGTTCTTAATGATCTATAGGAGCTTTTTTTAAACAACAACGATGGGAATTGAGTTTAAATTTGAAGCCTTATAGAATTCGCATAATGGGACCTCGACGAAGCGCTTCCTGTTGGTACAATTTTGGGGTACCTACCCTTTCGAGCATTTGGAGCGCTGAGTACTGTGCGATGTATCATATGTTATCGTATAGTCATGTCGCAAAATCTCCGTGGACAATTTGAATTCTGAGTAAGTCAATGGGCAGTATGCCAGGCGTAGCTCCATCTTCTGGAACCCTTTATAATTTCAAGGAAGTAATCACTGTTCATTATACACTACCAGCCATCTTGTCGGTTTTCCGCACTCCATATAGACTTAGAGTTTAATTGGAATGCAAAAGAAAATGAAGTCTTGCAGACCTTGGCCCTAAACAATTTAACCAAGCCAAGAAAATTGCGCATGGATTAAGCGAGCTGAATTACAGTTTTAAGTTACTTTGGTCTTCAGCTATAACTAGTCAAGAGCTACGAAAGAAACTGTCAAACTACGTTGCTGCCATGTAGCACAGGCGAGAGCTATAAAAGGTAAAAAATAACGCTCAATTAAATGTTTATAAATAGCCTGCAACTTCTGCAAGCAGCTTAGACTTGAATAAAGCGTGATGTACATATGTAGAAGCACAGGAATTGCTGATTCTTATATAGAACAAATCGATAATTTCAGGGTGACTGACTGATGAAGGCAAATAAACTGAAAATAAATGCAACCGCATACGCATAACCGTTCTTAAATTCGCTAAAGAATATGGTCCGGATTGTATGTTTTAAGCCGTTCTCTTAATACTTTCGGACAACAGAGAAAGATTAGGAAACAATTCATTTTTGAGACACTGAGGGTGAGATTTTTTTTTTTTTTTTTTTTGTTTTTGTATAATTCAGTGCTCAAGGGAATTTTGTTCTTTTCTCAAGTAATTTAAAAATCTACCTGTGTCGCCCGACAGCAGTTTCATGTATCGAGTACACCATCATTGTCCAGAGGTTCAGAGTAATTTGATAGTAGCGAGGGTAGAAGAGTTCAGGTGAATTTAAGATCCAAGGAGAAGTTAGATAGAACAACCGTTTTCTTTTGTTCTGAGTTCTGTCGATCAGAAGAAGTCTTCTAAATTTGCGCAAACGTCTTAAATCCAAGATCAATATACATCTATGTATGTACTTCAAAGCAACGTCAGTATTTCGAGGCCATGTATCAAGACGTTTAGTATACGCAGGTTTCAACTACTGTAACTACTCGAAACTGGAGCTGAATATGCATCTGTGAAAATGATATTACTTCATTAAAAATTACGGACATTGGGTGGTGTGAACAAAAGTGAATTCGAGTGGTCACTCTGGTTTTTACAACAAACAGTGTGTCAAGTCAAGTTTAATAGGTCTGTTTTTTTCCTCACCTATCTCAGTGAAGTAAAGTAAAGTAAGAAAATGTGCAAAAAAACAGTCCTCAACTGGTCCCCAACCACTTTTCTGAACAGTCGGTTTTACCCCTGAAAAGTAAACAGCTGGCATTGCTGTCAAAATGGCCATCAATGAAAAATTCAATTTCAAAATCAAATTTCTTCTAGAAAACTGAATAATTAACCTTTTAGCACAAAAAAAAATAATGATTATCAATTTCTACAGAATATTTACTTTTTCTGCTTACTTTTTTTCTCTTGTATGTTCAAAATAAAATCGCGAATTATTGCCAAAGAAAAAAAAAGCAAAAACACACGCGGTTGTATTTGTTAGGTGAGTCCAAAAGAGTATTCACGAAAATTCTGAGATTCGATCGAATCGAGTATTCCTCGAATTTAAAACTTTCACTCTAAAGAAGTTCTCATAATCTAAATTTTGGGGGAAAGAAGTTCATTACCAAAAATGATTTCATTGTATGATTTTATTTCGAAATCAGCTGTAATATTCTAACTGTCAGATTGCCCGTTGGTTTTGAATTTAATTTTGAGAAAAGATGGCCTTATTTATATAATATTCTTGGAGAAAGAAACAATCAAATTGAACAGAAAAACGCAATAAAAATTAAATAAATTATAAATTAACATTTTAAATTGTCCTTGGTTTGTTCATTTTGATTGCGACATGCGATTATTTACATTTGAAATTTTTTTCCATAAGACGAACAAATGTTGCTTCCAATTTTATATTTTTTTATGTAAATTTGACTGTAAACATTTTTTAAATAAAGATTTAGACCACAAATTTTCAGTCGAAAAAACATATGAGAATGTGCGGAGAAATTAACAAATAAATCGAATCTCCATCGAAATCAAAAGTTGGAATGTCAGTTGACTGAAATTGAATGATTTTCATTTAAAAAAAAGAGTATGTAAATAATGCCTTCATTACATATCTACTTCAGTTAAAAAATCAACAGGGAATACAAAATGGGAGGATGTACTATTACAAAAAATGTATCCCATAATGACATAACATCAAAGATAACATACTTATTTTCAATTATTATAAGTTATAAAAACAGAAAATATTTAGTATTTTATTACTTTCCGTAATATTCAGTTGCTATTTTGAAATTTGTTTAAAATATATGCACTTTATGCATTTTACACCCACCACAGCCGACACATATTATGTATCATAAATGGAGGCACTCTGTGAATACATCCAATTGACAACATCAAATGTGTTCCCCTGGTGTTCAGAATTGAAGAATGCTCCAAAGTTGGTCTTGCTGGAAATGAATAGCTTGTGTGAATCTCAGTGGTGTCAAATTGGGTGCAGTTGTTGTAATTACTTGCTGAAAATCCTACTTTACTTTACTTCACTGAGATCAATGAGGAAAAAAACAGACCTAATGAAACCCCTACAGACACTCATACATTTTGACATTATCTCCGTTTTGGTGTGAATAGAGTTGCATTGTTGCTATTTATTTTGTGTTAACTCCAAGAAGTGGGGTGTGCGTGTGGGTAGAAGGCCTTTATTTAGCATGAGGGAATATTACACCGAAGAAGAGTACCTACCTGCACCAAATTGTAACATCAGAAAGAAAAGAGATTTGGGATGAATGTCGAAGACAATGGTTTCTTTAAAATCATTAAATCATATTAAATATGGATAATTTAATAGAGAAAGGAAATAAAAATGAAAAAAAAAAAAAACTTGGAAAATTAGGGCCACACATATGTATATGATTGATCTATTTTTGGTATTGCACCAACACCACATTATGGAACTCAAACACGAAATAATTTTCTGAAATTATCAGCCATGTGCCCATAACGCCGTGAAAATTATTTTTTTTTTTATATTTCGCGATTCTATTTCTATTTGGTGAGTATTCAAAATTTGACAGTTTTTCAGTCACAAGTAACTTCAGGAACCTACCGTTTCTGAAAGGTTCCTAAACCAGATAACTATTTTTGACATCATGATATTACGCATAGACAAAAGGTTAAAATATTTTCGTCTGAAAAGAAATTATTTTCATCTTCTAATTTGTTCAAATTCATCTGATAGTTTTTGTCAGCTTTTTTAAATATTCGTCTGAAAAACTTGAAATTTCGTCTGAAAATCTGAATAAATCCTCAGCATTATTTTTGTCTGAAAAATAAATAATCTTGCCATATTTTTTTTTAATTTCGTCAAAGACAATTACAACTAAGATGTTCGATATTCGCCACATGTCAATACCCCGCGATACCCCTTCAACTAAACTATATTATATTTTAAAGAATTAAAGACCGCAACGCCGATTCTCAAAATGCATCTATGAATATTCCCTTTTACTCAAACTTATAGTAATGTTTTCAGACGATTACTATTTGTTTTCAGACGTTTTAAAAATTATTTCAGACGTTTCCAATATCTGATTTTCTGATGATTTCTATTTATTTTCAGACGATTTCTATTAAATTTCAGACGTTTTTTCGATTTTTGCCGACGTTTCCAATTTTTTTTTTTTTCTGAAAAATACTATTTATTTATAGACGAAAAAATTGTAGCCATAGACGAATTACCCTTTATAACCATTTATTATGTCCCAAATACATTCATTACACAATAACTCACCTGACTGAGTATAATTGTCACGTCATCGTTTCCCAAACGTGCAATCATAATCGATGCGACTGAAAGAATGTAATCACCTGCCATTGCGACCTGAAAAGACAACAACAAAAAACCAAATAAATAAGAAATGATCGTCTATGGAGTAAGGTCGAGTTAGTGTAATTTAAATAAGTCACCCGAAATAAAATTATGCTTAAGTGGCCATCAAAAGTGTTTTTCTTTTTTAGCACTTCACTTAAATCGATGTCAAAGTTGAGAAGTACTTGACGCACTTGAGGGAGAAATTTCGAGTAAGCTTAAGTAGCACTAATGTCTTCCTCATAATGATAGTTGTAAGGAAGCATAGAGGCAGTACTATTTATATTTTTTTGTTATTATGGATTAAGTAACAATTAATCGTACAGTTAAGCCCGATTTGATTTACTTATCCCATACCATGTTTAACACTTTCGAACGAAATATTTTAATGAAAATCCATTAATTTTGACAATGGGAATTATCTCTCGTAATCAGTTTTGTTTCTATCGGTTTAATAATCTAATAATTTGACATTTGAAACTGCGCTGCTGAAATTTGTAAATCACCCTTTATACGACTCAGAATAAATAGTTGGCGCAACAGGTCCGTATAGGCACCCTATGACTAGCTTTAGCTTCTCAAAACCATTTGTTTGTGTGATTTTTTATTTTGAGACGAATGGAAAATACCTATAATTTTATGCCGGTACCGAACGACTGAATTGAGAATTTCTGATCCTAGAAGATTAAAAAATAGATATGGCCTATTTTGAGGTGAACATTTTTTTAACTGAAATCTTGCCCTCTGAACAAATTTCTGCGTGCGCCCTTGAAAATAATTATTTTAACGGCGGAAATGGTTTATTATACAACCGCATTAGAGTGAATTTTTTTAGGAAACTATAATGAATAAGTATTTGACAAGACACCAAAATAGGCCATACTTTTAGTTTAATATACTTATGATGCAAATGCAAATTTGTAAATAGGGTAGCAAAAGGTAAAAACTAGTAAAAATGTTATCATTGGTCATGCTGCAAAATGTTAGGCATGTGAGTTAGGACGTAAACAACACATGGGTTTAATATTGATTTTGTATACAAACTACCAAAACTACTTTGCCGATATAGCCCATTTGCAATACCAACCTGACGACGCGACGCGGCTGTAAAAATAAGTCATCTTACAAAATTACATTCGCCTAGGTCTATTCGTTTAAACGATATGGTTTTTTCAACAGACGGGCATCGTTAGGGTAGGTAGGTAGGTAATCCTGATTAAGAATATGAAGGATATTTTTTTAGAGGTATACAAATTCAATATGAAATAAAACACTTGAAGCTAATGTTATTGTCTATGATATTTGAAGTCCAATTTTCGACAACGATGTCGAAAAACATTGTCAGTAATAACACGGCGAATGTTGACTTTAAAATCGTCCAACGTCTCTGGTTTATCGAACTTAGACTAGTAACTTCACATACCCCCAAAGAAAGTAATCTAAAGGTTTGAGATCACAGGATCGTGGAGGCCAGTTCACTTCACAGGTCCATTACGCGAATTTATGCGCTCAGCAAATCTTTCCCGCAATAAATTGATGGTGTCGAGTGCCGTGTGGCATGTTGCGCCATCTTGTTGAACCCCACAACTCTGACTCTGTCACGTCAATGCCATTTAACCAAGGAACGAAGTCAGAAATAATATTTCTATAGAGCTCTCCATTGACGTTAACCTAACCATTGACGTCCCTAAAGAAATATGGGCCGATGATTTCACCAGCCCTCTAAACCAAACTAAACCAAACCCTTAAAAAAAACACCCTTTACATACGTTACAAATGCAATGGCAAAGTGAAAATACCTTCCTGTGGAGGATATACTGTACTGACACATCACATGACAGGTATGGAAGCTGAAATGCTCGAGGATCTCAATAAAATTGTGCCATATGGATAATTCACAGAGGAGACGACGTTCGAGATACAAAGTAGATTTTCCATAATAATAACTTTGAGATCCAACAATATTATTTAATAATTACCTACTACACCTACAGAACACCGAGTTAGCCAGTCATTTTTACTTAATTTTTATTAATTAAAATACAAAAGGCTCAAGGCTTTTCGTATATAATACTGATAAATTAAATTGAAAAGAACCCTGCAGGCTGAATTTTTAGCGATCAGAGTGGGATCAAGATCAATAAGTTACTCCATTTCCAAAATTGTGTCATACTCGTATTACCAGAAACATTTGGCCCATGTACAACAACAATAGCAATAGGCACACCAAAGTGGGCCACCGCATTAAAATCTCCAACAAATTTTAATAAAATTGCACCCACTTGCACCCACTTTTTTTAAGGATTTAAGCTTAGTACGCTGCTCGAGATAAACTAAATTTTTGCGGCTCTCCAATATTTCTCACCAAATGTTAGCTAAAACCCTAGCTAAATTTTGATATAAGTGTCACAGAAAACAAAAATGTTCGTTGAAAATAATTTCCTTCAAAAATTCATCGACACGAAAAACGTTTTATTTTTGTTGCACTTTCTTTTTTCCTTGTCTGCTATTCTTTGATCTCAAAATTTTCACTTTCATAGGATGTCTTATCGAGGTATTTAATGAAAAAACTCAACCTTATTTACTTTCCAAACGCAAAATCACAATAGAAAAAAAACCAACACATCTGTCAAAATTTAGCTTGAAAAAATGTGCCGAACCATTAATGGGCGCGCAAAATTGTGACAATTACATCCAACAGTCTGAAATGAAAGTTTGATTTGTTTTTAGTTGTAGCAGCGTACCGCTCGGCTAAATGGATTCGCTTAAATTTAGCTCCATCTCTCGGACAGATTATAGATGGGTATATGTTACAAGACACGACAACTAAAGAACTGATTAGATTTTGGGGTTTGTGGCTACAAACCTTTCTCAAAAACATGTCTAGCAATTTAGACAAGGTGGTAGTACCTACTTGAGTTCATATGCGCGTCTCCAATATGACTGCTTCCAAGGCACTTTGGCCTCAGTTCGATCGTTAGAGATCTTGTGAAATTCTCAAACTAGGATACTCTCAAAATACTGGTCGGAATATTGTCATGGTAATGTCTTCTTACAAAACATGTCAAGAGGCTTAGACTGGCAGACTCGGACACTTGCAGGTTTTGCAATAACCGAGGCAATATGTCCCACTGGAACGAAATTTCTGGGAAGATTCCAACTTTTAGAGGAGATAGCTACCATACTAACTTCAAAGGGCTACTTGGTTTTTTCAATGAAATTGGGTGTTTTTCAAGAGCAAGTGTTTAGGTGTTTTTCCATTGTAATTTACTGCAATTGGGTGTGGGTCCCAATAGGGATCACGAAGTACCCTTATGGTGCCTAGTGCCGTATGATACCTCTCACTCATACTTCTATTTAGCCTGCATCATAAGCTCCCCAAATGTTTACAAAATGAGCTGGACCTCACATCTACCTCTTGATTAAAAATCCAAAATTTCTTTACTCCAGTTTCAGTTCTTGCCTTTTTTTCGAATATCAATGACCTAGGTTAACACCCATTGCTCTATACGTACACGTAGTGATCTAAACAATACAGGAATTTTATATTTATAATCAAAGCACGGTAGCCCCAGCCAAGTTCTCTAGTAAAGGCACTTCTCCTTTTTAGAGGAACAAACTCAGGCTGTTTTCGACCCCCCTCTAACTTCAGAACCGATTGAGCCAAAAACTTAGGTGCGTAACTAGACAGCCACGAAATGTAATGAGATCTAAATGTACACCAAGTTCCTACACTCACAGAAAAAAATTGTAAAGGCTTTACTATCCGAATTGTAAAACCATATATTTACAATTTAAATAGCAAATTTGGTTAATTTACTATTTTAATTGCAATTTTTTTAGTTTTACTACTTTATTTTTTGTTGAAAATTTGTGTTTTTATGTTTTTTTATCGTGCTATCACTCACAGAAAAAAATTGTAATATTTACAATTTTCTGAGTAAAATTTACCAATTTTAATTGTAACTATAGTCATTACAATTTAATAGGAAAAAAATATGCGAAATTTACTTATTTCAATTGTGATTTTTTTTTGTTTTCTTCGATAAAAAAACTGAAATAGTAAAACAAAAAAAAATTGCAATTAAAATAGTAAATTAACCAAATTTGCTATTTAAATTGTAAATAGATGGTTTGTCAATTCGGATAGTATCTAAAGCCTTTACAATTTTTTTTCTGTGTGTGGGTGAACCGCTTTTCCTGCATTGTGACATCAGAATCGAAGCTTTCCAGACAAAAGAATTCGGGATACGGTTTAAAATATTGAAATTCTTCACAAAATGGATACAACCAAGTTGGCGTTGAGGGAGGGACCTATCCATAAAATTTAGGATTTTTCAATTGAAAATAGTAAAAAAAAAAACGATATTAGGCGTATTTTTTTGGGAATCTATAGCTAGCTCACTTTTACTTTTACATGCAAAACTGGTATACTCACTTTTGGTTTTGGTATACTCACTTTTGGTTTTACATGCAAAACTGTTATACTCACTTTTGGTTTTGTTATACTCACTTCCCAAAAAAATACGCCTATTTACTATCAAATTGTAATGACTATAGTTGCAATAAAATTTGTAAATTTTACGCAGAAAATTGTAAATATTACAATTTTTTTCTGTGAGTGTAGCGTAAGAAGGTTAAATGTTAAAAAAAATTGGTAGGTTCAGTGGTCAAGTTTTCAAATTCTAATATATTGTATAATATAATGAAGTTATAAACGAAAAACTTGCCAAGTAAACCTACCACTTTTTTTTAACATTTAACCTCTTGGCGAACATTTAGATCTCATTACTATTCGTATCTGACTAGTTACGCACCTAATTTTTGCTGTTCTATATAAGAGAACTTGGCTCTTTTTTTTACATTTATGTTTTTGATGGGACTTCACTACTTTTTGCACAGTTTTTTTTATTAGACTTCACAAACAACGTTGAAACGTCTTCGCTTTTTAATATGACAACAGACACTAACTACCTTTCACTTTGGCTTTCTTTCTTATAAACTATTCATTAAAATAATATTCAGCAGATAGATTAACTTCTATTCATATTTTAAGTGGGCAGATTCCACACCTCATAAATGAACAATTTTTATTGTGACCCAAATAAATAATAACCGATTTTCAAAAGTGGGCAGAAACCACGCCTCCTGAATAGAGAATACAAAATTTTAGACTTGTTTCTTTCTGTACACTGCAAGTCCTATCGCTGTACCAAATTTCAGCATTCTACGGCAATGGGAAGTGGCCCAAATAAATAATAACCTATTTTGAAAAGTGGGCGGAAACCACACATCCTGAATAGAGAATACAAAATTTTAGACTTTTTTCTTTCTGTACAGTGCAAGTTCTATCGCTGTACCAAATTTCAGCATTCTTCTAGTGGCCCAATTAAATAATAACCAATTTTCAAGTGTGGGCGTATACCACGACCCCTGAATGGAAAATCTCAAGCTTTGGACTTTTCCCAGTGTATGCACCACAGGATCTAGCATTCTGCCAAATTTCACGATTCTAGGATCGCCGGAAGTGCTTCATAATTTTGATGATCATCTAAGTGAGTTAGTGAATCAGTCAGTTACGGTTTTTGTGATTTTTGAAGTCGTTTATTTTGAAAACCACTAACGCTATAGAAATGAAATTTGGTGAGGTGGACCTTTTAAATGAGCTTGGTAAATGTTTCAAGTTTAAAGTTGTTGGCTTAATTGGTTCCGAAGTTAGAGGGGGCTCGAAAACAGCCTGAGTCTGTTCCTGTAAAAAGGGTAAGTGCCTTTACTAGAGAACTTGGCTGGGGCACTACCGTGCCCTTTGATAACCCCATTTAAGCGAATTCTAATTAATTTCAGACAAATCGCTTCCACTCCACTGAAAGACGTAAAGTCTCCAATACAAATGTTTAGTCATTCATTATTAAGCAATTAAACATTTCGTCACGCTTGATATCAAAAACGAAACGCGATGGAGTTAAGACGATATGCGAACATTATAATGATTTATGTAATCACCTTTTCTCCTAATTATCAGTTAAAACTTTCTCTTGCTGTGTTTTGGTTTGTCTTCAGGAAATTGATAAATGAATGGGTTTATCATTCATACATCATACATAACTTTGATTTTTTTTCCCGTAGCCAGTATTAGATCATATCATGTTGCCTACTTGTAATGCGCACGCTGATGACTAAATGCAAAATTCCTTTTCTATAGTATACTAAAATAAGCCATTAGAAAAACAAACAAAAATGGCACGCCAGTCTGGCAACAGAACGATACGTTCGAACAAAGGTCCTTTAATCGATCGGAATTTAAATAGTGAGTATCTCTATACATACCTACTCACACTCATATCTCCTTATACTAACCCAAATTCATATTTCGCAAAGGTAAATACGAATAACACAGATTTGCTATTGTCGAGACAGCGTCAAGGTCGGTAGAGATAATTTTGAAAAATCTCACCATAAATAGTGCTAATTGCTCTTGATTGATCAGTGGAATGGTGAAACTACAAATTGCATGCGAAGTAAGTGTTATTCATTATTTGGGTTTCAAAATAGTTCCATACATATTTTCGCAGAATTATAATAGCTTTGACTCGATTGAGGCTAAAATGATTGCTCAAATGTTTTTCTACTCGTTGATTGTTATGTATTATGAATTGTGTAGCTTATGCATATAGGAAGTACATGCGGTTAAAATTGTATTCATTGATAATAATGACGCACCTTTTTATGATTCCATAGAGCATTTACACTGGGTTTGCCTCGTCTAAAATCTGATTGATCTATAACGTCGTCGTGCACCAAGCTAGCCGAGTGCACCATCTCAGAAAAAAGCGCGATTTTCCTTTGCATTGTTAGGAGTTGTCTGAAATTAATGAAAATTAATTAGAATCTTGTGTAAATATATCTAAGAGTATAACACCTTAAATTGGTTAAAATTGCATTCGTATTTTGGGACTATTTGAAGCTAAAACATATAAAAAAACAATTATTTCCAGGACATAGATCCGTTATTTTTATTTATAAAGGACTCCTAATTTGGTCTAGTTTCTCCAATGTTTCCAAATGTTTCTGAATTCTATATCCTGCTCATGATTACTACAAAACTATTTTCGATGTTGACACCTTTGTGGAAACTAACTTTGTTATTTAATTGTTTTGTATATAGATACAGTGTTTATGTATCAAGATATCGTTTTTTAAATCAAGAACCCTGGAAAGATACGTTTGACCGTAAAACTTTAGCCCGTATTTAAAGAAGCCGCGTAAATGCAAACACAGCACTTCGAAGTTGACCGTAAAATCAAAGCCTGTAATATAGAATCCCGTAAACAAGCATTTTCAAAAAGCCCATATTTTGTACGGGCTTTTTCACTTTTCAGGGGAAATTTGACAAATTTGTTGGCGAAAAGTCGCCTTGTCTATGCTCAACTTCGCACTCATTCCAAATCCTACAGTGACCACAGGCAGGTGGGTTGCAAGAGGCAGCATGACCCCCCCCCATACATTTACGGTCTTTTGTTTTACGGGCATTTGGAAACGACTTTTGAATTGCAGGCAGACGTACCCTACCCTTTAAACCCCTCTGTTGTTATTTGGAGATTACTCTTGAATATAGGGTGATTCATTAAGAGGTTTTTTTTTAATATTCTTTTTTCAGATATCACGCGTGACTGGGTGTCATTCTTTCATCTTATTTTTCTTATGGACTTTTTCCAGCGGGGTTACGTGTAGTCAAAAGTCTTCGTCGAAAAGCCAACTACTACTAATTCGCGAGATACACGTAGCAATGCTGGAAAGAGTGATCCAAAATTGGACCATCCGAATGGACCATGTCAGAGATAATTCTTTCAGCCTATAATAAAGATTCCACCATCTAATTCCATTTTTTGTGTTTTATTTGTAATTTAAAAATAAACTTCTTAATGGATCAAACAGGGTGTGGTAAATAGTAAGGATTTATATGAATTACAAGCTGGTTTTCAGGGAAACTATTCTATATGATATGCCATTTTTTTCTGTTTTCTTTAACTTAAGTTCATACTTCTAAGGCAATATTTTTATCCGATGTATGTGAGTAAAACTTCGATTTCATCATGATTGAATTCAAGAATTCGTGACCCTAGCCGCAAAAGGGAGGGAAAACAAGGAGCTGATAAAAACTAAAAACAAAATAGGACCCAGGACAGAACCTCGGAGACGTAGTGATCGGTTTAGATAAGTGGTGCTCTTAGAACTACCCCTAGGCCCTAATGCAGCATTAAATTGATGCTACAGCAGCTCTTACCACTAGAAATCTTTGGAAAACAGTCGGCTGCTAGTACCTACAGTTTATAGACTAAAAACCTCCTATCAATGGTCAAACAATCATACTACCTACTCCACGATCCTACCTACTCCATTCCTGCCAGGAATCATAGGCGTTGATAGATTGGAATTTGTTTTTAGCCTCTACTCCAGGCATCACTACCACCCTTAGAGGAGTGCTTAAATGATGTAGTGATTAAAGTGAACTCTGTCTTGGCGAAATGGGAACCACAAGTCCAAAATGTCTCCGCAAATTTATTCACAGCACATCGGCTGGTTACCATCTCTGGGAAATAGACCTAGTGTGTCTGTGTTTTAGAGACAGCAACCCTACCCTACTCACCTGTGGACTAGTATATCAAGTATCTTAAAACAGTCCTGAACTTATTCAGAATAGCGACTGGCGCCAGCATTGCTAATTATTTCATTGGTTTACAACATGTCTAGATCTAGAGTGCTTTGGGCAAAGCAAAGCCAGTCAGTGTACCAGTTGCAGAATTTTTGGTATATTCAGGCGGAGACACAGTGTTGCACAGGTCGTCTGTCTGGGACTTCAACCTCAGGTATCTTAGCATAGGGATGCATCTCGCAAGTATCTAAATCGTCCTTTTCGTAGCATTTAAAATTAATTACCTCAAAACCCAATCGCAACAATTTGTGCCTTGAAGCACAAATCCTTTCCTTGTCTATGCAAAGGAAACAGAGGGCCACCCCGACCAAAATTAAAGCTAACCGTAAAGAAACGAAAAAGATATCGATTTGCCTCGCAACAACTTCACTTAAAAGAGCAAATATGGTAAACAAGATATGTTCTAACTTAATAAGAGCTTGCCCGTGGCTAATGGGCTCCCTCCTCCGCGATATTGCGCATTGCAGTGTTCAGTATAAAATGCAAGCAAACTAGCAATCGCGAAACACTATGGTGAACTAGAGTGTGAATCCATTTACCATTATATTTCATAAGCTCTTGTACTCTGAATCGGTCCGATAACTGTTTTGCAATGTTAAATTGAAGGTAATTTTCAAACGAAATGACTGTTAATACTTCTATCAGTCAGATAACATAAAACAAGGCATATGCTCTGTAGTTTTTTCCTATAGGAAGTGCATTATTACAATTTAACCTACCTTGATTCGTTGTTCATATGATAATTTATCGCTTTAGACATCAGCAGCGATACCATTGGCCGTAAAGCTTTACCTTGTCCATCAAAGTAGTATGTTGCAATGGTTTCCAGTTCGGTTTGGCTTGTGCCTTGCCGTAATATCTGCAATGACATAGAGTAATTAAAGTCAATAGGAGTTATCGAACAGATCACAAAAGGATATATATAACAAAGAAACATACAAATCTCTATAAAATCGAATTTTTACAAATACGAATTTAATTATAGGTGATGTTGTTAAGATCAAAATATCAATCATGGTAGTTTATAAATGTAGCCAGCAGGCTCACTTTCGAGTTCAACAGTTACAACTTGACTTACATTTGTGAATGTCTTTCTGTGGTTTCACCATATAAACCTGAAATGACGTCGATGAAGAAGTGGTCGGGCCATTAAACGCTAATCGATACAAGACACGCATCTAACACCTTGGTCGTGCACGTATCCAGGGGTCAAACAATGCTGTCTGGACGGAACATTAAAACTCTGCAGGCAGACGTTGAGTTAATAAAGTTTACCATTCAAATGCAAACGCCGCACTACCAACAACAACAAACAGCTAACAGAGATCAATAGATTCAATGCCATTTTATCATCTGAGTTGGGGAAGGTGAGTGGAGCTATTGTTTAATGGAGAGTGCTTTCTACGGACAATGGTAACATTGATGTGCAGAAACGTAGCGCAAAGTGTTATTGCTAGGTTGTATTTATTAACATTGGCAGTGGGTTTAAACAGCGATTCGTATAATATTGAACGTCATGGATTGAGTGATGTATGAATGAGGTTTAAACTATGTTTGTCAACTTGACGATGCAATCTTGCAATCGCATACACATCAGTTGTGCTTACAAAGTGGTGGTAGCTTGTCTTGTCCATCTTACTAAACTTACATATAAGCGCGAGTGATGAACACGAAGAAAACAGCAATATTATTAATGAACTGTCCGAAATGACTTCTTGAATGAGTCTTAAGCGGCTCATAGACACTACACTCATGTCTGCACCAGTGTACTGACACTGGTATGGCATTCCGCCACACACATCACACCGATCGAGACACCGACACCAAAAATCAAAAACTTTTAATTTTTACTCGCACCGTGTCTGACCCCAAATTCGGGAACCAGCCCACACACAGCACACATTTCCGTACACCGACTCCGGTGCAGACATAAGTGTAGTGTCTATGGGCCGTTTTAGGAGTGAACATTAACAACTAAATCGAAGGTGACGTCATTAGTCAAGATGACATGTACCTTACGTCAGCTATTCCGACATATTTGAAGCTAAGGTCAGGATTATTCAGGATCAAAAAAAAAAAAAGAACGTTAAAAAAGCGATGCTATTACATGAACCATTTATGGGCCAATGGCATTATTTAAATGTACGGATTATATGAAGCCAAAGCCATATACATATAACAGTTTTGGGATCCCTTCCAAACTCGTCAGGTTGTGCAATTAATATAAAATTTATAACTCAAAATTCAAAAGTCATCAGCATCACATGAAAAATCAAGCGAAAAATTACGCTTGCCAATTGCTCGTTTTTTATCCTAACTCAAGGCGAGCACTGAGGTGGTCAGCAAGTGTCAGGTGGCATGGGAAGGGGTGGCGATGAAATGGTAGCGAAGTGGTATGAATGTGATTTAATGCGCAGTGAAACTGGCAAACAACGATTTATCAGTTCATCAGTTCTTGAAATGTTGTCATGTTGAATTATTGGTCGTCTCGCATTGTTTTTAATTTCCGGGTAAGCATACGCAGTTTTAATGCCAAAATCCAAGTCGTCACCAGCCTCTACAATATGATCTGCTTCTTTCTACAAGACATGCGATTAATATGACCAAACCATCGAAGCAAGGGTGTTTTTTTTTTGTCTACCTACATGAAATTTGGCCCCAATAAAAAATTACCCCAAACTGAAAATGAAAATTCACCCCAAAATTGGGGCTATTTTTCATAATGAAATAATACCCCAATTCCAAATATGAAATAAGGCCCCAAAACAAAAAATGAAATAAGGCCCCAAATCTGACAGTAAATCCAAGCAGGGGGGTTGCAGGGGGCAGCATGTCCCCCCATACGTTTTCGTTTTTCGTTTGGGATCTTATTTCATTTCTTTTTTTGCGGTTTTATTTCATAATGATATTTTACCCCAAACTGAAAAATAAAAAAAGGCGCAAAAATATGAATTTTCACCTCAATTCGCAGAATTTTACGCAATTTTCTGTTGTTGTTGCCTTTCATGTAAATTTTTGGGGTGATTTTTCATTTTCAGTTTGGGAAAATTTGATGTACCTAGACGGTTTTTTTTTAGAGGTATAGAACTTTAAGTTGGCAAAACTATTTTAACTGGCGGCCATTTTGTTTTTTTGGCTTTGGTTTGGCATTTCAACATGAATAAACTGACGCCTGAACAACGCTTCCAAATTGTGCAAATTTATTTTGAAAATCATGGTTCTGTTCGAAATGCGTATCGCGCACTACGTCCATTTTACGGCCAACATAATCGTCCATCAGAGCAATTAATTCGATTAATTATGGAACGTTTTCGCACCACGTTTACTCTAATGCCCAAGCCACAATGGCGCTTTGCGGCGTGCGTGCGTTGACAGATAGAGTAGAACCAATGCTTTCATATGGTGCAAGCCAGAATGCGGCTTCAGGCTTCGGGTCGCGTTGTGATCGTAAATATCGTAAAGTTCAACGCGGCGCCCAAGTAGAGCAACTTTCTACTTTCAGTGGCGTTGGACGGCTTTGACGTTTTCTTTCGGTTTGGTTTGTTCGATTTGATAATATTTAAAGTGTTAGAGCATATGCCGTTCATTGTTGGAGTTGCATGGATTCACTTAGGTATATACGTACCTACTCGTTTTTAGTAGCCTATGAGTTTTTTTCAATACAAATTAATTATTTTACTGTGTGGAAATGACGAATATTATTTTTGTTGTAATGCTACTAGTGATTTCTTTAGATTGTTGATAAAAAAAATATGTGCTCAAATGTAATGTACATGCTTTTGATATTTCAATTTTGTCTGAAACTACTCTATTCTTCATACAATTTATTAACGAGATAAACATTTTTGTTTAGAATATTTATAGTTTCTTTTTCTAGTTGAGGGTAAATCTAATTTCCTGCGATGTGCAAATGATAGGTATTATTTTATTACTTGGTTTACCCGCCCAGGTTTGCTCGTGCCAATGAATTGCTTTGCTTAGATATATTTTGTATTGTCCATCGGGACAATGCACATGAATATGCGCACCTTTGTCCGACTTTGACCCAACTTCACGGGAATTCTCTGGCCAATAGATATCGAAGATTCCCTATAAATTTGAACTCAATCGGCTGGTAGGGTTTGAAGTCCTTACATAGGAACATAAAAAATGTCTGGACAAGACAGCGAATATCTTCGCGGAAATATAGCAAAAAAATTACCCCTATTAGGTCATAAAATCCCTTCAATATGCATTGTCCGATGGCTGACCGGATGTGGTAAAAACCCAGCGAGCGACGAGAAGCAGTACCTGCGATCGCAATCGTCCGAATGTCCAGCATACCACCAGATGTATACATATAATTGATATAAAATATAAATATAAATTGAAATGAAATTTAAGTGACTGAACTTCTTTCCACAGCTCAGATAAATGCTGTCCATTTGGTAATATTGCTCACTTAAATCGTTTTACAAGAAGTATTCCACAAAGTAATCAATTCACAATTTTAAGGGAAGTGATTTTCGATGTAATTTACCCATATTTTCTCAACTAAACTAAAAATCTACCTGTCTCGCCTGAAACGCCTTTCATGTGAAGGCATGCACCTGTGCACATTGAATGCACAGGCAATTCTTCCACAAAAATATTACACGACAATAAAAGTGAAAATACATTTTATTGATATTTATTTATGAATTTTTTTTAATATTTTGAACAAATTTCCTCTTAATTCGTGCATTAAAATAACAATTATAAGCAAAAAGGAGTAGTTGCATTCTGCTCTGAATTCGTACATAACGTACGTACGCAACATAAACCAAACAGAACTTTCAATCTCTCCTACTCTAATCTCTCAACGCGCCAACGCTCTGAAGCGCCATTTAGTTTTGGAAAAGTGCGGCTTGCGCGCGTTGACATAAAGTACGGTAAAGTTTCTAAAACGCCTGTCAACGCACGCAAGCGGCAAAGCGCCATTGTGAATTGGGTATAAAACTAAATGATAATACGTATCCACAGAGACGTCGTACAGTGCGTACAGAAGAAGTCATTGCTGCTGTAGAGCGTAGCGTAGAGGAAGACCCGAATCAGTCTATCAGAACGTTACAGTCAATGGTGACCGCTATGGAGCCATGGTTACTGTTTTTTTCGTTCATCAATTGAACAACCAAGATGTGCAGGAGTTGTGGTTTCAACAAGACGGCGCAACATGACACACAGCTTGTGCCACAATTGATTTATTGAAGGAAACGTTTGGTAACCGCATAGTTTCACGTTGCGGACCCGTGAATTGGCCTCCAAGATCGTGCCATTTAACGCCGCTTGACTATTTTCTGTGGGGATATGTGAAGTCGCTAGCCTACGCCGATAAGCCCGAAACGATTGACCACTTGGAGGACAATATTCACCGCGCTATTACCGATATACGGCCACAAATGTTGGAAAAAGTCATCAAAAATTGGACCTCCAGATTAGACTACGTCCGAGCCAGCCGTGGCGGTCACATGCCAGAAATCATATTTAAATTATAATGCCAGAAGATTATCTTATAAATTATCGAATAAAGTCAATTTCATGTCAATTTAAAAAAATCATCTTTGTTTTATTCCATTTCAAAGTTCTATACCTCTAAAAAAAACAACCTTTAGTTGCTCGGAGTTGAGTACCTCACTTATTGTAGTTTTCCTTACACAATCTTCCTGAATCACGCCAGTCGTGAAGGAAGAAATTTCATAATGACAGACTGTACTCGCGATCTAATTCTTTCGATCAGTATCAGTACACAGATCTCATAAATTTGGCAAATATGTAGTTGGAACAAATACCGACCATACTTGAATAATCCTAGAGGAAAATCTTTGTCTTCATCCCTGTTTCAATAAAGACACTGAAGTTCAGTCTGCCAAAACCCAATGATGCTATCATCGTCATCGACAAGAAGCCATATTGAAAACCATTTAAAATTCAACATCACTAGAGCAAATAGTAAGGATTATTTTTGCAAATACAGGGTGGCTGATGATGAAAGCAGAATTTGGATAGTGCGCCGCTATCATGCCTTAGAGTCCATAATTTTAGTCCAAAGAGAGTTTAGGAGGACTTTTGGCGGCACTGCTACAAGCAGATGGGTTATTATGAGGCTGGTTAACTCTTTTTTCGAACGTGTGACGGTTTCAAGAAAGACTTAGTCGAGATCCTTCAGTGAGGACACAGATTCCTACTGTAGATGCTGCCATACTAAGCAATCCTGGAGTCCGGAACCCGGAAATACTGCAGACATAAAAAGTTCAATTAACAAGCAAATTGAACCCAGCAGACTTGCCGATTCGCCTGGAATTTTGCGAGAAAATCATTCGAATGGTGGGACAGGATAACACCATGTTGGACTTCCTCTTTATATCGGACGGGGACCATTTTGATCTCAACCGCAATGTAAACAAGCAGAATTGTCGAGTATGAAGTTACAATAATCCAGACATACTCCATATGAGAGGGAACTGCATCCAGATCGAGTCACAGTGTCGTGTGCAGTTTCATCAATATGCATTGTCGAGCCATGCTTTTTTGAAGAAGACGGTCGCACTGTAACGGTTGAAGGAGTTGTTCTTCCCAGAACTACGCCGAAAGAGAATCCCTTTCAACTCTGTGTGGTTTCAACAAGATGGTGCAACCCCACACATACTAGGCCTGTTATGACAGAGCTAAAGCGGAAATTTCCAAATAAGCTGATTTACAGGAATTGCACATCATTTTGGACGCTAAGATCTCCTGACTTGAATGCACCTGATTTTTTTTATGGGGTTATTGTAAACAGGAGGTATACAAAATAAATCCTAGAAATTTTACCGATCTAAAGCAATCGATTCAAACAATAATTGAAGCAATACCCACTGCAACCCTACAGGCAGTAATAAACAACTTTTTAATAAGATGTCGCCACATATGACAACGAGCGTGGGTACCATTTAAATTTAGTTAGTTTTAAAAAATAATAAAAAAAATAATACAAAAAAATAATAAAAAAAATAATAATAATAATAAAAACAAAATAAAAATGAATTATCTTTCAAAAGAAATAAAAATTAACAAATTATATGTATTGAAAAAAAATACAAAAAGTTTTTCAATGTAGCAATACAAAAAAAAAATTTGTATTAATCTAAAACAATTGGCAATTTCGCAATCAAAACTAAAACTTGTGTTATACACATAAATGTAAATAAAAAAAACCAACCGTTATCATTATTTCAAATCAAGCACTCTCTGCCTTTGGGAAATATAACACCTCTATCTATTCATTCAATATAATTGTGAAACTTATTGACATAAGTTTGGCGCACCTCACTTGAGCGGATAGTCAAAACTCTTGTGGTGATTGTGTGATTTTTGTGAGGTGTTTAAGCTTAATCTACAAATGGAGAATGACAATCTTGTTATGGAATTTGGTCCAAATACCATGCAATAATGTATCCAAGACCAGTAGATAGTCAGGTGACCGTGATAGATGTTTCGATGTAAATTCGCTTAAAAGTTTATCCTGAAGCATAAGCCTAAACCGAGATATATGCAATGTATCTGGCTTCACATACACGGGCAACGAACGTTGTAATAAATGGAAAAAACCAGATTTTCGATTTTAAACTACTACGCGATTGCTTTGTAAAGCCATAAAAGTTGGATGAATTAAGCTTATGTTTCGTGTTAAATTGCATCAGGTGAATAGACGTAGCTCATGAGCTTGAAGTTCGCCTTGATGCAGAATGATGTCCATCATCTCCACTATTCTTGCAAGTCGCATGATGGAAAATGGTCTAGTCAGCGTTACCGATGGGCGTCTTTTTTGATATCTGGGCTCCAGGCGACGACTTTTCAAAAATTGTCTATTTTTGCCCCTTTTTAAAACATTGGCGACTTTCGGGCGACTATTTCCATAACATAAATCCTAAAAACTGTTAAACAACTCAAACAAATATTCTCTGTATCCATAATTAACATTTTCCAATATGATTCCACTATCAAGTTGGTT
This sequence comes from Cheilosia scutellata, assembly GCA_955612985.1. Lineage (NCBI taxonomy): Eukaryota > Metazoa > Arthropoda > Insecta > Diptera > Syrphidae > Cheilosia > Cheilosia scutellata. The sequence continues at coordinate 72,894,242 of OY015312.1, forward strand.
GTATGGTTGGTTTTACTTCTTCTCCCTTATTATTGCATTTTTGATTATGCAGGGAGTAAACCATCACTTAATAAAAATTGCTTAAGGGAGTTTCAAATGATGAACGCTTAACTTGAACAATTCGTAAAAGTGAGCTGCTTCGAGTGCAAGTTACTACCGTCCGCGGAGAATCTTACTAGTTTTTACTCAACCAATTTCTGTTACTAGTAGGATAGGAACTGAAAAAGCTGTCAGCTACTTGACAATTTGACAGATGATTTTAAATTTGTCGTCCTATTTGGCATAAATGCTTGCAATTACTATTCGCATTTGATGGTTTGACTTCATCAAAAAGATGTTCGATTAATTCCGAATCACTATTTCGCCGGTAGATAAATATTGCTAACAAATTAGGGAATAGTTCGCCTTTATCAGACTTTTTGAAGACATTTTTTAGCACTGCAATTTATGAATTGACAAACAAAAAGGTCACATCACATACTGCACTTTACGGAAAAAACAAATGCATCTGTAATTTTTCATAGATTATCTACTACAAAAGCGTTCCATAACTTTTTCTCTTTGAAAGAAAATCATCATCCCCTCAGGTCACAACTGCAATTTTGGCAGTCTTTTCCATTCTTTCTATGTACAAAAGTAAAGAAAAACAGATTTTGTTGAAAATACATCGAGTATTAACTTTTATTTGTATTAGGCCCCTTTTTAAACTTGTGGCGACTTTTTTGGCGACTTTATCATTTTGGCCATCGGTAACGCTGGGTCTACTTATTGCCGTTTATCGATATCGAGTATGCTTTGAAAGTTAGTTAGATTGGACGTGAGCTAACAAAGCGTATATCATTTAACATGTCGGTATATCTCTTAAGTTTCAAGGACCTTGAATCATCTTATGGTAAAATTATTGGTTTGACCCAAAAATCAGACATAGAAAATCAAAATGTTAAAATGCTATTCTGTTTGAAGTATGGAGACCGTTATCATTATGCTTGCAAAAAAAATATATTTTTCGATGTAATAATATTCTGTGGGCGCAGTAGCGCAGTGGTTAGTGTGCTGGACTACTGTGCGAGGGATCCCAGGTTCGATCCCCGGAAAAACACAAATTACGTCTTAAAGTTTTTTCTACTGCGCCACCTCTCGCGAACGTCTGACAAACATCCGAGAGTATGACTGTCCTGAAAAAGCTTCTCAATTCAGCCGTTCGGACTCGGCATAAAATTGTAGGTCCCTTCCATTCGTTCCAAAAATAGAAACTCACACAAAACGAATGGTTGCGAGAAGCTAGGCCTTGGGTGTCTACGGCCTGTTGCGCCGCCTATTTATTTATTTATTTTTTTAATAATATTCTGAAGAACTTCAGTTTAATGTTTTTTTTTTTGACAATTGTAATTATTATGGAATGTAGTAAAAATTTGGGATTACGATGACAAATCTCCGAACACTTTTTGCAATCAAATTTGTATAGTAATTTCAAGGTTAGCTTATAGACGAAGGCGGAGAACTAGAATTAAGCTATGAGTACACGACATGCCAAACACGACATACGTATGCCACTCTGACGTCACGATAATTACTCGACATATTGTAGAATATGTCACGTTTTTATATTGTGGCATGTGCGAAAAGTATGCCGTATGTTGGCATATTCGTATGTCGACGGTGACTGGCAAAAAATCGACTCAATTGAAGATTTCTTAGATGTTTTTTAACCCATTGGCATCGTAGCCATCCTTTGATGGAATTTGTCTCTTTATGGGTTGATAGAAAGAAGACGAATCATATTTTGGGACATATACCGTTTTAAAACATTTTTTTTTTAGTTTTAGTCTACAAACAAAATTAATTTCAAACCCCTTAATCTTCACACTCATGGCAGCTATGGTTGCGAAATTTACAATTTGCAAAATGTGGCCAAGATAAGACACAGGGCGTGACACCTCCTATACAACAAATTGATATATGTATGTATAATGTCATATCTTTAGCATTTATAGCAGCTTTTGCCTCGAAATTAATATATGTATACTAGCGGACCCGGTAAACGTTGTTTTGCCTGTTCGTAGGTAGATTTTCATTGTCTGCCAATTGTTCTGCGGCCGTTTTATTTAACCGACTTGTCCGGACTGATTCTGTACTCCGTGTATTTCGACCGTTATTTCCTTAGACGTGTGCCCACTTGCGAGTGACTTTCAAAAGGCTCGAATCTCGAGAGTAAAAAGTTAACTTTCCGCGAACTACTCTCAAGACTATGTCCACTTGCGAGTTTGCTCTCTAGAGCTGCTTGAGAGCTGCTCGCAGCATTTTTACTCTCAAATGGACAGGCACCTTTATAAAGAGCTTCAAATTGTAGATGCTCATCAGGAGGAATTCAGGGATTTTTAACATTCGGCAACAAGTGAAATGGAATATATAATTCAATCTGTTCGGCCCACTATTTATAAAAAAAAAGATACCAAATGAGCGTGTATTGGTAACATTATGAGTTGATTTATTTCCTCCGATATTCAATGTTCTGCCCATGATGGAATAAGTATAAGGTGGTCTCGTCGGCTGCCGACTCGTTCGTTTTTTGGTCCCTTAACGCTTCGTTAACGTACACTTACTACGCTGAATAAAGAGAAAAACGTGTCGTTAAGGGACTACTTTTTGCCGACGAGACCACCTTATACTTATTCCATCATGGTCTCGTCCATGTGGTGGTCTCGTCGGCAAAAAGTAGTCCCTTAACGACACGTTTTTCTCTTTATTCAGCGTAGTAAGTGTACGTTAACGAAGCGTTAAGGGACCAAAAAACGAACGAGTCGGCAGCCGACGAGACCACCTTATACTTATTCCATCATGGACGAGACCACCTTATACTTATTCCATCATGCCCGAGAGTAACTCTCGAGAGTTTACTAGCGAAAGTACTCTCAAATGGACAGGCACCTTAAGAGAAGACCCTTCACCGAGCTTACGACGACGATATATCCGTAGTTTCCCACCAACTTAATTAGGCCGAAGTGATTTATAAATCATGAAAGCCATTTCCACGTATTTTATTTTGACATTTCTGTTAATTCCTGAAATTTTTCTTTCCAAAGTTCCAAGAGGAAGAACTTGTTTTTTCCGTGCCAAATTTCGCTCTTTTACTTGGGAACACATCTGACTGACAATATGGCAATAAAATTAAGAACACATTTTATTTATATCACAAACTCATCGAAACAAGTGGAACATTTAAAAAATTAGTTTATTTTCATAAAAATAGTTTTTTGTCAGTTTGTGTTTTTAACTAGCAGAAGAAGTATCAAGTGGACACGGTTATGAGAGTACTCTTAGGGAATGTACTCTCAAAATGTTATCAAAAAACTCTCGATATTAAAATCTCGAAATTATTACTCTCAAATGGACAGCCACCCGAGAGAAACTCTCGAGAGTTTAATAGCGAAAGTACTCTCAAATGGACAGGCACATTTAGAAAACGAGTGGAGAACAAAGATTCGCATAAAAAACAACAACAGGTGGAAATGATAACTTACAAGAATTTTCTGATGTCTCACTTCCTTCACAGGTTTTTGAGGATATCATAGAATGGCTGGAAGGTGGAAGGAGGGACTTGAAGCTAACCATCTCTAAGACCAACGGATATCTGAATATTTTTTGCCGGACTAGTATACAAACATTCTCAATTGTATTGAGATTAGGGGAATAAGGTTGCCACTTACAGACACAGACACGTACAGACACGTTTTTTAGGTACGGATCCACTCTTTTATCAGCTAGAAAGTCTATTGCACGGGTCCAAACACATTATCCTAGTAAGGAAAAGCTTTCTGCAGTACAATTTTGTAGTTGTTCGCGTTCATTCTTGATGACAGAAACTGAAATTCATATTGGCTATAATAAGAGCATACCATTACACCCCCTTCAAGGCCATGGTGACGAGACTGATAGTGTTTTCTTTGAGTATGTCGCTCGCTATTCCACTTAATGCAATTCCCAGCAAAAACCTTGCGAGCCTACTTACGGGCAGTGGTAGTAGACGGTTTTTTTGTTTTAATTTTAATCTTTCTAGATATCCAGCTACCCGACTGACTTGCTTGCAATTTTTCCAATACTTCCAACTTTTTTGAGGAATATCGCTATAAATAAATAGATATATCGCTATAGGTGAGTCTAAACTCCTTATAGGCAAGTATTTTGCATTTCTCTTCTGCTTTTTAAAACTTTTCCTCGACCCATTTGATTGAAAAACGATTGAAATATAGGCCAAATAAACAAAATGTACATCCATCAGCTTCAATAAATTGATCCACAGTAAATCAATCCCCTCTGTTTCTATGCATGCTGCACAAAAAAGTTAACTTGTGGGAATTTTGTTCATTCCTAAAAGTTTCCTATTACTGTGTACTAAATTACAGCATAAATAAAATAGTTAAGAATGAAAAAGAGAAACACAACATGAAATGATTAAAAAATGTTGTCCCTATTCATGTGCATGGGAGTGTACATTTGAACATAATATTATGTCTATGTAATATTTATCTCGTCGTATAGGTCGGTGACAGCAATTATTTTAACCACTACACCACGGTCACCGACTTCATCTTAGTAAGCTATTTCTTTAGTTTGCGTTATTCGTGAATTTTACAAAATGATAACAAATTTGTATAAACAATCCGAATGTAACTAATTGTGGCGATTTATAGCGATTTTAATGATTTTGTAGATTATGGCTGATAAAAATGTCAAGTAATTATTACCTCTCTAACATCATCGTAAAAGTATTTTAGCTCATCATCCAATAGCACATATGGGTCAATTTGTATTTCAGGGACGGAGCCGGCTGGCTGTTGTGTATGCACTGAGCTGTATAGTCTCTGGTTCGTACTTAAACCAACAGAAGAAAGCGATGATTCCATATATGAGTTGTATGTCTGCAAAAAAAAAGCAAAGTTGAATAAATTTTGAAAATTAAAACTATGTAAATACAATATTCAGTAGTATGGCACGACGACGTACCACACCTACTATTCAATATTCTGTGAAATCGAAGGCATAAGGAAAGCTATTAGGTAATATGATTTAAATAAATATTTGTCTTACATTTGAAGTATTTGCATAATTCATATATGAAAGTAAGAGTTAATTTAAGATTGGAATTAGTAGTAGTATGTCTTCTGCTATGAGCATTCAGTGTAGTATAGAAGAACTAGGCACTAATTGGTTATTTTGATTTATTTGCTTTTGATGTATACCTCAACATAGGCCTTCAACAGCGTAGGTACTGTGTTGAAGGCTGATCATGGAACAAAAAATCTAGTACATATTTTGCAGAGGCAAAAACACAATAGCACTGTCATTAATTGTTAACTTTGAGTTCAGACGTCAGTTATTAAAGCTTCTTCTTAAGAAACCATTTCTGTAAGACAAAAAATATACAGCAGAATCTTGGAAGAATGAACAGTTCTATGAGATGAACAATTTGGAGTCGGTTCCAGTTTTAATGTTTTTTCCACTGCGCCACCTCTCGCGAACGTCTGACAAACATCCGAGAGTATAACTGTCCTGAAAAGGCTTCTCAACTCAGCCGTTCCGAATCGGCATAAAACTGTAGATCCCTTCCATTCGCCCCAAAAATAAAAACTCACAAATTTATTTTTTTTTATTTAGTTGCAACATTTAAGCGATATATATTACCAATTCATATTTTAAAAAATAGCGGCCCAAGATGATAACCTTATAGAACTTCAGAAGTGCAGAATAATAATTTTGAATAATTTTTATCAACTTATTTGATCAGGCTTAATTACTAAAGTATAAAAAAGTGAATACATCGAAACTTATCGAAAATCCAAGCATATGGTGACCAACCAACATATGACATCAATGAGTACAATTTGCAGTAGAAAAAAATTAAAAATCTGAGAGATTTTCACAGCCCAAGAGAAAAAGAATAGAAATAAAACCAAAATAAAAATATGATGTACTCGGGCGTATACGTAATATTTATGTAGGAAACAAAAAACGTTAACTAACAAAAAATAAAATGGTAGATAAGCGGATGCAAGCGAGCAGCATATTTTAAAATACAGCTGCCTGAGTGGGTGAGGTCGTTATTCGCCTGTTCGACGGATTCTTTTACTCCCCACCTTCTACAAAATTATTTAAAATATATTAAGCAGTAGGGTATGATGTCTCCCGTCAAATCTTAATCGTCGATGTTGTCATGTCAAAATTCGGAGTTCTTTTCCATTTTCTCTAATTTTATTTACTGGACAAATTCTGCATTTATTCAATCTTGTCTTTAATACAATCCGCTGTGGATCTGCCCGCACCATACAAAAAAATTTCACAAGATGGTGAATATAATGGCAGCCACATGAATTATTTGAAATGCGGACAAATAATAATCGAATATGGTCAACGGTTCATATGTATTCGCAGCAAAGCAACGAGCTGCATGTATGGAACTTACTAGGATATCTTATGATAAGATGAAATCTATCAGGCACTATATAATATATCTAAATATTACCCACTGAAATGAACATCATAGGTTTTAGATATCTGTTGCGGATAGGTATGCCAAAAACTTAATGCCATCTTTCAGCCCTAGTGCAAAAGCGATTATCTTAATTGTGTAATATGTACCATCAAGCTCTCGAAGGACATATGAACCACACTGTCTCAAAACTACAAACTATTTCACAGATAAACTAAGTGCTAACAAAATCAACTTAATTTTCCGCGTCAACTTAATTGATCCGACACCAGCGAGGGACAATTTAGCGGTAATTTGTGGACTTTGCAACCCTAATAACCGTAATAGTGAAGTAGTTTTAAAAAAAAAAAAAAATTAAGAGAGGAAGGCAGTTTTAAAGTTGGGTGTAAGATTATTCTCATCTAGTAAGGATATTTCTGTACAAATTAAAATAGTCTCCAACTATAACCTATAAGTATCATTGCTTACTTACATGTGGACTTTGAAATGTAGCAATGAAGTTAATAAAAGTGCGAAAGTGCTACAGTGCGACAAGTAACCACATTGGAAGTTATCTAATTTTACTTTTGGCTTAAACTTGACATTGACTTTTAAAAGATCGTGCACGTCATAAAAGCGAACCAAACGTTACAAATATGTCAATTAGTAAATTAGTAATGTAATACACATGTTCTCGTGACAAATAATTAACTTTTTTTATTGTCACCGAGTAGGTTTTTTTTTCAAAAAAAAAAAGGCCGAATCTAATTATCATTTAGGTTAAGATATATTCACGTGTCACTCTCTTAAGTAAACTGTCAATAAGCACATTATGTCAACAAATGTTTCTACAAATTGGTGGACTTATTGTACAATATCTTAGCCTATGGTCTACAACCTTCGACTGTATTTAGAATGTTTCTTCAAAGTGCTTAAATAAATATGAATATAATATATCTACCCTGTAAGGTCAAGAGATACATAGGCAAGTAATAGCCGATTTTTTTATTAGTAGTTAAGTTAGTCATTGGAGAGTTTATTTGGCTATCGACATTCCACATTTGTATTTACGCCTTTAGATATTATGTACTATAGGACATAATTTAATTTAAACTGCGAGCATTAATATTACTACGGCTTGTCAGATCGCGGACATTTTTTTAAGACAAAATCAACTATCATAGATAATAAATTCCTTTTTCCAAACCAAGATTTTTTTTCTAGCGTCTGTCGTATTGTTAGGACATGAGGGATAAAAATGACAATACGATGTTGATGCCCAGTAACAGTTAATAAGAGCATCGGCCGGTATACAAAGAAATTAATAATGATCTCATTGTCAGTCGTTACTTTGAAAATTATGACAGTCTTAAAACAAACGACAAAAGATCGAGATCGGCACAGTAAAAAATAAGTTCTAGAATATTTCTGGAGCAGGCAGAACTTTTTGGCCTCTGATGGGAAAACGCTTCAGGTAGATTTTCTACAAAATAGTCAAAGTCAACGTAAAAAATCTTATATCTCTTAAACGACAGAACCGAGCTCCACAGAGCTCGTTGAGCAAATCTTTGTTTTTGGCCCAAAGATGTTACATAAAGCTTGGTTAAAACTAGAGAAAGGGGCGTGGCACCTCCCAAACAAAAAAATAATTAGAAATTGCATATCTCGGAAACCACATAAACGATTAGGTACTGGCCAGGGATTGTTCGATTCAACAAAGGGGGGTGAATTCATTTAAATTTAATCACCAAACGAAACTTAAACTGTACACAGTGTGGCCAATAATGCCGATCTCAATCAATGAACTGCAGTTGGAAGGTTGATTAGGATTAATAATCGCTTATGAAGAGTTAGAAACAAATTAATTTTAGGTGGTACAAAGTCACCGGATCATCCAGTATTCCATAAGATGCAAGTGTTACTGCTATTATGTTTAAAATCGGAATGCAAGTGCGATGGCTTAACTTGTTGATACAGAAATTCCTTACATTGGGATGGAAATGCAACATTACTTACGCAGACAACTTCGGTAATATATCATGGCGTTTGTGATACAATAAAAAAAAACTACCAAATATACCAGTCCTTCTCTCTTCTTGTGACAAAGTGAACTTGAACGCGATTAAAAAGAAAGGGAATCAAGTTGTGCATGGCAGTCCTAAGGCTGAACGAATGTAAATAATTGTTGTCGATTAAAAAGAAAATGAGGGCAATTGCCTAATAAAAACCTTGTACAACCATGACCGACATGTACCTATATACTACAAATCAAACTGTAGCATGACCTTTCTATTATTGTATCTATTTAAATATTTGATATTAAGGCGAACACTAAATCAGAAGTCATAATACGTACTACACCGATTAACTCATATTTGGCGGTCCTCAATTTACAGTTTATTAAGGGTTTTGGGACATTAAACGATATTGGCATGTGCCTGAATTCGATTAACTTATATTTCCAGAATTTTCATAAAATGGAGTTTGTTTGTTTAAAAAAAAAAAAAAGATCAGTCCTCTCCTAATTAAGGGTGAATAAATTTGATCGATCGGCAAAGTACTCGATTCCGAAATTGTGAATTTCTTGTGCAAGTGTTGGAGTCCGAAGCTGCGAAAAAACAGTATATAAATTATATTTTCCCTTAACGCCTAATTTATATTATATCATATCAGGCGGGGTTTTTCCATCTGGTTCTCCCAGGGATCGCGATGGGTGCCTATGCCTAGTGTCTTGTGGCGGTTCTCCTCACAACCCTGCATCTAACCTAACCTAACCTAACCCAACCACCCATATTCATCTTCTTTATATAAATTTGTAGATCTCCTATAAAAAACCAATCTGGCCACCACGAGGAAGGTAGTCAATAAAGTACAAGGATATGTTTTTTAGGCGTAATTGGAATTTACCAAACTGCAGCCGTAGAAGTATTACTGGAACTGACTCCTTTGTTCCTTGTGGTTAAGCAATGTGTAAGAAAGCAAATATAAAAACAATTCGATGCGCTACTAAAAAGCAATCCTTCCTATTTGGAAAATCTATTTTTCAAATAAAAAACTTTTCTACAAAGCTCAGGATTCCACAAACTGAGCAATCACACAATAAAGTGCTACACAAATAATTCAAGAACGGATGAGGAAGTATTCGGACCTAGAACCAAATATTTTGAATCCATGGGCAAAAGCACCAACCTCTTTCATGCTGATAAGACAAAATCAATCTCGACAGAAACAAAGCCAACTGCGATAGAGCTATTCCATATTCGGCCTTACCAATAAACAATCACTAATCTCGAGTTTTAGTAATTCCGAAAATAATTTTAATTTCGACTTTTAATTTTGCCCTACCAATAACCAATTTAATCGAAGGGTTTACTAAACACGACTTTAGTACAAATTCTAGTACAATCTTGTACGAATTTCGAAAAATTGTCAGATTTATTCGAGCACAAATCAGCTTTTCACATTTTGTTTGCTGAAATGCAATCGTTTCACACAATTTCTTGGTAGGTATCAGGAGTCAGGATGCAAATATATCTACATATCGAAAATAAATTGAGCAGAGATTTCTGGCCGCATAATGAAATGTACAAAACACATTTTTGGTTTGGGTAAACATTTCCTTTTCGAGTGTAAGATACATCCATCAGGTCAAAAAGACGAAAAATGTTCCGTATAGGTACAGCCATAACATGAATTTCGAATGACTTCAGTAGGGAGCTTCACAAAACAAAACCTTTCATCCTTCCACTCCGCTAACACATTTATTCAATTTTAACCCAAAGTATATACCTACTGAACAAATTTAATCATATACCTAACTACTTATTAAAGAATTTTAAATGAAAAATAAAAATATATTGGCTGGAAAACTGACATTTGATGACACTTATACTTAAACCATGAGTTAGACACGACTTTCTCAGGATCGAAAGTTAGAGTCGACATTAGGGTTAACTCGAGGATAAATTGGTTAATGGTACTCATAATTTTTTAGTTTCGACTTTTTAAAGTCGAGTCTAAATTTGATTGTAGGTAAGGCATATTATGTCAGAAAGCCAAGCTGCTATCTTGGCACTAGATGCCTATGTTTTTAAATCTTTACAACTGTTTACAAACTTAATGAGCTAGTTAGAAGAAATAAGATTGCCCTCTGATGGGCAACTGGCCATTGTGGGGATAGAGCATAATGAAATGGCAGACTCCCTTGCAACAAAAGGGTGCATCAGCTAAATTGAAAGTCCAATTCAAAAAAAAGAGAAAAATTCAAGGAACAATATAGAAGAAAGAAATTAACAAACAGTGAGACTTTTAAACATAGAATTCAAAAAGAAAATATCAGCAAACTACGTAAACTAACTAAAAGTATACTGATTCCTCGACCTTATCATACCAAGATGCTTCCAAGTCTAAAAGCTCAGAAATTGGCCCCACGTTTGAGATAAAACTAGTATTTCATGCGGTCCTGATATAAGTACAATCGCACATACATCAGAGCCCGGATCTCCAAGGTCATGAAACTCTGGCTTATACCAATTATTACAAGTATTTTAGAAAATATATCAGACGATCCTTGTCCGTACTGTAACGAGTGGAAATAGAGATATCCTTTCTAAATTTGTGCTTTAATAATACTGGAGTAATAAAGTTAATATTTTATGGAAACATATATTTCAAATTTTTATTTAAAACCTCATTAAATCTGACTTGTAACGACTTAACAAATTTCAATTCGCACGTTAAATTTTCTTAACTTTATAACAATTGCTTGCAAAATTTTTTCTACACTTGTTGTTTTGTGGTACAGAAAGTGGGGAAATTTAGAATTTCCCTATTGTTAAGGTTTGCTTGTACAATTGTTAATTATTGAATTGACTAGCAGTTTTGTGGTACAGAAACCATTGTTAATTGTTAAAATTCGCCTGTTGTACAATACTTGTTGCTTTGTGGTATAGGCCCCTGGGCTCTCTTCTGTTAAACAATTGACTTTCATCATTGACTTTTGGTATGCAAAAGACGGAGATCCTATTGGGATATTTTTAGCAATTTCTGCCTAAGGAGAGAGTCACAAGGCTCAGATACGGTTTTGAACTCTATGAAAAACTTTGATATTCTTACTAATAAAGGACTGTTGTGGGAACAGCTCCGATAATGCAGACTGTCTAGACAGTATTCTAATCTTCAAATGTAATAACGTGCATTTGCTGTTTTTATACCATGTGCCGAACATTTCATAAATTTGGTAGGTGTTGAATGGGTGAAAAATATTGAAAGAATGTTTATATGTACCAAATAAAAATCAGATATCCCTCTCTAAGGCCTCTAGTTTAATTGATGATTCCACAACACGTTCCACTGAATTTCTATGAAATGCTTTGTTTAAATGTTTCGGTTTTGTTCTGTTTCTGGTTTTACGGATAAAATAGCTATAACTGAGACCTTTATAGAACAATAAATAACATTGGATAATATTTTTTGTGGCTCTTCTCTTTAATATCAGTAGCACACTGACTACCTTGGATATAAAGAAAATACTTAGAGAAAAATAATTCGTAGCACACTCCATCACTTTTTTGGAAGAACCATCAGCATCTGTCTGTTCATAGTTGAATTGCAAAGAAAATGCTCATTTAGGATCGTTGCTTCCTACAATCGACGCATTGGACGCTCCTTTAAAACGCGCTGTTATTAGCAAAACTTGTTACTTGTTTTCGGATCAATAATCGATGCGCTACATTTCATGGACAACCAGGTCAATGCTAACAAGTTCCTCCCCGTACTTAGCACTGCAGAGCTTGGAAACCTCCGACGCCAGGACGTACTTCTGCGCGAATGTGAGAAATTGAACTCGTGAGATCGTCTCTACAAACTGAGATCGTCTCTACAAACTTACACAAATATATCGAAAAAGCGTTATGTTTGGACTAAAGTCCATTTAGTTCAGATTTAAGCAGATATAATAGTTTGTTTGGACTCCTAAATATGATGCAATAGGTCGTACAAACTGACTGCACAAACCGGTATTACCTAGAAAACGGCCAAACGTTTAGGAACCTACTGCAGTTTGTAATCAAGGATATGAGATGTATCTTGAAATGGAATTTCGCAGATGGAAATATTTATCACGAGCCTTAGGCATGGTCATATAACAAGTTGCAATAAATATGAAGGTCCCGTACCATGTGGTGGGAATTTAATACAAGCACGCATTCCGAAAAGCCTCCGATCCTTCAAAGTGCAATAAAAGTCACAACTTATGTGATGTACACCCTTTTCAACATGAATTTCTGCAGACTTTTATTTTACCTTAAGGTAGGTATAATAATTATCTCGTTGAATGGGCAAACAGCCTCTATAATTCGCCGACTGCTGGAACGCCGAAGACACGCTATGCAAGTATTGTAGGTAGGTACTTGTAAACAACATTTTTACTCTTAGTTGCAACAACCAGTCTTTTTGGGGGGATTTTTGCAGAACAAGAGGTATGAGTGAAAACCCAAACAAAGTGGATAAAAATATTTAATTTATGATGAACGATGCCAATCAGTAGGTTCGTTAAATCTCCAAGATATAAATCACATATACATAAAAAACTTACTTAAATAAATGTTTGATGTTTTTTTTTAATTTAGTCAATTCATAATTGTCAATAAACATTGAATATTGTGAAAGTCATCAAATATAATTGTGTTGACTAAGAAACGCACAATTTCATAGTAATACCAGACAACCTTAAACTTTACTGCGACTGCGAGTAGTATAGTATCTTCTTTTTATAAGAAACCGAAAAAAAATCTCTCTACACAAACAAAAAAAAGAAAAAGAAATGAAGAAAAAAACTGGAAACTGATTTTACTTTCGCATGCAAAACAAATGTAGCGGCTGCGGCAGACATGCTACGGAAAGAGAGTAATGAAGAATATCTTCGACCACAACACCGAGATACACTTACACCAAGCGCAAGCAGCAGCAGTTTGAAAGCAAAAGTTAAAACGTTGAACTAAAAATCAACTGACTGTGAAGTATTTTCTCCTCTTCCTCTCGTCTTAGCCAAGGCCTTTGTCTTGTGGGCCTTGTGGCCTTTGTACAAATGCGTTGGTATTACCAATGCAGAAAATGATGTATACCTACGTTTATTTCAGAATATTAAAACTGAAAGTCTTTTCGAGCAGTTAGCAGTTATTAATGTAATTTAATTTCCCTTTCAGTCTTCTATTATCTTTTCGCACTCATAATCGTTTGCTGTAGAAAAAACATTTCAAATTATACTCGTTGAGAATAAAAGACAATAAAATGTATTTGCAAATTGTAAGGTGAGAATATAGTCTCCCAGCCGTGAAATTCCTGGCGTCAAATTGTCTGTCTATAATTTTACTTTGTTAAAAGGTGGGAACTTGTCAAAAAAGCAGTTGTCATTTTGGATGACAAACTCAATACCTATTTGTACAAATGACTGTTTGATTGGATGCAGCTTTTGTAAGGGGGAAGCGGGTGTCCCTAGCGCCGTGGTAACGTGGTCGCTAGTGAATGGTTTGGTTACGTGTTTAAATTTGAGCGAATACGAATAGAAAAATACATAAAAGCTTCAACGGACTTTGCGAACAAAAAACACATCTGGGAATTATAAGCGTACACTAAAAATCAATAACAATTCTCCAATAGTTATTAGAACGACACTTGTTTTTAATAACCTTACTAGCTGTGACCGCCCGGCTTTGCCCGTGCACAGAAATTGTATTGCTTATAGATCTTAGATAATAGATAATGTTCTTTCGTAAAATGCGAAAAAATGAGAATAAATCGATTTTCTGGAATTTTCTTTCTGCGTAAACCTGCAATACGAACAAAACAAAAAAAGAATCATGAAAATCGGCCCAGCGGTTATCGAGTTATAACGTCATCGAGATGTTTTTTGTATGGGCTGTGACACGCCCTTTTATCCAATTTTTACCAATCATACAGCAACACTCCTAAGCCAATACCTAAGATTATCTGCAAGTTTCAACTCAATCTATTCGGCGGCAATACCAAAGATGTGTGAAAGTTTGGTTAAAAACGGTAAATGCGTTAAGGCGTGAATCGACGACAAACATGTTAGGGCTCAATTTTTAATTATATATAGATTTTTAATTAATTGTAGAGTCACAAAATTGTCATGAGACACACCGCCATATTGAAGATAAACAGTTAAATTTTTACTTCTGCAAGAATTCCCCTTTATTTTGACATTTTAATTGTTAGGATTATTTGAGTCTTAAAGCCGCAAATGGCATTCATATACTCTAAAAATATCCGAAGAGAATGAAAAACGTTAACGAAAAACAGTGATCGTTTTCCTTTCGCACGAAACGATAATATATTTCGTTTTTGAGTTAGTTTTGAGTCTATGAAATAGTTAGTTTTTTGTTTGCTTTTATGCAAACGAAAATTTCTTTCGTTTTCCAAGTTATTCACCCTTATTCTACGTGTCGTTTATATTAAACGACAGCTGGCGTTTTTTGAGTCGAGTCGCTTTAGTGTCGTTTTAGTATTGGTATTCTATTCCTTGAACGCCGTCTCTCTCATTTACTTTACATTCCACATGAGTTCCACACCAACCGCTGAGTGATAATTGACAGGTAGACAGCAAGAATGTGTAGTTAGGTAATTATGTTTTGTGTTTTAAATTTGAAATGGACATACAAAAACCAAAAGTATTTCCAATTGTGGTAATATTATATACTAAAAAACAATAGCATTGCAATGATCATACCTTTGGAAAGCGAAAGCGTCGAAGAAGATGAGTCTGCAAAAAGAGAGCTGAGACATATAAGAAAAAAAATCAGGTCAAAATCCGATCCTTTGGATTTACCAGATTCAAAGTAAGTAGATACATATAAATACAAAATAATTTGAGGTAGAAAATAATGCCAATAATATTTCCAGATTCAAAATGTACTTTAGACTTCGCAAAGAAGCCTTTGTCTATTTGTTAAATGAAATGAAGGATAAACGTCCTGCCGCGGGGAGTTCTTTGTCAGTGCCAGTCATTTTAAAATTGGCTTCGACATTGCGTTTTCTTGGGGAAGGTGGCTACCAAAAGGATGTAGGGAATGATTTCCTTAGTAAAATCCTAACAGAAATGCTTACAGTTATCGAAGAAAATAATTACGCGCACAATGGATAAACATGCATTACCTACACGGAAGAAGGGAATTGTGCAAAAATTATGTTTTACCAAAAAGCTGGAATTTCATTTGATCGGGGTTGTTATTTTCCCCCTTAATCATAAGAGAATTATGAAATCACTGCATAAATATAAACAATTACCAAAACTCACATGAAAAACATGTGTTTTTCTTAAATTTGCCTTCTAGTCGTTTAAGAATTTGTAATCGACAATAATCGGCGTTTTAGGAGTCGTTTTGTGCAACTAAAACGACTGTCAGAATGCGAAAAACTGTGTTGACGTTTGTAGAACTTGTGTTCTACACTACTTAAACGACATAAAACACCTAGAAACACGCCACATGTAATACCGATTTCAAAAAACGCCATTTGTCGTTTAATATAAACGACATACGTAGAATAAGGGTGATTTGCTACAAAACGTTTGTGCTAACGAAATCGATTAAAAGTTCTCGTCATATAAGTATGTAGAATCGAACTCCTAAGGTGTACTGAAACTGAAGGAGTATGGAATTGAATGCATTCGTTCTCCCTATACACTTAACACAAGCTTTTCTGCTCTTCGTTGATGATTTGGCCATCCTTGAGTGCTGTCAAATTTTCCACCCTGAACTTGATGCTTCTTCCAAAGATTACCTAAGGTCAAAAGATTAGAGTACTGATTGAAAGAATAAGATCGCCAAATTTAGTTGCCTATATTGCTTCGTTGTATTGCGTAGGAGAATATAATATAATATTTGTTAAATCGCTTAAAACTATGGTTGTATCTTGTATGTACAGGGAATTCAAGTAGAAATGTATATGTGCTTGACGACAATTTTTAAGCATTTTTGACGACATTGTAACTTACCCTCTTAAGTTATGATGTTGTCTATGCGTATTAGTAGATTTACTACACCGCACAATAATATTTCGGGAAATTTTCAGAGTATTGCATGGATGCAACTTAAATAAGCGCAAAAGCATTTTTATAAGTTAATTGTTTTTTTATTTACTATTCACTTGATAAGAATATTTGTGGACTACTTCATTTTTGATATTAGCCGTTTTTTATTATCAGCTATGATCCATATAGATCATCGATTTACATGCACTTACAACAACAACATGTGGTCCTGCTTTTCATCGAGATCACGAAATATGATCTGAAAATTAATTCAACTATTTCTCGTTGTTGTTTCGTGGCGTTGTTTATTTCATTCACTAAAGGTTGGTGTCCCTGTAAATTATAGCCACACAGTAATGTTGCCAGACCAAAATGTGAACCACAATTAACAACACAAAAAATCAATTAGCATTTTTTCAAATTCGAATACTCCGACTACGCCGACTTTGGAAACAAAACATCTTTGTTTCGCTATATAGCACAGAAATATAAATGGAAATATTAGCAGTACAATACGGTTAATTATAATGCATATTTGAACTTAACATTTGAACATAGTTTCCCCAAAAAAAATATTCAATGCTAAATGTATGCAGATTTGTATCCATATGGTAATACCCCGACATAACAAGCGAAATGTCAAACTCAAATATGAGCAAGTGCAATGGAGAAATCATCGCATTGTGACGTCACATTGTACCGTGTGGCTGCAAGATGGCTGGTGGCAATACGAAATTTGTCATAATTGTTATTGGATTTTATATTTTATAACGGCTATTGTGCACCTCTAACCCAAGATGTTATGTTATGGTCATTTGGTCTGTGGATACAGCAGACAATACAATTTATTTGTAACTAGCTGTACCCGCCCGGCTTTGCCCGTGCACAGGAATTGTATTGCTTATAGGACTTAGATAATAATGTTCTTTCGTAAAGTGCGAGAAATGAGAATAAATCGATTTGGTGGAATTTTCTTTCTGCCTATACCTGAAATACAGCAATACGAACAAAATATAAAAAGAATGATGAAAATCGGCCCAGCGGATATCGAGATATAACGTCATCGAATTTCACCCCATAGAAGGTGTTTTTTGTATAGGAGGTAAGATTTTGAATGTTTTTTTATGTATGGGAGGTGCCACCCCCCTTTGTCCGATTTTGACCAATGTTCGCAGGAGCACTCCACGACCAATAACTAAGATTATCTGTAATTTTGAGCTCAATCTATTTGGTGGTTTTAGAGATATTAGATGTTGAATGTTTTTTGTATGGGCGGTGCCACGCCCCTTTGTCCAATTTTGACGAAACTTCACAGAATAGCCTTAGTACAGAAAACAAAGATTTTCTCAAAATTTGAGCTCAATCGGTTTTGTTGTTTTCGAGATATACTACGATTTTTTTATGGGCGGTGCCACGCCCCTTTGTCCAATTTTTTTTACATACAAACCTGCTACAAAAGAATACCTTTCCAGAAAAAAAAGAATCATCAAATTCGGTGTAGCCAAACTCGAGTTATAAACGGACAAACATATTTTCAACTTTCTTTTATATATATAGAAGATAGAAGATAGATTATGCAAATTCCGATTTTTTTAGAGCAATTTATATTTACATTCTTTCATTAAATACACAAATAGTTGGCAGGACAGGTCCGCATAGGGTTGTTTACTCGATTCATTCCTAATGTGAGAAAGTTGAACATAAATCTATTTCTGCGAGAATTCTTCCTCTTAGTTATTACTCAACCTGATTTCGATTTAGCAGGTTTACGTTAAGCTCATAATATAAAAGACTTTTGTTAATTGAGATGACTTTTTCATTTTCATTATAACAAATTAAAAAAAACTATTGTTAGTGAAAATTGTTTACTTAATTTACCATTTTCTGTACTCAGTAAGCCATGACTTTGTTTATTATCTGGTAACACACGCTCTTCAATGGCATCATAGACCATAAACTGAATAGTCGTTTGATTTTATGATTTCATTCGCGGGTGCCGTTAGGCATTGTATTGTATACAACACAAATCAAAATTACACTTTTTCCAACGGTTTTGTTTTAATCCGGTAAAATATGGAAGATTTATCTGAGAAAAGCTTTAATTTCAAAAAACATAAATACTAAACGATCGCGCTCCGATGACATGACATGATTTGGGCGCTTTTTATAATGGCTTTCAAAAGCATTTTGCTACACGTTTTTTTAGTTTTCACGTCACTGCAAATACGAAAGACAAATTTGCTCAAGTTACTGTTCCATTTTGAAGTTATGCTTTCGCAGGTAACATAATGTAGAAAAATAGTTAGTAGTACTCTTACTAATTGATTTAACCACAATTAAAAGATATGGCACAACCTGAGTCAAACTGTGTTAGCCCCTTTTTGATTACCACAACAACTCTAAACATGGATGCAAAAGTGATAAAGCAAGCATTGTATTCATTTGCTTTAAAAGTGTCTCAATGATCGATACTTTTTTCGACTATACTTCTTCTCCTTATCAATGACCTGCTTAGATTGACAAGCAATAATATTTAAAGTCTTGCTAACCACATCATTGTTAAGTTACCGTTGCACATGTCAAAAATCGTGTCAATTTTTGACATGCTTAAGTTAATATGACAGATTCTGTCCTAAAATTGCATGTAGTCAATATCAAACGTCATTTTGACGCCAGCATGTCAACAATTGACCGGATTTTTGACATGTGTAATAATAGCTTTACATCTTCCGCATACCAAAATGGAGGACCATTCCATCCATAGTTGGAGCTTCCTTCTTTTAATACTTTCAATTTAACGTAACTGTAAATTCGGCTGAATATATTTATAAGTATCTGAGCGGGAGTTATGTAACTGCTTTGTATAGCTACCATTAGCAAGAAAGAGCATAGAAACAGAAGAGCAGCTTCATAAGGAAATATCACAACAATAGCTGCGTCATAACTACGGCCAGATCTATTGAGAATTTGATAACGTTGACATCATAAAATAATTACCATAAACAACGATCTAAAACAAAGACAGGCAGTGCTGCCGTCGCGAAAACCCAGTTTTTGGTTCGGCGTGAAAAGGGTATTGAATAAAACAAGTTATTTTCCTTGGCTCGACTCGCATGAATTTTGGTAACGTAACTCTCGCATGTTGATGCTTTGACAAGCTTTAACATGAAATATTACCCTTTATACAAATATTATGAGTAGGTACTTTGACTCCAATAAATTTTATCCTGATTTGACAGTTTTAGTTTTAATAGCCCATCCGGTATGGCCGCCGCACGATCATTGCATATAAATGTGTTGAAAAGAACGGAAATTCGTATGTACAAAACAAATGTAGGTATTTTTTACTTAAATAATAAATGCGAAATTAGAAATCGGTTTTCTACATTAGCTACACTGATTTTTTGTCTGCTAGAGAGTAGGTTAAAATCGACACGACACGATTATAAACAAATGATTAAAACAAACCGAATTCGTTATGTATATTTTGATACATGTGTTAAGCTTGACCAACGCATTTTAGATTTATGACAATCATTTGTTTAATGCGAGTTGATCGGTAACTGCTAATGAATGTCACTCACGTGTTACTGAGTGACAAAATTACAATAAGACGGAACCTGAATGCCGGTCAATAAGTCATAATTGGGAAAAAGCGAGGTAAATTGTGTTAGCACAAGATTTCAGGAAGAATTTTCTGATTCTGCTCTTAAAGTTGGGAAGAGTTGTTTTTTCTACGGAAACATTCCCAATTGTGGTGGATAGCATTAGTTGGTATCACGTTAGCTGAACATTAACTGCGGGTACTAATTAAATGCATCGCCGTCCCTCATGAAAGGTAGTTTTTTTCTAAACTAGATATCAAATAGCTTGGAGTTATGATTGCTTCAAGGCTTTCATTTGAAGAACATTTGGAGTATGTAAGCAGCAACGTCTGACAAACATCCGTGAGTATATTTGACCTGGAAAAGCTTATCGGTTCTTCCGTTCGAACTAGGCATAAAATTGTAGGTCCCTTCCATTCGGCCAAAAATTTGGAAATTCTCACAATAGTTGTAAGAAGCTAGGCCTAGGGTGGCTATACGGACCTGTTGCTATATACTATTTATTTATAATCAGCATCTCGTGCGGGTGGCTCAGTTGCACTCAATACCCAATGTGGTAAGGCCAAGCAGTAAACCGACTAGTTATATGCATTAGAAGTTAGCAGCGCTTTCCGCACAATGTCGGAGCACACCGCCATTACTGCGTATTCGCAGTAATGTTACAGATCAATAAGTGGTAAAAGAGCTGCAGAAAACGTTCTTAGGGAAAAGACAAGAGAGGTGGATAGCGGACACAGCTGAAAGAAGCACAAATCTGGTGGAATGGCAACAAAGTTGGAGCATTATGTCTAAGGGCAATTGAACTTCCCTTTCGATTATAGATACTTGGATAAACCGGAACTATGGTAAAGTTAACTATGAAGAGAACTGCTGACGTACCCTATAAAAGAACACTTGCAAAACAAGAGTGACGCTATCGTCGTTCCAGTACAATCCTAGCTCCTATGGAATTGGATTAATAGGGCCTTTGTGGCAGTGTACCTACATAGTTAAAGAAAAAAGTATTTTACCGTTACGTCGCGCGTAAGGGCAGGTCCATAGTGAACCAGCTTTTCGCTTCTCGCTTTATCGCTTTCCAGCCGCTGGTGCTGGTTCGCAGTGAATCCGTTTTCATTTAGGATATCCTAGGGCTCCTCCAAATCAGGGTTGCCCACTTCGTAGGCTATAACTTTATATGGAGTAAAAATATACCCACCCTCTTAACGATACAATTTTTTTAAAGTTTCGCACTGAAGCATTCGTTAAATGACATAGGTATGGTCAAACTGCATAAGTAAAAAAACCATTCAACATTATGCTACTTCGAGGTCAATACTGAATTGCTTTACCGAAGTGTATGTGGGTACAGGAATTAAAAGAAAGTTAAAAAGCGTTAGCGTTTCTGTCGGATAATATACCCATTCAATGCTTCTATATTTGACACGTCGAGGCCTTCCTTAAACTATTAAATACATATACATATATAATACGAATGTTCACACCGCTGCCCTATCTAATTGAATCAGCAATATACATACATACTGGCTCTGACCATAGAAAAACGAATAATAGAAGAGAGTCTACACCAAAAATAGCGTTTTTACTTGGTAGTACTAAGGGGCCAGTATTCTGAGTCTAACTGCTCCAGGAATTGTTTGATTAAGCCCCAGCTTTATTCCTTCTCTTTCTCGGGAACATCTCAGATTTGTGAATACCCGCGCGTATGTATTATGATATGATGCATCATTTACATCTGAAAGCCCGCCAGTCTTGCTATGAAAAAAACTTTGTTAATCGACTTAAAATCATTATCGTGTTTCCTTCAACTTAAACTGGAACCGAAAATAATTTAAAGGTGCGTAATATGGACTTTACAAGTTTTCAGAGGTCGTTTTTGACAGTCGTGTGCAAAATTAATGATTTTCGTTGTAAATTTATTTAATACAAAAAATTGCTTTTATTGTAAAATGTTAAAAGTGTTCAGAATTACGTAATAGTTCATTGCTTTGACACCATCTTTATTGATATTCGACTTAAGTCGTAGAAAGGTTGTGAAGGGCTTGACCTTGGGTTCAACATTAATCATGTTTCAATTGAATTTTGTTTTTTTTTTTTTTTTGGAAATACATATACGTTTTCATTTATAATATAGCTACTTGTGATGCAACAAGCATTTTTTATGTAATTATCACACCACTTTGTGATTCAGCACTTGGTAAATTATGTATGCGTATATGAATCATACATAGCTTGCGCTTAAGCCGATACAAGTACAAGGCTGTAGAAATCGATTAGAAATCGACAATGGACATGAGATTTGTTGGCTGAGACTGATGCCACCTACATTGGAAATTAAAATCATTAGTGAAATAGTTCCATTGCAAGTGCGATCGTTTCGATTGACTGTTGAAAACTTGGTTTAAACCAGTACCAAAGTGATGCCACCATATCCTCGTCATGGGCATACATAACGCCTGGTGTTATAACACGACATTGACGAACCATGCAAATGAAATAAGAACAACGTTCGGATATGCAGTATGCACGTGAATTCTTAATACACGTGCTGCCAGCCACACAAAGGCATACAAAGCTGACATTATCCCAACCCTGAAGACTATTTCACACATGAAGAACTTTTAATTATGAAAGTTAAAGAAAATAGTGCGATTTATGATGATTCAGCTGGTGTGAAAATTGATTGTAATTGATTCAAATTTGTTTAGTGTGAAGGGGACCTAAGCAAACGACAGGTGTCAAAGCACTACCTAGTAGCTGGCAGGTACGCTTTGTTAGTTCAGCAACGAGAAAATACTGGGAGAACATTTTAAATCGTAAAACCGAGTTTCCCTCAATCTCTCAACAAGTCCAAACAGTCCATTGGCAACATTGCCAGGAAGCCAACTCATGGTTTGATGACTCGGTTGGGTCGATAGAAAGATGTTATCTATAGAAATGAGGTTCAAAGAGGGCATATTATCAAGGTTCTAAAGCCTTAACAGAAGCTTGCAGAATAGTCGTTGCAAAGAATTTGAAAGGACCACGAACGGCGGTGATGATCTACACTCCGAAATTCAACATTAATGGTGAATTTAAATGTTCCTTTGATAGCGTATAATAGAGATTACCTTTACGGACCATGTCTAGTTTTCGCAGCCCTACCGAACTCAAATCGGAAGATCCGTGGTAGAGCTGAGTCTCAACCAATACGCCTTTCCAGTTAGCTCAATCATTGGCGAACTGCTTCCAGTTAAGCACTCCAAATTGGTTGATATCCCCTTCCCCTTATGCGCCCACCAAAGGCGAGGTCTTTCTCTACTGCGTTGTCCCTCAAGGTTGGAGTCGAACACTGATATGTCCTAGACATCTAGACGACAAATTCGGTCAGGTCAATGTCACTGTAAAGCTCGTATAGTCTACTGTTGAATCTCCTTCTTCAAATCCCGTCAGCGCAAGGTTAGGTTAGGTTAGTTTCAACCTAATCTCATAGCGTGCTTCCTTAGAATACAGTGCCCGGATATTATCCCTAATGCCATTCGTAGCTTTGAGATTTTTTCCGATCTAGCTTAGGCCACGGTCCACAGAGCCTTTGAGACCCTGTGAGCTACTATATCCGAACATCTTTGGTCTGCCTTTTTTTTATTTTTCTCGAGAACCCGTCAACGCAAACTAGATCGCAAATCACTCGAAGAATTTTGCTTTTATCCGAATATATCCGAACGACCAAGGATACAGATATCTTTCGCCTTTCGTTTTTCAGTCAGAGCAAGAGTTATTAGTATTTTTAGTTTTAAACTTAACATTTTTCAATATATGCGATCACATTTTATTTCGTTATTTAAATAAGCATAGATAAATCATATTAGGCGATTTTTTACCCCTAATATGTATCTACCTACAACATAGATTGTGGGGGAAAATAAAAAACGCTTACTATCTACTTTTGCTATTCTTTTCTTTAATTATGCGCCAGTTTCCGAGTTTCCCAAAGAAAGATCAGAAAAAATATGAGAATTCCATTTTTAATATTGTTTTAATTAATATTGAAATGTAATCAAAAGAGTACAAAAAGAGAGTAAAAAAACTGGAACGAATCAATGGATTCTGGAACTGGAACGAAAAGATTTGGTTGTTCTACGAAGCTTGTTTTCGGGCAAATAGAAGTTTCTAAGAAGTTTTGAGAACCGCAAAAGAAATGAGATTGGACGCAAAACTACTCAAAAGTAGTTACCGGACAAGTAGAGCCAATCCATTTTTGATGTCCATAAAAATTAGAGAGATTGTTGCACCTAAACTCCATCAACAACTCACGGTCAGGGCCTAACACTGTGTCGTATGTCAAAACCATTTCAATTTTGGAAAAGAGTTGGAAGAGAGAGTGTCAAATCCATGTTTAATTTACATATTTGGATCCGATGGAAAATATTCCAGTCATTTTAGCATAAAATGGGGTCAAACGGGATATCGCTAATTTGACTGGACTAAAAATGAATGTAAGGCGTCCTCCAAACAAAGAATTGCAGAAACAGCACACGCTTCAGACGATAAAGCATGGAGGAGTGAAAGTAATGGTCTGCGGTACATTCTCTTGGTTTGATGTGGATTATATTAGAGAAAATCGTTTGTTTTTGGTTCATACATGCCATCACCAACATATGATTTACCACCACAACGATCCTTAGCATACTCCGCTGAGAGTTAAGCAATAGCTTACAGATAACAAAATAAGAGCATTAAAAGTAAAAAAAAAAAACAAAAAACGCTGATGAGGGAAACACAAATTACGTCTTAAGGTTTTTTCCACTGCGCCACCTTTCGCGAACATCGCAGACACTCATTTGTCCTGAAACAGCTTCTCAAATCAGCCGTTTGCAGGCATTCGGCATAAAATTGTAGGTCCCTTCCCTTCGTCCCAAAAATAAAAACTCACAAAACCAATGGTTGTGAGAAGCTAGTCAATGGCAGGGCCGGACCAACCATATGTGCAAGATGTGCAAATGCACAGGGCGCCAAGTTCTGGGGGCGCATTTCTAGGAGTAAGGCTTACTGTCCACGTAGTTGCGCTTCATACGCACGCTTTTGTCATTTGGATCTTGTTGTACGCTTGCTTGCAGCTTGCATGTAAACAAACGAAGCTACCTACTGCCATTTGCATTTTAAACAAAAAGCTTGTTCAAAAAAGCCCAAAATAACAACATCCATTCCACCTGCACCTGTGCTGAATTATTTCTTGCACATTAACTCACATTACTGCAATGTTGGAACTTCAAGGAGAATCTAACTCAAAATATCGCAAAATAAAAAATCCCACTAGACCTATGCAAGTTCAATTCTTACCTACCTAATTTCAAAATATTCCACCCTGTTCGTGTAGGTATATTTCTTGAACATCCACTTACATTTTACAAAAGAAACTAGTTCAAAAATCTCAAAACAAAAAAGTTACACCCCGTATATGTGCAGGTTTTATTTCTTGCACAGTCGCTCGCAAAATTTTCATAGGAAAATATGGCAAACAAAAAAATTCATTCCTACGGAATTGTTTGTGTTTAACGTTCAGGTTTTTGATTCTGCACATATGGGGATGGGATTCATGGGAATATGGGATTTCTCATATACGAAAAAAAAAAGAGAATCTCTTTGTAAGAGAAGTTTGTTAGAGAATCTATTTCTAAGAGAAACTTGTCACTTTTTTTCGTAGATGAGAATGGCGTTGCCATTGTGACTGCTTTCCAGTCAGATCTGACTGGATTGATTTCATTTCATTTCATTTCATTTCATTTATTGCTTTTAATGGTTTGTACATTAAGATATAATCTTTTATAGTACTTAGTGATTGTACATTAGAAAAATTTAAAATAATGTCTTAAATCTAGTTTACATCAAGTATCTTAATCTAAGAGGTGAGACATGGATGGAGAATCTGAGTTGAGAAAGGAAGGGGATAAAAGGTTGAGATTTAGTGGGATGAGTTGGAGTTGGAAAAATGTTGTAGTATTGCACTTTTAAAATTGGACGGATTAGAAATATTTTTAATTTGAGAGGGTAAAGAGTTCCACAGTCGAACAGTATGGATGAAAAATAAACGTGAGGAATTAAGGTAATTACATCGAGATGGAATGAGGCCGATAGTTCTAGAGGATCGAGTGAAATTAAGTCTGTTATACAAGTAAGACGGACATTGAGTATTTATGATTTTATGTAAAAATATACAATTCCTGGCGTTGATATATTCTTGCAGGGTGCAACCAATTAAACCCCTGGCAAACTCAGAAATATGGTCGTATCTACGAATGCCATAAATATAACGCACTGCATCGTTATAGGCAACTTGAAGTTTACGCTTGGATAGTGAGTCAAGACTGCTGTAGACCACCTCAGCATATGTTATGAGTGGTAAGATCAATGCCAATACCAGCTTTCGTCGAGTTTCCTGTGGAGTAAAATAAGCACTGATCCACAATTTGCGCAGACATCCATAGATACGACCGATGATCACGTTAGTATGATTATAACCAGATAAGTTCCGGTTAATTGTATAGCCAAGACTAGTGACTGACTCAACCGCTTTAATTTTATTGTTGTTTAGTTGTATTTCAGGTAGGAGACACAAATTAAAATTATTTTTTGATATAGGAATTATCTGGGATTTTAGTGGATTTAGTAGTAGACCATTAGCTACTGACCAAGTGTGAATATGACTTAACTCCTCGTTAATGAGAAGGACAAGTTCATTTAGGTTGCTGAGTGGTTTAGCTAAGCGTAGTTGGACATCATCTGCATATAGGTGTACCGAAGCATATTTACACACTGAAGGATGGTAATTTATGAACATGCAGAAGAGTATCGGCCCTAATATTGACCCTTGAGGCACTCCCTGCTTAATTTCTTTTAAATATGAAAAGCGTTCACCTGATATAACCCTTTGCGATCTGCCAGAAAGAAAACTATTTATCAATTTCACAGTCCTTTCGCTGAAACCAAAGTTATTCTTCAGTTTCCAACACAGGATTTCATGATTTGATATGCATAGCTGGAAGATTTTTTAAGATCCAGCCAGTTGGTTTTTTAGCTGTATACGAATTTTGTTTGACTGTTTTTAAATGTTTCGAGTAATTTCATTTTTATCAGTGTATATTTTTAAATTCAAAGTGGCAAATGGCAATAGAAAAAAATAAAAAGAAGAACAAAATTGCTTTAATTTCAAACAGATTTTTGATACTGAAAAGTTATCAGCTGTTGTGTGAGGTGTGAGGTTCAAATTTCCTATAAGTTTTGTGAGATGACTTCTTTTTACGTTGGTATTAAAAATGGTACATGTCAATAAAGTAGTTCGGTTACCTCCCACTCCCATGCAAAGCCAATATTAGATACCTCAATACAAAAAACCCATTGAAAGTCTACTTCCTGGGTAATGTGGAAAAGACTTATGCATGTGTGCAAATATGAAAAAAGGGCGCTTTCTGTAAATCTTGCACAGGGCGCTGGTTTGGTTGGGGCCGGCCCTGTCAATGGTGCCTATACGGACCAGTTGCGCCAAATATTTATTTATTTATAAGATGCCGGATTTTAGTGGAAAGTCTTTAGAGAAGATTGACTGCTGTTTTTTTAAAAATAAAGGCTATTCCACTAAATACACTATGTAGGTAATTTTTTATAAGTTTTGGAAACTGGAACTTTAAATCTTTTTGTGTTAATTTAAAAAATGGTTAAGAGTGGTTCTAGACTGATGTAAAAAGTAAGAACCATTTAAAATTAATTTAGCCTTTAATATTGTTAAGATCGTGTAATTTCCAGCACAATAAAAGACAAAATTCCCAGAAGAAGTTGGAAAAACATCAACGAAACGTGTCGGGAGAAGAATAAAATAGTTTTATTTTGATTCGGAAACCATCGACCAGTAAGCTCAAACATATAACTACTTTAATTTTAAAGTTTTTGTTATTCTGTGGCAAACTCGAAAATGAATTAAAAATGTTTTTGAAATTTAAATGTTTTATAAAATGGTAAAGCTTACATCACATACCTACATGTTACTTATTTCTTCAATTTAATAAAATAAACAAAAAAATTCGGAAAATAGTAATTGCATTTTCCATAACTACGAAAAATGGGATACGTATACGGACAACGAGGTGCTCCGCGAGGAATTTCTCTCCAGAAAAGCGCTCTACTACCAAAAAAGATTGGGAACCGCTAGTTTAAACGTGGTTGTAACTACAGAGCAAGTAATTTTGTCTTTATATTTACATACAGCAATACTGCATTGAAGATCAATTGATTGACATAAATATTCCATGGCCAGTTAGTCCATGGGATTTTTGCGATAAAAGTTTCGTATGTATTACAAAATCATTCGAAAACTTTCAAATTTATTCATTTACAACGAAATATTGTTTTACATGTTTTTTTTTTTTTGCCACGAATATCTTCTTTTATCTAATGATTTCATTATACCTACACGTGTAGGAATAAGTTTGTTTAATAGTTGTTATATCATGACTATATTATGTTAAATTTACAAGTTAAATTTTAAATGAATATCTACCTATAATAATAATAATTAACCAACAAATTTATGCAACCGATTGGTTACTTTTGTCTTCTTCTCTTCTCCTTCATCACAGTATACTAAACAACACAAAAACGTGTTTTCTCGAATTGGGTCAGTACCTAAACAGGTGCAAGCATCGGATTGGAAATAAAACGAAAGTGATGAAGATGAAAGTATGTATAGTCGTAAATGAAGATTGAGAGATAATGGAATGTTAGTGCTCGAACAAATGTACGATAAATGCGCGACAATGTGTATACTTTACTGAGAAAGTTTAGCTAGAAGTGAAAATCCAAATCAACCAAATTGAAAAGCTGTCATGCCTGCCGTAGTAGGATAGACTATCAATAATGTATTAATATTAATTTGTTCTCGGTTCGATTTGATAATCAAAATCATTCACATTTGCATATAACTATAATGTGAACAGGTTTTCTTTCATTCATGATTTTGTAAAAAAAAATATGTTAAACGAATTCCCTTTCCTTTCTATGCACACTGAGCTTAATGATCTATATTTGAATCTGACCCGCCAAGCGTACACAGTAGGTATTGTCCGCGGTATAGCAGTACGATTTGTATAATGCATACCCTCTAACAGGAAGGTATATAATATACATTGCCATTTTATATTTGTAACGCCAATAAAGAGTCACCGGAAACCCCTTAAATTATATACTATATTCAGTTTCAGGATCAAATTATGAATCCGACAGCCATGTCTGTTGAAAACACGATAGCATCCAAACGAATCTACCTAGACGGATGCAATTTTGTGAGACTACTTAATTTGATTGTCGTCAGGTTGGTATTGAAAATGGGTGCCGTGAAATATCTAACGCCGAGCGATAAGCCCGATACCGATAAGCGATAAGCCCGAATTTCAAATTCGGCTTTATTTCCCATTATGAAAGGGAATTAAGGCCGAATTTTAAGATTCGGCCTTACTTCGCTTTTAAATGCGAAACAAATTCGAAGAACCCCCAACCTCGCACCCACTCCAAATCCAAACAGTAAACCCAAGTATGGGGTTGCAGGGGGCCAGCTTGCCTTTTGATTTCTTGCGATATGAGAAACAGATTGGTATGAAAATGGTATCAGAAGGCGGAAAAATAATGTAGCTTTTGTTGTCTTCTCGAATGCATGTAGTTCAGTTTGTAAAAATTCTTCCACATACTTGGATTCATACTCACATGCAATTTATGGAAAAACAAAATGCATCTGTCATTTTTCATAGTTACTATTACAAAAGCGTTTTTTACTACAAAAGTACCTAAAAGAACAGGCATATAGTGTAGCTCACAAACCAGTAAGAATAGACCGTCGACTCCTCCCACATAACGGACTTTGCCTACAAGCTGCCGCAGAGTGGGGAAAATGCGGAAATAAATGCTAAAAATGAAATTCGTAATATTGATTTTTTTGATTTTTTTTTTAAAGATATATATCTGTTCTATGTTTTACCAAAATTTGAGAAATTTTTGTCAAAGAATTTTTGAGATACATCGCACCAAAGTTGCCCTTTCTTTTAGTTTTAGATTTCATGTATTTTCTTGCAATAACTCTTTGACAAGAAAAGTAGCATTTTTATAACCGTTTGCTAAAACTTAATTTCTTTAATGAATAATATCTATCTTCAGCTTCCAAAAAAAAAAAAAATATATATATATAATGTAATGTATATAAAATATAAGGGTTAGTACCAAGTGCCCCAAAATTAATACTTTACTGTTCTTTCCCTTGAGCTACAGTTTTAGCTGCACTAAGCTCCGTCTAGTGGTTACATTTATTAGAAAGCTACAGTATTCAGCTAACTGTTTTTGAAAGAATTGGAGCCCCATTGATCCCACTTTGAACGTAGTGAATAAATTAGTCTCGCTGGTTTAGACTAAAAAAAACACGGTTTTGACCTTGGTAATGTTACAAAAGTAAGAATTTCTTTTCTAATAATAATTGGAAAGAACTAAACCAGGACTTTATTTTAAGAAGAAATATAGGGCTTTCAGTTAAATGCAAAATAATCCGCTGAGGGAGGACTGAGATATTCAATTTTTAGTTCAACCTCATTTTTCCTACCTCCAATTTTTTTTTTTTTTTTTTTTTAAACAAATTTTTTTCCAAATGTGTGTTTGCCCGATCCAAATAGGTGTGCAAAATTTCATTGCTCTAAGTTTATTAGTTCAGATTTCATAGATTTTTTTCCGCTCCCCCATACAAAGCGCCACACTGTGTGCCGGCGGGCCCAGGATTTTTCATGCATTGGTGCTGTACAAAATTAAAGGAGCGCCATTAACGCACGCATACTTGAAAAATCCTAGGCCCATGGTATATCATGTAAAATCATTGCCGCCATTAATTTTGACATTTACACGTATTCACAGACATGGAAATTTTTTCCGGTGGGAATCGGGTAGGTGGTAGGTGCACGGGAAGTCGGCGGTCTATTCTTACTAGTTTGTGGTGTAGGTGCACAGCTGATGAAGCTGTCAAGTAGCATTCAAATACAATAGGTCTATTTCTTTACTTTTAAATCTTATTCTTACTAATTCTTACGAGTTTTTACTCAATGCCGTTCCTTAACTTGAAAATTTCGTAAAAGGAAGCGGCTTCGAGAGACTAAGATATTTAGGCCTATTCGGCAAAATCGTTTATTCTGTTATGATTTTCTGTTATGAATCATAAAAGATCTCGACCATAAAAGATATTTTATAAATCGTATTCAGGGTTTCGAACTTTTATGAAACACTGTTACGGAACTTCGAAACTTGATAATCTGTTACGAAGCTGTCAAAACAAACCGCAGACTTTTTTTTATGCATAGACGGTAGGCACCTGATCAAATTTGTGCAAAAAACATATTAAACTGCAGTCGGAAAAGAGTATGTTTTGAATTATTACAAACTAGGGATGCTACGGAGCTTCGACTCCGAATCCGATATGTCGGAACCTCCGGTTTAAATTGCACCTCCGAATCCGTCTTCGGTTCCGATATAATCACATCGGAAGTTTTTCGGAACACTATCGGTGACGGCCAATGAACATGAACGACAAAGACTTATCGAGTTGCGACATTTTACAATACGACTAGTCTTTTCACTCATTTATTTGTTTATTGTTTTACATGAGTAGCCGAGATTTGCTTTGAAGAACATTAGTTCTTGGGTTTGTTGGTTTAGTAAACAGATAACTTGCCGTTTATTAACAAGACTTTATTAACTATGAAGCCTAAAACAATTAAGTGAAGTATGAAATTATTTCAGTGAAATTGAAGCCAGGTTTTGTCCGACAATTTTTGTCAGCTCCACCAGGGACCGTTCCGAGCGAACAACAACAACAACTTGGGTTTTCTAATAAACCGCCACACCTACCTACCTACCCTACGGAACAGATTAAATGGCGATAAAGCAGCGCTAAGTTGCTGTTTATAAAAGATAATTTATCCATTTTGAAGTGACAATACCATTTTGTATTTTTTATGTTAATTTTCTATTGATTTCTCCAATTTTTATATTTTAAACTTGTGCGACGCCCACCTCCGACTCCGATTCAACTCCGACTCCGCGGAGGTCAGTATGAGGCTTCCGATTCCGACTCCGACTCCGGTAAAACCACCTCCGTAACATCCCTATTACAAACTAAATAATTGTGTAATAAATACTGGAACATCTTTTTAGGAAAGAGACAACAAAAAACCATGACAGATCAAAAAGAAATATATTGCTCTTACTTGGGGCAAAGAAAACAATTAGAAAACACTATTTAAGTCAGTATACTGACTGAATCAATCTCGATGCACTGGGTACGATAAACCAAAAATGTGGTTGCTTCCTATTGATGCCTGATATGAACCGTATCCGTAAAAATGTAGTGTCGCGAGGAACTTGAAATAAATATCCAACTGCATCGTCATCATTAGAAATACAATTCACCTGGGGGCTTATTCCCAAATGCGCGGCGGATCGCTTTTCATGGTGGATTGGTATTTTTGTATTTCCAAAAAGCGATTCGATCCATTCAAAAGCGATAGCTATTTAGGTGACGGATTGCTGGCGGATTTATTGTGGATAAAAATAAACTAAATTCTTGTGACGAATGGATCAAATCGCTTTTGGAAATACAAAAATACCAATCCGCCATGAAAAGCGATCCGCCGCGCATTTGGGAATAAGCCCCCTGTATTTTAAATGAAAAGGTTGTATTTTGTATTTTGTAAATTGTTCCAATTTGTTCATTAGAACTCTGGAATACACCTTATCCAATCTAAAGAACTGAATAAAACGAAAATCAGGAAGATCAAATGGATTACTATTTAATCTTAGTTCCAGCAAAAGTGATCGGTGTCTTCGTCAGAGGAAAGATTATGAACGTGGTCTAACCATCTCATACTGGGTTTACCTAGAGGATGCCTGCCTGATGGTACGGATTCCATAGCACGTTGTGGAATCCTGGTTGGGGACATGCGTTTAACATGACCAAACCACCGAAGCATGAACCGCTCCGTCCGGAGAAGTAGCCGCTCGACATTGAGTCCCTCCCGTATTCTGGTATTTCTAATGCGATCTCTAATCATTTGTGTTTTGATTTTCTGCTATGTGAGAAACAAATTGGTATCAAAAGGCGGCAAAATAAAGTAACTTTTACCATTTCTGGAATGCTTGTAGTCCAGTCGGTACAAACTCTTCTACATACTTAAATTCATTCATCATTCAAAATAAAATGCATCCATGTATTATCATATAGTCCTTCCCAACTTAAGTGAAAATTTCTTGAGCAGGTCTCTTCACATCAGGTATATTGTTCTTTTTGCGACAACAAAAAAAGTTTTTCAACCAGAACTACAGCTAAAAAATATGTGCGCATTTCAAACAACAAACATACCCCTGTTTTCGAAGATATCTCACCCGATCGACGTCGACGATCGAGGCATGACTGAAGTCCACAGAGGATCGTCGTTGGCGAATGCCAAAAATACATATTTACCTTAGGGGTGGGTAAGGGAAATTTGCTGGATGCTACACACTTCTCAAATATGTATTAATTAATGTAAATTACAGTTTTGAGAAACTTCCTTATAACAGTGATAAAACCCACTATTAAAAAGGTTGACACATAATTTAATTGGAATTCCTTTTCGTATACATTGTGCATAGACACACGGGTCTATTTTTCATGACTTCTTTATTACGTTGATTATAATGTTTCACTTCGTGAATGAAACTTACTCGATGACAGTTAAAACACGTATATCAAAAATAAAACAATTCAGTTTTCCAATACCGCTGCATAATAACATTGCTTTGCCAAAAAAATAAAGTAGAGAAAAGCATTAACAATTTTATGTGATTAAAAATACCTTAAGAGAAAAATATCACCTGCGCATGTTGGGTACTTTAAACTTTGGGATGAGCATGGGATATACAAACATAATTATTATAAAAGTAGATCAATTTTATCCCTAAAGAAGTGGTTCCCTAAGGCCAGCCGCACACAATACGAATTTGTATCGTACTTAAAGGTATGAATACTTGTCGTACGGATTGAGTTCGCACACTGAATCCGTTAAATAGCCAGTGTCCTGGTGATATCGCTGTTGTGTGTGATGAATAATCTATATCTCAAGATCATTTTCTTCCAATTCGGATATTGCGGCGGCCTCGTCGCTATCGTAGAACCGAATAGGTGCACGTAATATATTTAAAAAAGATGAATTAAGTGAATTTCGTCATATTACGGAAGACTTACTATAAATAATGGCCCAAAAAAATAAAGCTTCAGATTAAAAGTACGAGTAGTTGCAAAATCAAATAGTGAATCTTCAGTAATCTTCTATTCAGATATCTGTGCTTTGTTCCGTTGTGTGAATGTGATAGTACTTGACTAAACCTTCTCATCCCTGTTTTTGATGCTGTTGCTAACATTTAGGTTATTTATGTTAATGCCCACGGAAACAATCTCATTAGGACCAAGACTTTGCTATAGCTATAGATAGCTACACGTATATATCTTGAAAAGTGAAACGCTAATTAAAAACATTTTTTGTAATACAATTGAATTGTCCTTGTAATGCTTGCTGATAACAATAAAGAAAGGTAATGTGAAGTGAAGTGAAGTGACAATAGGGAAACATTGTAAATAATGGTTTGGTTATAGCATAAATAAAATTATATTTTTAAACGCCGTGGACAGAAATGCCAATGTGTGTAAACTATTAAATAAAAATGGCATCAGTAGTGTACATTCCCACCTGTATACCGCCGAAACCACTTGCTTATTTTGGTTTCATTGCAATTTCGAAAATAACAAATTGTTTACTAATCGAAACACGTTTAAAAACAAACGGTAGCCAGCCAATATGGTAAGCAATAAATTGCATAATATGCGTCGAATCGATCAGATAATCACCTGTGTTTGTGTTAGAACTCCGAAAGTGACTCGCGCAGAACGAACCAAAACATGTGTGTTCAGCCAACTGTCAAACTTCAATCCAAAACAAGTGCACTGGTATTCATATCTTGCATAACGTCCAAAGTATAATTAAACAACATATTTATATGCTACAAGAATTTCGACTGGCATGCAACCTTCCACTGAATTTTTTTTTTCATAAAATCAAAATAAACTAAAAACTCATTGCACAACAAACAGGATTTGCTAAACAAAATAAAATATCCTGTTGCAGTCGCGACTTGCGACACTTTCGCGGTCCGAACTAGTTACGCGCTCAAAATTCGAAAGTTTCTTTTTTTTCTGCTTCGTAATATTAAGCAGCCATGAGCACCGTTGAGTTTGGCGATCAATTTACTCTCCCCTGCATCGAATTAAATGTTCATTTTAGTAGCAGTGATTTAGTAGAATGTGTAACCATAGCCATTTCAATTATGAGCATTCCGTTTACCAATAATTTTAATAATTTGCCCATAAGTCTGATTATTGTTGACATTTCCAAAAGAAATTATGTAATCAATTCGATTTTCTTACCTTTGGGTGATGCTCGACTTTGGTGTTTCCGAATAATCGTCCTGAAACGGAGGCGCTGTGAAACAATCTCTTAAAAGACAGAGCTCCAACACCAGGAACACAGGAGGCGGCCGGACATTTTAAAGGTGTTATTTTTTTATTAACAATACATCGATTTAAGAACAAATGACACATAAATTTATCCGCCTGCGAACGACGTATGCACATGAGACTAGAATTCCCGAAACAAGCCATTATTTTGTTTGCTTTAGAATCGATATGATTTAGATTATAATTGTTGACGAATTTGTCTGTGATCCAAATTAAGTGGGCACGTTAACGCAAAAAAGAAACGACGAAAAAGAAAGTAATGCACAACACTCGTCTTCGCCGCGAATCACTGTCAATGCAAAAATCACAAATAATAATTGAACGGATAATCACCACAAGAAGTTAAACCAACTAGTGAATTTCTTCTTTTAACTCTACCGGCCTTAATTTAATCGACTGTATGCTTTCGGGGCTACCGACCAAGTGCTTATGATCGAGTCTTCGGACCACAGCTAACACAACGGCGTTAAGTGATTTGATTTCTCTCCGGAATAGTTTGGGCTAGTTGATTGCGATTGCGGAGGCACCGACACGTTGCTTTCGTCACCAATGAGTTTTGTTTCTGCGAGCCACACCACGAGCTTCGATGTTTCAATGCTTGGCTTTATCACTGGGCCAAACACTTGGAACACTAGACGAAAATCTTCTCTTTTCGTGGAATTCGGGGCGCTACACCACATCCCTACCATTTAGTATAAGCCAATATTATTCATTTTCTTTTTCATTTCTTTTCTTACTTGTTCATTTACCTCTTCTTTGGAATGCATTTATTTTGTGGCAACTTGTGAGATATTTTGTGTTAGATGATTATATTGAAATTGGAATCTTATTGGACTACGGATTTTATATTTATTGGAATTTTTTCCTTTTCGCGTATGTAGTTGTAGTCTTTTTTTATAATCAAAATTTTAAATGTAAATAGAAGAACACATGTCAGATTTTCGGTGTAACAGCTGTTTTTTGGAATGTCAAGAAGTGTTCTGATAACTGATTGGTCTAATCTGGTAGTGCTCGCAACTGTGATATTTTCGTACTAAAAAGTAAGGTAGGTTACTGGCTCAGATAGTAAATTAATAAATTGATCAGGCAATTTAACTTGCTTAAAAGTTTAGAGATATATTTTCTCCCAAATTATTTCATTTTGCGTTTCTACATAATGTACTAAATAAATAAATTGATCAGGCAATTTAACTTGCTTAAAAGTTTAGAGATATATTTTCTCCCAAATTATTTAATTGTGCGTTTCTACATAATGTATTCCTTTTCCTCGTTTGCTTTCTTCATGCAATTGAACAATATAAACTGCCGGTAATTAGGTAGGTATCAAGAAACGAATAACTACTCTTAAATTATGAGCGCTCATTAGAATTTACCTTATACCCTATTCACACCAAGCCGAAAACTGGGTTTTCGCGAAAACAGTCGAAAACTTCATCGAAAACAGAAGTTTTCCCATACATATTGCAGTTTTCAAAAGGAGTTGTTTTCCACGAAAACGCCACGAAAACGAGTACAATTGTTGGGTTGTTGAAGCAGACACACATTTTGCAACATTCAGCGAGCTCAGCAAAACTGCTGACAGGATAGCTATCTCTCTCTCTCAGTGCTGTCGTTTCTTCTAGTTTTTTGTTTACAAATGTGGAATCTTTTATCTTTGCACCATAAAGAGCAAATTATTCAGTTGTTTCTATAATTTAGAACGGCAGCACTACCTGCCACAACTAAATGGTATTTTCAGATGTTTTGAATTTGATTGTTATTTATGTTAATTATTTTATGCATTTAACCATAAGTTAACGATTATCAAGTAGCTTAAATAATTTTGTTTGTATATATGTCAATCCGAGCGAAGTTTAGTAACTAAAATAAAAGTCTAGTCGCCACAAAAATGTCGTAGCTCGTTTCACAGCTAATTTAAACGTCAAACGAAAACGAGTTGGTGTTCGGTGTGAATGCATCCACGAGTTTTCTAAACTTTTTTGACGAAAACTCGGTTTTCGGCTTGGTGTGAATAGGGTATTAACCTAAGTATGCCCTAACGGAAGGTAGGAGGAAATGGACGAACATTAATGAAATAATGTACAAATTAAGCTAGTAAAAATTGCAAAGACGTGACCTTAGACGTTTGTTTGTTTACGTTTTACGGATGGTCTTTGGCCGAAAAAGTTAGAACTAGTGAAAAAGCATATTAAAATAAATAATTTAAACCAAAATTTGGATAAATATGGAACAAATAATAGATATTTTATTTTCATATTCATGATGTGCCACATCTTCATCGTCCTCGTCGTCATCTTGGGATAATACTGGTTCGTCTTCTTCATACCAGCAATTTCTCCAGTTGCAGTATTTATTATTTGTAAGGGAGGAAAAGCATCGCGTTTGCAATTTTGTGGAAGACGTGGTATATATTCGGAATATATATTATGAAATATCTTTTATAATTATTTGAAAATGTATGTAAAACTTGCAAGGTGCAACCACTCTACGAAAACCACTTCACAGCAAAAAAAAAGGTAAACAAATTGTGGTAGCTACACCACCAACACCAACAAAGAACAGCTCAGATTACTTTTCGCTCGATTGGACACCCGAAATCTGACATCTGAAACATAAATCTGAGATTGCGAATCGAAATTGGCATTATTTCAATAGGTACAGTTCTCAGAGGTCTTCCAATGAACAGGTCTTTTCTGAATGGTATAAAATCTGATAAATATTGCCAACTGTCAGTGTCAACAACTGTCATGTGCCATAACTTTTTTGTAAAAGGTTATTTCGTAAAATGTCTCGTTATATTATTTTCAGAATTTCTCATTTCTTGAACAAATTAGAGAATGCATTTTTTCAAGCTTTCAGAAATCCATTTCAACCTGGTAATGTTTACTACACTATAGACTTGTTTTCTCAAAACTAATCATATACTTCACAGAACACCTTGCTATTATTGGAACACATGCTAATGCATCCATTGGAGGACGAAATGAGACAAAATTCAATCTTAAAGATTTAATTGGCGATGGTATCCTCTGGGCTGTACCAAAACATCGTCGATCAGTTGAGAAAAGACTTAACCGCAAGTTCGGTCATCCTGATTATGTGTGGAAACCACTTAAGTTGAAGACTCATCTACGGTCGTGCGATAATTGTGGCCATGATCATGAAATCGGTGTACTTTGTCGTAAGTATGAGATAATCATGTCTATCACAGAATCCGTCGTACTCGGAATTTTGTTACGAACACCGAAAGAACTATCAGAATCCGTGGTAATATAAATTTTTGTTACGAATTTTGAAATTCGTATTCGTATTAGTATTGGCTGTTGCTATTCGCACGTTGTGCTTCGGGGCACGGCTTCGGGACACGACTGCGTCAAGTTGGGGTGTGTGGCTCGCTACGCTCGCGGCAAGGACTCTAAACTCCAGTATAATCATTTTCGGACATAAGGCCGTACGTTTAGGATCCAACAGTTATATTTATAAAGAGTTTTTAATGAAAATAGAATTACGTTACGTGCCCGTGTCCCGAACATAGGAAACGTCAGTTCAGTACAAAATCTGTCAAAATGAACGTGCGAATAGACACTTCGATTAGTATTCTTCGAAATTCGTAGCAAAAATGTCTACTACGACGGATTCTGTGATTGTTCTTGCGGGGTTCGTAATAAAATTCGTAACGTATTCTGTGATAGACAGTAATAATTTTGCGTAAAACCAATAGAACCATCAATTTACTTTTGCAGCACATTGCTATGCAAAAGTTCGCACAGAAACTCAACTCATGCAGGACAAAATTCAGGAAAAATTGGGATTAAATCCAGTTGAGCAAGAAGTTGTAGTATTATACGAGGGCGAGAAAAATGAACAGGTATATAACTGATATTGTATTGATTATTAAAAGATTTATAAAATGTATTTACAGCCTTCGGAGTTTCTCAATGGAAAGCGAATTGTAGAAATGGAAAAACCTCGTCCCAATTGGTTTAGTAAGAATTTAATTCAAAAGTCCACTCAAAAACCAGCTACTACTAAAGAAGCTAAACCTTCTGATTTGGGATAGATCGTGTTAAATTTAAAAATATAGAGAGCAGTTATGCGCCAGCAATATTGTTGATTTTTTAAAATTTCATATACATACTTCCGGATAGCCTTAGTTTAGTTTTCACAATCCTTGCATCTTAATAAATACATAAGTTATCCTATTATAGCTACATTTTATCCAATATAGTCGCACATTGGCATGCGCAAAATTTTTCCGCTATACAATTATATTCGCAGCCTAAGTTGTAAACAGCAGGAAAACAACAATGGAAGTTATTCGAATTATCTTTGCCCTCTCCATAATTGTCACATAAATCACGGCTCACCAATGCAATACAGAAGGCAACATACCTTTCCGAAAGGATACTCAACATTTAAAGCAATCGAAGAATTGGTCAAAACAACTTCCCCGATGGTTGAAAAAAAATTGCCGTTCTTGCTTCCCTGGACCTAGACGTGAGAAACACCTTCAACACAGCCAGATGGATAGACATGATGAAATCGCTTGCGGAAGATTACAGGATAGTGCAGTACTTATCTACTCCGTATAATCCAAGACTACCTCAGCAAACGAAAACTAATTTACGCAGCGTAAGGCTGAAATTGTTCTCCTCACTAGGAAACATCCCGACGCGTAGTTGAATTGAGGAAGTAACCACGATCAAAAACGAGGTAAAGTATGTTGACTTGACTCACTTTGACTATGACTACATGACTTAGCAGGCACCTGACAAACGTCGCTTCTGAAACCGTTCCATTGGCGCAAAAAATACTCTTCTGTTGATTCTGAGGAGAGAATTTCGAGTGAAACCAATGGAAAACGACATTATATAAGAATGTGTTGGAAACTTGGGAGTGTTTAGTTCATTACTTTTAGTTAACATCTAGTAATAATAGTTACGTGTAACGGTCGAATATACATATTTAAAAAGAAAGTATGGATTAAAATAAAAGCAAGTGCTTCTGGCGTTTCTGAAAAACGTAGCAAATTTAGTAAGCCGTCAATTTAATTTGTTTCTTTTTCTGATTGATTGTTGCCAAAGCGATGGTTCGGTTTTCAATATGTTTCAATTGGCTTGAAGCTCGAAGTCAACCAAAGTATTTTAGAGTCATTAATTTAAGCTGACATTTTTGTAAGTTATTCTATTCACCCAAATATTATTTCATAACAAAATATACTTTATTTAAAAACTAATGGGATGTCACATCTTCTTAAAAACCCATTGGAGAATTCTAAAGCGGTCATTGTACGCTTGCCTTCTACTTTTACTTTAAGCACATCAATTGCAGTTTCACCTTTACACCGTACTCGCAAGCATTTAGCACTTCGTATGTATTCAAAAGATCCAGGACAGTCTTGGTCATCTTTTAAACTTGGTCCCAGTCCGAGTTCTATTAATTTAATATTTAAGTTTTGAAACTTTGTGGATAAATGCTTATAGCCGAAAAGCGCCCTATAAAGGTTGTACACTTCCAACGCAACCATGCATTCCCAATTGACTTCAGATATAGTGGGTATTATCTTCGGCGCTATAAAACAACAATTTGATAATACATAAAGTTCACGTGATTCTGGGAAAACACCTAAATAATTCTTACCATAAGTTACTTCACTTTCGTTTTGCTTCTGCGGGTGTTTAAAGCTGTCGGGGTAGTCTTCTAGTGTTGAGCTAAGAAGATTTGCTCCTTCCTTAGCTAAGACGTCATGCAAATCGGGCATTAAAGTATTTGGACCAATCTCGATTTGTTTTTGTGCATATATCTAAAGTAATTCTCCTAAATATAGTTATACTTATAACGAAAATTATACTAACTCACATCACCAATGTCGAATTTCTTTGGTTCTATTCGCATAATTGATACCCCGGTTTTGGTGTCTCCTTTCATAATTGAGTAGATTATAGGTGCTGCTCCCCGCCATCGTGGTAAGATACTAGCATGTACGTTAATCATTCCTCTAAAAAGCATTTAAACTAAAAATCGAGCATGTATTTTTTTAACCGGCGGGCGCTTGACTTACAATGGCAAAGCCTTAATTAGGTTTTCTGGTATCATATGTCCAAAAGAAACTACAACTCCTAGATCGTACTGTTGGCAAATCGAATCACTAATCGGCCATCTATAAATATGTATACCGTTTGCATCTGCGTAGCATCTTATACAATTAACCGGACTCTTAAAAGATGTAACCACGCTCACAGCAGACACCTTCGAGTTTTTGAAACTTTTGAATTAGTTAAATATTTTTGTTTGATGTTATATCACTTAAGAGTAGTTCACAAACCTCAAATTATGTAGGGCCTTCAGGCTAGGTAACGAGAAGTTGTCAGTTCCGAAGAAAAGAATTTTGATGCCATTTTTTTTAACTGAATAATTGCGTATATTACTAAAACATTCAATCAGCTTTCTTTTATATTTATACAAATTTAGTTTTTCAGATATTTTTAGTAACATCGTAGCTAGAAAATTAGAAGATAAGAAATGCAGCTTTTTGACGTTTTCTTCCCGGCAGGTTCACCTTATGCCGTTTTCGATTGGTGTAGGTCACTTTACGCGTTCTTTTGGTACTCTCATGTCGTTTTCGATTGCTAATCCAGAACCGTCCGGAAGCAATCGGCACTCAACTGATACTTCTTCTACTGAAAAGAAGAGAAATTTGCTTCTGGATTTGAATTCAGAATTGCGGACCTAACTTCCATAATTATTTGACATTTTTTAGCGTTTGTTTACGTTTTACAGAAAGTCTTTCGTCGAAAAAGAAAAACTGCTCTTTTTGTCAATCGAAAACGGCATTAGGTACTTATTTTCGCATTGTTTTATTTCGCTTTATTTCATTTGGCGCAATTATAATTTTGGTGCGAGAAATTTCTTAACATGTAGGTAACCAAAATTATGTTCATATACATATATTATGTAATATTAGCGAAACCACAGTACCATATTGCTTAAATATTTTATTGACCTAAAATTAAACTCAAACACAAGGGAATGTAGTTGAATTCACAAAAAAAAAATTTTCAACATAATAACATAATAATTATTTAACAATTTTTAGAAGGATTGTATGTATGTATTATTATATACTTAATTTCTGAACTCCTTAAATATAAAGTCGAGCCCAAGAACACTGCATGTAAAAGCACTGAATGTGATAAAAAAAATGCATGTTGAAATAAGCAACCGGCTGGCTAAATAGCATGGCGCCAAATAAAGGGTTTGCAAGATATGCAAAGGCAAAAACACCAAAAAGCCAGTTGAAAGAAGAGCCAAAAGATAGAAATTCTGAAGAAGTAATGCGAGTTAATCATACAGCGAGATGAACGCAAGACAAAATAAGAGTTTTGCGAAATAAAGGAAATATATTAATTAAATTTTAGCTGATCTCATATTTTTCCCGCCAAACATTAGCTAAATTCGAATGCTAAGTTTAAAACTTAAATAAATGAACGCCAAATGTCAATTAATAATTATTAAATAGGTCACGAAGCAAGATTAACTTTAACAATCGAAACGATAAGCTCATAAAACGCGCCCTGAACCTGCTCTGAGCGAAAAAAGAAACACAAAATCTGAGCTCTAGATGTC
The DNA here is from genome assembly GCA_955612985.1 of Cheilosia scutellata. NCBI lineage: Eukaryota > Metazoa > Arthropoda > Insecta > Diptera > Syrphidae > Cheilosia > Cheilosia scutellata. Next base: position 72,937,591 of record OY015312.1, read on the forward strand.
TCTGAGCTAAAAAAAAAAACACAAAATTTGTTTTTGACAGTTCAGGCTCGCTCTGAACTAAAAATGAAAAACGCCTATTGAAGCAAAAATATGCCAAAATGTTTTTCATTGCAATGACGCCTTGATTTTGTGTGAAAATATTAAACGATTATTAACTTTGAAGCAAAAGGGTATTCACTTAATCTGATAAATTTATGCAGCTCGTAAATGTATAAATTTCTGGGGTGCTTTACCGAGTGAACGCCCCTCGGAAATGTCATTGCGTAAATCGACTGTAAATCTGGAATCAAACAAACAATTCATACGACTGTCTGTCAAAGTTTGACATTTTTTATGATTTGCGTAACTTTCCGCGGTTGATTTCCGAGCATTAAATCGTCGCGGTAAATTATGAGGTCTGCGTAAACTATTCTCCATACAAAATCTGACAGTTGATTTAGGAGGTGATAAATTTCTGCAGTTTATGAGGCTTTTACGCGTTTAAGTGAATACCCTTAACATTTTAATGAAACAAATTCTAGAAAATAGTAGATACATATAAAACGCAACAATTTTCTATTCGACTAATTAGGCATGAATGCATTTCTAATTTTTTCTTGTCGAACAAAATTGCCGAGAATTGCATGCAAATCGACCAATTACAAATTATTGTCTAGTTATGCCTATAACTTTGAACGCGGCCAGAAAATTATTTCGGAGTAGATACCTAATCTAAAAAAAAAGGGTCCGCCCTTATACCCAAATCGAACAGAACTTGACATTTACCCAAATATCAGCTGTCAGCCATAAACAAAACGAGAGAAATTCGATTCATTTGTGCATTCGTATTATTAAAAGAAACTGTTTCCAAAAAGCCTAATTTGTATATTAATTATGCAAATACATATTTGTTAGACTATGGATTGTCCCATTCAAACAGACTACAACATGGTCTCACAGTTAGCACTACGTGTAGCTTTACAAACAATGAAGGAACGTTGCCTGTCTTTGCAGCAGAGGTTGTCAGTCGTCGAGGAGGAAAATCAATCATTACGTGGACGGCTCGAATCTGATCAACGTTATAATGAATCATTTGAAAAGACTAAAAGCGTGAATCACAGCAATGTAGAATTGGACAATCTACGGTCCCAAGTGTCTGAGCTTGGGAGGCAGAAAGTACAGCTTAGTGATCACATCAACATGGTGGCAAATGAAAACCGTAAGCTTTGGTCACGTTTGTCACAAATTGCCAAAGAACAGCAAGATGCTACAGCAAATCAATCAAAAGAGGATAAGAGTGGTACTCCACATTCCACAGCCGATGAATTAGATAGTCCGCGAGGTGCAAGTCAAAATTTAATACGCTCAAGAACATTCACTCAACACTCGCCAAATCCTAATTTAAGATTAAAAATTATTAACTTTGAAAATACAGAAAAGGATGTCGACGATCCAAGCTTAGAAGAAGTCTTACTCGTAGAAGGTTCCGACGACGACGACGACGAAAGCAGCAATAGGGAGCTAAAGTCAGACGATATGATTGGTGTGTGTGAGACTGAGTTGGGATTTACTTATTTAAATGTGCAAACATCAATTGACGATGATTTCAATATTGAAGCGAAAAAGTGCCTAGAAGGCTTGCATAAAATAAGGCTTGAGGCTCTGAAGCAACAGCTTGATATCACCTCTACCTTATCGTCTCTGGAGAATAGATTTGGTATGTATTTAATTTTTTTCCATATAATTATTATATTTTTCATTGCCTATTCGTTAAATAGTTCTTAAAGGTTGCTCGGAATGTGCCGAAAATGCGCAAAAGCCAGAAATGATTGATAAAAGCCTTGAAACTGACGATAGCGTTGCTGAGTTGAGTAAATATATGCCAAATGCAACGGAAATAAAAGAGAGTCCTCCGGGAGAACAATTTGCCCAACCATCTGGACATATTGATTTCATACAACGCAAACTAGCAGCAGACGAAGAGGATAAAGTATGTCCTATGTGCGCAAATGTTTTCAGCAATTTGGTCACATTTGACGAATTTCGTGGCCACGTTGAAAGCCATTTCATAGATGACTCGTTGGCAGATTCGACCGTTGACCATAATTTTGAACTTATTTCGCACACTGTTGGGGATTTCTGACGAAGCAAGAAAATTTTCTTCTCAAGCGAACTTTAAAAATTTATCAGTTAAACATATATTTTTTACCTTATATTATGTCTTATTAAATAAACTATGGATTTGTAAAGTTTTTAATCAAAATTCAAATATACGTATATGAAAGAGTTACATGATAATGTTTTCTGAATGCTATATCAATTAAATTAATCAATTAAACCCAGAACATACATTAAGAGCTAAGTCTTTCATGGACTAAGGGGCAGTCTGTTCAGAGCTGGTTAAATCTACGGTTAGGTTATCATAGATTTAGTTTACCCATGATTATATATCTGTGGTAACCAAAAGGCCTTTGTTCACTTATTTTTCACTTTGGTCACCAAACCATAGATTTGCGACAAATCGTTCCAGTTTTCCAGTTTATTTGTCAATTCAGTTGTTTTAATTTGAATTAATCCTTGGTTAAAATGTATTTCTTTGTATACGTTTCTTTTTAGTATATGAGGCGTATTTTTTTGGGAAGTGAGTATAACAAAACCAAAAGTGAGTATAACAGTTTTACATGTAAAACCAAAAGTGAGTATAACAAAACCAAAAGTGAGTATACCAGTTTTGCATGTAAAAGTAAAAGTGAGCTAGCTATAGATTCCCAAAAAAATACGCCTATTATTGAATTATGTTTTTTTTTTTTTTTTAATTTAACAACACAGCCGCAGCAATACATGCAATTTTTTTTCCACACTAGGTATCGTCCATTGTACTCATCTGCCAGTTGAAAATGCGTCGATTTTTTTGAGTCTATTATTTATTATAAATTAATTTTTATTTTATTCAGTTTTTAAAAGAAAGTTGTTTTGACTGCTATGTCAAAAACAAAACAGCTTTCTTTCAAAAATAAAAATTAATTTAATAAATAATAAACGCAAAATAGTGTGTTGCTTCGTATCTGCTATGTCGACGCATTTTCAACAACTGGCAGATGCAATATAAGGCGTATTTTTTTGGGAACCTATAGCTAGCTCACTTTTACTTTTACATGCAAAACTGGTATACTCACTTTTGGTTTTGTTATACTCACTTTTGGTTTTACATGCAAAACGGTTATACTCACTTTTAGTTTTGTTAGACTCACTTCCCAAAAAAATACGTCTATAGTGTGGAAAAAATTACATGCATTGCTGCGCCTGTGACAATTTTAACCATCGATTAAATCTGACAAATAAACTGGAAAACTGGAACGATTTGTCGCAAAACTATGGTTTGGTGACCAAAGTAGAAAACAAGTGAACAAACGCTTTTTGATTACCACAGATATATAATCATAGGTTAAACTAAATCTATGATATGATAGGTTAGGTTAGGTTAAAAAGGGGTATGAGAGAGAAGTCTCATACGGCGCTAGGCACCATAAGGGCCCATCGCGATCCCTAGAGGGAACCAGTTGCAGTGACCTACAATGGAAAAACACCTAAACACTTGCCCTTGAGAAAACCCCAATTTCCCTGCAAAAACCAAGTAGCCCCTTGTAGTTGGTATTGTTTATCTCCTCTAGATGTTGGAAGAAGTACCTGCCCAGAAAATTCCTTCTACTACGACATATTGCCTCACATTCACATAGTATATGTGTTATGTCCTCTTCGGCTTGCAGGTCATCGCAGAATCTACAATTGTCCGAGTCTGCCAGCCTGAGCCTTTTGACATGTTTTCTAAGAGGACAATGCCCTGATAATATGCCGATCAGTGTCCTAGTATTGTACAGTGCCCAAAACTGCCCTCTTTAAAATAGCCCAAGTGCACCCGTTATTGCTATGCTAGACGCTCTCTGCACCGACGCCAGTTTGCCGACTACTGTTTTCTTCTTTGTCGCCTTCCACCCAGGGTTGGCCGAATAAACTACACTACATTTTCTACATCATTAACTACGCGTAGTAAATTAAATAAACTACACGCCTTATTTACTACAATTTGCTACGTCTGCTACATTGGTAGTAAATACAGAAAAATAATAGAATTTCAGTTAACAAGATTCACTTTTTTTTACTTTTCTTGTGAAAGTTTGTTCCTTGTTTTTGTGTGAACAAAAAACCAGTGGGAAAAAGTCTTTCAATGGATGTTGGGATTGAACAATGTACATTCGAGAAGCGATTTCGAATTCAAAAGCAAGCGTCCCATTTCAAATTTGACAGTTGAAGCTACGTCTGCTACAATTTGTTTCATTAACTACTTTATCTACATTTAACTACATTAACTACATAAACTACGTAGCAGACGTAACAAATGTAGTTTTTTCTAAAAAATGACAGTTCGGCCAACCCTGCGCCACCATACTAGTGCGCCATATGTGAGTATGGGCCTGACCACCACTGTATATAGCCAGTGCACCATAGCAGGTTTTAGGCCCCAAGTCTTGCCTACTATTTTTTTACAAATAAAAAGAGCGTTATACGCCTTTTTAATTCTTTCCCCTACATTTGCATTCCAGTTCAGTTTCCTGTCCAGAATAACCCCAAGATACTTAGCCTTGTCAGACAGAGGCAATTCCACTCCTTCCAGTTTTGGGAGGTTAAAGTGTGGTATCTTATGTTTCCTGGTGAAGAGTACCAGTTCCGTTTGAGGGGTTGACGTTAAGTCCACAACCCTTTGCCCATAAGTTGACTTTTCTTAAGGCACTATCCATGATTTCACTTAAGGTGTTTAAAAACTTTCCCTGAATGATAATAACTAGGTCATCAGCATATGCTGTGGCACTTATACCCCTGGAGCTCAGTTTCTTCAGAATGTCGTCCATAACAAGCACCCAAAGGTGAGGTGAAAGGACTCCCCCCTGTGATAACCTAACCGCAGATTTAACCAGCTCTGAACAGACCGGCCCTAAACTTTGATTATAATTAACCAAAGATGAACAAACCGGCCGTAAAAATAAGTTCGGGGTTCGTAGCAAAATTCCGAATACGACGGATTCTGTGATCACCCAGATTATATTTGGAAAATCAGCTTGCATACATCTTTTTATTATATATAATTCTTCTGTACGTGTGTTGTAATTGAACTCCTCCTAAACGGGTGAACGGATTTTGATGACATTTTTTGTGTGTGTTTGAGTGGGTCTAAGGATGGTTAAGATTCACAATTGGACACGGTAACTGGCGCTGCTATCCGGTTTCCTCTCAAGGTCCTGTTCGTGTTGAGAGGGAGGTGAACTGATCACTACATGGTGTTGTGCAAATTGTATCTCAACGATCAAATACCTATCCTGCCAAAGCGTAAACCAAGGATCGTTCAGGTCAGGTATCTGAAAGGTTTGAACAAATTCCAAATGTTCCATTGAATGGAGGAGACATAGGAGCCCGCATTTGGTTACCCAATATGAAGATAGAAGGGGGAAGGGTCCTCCAATGCCTCAAACTACACAACCCGGCGGTTCCAATGGACTACTGTTGTTCCTGCTCCTTATAAGTAACGATTGCCTTGCGGCTCTTGAGAAATCAGACCATAAACTTAGGTTTGGCATAAAACCCACAGAAAGCGGAATTAGTTATCTTTACGGAATTTAGCCTGCCAATAATTGAAGGGATTCCGCTAATAATTTCCGATAGTGCCAAATATCTGGGAGTAGTCATGTCGCTCTACACATCGTCTGTAAGACCGATACTAACATAATGGTAGTTTATTCTGGTGGCAAGCGCTATCAAAGGCCTTTATACTTACTTTTGGTGGCGCTTACAGTCCGGGGTGGACCACGGCCTAAACCAACAAGCCCCTCCATCCAGCTCGGTCCCTCGCTAGCTGCCTCCAGTTGCGCACACCAAGTTGGTTGAGGTCGTTCTCCAATTGTGCGCGCCACCTAAATTGGGGTCTTCCTCTGCTGCGTTGTCCCTCAGGGCTGGATTCGAAGACCCAGCCATCTCAGTCGAATTTTTAGCTTTTTGACCAGGTCAGCGTCGCTTTATAGCCCGTATAGTTCGTCATTGAATCTTCTTCACCACACTCCATCGTCACAAACTGGACCGAATATCACTCGAAGAATCTTTCTCTCAAAGCATCCCAGAAGGTTTTCATCCGCTTTTGACAGGGTCCATACTTCTGCACCATACAGCAGGACCGGGATGATTAAGGTCTTATATAATATCTCCTTGGTTCTTAGGTGCATTCCTAGCCCGAAGAAACAGCGATTGGCAAGAATGATTCTTCGCTTGATCTCTGCGCCGATGTCATCAGAATAGGCAAGTAGTTGGACGGACTTTTGAAAAATTGTACCTCTGGTGTTGGCTTGTGAGTTTCGTACAATTGCATCAAGAACGATGTTAAAGAAAGCACATGATAGCGCGTCGCCTTGTCTCAAACCTTTTTCGACATCAAATGGCTCGGTGGTGTTCTTGCCGACTTTGACGGAGCAGCGAGATTTCTCCATCGTCATCCTGTACAGACGGACGAGTTTGGTGGGGATGCCAAAACTTGACATGGCTTTGTATAATTCGTCCCTATATACGCTATCATAGGCGACTTTAAAGTCGATAAATAGATGGTGTGTATCGATCTGAAATTCCTGGGTTTTTTCCAAGTTCTGTCGGAGTGTGAAAATTTGGTCGATGGTTGACTTTCCTGGTCTAAAACCACACTGATATGGGCCGATCAGGTTGTTGGCGAAAGGTTTTAGACGTTCACATAATAGAGGCGACAAGATCTTATACGCGACATTCTGGAGACTTATTCCTCTGTAGTTGGCGCAGTTCAGAGTATCTCCTTTCTTGTGGATGGGGCACACGATGCTGAGGTTCCATTCGTCGGGCATGCTTTCATCCGACCAGATTTTACAGATGAGTTGGTGGATGCTCCTTACCAAGCCATCTCCCGCTGCTGTGAAAAGCTCGGCCGGGAGGCCGTCCGCTCCAGCAGCTTTGTTGGACTTAAGTTTGGATATCGCTATCCTCACTTCGTGTAGGTCGGATGGACGGAAATGTTGGCTATCATCGTCCAAGCTGAACAAAGGCCAACAACCTGAAAACCATGACAAAAATTCAAAGAATTGCCTGCATTGGCACCACGGCAATGAGAACCAGCCCCACGGCAGGGCTAGAGGCCTCAATCTCAATCCCCTAGACCTCTTTGTACAGGAATCTGCTGCTATGCCCTTCGTTTAAGCCAGAATAAAAACTGGAAACACAGCCTGACGGGACATGCACAAATTCTGAACAAATACACGGGCAATAATGTATGCACGCCGCACGGACTATACTACTCCCCGGCTAGATTTCACAAGACCATTTACGACGTGTTTTCCCAGCAGGGACGAAACATATATGGATGGATCAAAGGTGGAAATTGGTGTTGGCGCGGGTTTTCACTCGGAACGTCTCGGACTATCCAGTTCAATCAGGCTTCCTGATTACAGCAGCGAAATGAAAAAGCAAATGAGCTGGCAAGAAAGGGGTCCTCCCTTAAACTAAACCAGGCCGACACCACAGTAATGATTCCTCACTGTAATCTCAGTCAAAAGATTGGGAACAAAATACTAATGGCGATAAATGAAAGATGGAGCAAGCTCGACTCCTGTCCCTGTGACATAACCAGTAAAATGTGGCCAATCCTCAACAAACAGAAAACTGAAAATCGTACAATTGAACAAGAAATCATTGTCCTTGTGGTTATTATCACCGGACACAATACGCTGAAATACCATACCAAGAAAATGGGAATCAGTACCTACAGATGACCTGTGAAGAGTATGCGGTGGTGAGGAGGTACATGAGGACATCCCACACATTCTTTGTCACTGCCCAGCGCTCTGCCACATAAGAAATAAAATCCTTGGTAGTTACTTCTTCGAGGATTTAAAAGAACTTACAGACAGGTCCATTAATGACCTACCTACTTAAATTTGTAAATAAAACAAAAAAATTCTCTCGAGGATAGAATTTCGCTTCTCGATTTCAAGTCAGAATCCACTCGAGGAGCACTTACACAAGTGCATTTTATGTATTTTATACGAGCCAGCTGGCAGCAGCCATACAGTAATTTTTGACGTTTCACCAATACGTGAGTGTAGTCAGTCAGAAGAAGTTTTCTTGTTTCATTGGATTTCGGAATGTGTGAATCCCCGAGTGAAACCAATGGAAAACGTCAATTATTTTCTGTGTGCGAAGATATGACAAAAATGTGACATAAAACAAGAGCCAATAAAATGAAATTAACCCGGGTTAAAGTAACTGGTCTACGGAATGCAGTTTAAATTCACTCGGATTAAGCTCCGACAAGTTAAGAAACGGGTTTGTTATCGGGTTTAACGACTGAATATTATGAATCACGAATCCATTAAAATCAATAGGCCTTACCAATAATCATTTTTAATCTTCAGCTTAAATATTTTGACGGTCACAGTGGATAATTTTATATGGAAATTTTCGCCATTGTGACTTCGTAAAAGTTAGCCTGGACACTAAAAATGATTATTAGTACCGCGGAATGATATTTAAATTCACTAAATAATTTATTTAAATTTTTTATCAGGTAGTACCTATGTAGGTAGTTAAATTTATATGTAAAAAAGGGAAATCTTATTTATTCGCCTCGAATGTCAGGTTTTCTCCATCGACGGAGACTTTCGTAGTTCTCAACAAATCAAATCAATTTCCAATTAGTGTGCTTCTTATATTAATTCCTGTTTATGGATAAAAGAACGACAAAGGAACAATACAAACCTCTAATTAAAATGTTTTCCAAACTCTTTAACCAACAACAAAATAAAATATTACATAAATTGTTGTGTGTAATTTATTTATTAATTCAACAATAACACTGCCACTTTTTCCACAGGGCATGCACACTATTTTTAATTCTGATGTTTACAAATAAAGAAAAATAAATGTATATAAATATATAGGTACTTATATACAAATTGTGCATACATCTACGATGTACATACTTTTATATAGTATGTACAAAAATATCGTCTTGTTTTTCTTTTGTTTAATTGGTAGGAAGAATTTTTAATAAATATTGTGGTGGGATTTACAACTGTCGGAAACTCTAGATTTTGTTCACGATCACAGTTCTGGCAGAAACACGTGGTTGAAAAAAAAATGGCTCTAACTCGGGTAAAACTAGGTATACGGACAATTTTGAACAACATTTAGTAGGTACTTGGCTTGATTTTGTGACTTCTATTGCGGACGCAGATATGTTTCTATAGAATATTTTTATAACATGGATTACAATTGCACCGCATTGTACTGTTCTCTCAAATAGATTAAGTATCTTGATTATTAAACTGTACATTCGTTTTTAAAAGTTGCACTACTACGCTGTTATTACAATTGTTGCCTGTGGGGAAAAATAATTCAATGTTTAAGCAAGTAATTATTTTTAACATCATAGACGACAGGTAAAACACAGCAATAAATATTTTAAATAAAAAATATAAATTAAATGTTGTGCATTCTTAAGAAAATATAATAACAATAAAAAAATAACATATGCAAAATTATTCGTTACAAACTAAATGTCATACCTACGAATTTGATTGATTACGTCAGGTAGGAGGTCGCTTTTTGAAAGAATCGCCAATTTTGAATTTATTTATTACAGCCAATTGGAACTACATTTAAACAAAATGATAAATAAAATCGATGCCACAATTTAATTCCTAACCCCGGGTCACAGAGGCAGCTGATAAAGCTTTGCCTTTTAGTATCCATGATTATTGAAATGGCTTATGTAATTAACAAACATGTGTTAGTAAAAAAAATATTTAAATTTTATTAACAATTTCAAAAAATATGTACAACATAAATTATTTTCAAATTCAAACAGACATTCTAACTGTACATTATTATATGGTACACAACGTCATGGAATGAAAACGAAATGCTGTTTCGTAATTAGTAATGATTCAAAATTCCATTGAATGCTGGCGTTCTTCTGCTTTTTATTGCTTCAATTAATTTAGTGCGGCTATTAAAGCTTTGCGGGCTTTAAACGTTCCCTACAAAATTAAGATGGTATTCATATTCAAAACTAAATCAGCAAAGTATAAATAAAAATGCAACAATCACAAATGAACGGATGAGGAATGAGGCCCGGGTATGGATTTGGTTACAAAGGGAGAGTTTGAATTGGATGGTATCTGAAACATTTATCAAATTATTTAACATACATACAAATCAATAAACTATATTAACTGTAACTGAGAAAAATAAGCAAACTGAATAACATTTCTATCATGTAGTTATGTTAAATGTGAATACAAATGTGTGTATGTATTCATATTTTTTTATTGTTATTCATTATAATGGTACCCGTCGATTCACTAAATACGTTTTTTTTTCTTTTTATTGTTATTTTGTCTGTACAACTTTAACTGTTACCTACAGATTAGGTAAAAACCTCGACAATTGTTTTCTACTTTCACATCTACGCGCAGTATAAGAAAAGAAGGTACTTACGTATTATAAAAAAGTGTTTTCTATTGATAAATTTAAATTGATGCGTGTCGGTGTTCTCTCCGCTTTTATTAAAACTTGAAACTAAAACACTGTAGCTACACGAATTTGTTTATTTAAAATTTCATATATTTATGTGGGTTTCCGGGGATAAGAAATCTGAGTTACGTTTCTTTACAAAATATTAATTGGAACGAACCTACAAATTTGTATTTACAAGCATTTTTCGACAATTTTCTTAGAAAAGAGATAAATTCGGTTTCATCACAAAATTCCAATGTGACGCTACGAACTAGCGAGAATCGTTGTTACTCAGAAATTGCTTATAATTTATGGGCATAGAGCGATTCGAACATTTTCTGTTTTGGGGTTCCTGCGCTTGTGTTGTGCCATCAGCAATCAATAAGCGTATCAAACTTATTTAACGGCAAGAAAATCCATTTTTCAATTACTGCAGTAAATCCGAAATTGATTGTTTAATCAAAAATTGTCCAGATGGAAGTAGCATTAATTTATAGTGGCTCTTGCCATCGGCAATACAGTATTACATCTAATACGCCATATGGTACCAAATTTACCGAACTTAGTTTGGAAGTTTCTGCTCAATTTACGCTAAAATCAATTCTAACGAAACACAAAATGCAAGAAGAAATGAAATAAAACGAATCTCAATCGGTATTCCTACATTTGATTTCAATAGAAGTTCATGTTTATTTCTTTCTTCCTTAGACTCTGTTCCACTACTCAATCCACTATCTCATTTCGATTAAGTTCACATACTTTAAGTAGAACACTATTCGTCATCCGTTTTCTCGTTGGCAAAGTTAGCAATGGAAACGGAGTGAATGTCGAGGTCCAATCAAATTTTTCATAAAGTCATGATAAAGCCATACTGCACGAAGTGTGCGAAGAAATGTAGGTAAAAATGACAGGCAACAATTAAAGTTTTTTGGAAGTTTTAAAGGCAACAATTAGTCGTTTACGACAAACGCCAACGCGAATACGGGTGAATATTTAGTTTAATATTTACTCAAGTCAAGAGGGTCTTCCATGCGAACCTCCGAAACATTCGTTTCAAAATACCAAATCATCGCGAATGCCAGAGCGCATGGTCTAGATAACTGGCAACAAGGTGCCCGTTATCGCAGAGGATTGAAGGCTGAATTGTCGCACAGGTAGAGACTCTTCAGGGGTCAGCAGCCCTATAGGTATCGATTTTTAATCATAACTTTTCGCTAAAAACCAGACGATTTAAATTATTGTTATTATGTTCAATAGAGAAAAGGGCTTGTATGTTACAATTAACTTTTGAAGATTGAGGACACTAGACTGTAGGCTGGGTTTCTTCCCAAATAATATAAAAGCTTGTACGTACAGTGCAGTTTACTGCTGCAAATTACTCTTTTGTGAATATTTCTTAGGACAATAATTTCTAGTACACTAATAATTATTTATGAGTGAGTGTTAATTAAAAATGTACAAGCTAAAAGTGAGGTAGTAAACGCCTTTGTCTACCTCAGCTTTTTTCACATCTGAAAGCAAATTATCACCCGAAATCAAACGAAGAATATTTTTTGTCAACCGCTGTTACTTGTTGACAACCGCTGTGCTGAGAATGCAACTTTGTAGTACAGCCCTCTCTTAAATAATCCCAGTTCTGTTTTACGCATCTGAAGCATGAATCTTTTCAGAAGCAAATTAAGATAAAATCTTTGGCAGTTTCGAGAGAAGAATGTTGCGTAAGTCATTCGGTCCCAATTGTGTTTTGAACCTGCAAGCTATACGAACTAGCGAGAATCGTTGTTACTCAGAAATTGCTTATAATTTATGGGCATAGAGCGATTCGAACATTTTCTGTTTTGGGGTTCCTGCGCTTGTGTTGTGCCATCGGCAATCAATAAGCGTATCAAACTTATTTAACGGCAAGAAAATCCATTTTTCAATTACTGCAGTAAATCCGAAATTGATTGTTTAATCAAAAATTGTCCAGATGGAAGTAGCATTAATTTATAGTGGCTCTTGCCATCGGCAATACAGTATTACATCTAATACGCCATATGGTACCAAATTTACCGAACTTAGTTTGGAAGTTTCTGCTCAATTTACGCTAAAATCAATTCTAACGAAACACAAAATGCAAGAAGAAATGAAATAAAACGAATCTCAATCGGTATTCCTACATTTGATTTCAATAGAAGTTCATGTTTATTTCTTTCTTCCTTAGACTCTGTTCCACTACTCAATCCACTATCTCATTTCGATTAAGTTCACATACTTTAAGTAGAACACTATTCGTCATCCGTTTTCTCGTTGCCAAAGTTAGCAATGGAAACGGAGTGAATGTCGAGGTCCAATCAAATTTTTCATAAAGTCATGATAAAGCCATACTGCACGAAGTGTGCGAAGAAATGTAGGTAAAAATGACAGGCAACAATTAAAGTGGATTGGATTTGTTTCATTATCATCGACATGAATGATGTTAGGGGAGGGAAAATAATCACAGTACATTTTCGAAATATTAACAAACATAATTCCGAAAATTAAATTATAGTGATATTTGGACCGTTTTCCATCAATTCCATCTTTCACGAATTAAGAATATGCTTACTTGAATTTGCTTCGTCGGAAACGAGACATTAATTTAACTTCGTACAACTGATACCTTAATATCTTGGGCATAGTGCATATTTTTGGCTGCACATTTCAAAACATATTATGTAAATCATGTTGACATGGCTATAGGGGATCTTGATGTGTTAAATAGTGTGACCGAAAGCATTCAAAGCCTAAAAACCTATGTCAACTCCTTATTAATAAGTCGGAAATTAAGAATCTACTTCATATATGGGTATGCAGGTACATCTTCCAACATATTCAAGTACCTAACAGATATCATAAAAGTATTTACTTAACGATTCTTTATCCAAAATAAAACAGAAAACATATTTAATTTCGAAATAAAAACAACAACTATTTACTCAAAACTAAAGAGGTTTCAATGTGTTTGAAATCAACAACCGAACGGCAAGTAAATTGTCGATATATTCAAAACGACCACGACTAAACAGAAATAAACAAATTTCGTTTTATCAAATCATGACCCCGTAACCAAAGGTTTAACCCACAACCAAATAATGCAAAAAAAAAGCAATAGAGTAGATGTAGAGATTTCTTAAACATTCGTTTCATTAATTAAAACAAAAATATAGTGCTAGTCCATTAAACACGAATACCAAAGCAAAGAAAGGTAAAACAACAAAGTTACAAAACCACGTCCAACAAATTAAACACAAGATTCGAAGTGTATACAAGAAAATGTTCGTAGTGTCAATGAAACATGTTTGGAATGTATTGCTGTTTTAATGTATTTATTTTATTAAAACATAAACATTTTAATAATAGTTACCGTTTGTCTAGCTAAGTTTAAGATAGTTGCCTTTGTAATTTATAAAACTTAATAGTATATACAGCTACTAAGAAAACTTTAAGATAACAGAAAACTTAAATTGATTTTACACAAAAAATACGGAGAATCATGCAAATTGAAATCAAACAAAATAATCAATTGCATGTCATAACATAAGTGTAGAAAATAGAACAAAAATAAACAGGCGGTAAACAGCATTCCAAAAATATCTGGAGAGACTACATTCAATCGTTTTTCTACTTACATGTGCTCTGGATGTGAACGTATGCAATCAATGAGCTGCGTAGCCTTAAGTTCACCTATACAAATCCTATGAATAGCGGTGAATAGGGGGAATCTGTTGCGAAAGAAATAAAATGTACCAATCATTTATGTGGATAACTTTTGATACTTACTTCTCCTCCATTTTCTTAGCCTTCAACATGTAGTTAACCTCTTCGGCAGTAAATGGCCCTTGCAACTTTTGACCATTCAACATTTCGGTTTCAAGCTCCTTAATCGATTTCCCAGTCTTTACAAAGGCCTCTGATACTTTCCTATTACGACCACCTGTTTGAACAATTAAATATAATTATTAAACGCTAACTTGCATAATTAGCAATATTATTACCATAACAGGTTGTAATCAGATCAGCAACACCACAACTTTCAAAGAATGTTGACAATTTGCTGCCGGGGTAGAAGATATCAACGAAACGAATCATTTCCATCAATCCTAAACGAATAACAGCAGCCTTTGTATTATCACCTAGAGCCAGACCATCCACAAAACCTGCACCGCAGGCAACAATGTTCTAAATATATAGTAATCATTGGTTTTTTGTTTTATATGATTTTCGACAATATCAGCCATCTACGAACCTTCAGGGCACCACAAACTTCAACAGCGTCAACGTCATCAACGACAACAACCCTAAAGTGATTAGCCTGGAATATGTCTCGAAGGATTTTGCCATATTTGATGTCCCTACAACCAATAGTTGTCTCACAGAAATGCTCTTCAGCTACTTCATTCGCCAAATTGGCTCCCATAAGGACAGAGCATGGAATCTTTAGAGAAAGCAGTTTGTTTTGATTCTAAAACTTTTTTTTTTTATTTAACTTACCTTAAGATGGCGTGTAATAATGTGCGAAATAAGATCGATACCACCGCCCTCGGCTTTGTCGAAGCCTTTGATCAATGAAATTGCAATGGCTGTGGGCTTAATCTTTCCCAATAAACTGGCACAGAAGTTGCGGATAAACTGATGGGGCACGACGAAAATCAAAATGTCGGCTGTTTTTGCAGCTTCGACAATATCAGGTACAGCTACCTGTAAAAGATAGATAGACACAATATTAGATAGATATTTATTTGTAATAAACATATGAGAATCTGTGGAATAACCTCTTCACTTTCAACTACTTAACCGACCAATGGCTTATTTCTTCATAATATGCATATTATACATAGCTCGACCTAGGCTGTCTCTTATAAACAGAAGATCCAGCAGTTGAATCGCTTGAAAGTTTATAACCTCATTGGTGTTGGTTCTGTGGTACTTCCATCAATTATTTGCTATCCTGCTTTGAACATTTTATTCACACATGGGGCAAAGATAAGATCATCCCATGCGTGTAAGGTATTCTTAAGTGAAGCCCACAAGAGGATATTTTCATTTGCGTGTTAGTCATTTTAGCGAATTCACTGCTTCTTGCAGCGATTAGTCATTAGTCAGCCTTTGACGCTCAAAATCCCAAGCTCGGAGCAAGACTAAACATTATTTCGGTTCCAAATGGTGGACTAGTTCGATTCCCCGAAAAACAGAATTGTCAATTGGGAAGGTACATATTTAAACACTTTAATCTCTCATAATTAAATTATAGAGACACCTGTATCATTCTTTAATTAATGCGAGCTAGTATTTTTTTTTTCTAATAATTTTCCATTAAAATCAATAAAATATTTCAGCTATCACAATTATAAAACAAACATGACTTTAATATGTACTTTATGTTAATTTTTTTTTGTTGAGCGATTTGTGTTATCTTTTGATACAACACAAGAGAAAATCGTAATAACAACATGTATGGATGTCCGACAACTATATAGACATGCTGTAGCTTACACATACACACTATGTTCAAGTTTCCGTTGTCATTATGGTATGGGGATGAGGACATTGCCTTTAAGTTGAGCTTCATTTTCATTATAAAACCGCCAGTAGGGTCTCTTACGCACAAAGTAAAAAAAAAAAAAAAAAAATATTGTTTTATTTATAAGTTTAAAACATTTGGTTACGTAGATTACATATTACAGAAACGTATGCGTCACAAATTTGTGGACTTATCAAAATCGATCGTGTTTGTCGTTGATAACGATAAGACACACAATCATGAGCAAGTAGTGATGTTTTACACCAGCACACAATAACTCAAGAATGCGTCAACGGATTTGAACCATTTTTGGGTTATCTGATTTATTTGGGAAATGGAATGAACTTATTTGAGTTCGTAATTATGTGGCTTACGAAATTTGTGTGCGCAGTAGCGCAGTGGTTAGTGTGCTGGACTACTGTGCGGGGGATCCCACTATCCAAGGTTCGATCCCCGGAAAAACCCAAATTACATCTTAAGGTTTTTTTCTACTGCGCCACCTCTCGCGAACGTCTGACAAACATCCGAGAGTATAACTGTCATGAAAAAGCTTCTCAATTCAGCCGTTCGGACTCGGCATAAAATTGTAGGTCCCTTCCATTCGTCCCAAAAATAGAAACTCACACAAACGAATGGTTGCGAGAAGCTAGGCCTAGGGTGTCTACCGCCTGTTGCGCCACCTATTTATTTATTTATTTATTTTTTTTAATTATGTGGCTTAAAAACTAACGGCACTATAACGGACCTAGGGATTATTGTTCTATTTGAAATCATATTATTTTGCTATAAATAAAGACACATTTTTATGAGCTGGACTATTCAAAGCAAAGTTCTTGGCTCTAACCGAGAAACTTTTTTTTCGCTGTTTCATTCCACGGTTCGCAAGAACAAATATTTTCAGAGCATAAGTAGCATTCCATATGATAGCAAAGGGCACGGTAGTGGCACAGCCAAGGTATCTAGTAAAGGCACACACGTTTTTTACAGGAACAAACACAGGTTTTCGAACCCCTTTAACTTCGGAACTAATTGAGCCAGAAAACTTGAAGCATTTACGAAGCTCAACATTCAAAAATCACTAAAACCGTAACTGACTGACTGACTCACTCACTCCAAAATTAAGTTTATGTCCATTATTTACGTTTTTGTTCTGAATTATTGCTTTTCACGAGGTTTTGCGTAATTTTGTTTTGAAAATAAAATAAACAGCTGTGCAAGGTATATTGGTATTAGTGAAGATCTGTGAAAAGTGATCCGGATCAAAAAATAAAAAGATTGCTTTTTTTCCCAATAGAACATGAAAAGTGATCTAGATAAAAAATAAATATTTTGTGTCCCAATGGAAAACCACATAAGTGTGTACGTCAAGTTCTTAGTTTAAAAAGGTTCCAAACCCGAAAGTGTCTATATGACTACCGGACACAAGCTGTGTCTCCCCGTGTCTCCCATTCAGACGTGTTCTAGTTGTTCTTAGGGCGGCATAAATCTAATGTATGAAAAATCAAATTAAAGTTACATGGTGATCGACATACATTTGACCGGAAGTCAAACAGTTGATCAAGGGCGCTATGCAGAATAAGTTTTCCGATTCATATAATTTTTGTATACTTTCGGTCTTACTTCGTAGTTCGTCGACCGAATAACAAACGCCGCGATGTAAGCTTTTTATATCCCTGATTTTTGTTAATAAACGAGATCTACTGCGATTCGGATTGTGGGAGAAATGTCCATTGTCCAGGGCACAAACCAATAAGAATAGACCGCCGACTTCCCGTACACCTACCCGATTCCCGCCGGAAGAAATTACCCTGTCTGTGAATACGTGTAAATGTCAAAATTAATGGCGGCAATGATTTTCCATGCTATACCATGGGCCTAGGATTTTTCTAGTATGCGTGCGTTAATGGCGCTCCTTTGATTTTGTACAGCACCAATACATACAAAATCCTGGGCCCGCCGGCAGCTTGTAGGCAAAGTTCGTTATGTGGGAGGAGTCGACGGTCTATTCTTACTGGTTTGTGGTCCAGGGTTCATTTAAAAGATTCTGTCAATAAAAGTGTAACGATCGTAAAGAGAAATCTGCCACCTCTGAAGAATGACATACAAACACATCAATGGCCGCGTACCATTGGCCGCGTTCCACTGACCGCTAGATGACTAGCGGCATGCCAAACTCCATATAAAAAAAACTGACATTTCAGCATTTGCGCTAGACATCTAGCACATTTTGTGAAATATCCTTTTCTGGGAAATTTTTCAATCTAGCGCAAAATGAACTGCTAGATTGAAAAAAAATAACGAACTGTCAAAATAAAAGTGAAAGTGCAGAAGTCAAATATTTCCAATTTGGTGTAACATGGGAATTCAAACTTCTATGTAACTAATATACATTGGCCACGTTCCAGTGACCGCTAGACGTCTAGCACATAATATCCCTGATGAAGGAACGCTGGTGCTAGAGATCTAGCGGCAGCGGCAAAGTGACATTAGACCCAATTTGAGTTCGTATTATTTTATCTTCATGAGAGTCAAAAATGTATTTTGTGCTATCATGCCGCATATTTATTATTACACTATAATTTAAATAATCAAATACAATGTATATTAATTCCATAGAAGTTGGAATTCCCATTTTACACCAAATTGGAAATATTTGACTTCTGCACTTTCACTTTTATTTTGACAGTTCGTTGTTTTTTTCAATCCAGCAGTTCATTTTGCGCTAGATTGAAAAATTTCTCAGAAAAGGATATTTCACAAAATGTGCTAGAGCTCTAGCGCAAATGCTGAAATGTCAGTTTTTTTTATATGGAGTTTGGCATGCCGCTGGTCATCTAGCGGTCAATGGAACGCGGCCAATAAAAATTAAAAAATAAATAGTTGTAACAATTTAACGTTTTCAATAGATCATTAGAAAAAATTGTTATCAAATCTTAATTTAATCGCAAATGTACTCATTTTCTATTCCAATTGCATACTACAATCTTAGATAGACAGTTTTTACAGAAATTCAAGTTTACTTTTACTTATTTCGCATAAGAATATCTTAGCGTTTCTTAATTTATCATGTGAAACCATTCGAATATTCTATGCATTCAAAATAAACTTAAAATCAAATAGAAATTCTTTGTTGTTCGTCCAATAAAAAAGCAAAGAGAAATGTTTTTGTTTTTGCTGACATTATTATTAATTTAAATACATTGTATATAGATATAATGTTTTTAAATAGACGCCGGTAAACAGCTATACACATTCTTGTTTACGGCAAATGCCTACATTATATACAAAATACAAAATGCCATGACCCATACGCATACCCACAACAGAGTTGGAGTTGAGAAAATAATCATGTAGGTACTTAGCATGGAAGAGAGTCAATATGCAACTTTCCGAATCATCAAATTAATTGGAAATAAAAAAAATATGGCATGGTGAGTAAACAATTTATTAAACAAGTCTACAATTTTTGAAATAGTACGCAAGTGTGCGTAAAAATGTTTAAAATCAAAGCACCAAAATAACAACAAAAGTACCTGTTGAAATATTGCCAACAAAAATTTTTTATAACAGTCTGAACAAGAAGTGGGCTTGTTTTTTTTTACAAATACATATGTAGGTTATCCATTTAAATAAATAACCTGATTTCCCTTAAACAGATTCACTTTCAATATACTTGTGACCATTTTTATTTTTGGTGTGAAACTTGTTTTAAATCGGAAACATTGGCGAGTGATATGCGTTCAACTAGCAACAAAGATAAACGTCTCGCTTATCAATGTATATAGATGGCCTCCAGAACGAAATAAAGTTCGTTTTCAATTTACCAAGAGCAAGACAACTTATTTTAGTAAACAAGAACTGTGTACATTAGTGATAAAAGTAGAATAGACATGAAAGTACACTGATACCATTAGCTAGTCATAAACAGGTTATTTATTGTCATTCCTTTTTAACAGACCTTTGCACTTCAGGCCAAAACTGTTATCAATTGTATATTGTAGTTCATTTCGTAATATACCTCCTTTGTGCTAATCAACTGATGCAGAACGGTGCATTCTAAATACAAACAAAAAATTGATATGTAACATGCACAGTTCATAGGCACTTGCACACTGCACAAATGCATTATGATGCTGCTCGAATTAGATAACCTTTACGTAATAAAAAAGTTTTGCCAATGACCATGGGCAATCAATGCCACATCTGCAGTGATGCATATACACGCTGTTCCTTATATAAGATTTATCCACGTTATTTTTAAATTCATTAGCATATAACTTACGACATTGGGTGGCAACTTGTGTCCAGGTAGATATTTGACATTTTCATGAGTGGTGTTAATGATTTCAGTTAATTTCTTGCCATCAATCATTTCTTCATAGACGTACATGGTAACTCGCTCATCGAACTCGGGTAGAGCTGCAGCATTTGCACCAACAATTTTAGCAATTGCAGATCCCCTGTAAAATGGAATACAAAGGTTAAACGAGTGTTATATAATTCTGTGTGCGTTAATATACAATGTGGTCTACTACAGTAACAATTGAATTAAATTAAGAAATTCTTACCAGTTTCCCGATCCCACAATGCAAACTGAAATCTTTTCGGTCATTTTGATATTGTAAACAAGTATTGAAATCAAATAGGAAAAATTAAAAGAAAAAAACTTCTCCAAACGTTCGTATTATAATACTGCCGAGCGATGCGAATACACGTTCGAACCGACAAGAAAACACCAACTAAATGTGGACTAAATGCTACAGAACGTCGTGTGTACAGCGCGATTAGTTTTGGCGTTTTATTTAATAATCAGTTTAAAGTGAAAACAACGATTAAGCTTTATTTGACAAAAGTTTATAGATTTAATTCTACTGCAACGAGATAAATAAATCGTAGGTGTAAAATTAGAAGGAAAACATTTCTTAAATGTTGTGCTTCTCCTTCTTTTCTAATGCAGCTTTAAAGTCCAAGTTCAAAGGCAATTTGTTTTACTAAATACTTTTATTTATCCTGTATTTCTTTCTGCATTTAACTTTTCTTTTCATCCATCTCGTAAATCACACTTGCTTGAATTCTTATCATTTTGACATTTTACTTTTGTGACATTCGTATTACAACAATTAGATCTGTTAGTTGGAAATCACCGTGCATGCACAGGTTAGTTTGCTTTTACCTTGTAAATTTGTTTAGAACTGTAAAAGGCGGGACGGCCGGCGTTGTACATATTCGCCCTTATTAAATAAATAAATAGGTGGCGCAATAGGCGGGTAGACACTCTAGGCCTAGCTTCTCGCAACCATTCGTGTTGCTGATGTGTTGACACGTTAAGAGGAGGGCATTGAACGTGCCCAAGAAGTGATGGATGAGGTAGGTAGTCACTTTCTTACATATTTTTGAAGTTGAATTTTAAAATGCTGCGATTGATTGAAATTGTAAATGGCGGCGTCCATTAAAACAATTTTTAGTTCACTGTCTTTTTTGCGTTTTTCTAGTAACCAATAAACTTCATAAACTGTACCACGCCACGCAATTTTGCATGACTTCAGTGAGAGAGAGATCCGTTTCCTACATCGGTGAGGTTTCTGTAAGAGTGAGACCATCATTATCCTTGACTGTGGAAAAACGGATCTTTCCGTTAAAATGCATTTAGTATTCCTTTATTTGAAATTAATAAAAATGAAATTAATAAAAAATGCGGCACTTTGATAACTTATTTAAAAAAAAAAATAAAAAAAATACGTAAATGCATTTCTCCGTATATTCCGACCGGGTTTCTTAAAAATAGCACCAAGTCGATATTGAATAGCTGCTCTTGGTATAAATGCTGCAAACTTTCGAGGCTCTCTTCTTTGAAATCGTCTTTTTTTATTTAGGCATTTTCAAAAATCTGAGACACATAACCGTCGTATACTACAGTATGTTGGCACCATTAAAAGTGGTATACGGAGTGCAGTTTAAATTCAATCGGATTAAACTCCGACACGGTTTATAAAACGAGTTTATTTATCGGGTTTAACGAATGAATGTTATGGACTTTTAATTTAATTAATTTTTGGGTTCGTCAGAAAAGTAGAAAGTAAACCTACTTTATCCGTCGCATCCGGAACGTGCGCTGCTTATGGGTCACCTTCCATAAGCTGTTGTGTATTCTATCAACCTGGCAGTCGAATACGTTGCCGGTGTCCGCAACGGACGCGACGGATTCTATGGGTTGGGCCCTTAAGTTTATTTGGAAGCCAGTTTGATCGATATGGAGGTTAGAAATTGCAGTTCCAGATTACGCTTTGGATCTTCGCGTTGACAAACGTATTCAGTTCAGCCAAAGGAGATCAATGAAATTTATCACAAAGTTGCGGTTTTTTTACTTTTCATTCAGATATTTTAGATAATCACGATATAAGGTAATAAACCAAAAATGAAGATGTTTCGCAATTAGTTTTTATTTCAGTATAATTGAACTCTTTGAATATCATTGCATTTACATGTTCTCCTTCTATGAAAATATTAAACGAAATGTCAGAATTTTTTCATTTGATATTTTTTTTTTATCAAATTCGATTCATTTGTGAAGAAGTGTGAAAATCATATAGACAAAGCAACTCACACCCACAATGAAAACGAAAAATAAGCGCAAACAAAGGGTTTCAGGAACCCAAAATATGTATTTAATTGAATATCTGGAGAATATCCGGTTTTAACCAATAAGAAGTATTCCATCTTGAAAGTAAAAAGACCAAAAAAATTGCAATTTACAATCAATAACACGTTGAACACTACCAGTGGCCCAACAACATCAATGTACAGGAGTGACAGACTTTATAATTTAGTACATTTTAGTACAGATTTGCCAGCAGTTTAAAATGATGAGCTCGAGAATAGCACTAGGTGTGGTTGTGAAGTGATAAAATGAAAAATTGCTTTAAAAACTGAAACGATACCTAAATTACTTATTACTTCCCAGTTCACAGATTGCGAATAGGGTAGTTCGCGACAACGTCAGTGTCAAATGAGAAAAAAAAAATCAAAGTGACAGCTAAAAAATCTTGTAGGAAAGCAAACGAAATTTTATATTGCGGGAGATAGGGTTTAAATTAATTTTGGATTTTTTGAATCAATCTCTACAAATTTATTTATTGAACTTTTGTAAACACTTTTAAGAAACTCTAAATTTCAAGACTGCAATGTTTTCAATTTGTATTTGGCACTTTATTATAAACTTTTCACAAATAAAATGAGCCAAACCTATCTCCCGCCATGTAAAATTTCGTTTGTTTTCCTACAAGTTTTTTTGACATTTCAGTGAAAGAGAAAGCACACTTCTGAAAGGGATAGCTTCGCGAAATACCCTATTGACACCCAGTATACCTAAGTAGGTACCTACCTACCTATATAGGTACTTGTGATTGTATGTGAGTTCCCTAATTAATAAGTCTCTGACCCATAGTTCGCACTGAATTGAAAAATCGAACAGAACAAACGTCATTTGAATAGCTGTCAAATAAAAACAAAAAATATTTCTGAAAAACTAATCTGGCCAACAGAAAATTTATAATTTTAGCTAGGCTCTACAAAATAAATTATTAAAAGCATAAAGCAACGGTAAAAGTAAAAGTTTACTTTACGATGCGTTCGCATAGTAGAAGTCGAAGTGTGTCCCAACCAAGAGAGCGTAGACGCAGAGATATACATAATGCTGACAACGCCGATGTCAGCAAGCGACCGAGAAGTAGACGACGATCCCGAAGCCCTAATTTTGATAGACAGTCCTATTTCAGGACAAAGTCTCGATCCCCACAACATAACTCTTTCGCCGATAACCGTTCAAACGATCGATATAAAGCAAAATATGAAAGAAGGAATGATTACAATTATGGTCCAGCTAAGCAAAGAGATGATAACTTTATGGACCTTAGAAGGGCTGAAAGGGAAGCAATCGGCGAAGAAGGAGTAGCTACAGTATGGGGGAAGTCACCCCAAAGACGAGAAACGTATTCTGAAGATGAGGATAACGAAACTCGGGCCCTAGAAAACACACATAATTCTAAGAAAAAAAAGAAAAAAGCAAAACATAAGAAAAGCAGTAGCTCAAAGAAATCCAAGAAAAAGAAATCGAAAAAAAGTAAAAAGAAAAAATCGAGACGTAGTTCCTCTGTTTCTAGTAGTAGCAGCTCAAGCAGTGCTGGCTCTGAGAAAGACACGTGGATCGAAAAAACCAAGGACACTGAGAAGATTATTGATTTTGATAATCATATTCAACAACCGGACGCAACATTTGCTATCCCTGGTGGCCCAGACACTTCAACAGAGGAGGTTGGTCCAACACTTCGGCAAACTAGTGGCTTGACTCAAAAAGACTTCGGCCACGCTCTCTTGCCCGGCGAAGGTGCTGCAATGGCAGCATATATTGCAGATGGTAAACGAATTCCGCGAAGAGGAGAAATCGGTCTAACATCAGATGAAATTGCTCAATTTGAGTCAGTTGGATATGTTATGAGTGGCAGCAGGTATGCATTTCTTATATTTTCTGCAACAATTTTACATACCTACATACATAATACCTACCTTTGCAGACATCGACGCATGGAAGCGGTTCGAATACGTAAGGAAAATCAAATATACTCGGCGGATGAGAAACGTGCTTTGGCTATGTTTAGCAAGGAGGAGAGACAAAAGCGTGAGAATAAGATCCTCTCACAATTTAAAGAGATGATTAATTCTAAATTAAAGGCCGATAAAAAGTGAATTTTGACGTGGGTCTATTTATTAAAATATATATGTACCTACATGTTTACAACTATTTATGTTTCCAATTTAATATGTCCAACCGAAGTCGTAATTATAGTTTTACCCAAGTAAGTTGTTTTTTGTAAACTATATTACATATTTCTAACAAAATATAAAACTACTGTAAAGAAAATACACCTGCACTTGCCATAAGAAATACAAAACAAAACATTTTTTTTAAAAAGGGCTGCAAATGTCTCAGGTTGGTTTTCACAAAAGAAAAATGCATATCCAAATACACAGACGGGTCGGAATCAGGTTTCCTGCAGTGGCTTCCAAGAGCAGAGGCAAGAAAGGAGCCTGTAATAGATCAGGATAAATACGAACTTCAGAATAATAAGATTTGAATGAAGGCCAACAACCGGTGCATTAACAAACTGCGAAATGTAACGGAAGAATATGACAAAAGAATAATTTTAAAACTAGGTACTAACTAAATTTTCTTAGAAAATCCAAAAAATGGATTCGAAATAAAACAGTGCTAAAAATGAAATTGGCAGTTCGTATCGAATATAAAAGTGCTAGAACCTATAACAAAACTAGGTTTGGCATCGCTGGTTTAAATTGCGTACATTTTCACCATACCAAATCCATGTGCTTTGGTTTGGTGTGGTGATGGTGACATCCGTTCTGCCTGCCTGCTGCAATATTCTGCTTCTGCATTGCATGTCACATGAGAGACAAGTTCTTCAAATCAATACAATGTTTACAAATGATTAAACGACTTGTTAAATGTGTTATTAACATATATAATACATCTAATGTTAATTTCAACTAAACAAATGCCTATCGATAAGACCTATTGCATTTTAGACTTTTAAAGATGTGCACTTATGTTTATTTATTAAAAAGTCATAAAGTGACGTTTTGAATCTACCACCCCTGTGTATATACATTGTATATAAACATTGGAAAAGCCACCACCTTATATACAAAGAATCCGCAATGCCAATGGAAATATTTTTAAAGTACCTGTCTGTCAATACATTCGTATATCCGGTACTAGAGTACATAAATATTACTTTTAGGTAATATTAATTCTTATTCGTCAGACAATCTCGTTTATACGCTGTGTGCTTTGTCGTACGATACTTCTTAATTCTTTTGGACAGGCATGGCGCTTTTATAGGAAACGGATCTCTCTCTCTCTCTGAAGTCATGCAAAATTGCGTGGCGTGGTAATGTAAATCCACCATAAAGGAAACGCATAAAATTACGAAAGAGGGCCAAAAGCTATAATGCAAGCATCGGATGGGAATTCGCGGACCATCAGTGTTGCATTTTTCATCACCTAAGCCCACTTCTCTCCACAGCACAGATAAATATGCGCTAAATTTGTAGTACCTACAGAATATAGATGGGACACGCACACATATTATGTTATTGGCAAATTTATTTTGAATTTGTTTATTTTCCACTCTCTATCCCCTTACCTACATCGATTTTCAAGTATTCTATGAAATAACGGAATTTATTTTGTTTCACAAAATAAAAGCATTCAAAAATCAGAAACATTTCATCAAATCCGTGGCTAAATGGCAACACTGCTTCCTCACCGCTCGTTCATGTTGCTTTGCTAGCTATGTTGCTGTTTTTTGTAGGTTATAAAAACAATCGTGGCTGTGGTGGTTATATCTTATTTCAATTTTATGCAGTTTTCGGCTTCTAAAATAAATTAAAGTAGGATTTAAATTAAATATGATTTTATAGTGTATAATGCAATCAAATTAAGAAAGAAGTATATTGCTTTGAGCTATATGGAACGTCGCAAAATGTGTCAAAGTTGTTTTAGTAAAATGTAAAAAAATCCAACCTCAAAATTAATTTGCAGCCGTAAATTGATATTAATTAAAAATCAGATAGATAAGGGTCATATTGAAAAATTATCTACAAATACTTCTGTTTACTAAATTATCCGCCGTTGAGCATCTACGTCGGTGTGTTTAAAAAGTGAATGACATGGCTTCCAAAGAACTTCAATCGCCTAGTGAAATGGCATTAATAACTCCAGGAGTGGAGCAGCCGCCCGATTTTGTGGGTTTCGAATCGTCGAATCGGACAGATGCCACCGACGCACCAAAAAATGAAAAAGTTCAAATGAAAAAACAGCTCGGACTCCTTGAAGGAGTAGCTATTATTTTGGGTATAATCTTTGGTTCGGGTATCTTCATATCACCAAAAGGTGTTATTCGGGAAGTGGATGCAGTTGGAACGTCTCTGCTGATATGGGTGTTGTCTGGATTGCTATCTATGATTGGTGCTCTCTGTTACGCTGAGCTGGGTACAGCTATACCTAAATCTGGTGGAGATTACGCCTACATATACGAAGCTTTTGGATCTTTACCTGCTTTCCTCTATCTGTGGGACGCGATGATGATATTTGTGTAAGTATTAAATAAATAATTTATTAAATAAATAGAGGGCAGTTGATGATAGGAAACCATATGTGATATAAGTTAACTCGATAAATAAACAGTAAAGATACGGTGATTGATACAAATAGCGAGGCTGAATATTTTTGAGCCTGTTTACATATAAGAAAAGTAGCATGTATCCATGCGAGTCAGAGTACATAAATTCATATTGTTAAATAACCAAAAAGGTTTAGTTCTGCAAAGGATCTACATTAAAGTACAATAAGGTAAAAGCTTTAAGCGATTGTAAAATCTATATGACTTCTTGACTTCTTCGAAAGTATAGATTGTGCAAATCTACGCGAGTATTTATTTCATATGAGATTCGAATTCGATGTACATTATACATAATAATTATACTACACATATTCGTTGAGTATTAATCTACTAATAAACAATCAATCAATCAGAAATTTATGGGTACCTATGTATTATATGTATATCTTAACGCAGACAGTCATGGAACTCATCATATGATTTCTCGAAAGAATTAGCGCGTACCTACCTTTTTTGAAATGAAAAGTACCTACGTATCCTTCTTTTTGTAGCTAAAATCAAATTTACGATATCACTTCAAATTATGCACAAGCTTACCCAAGTTTGAAACAATTCCACATGCGTTAGTCAAAAATATTTGGAGTTCGATCTTGGTTTCTTTTTATGCTTTACTTAACGAAGAAATAAATTATAATAAAAAACAATTCAGCACATTATGAGCTCTTGACCGTTGCAAACACCTCGTCACCGTTTGACTTTCTGCTAATATGTAATAACAGTTTTCTAAAACAAAATGAAAAAGATTAAAAGTTCTTTATATAAATATTGTCTACAAGTTGGTTAACGCACTTTTACAAATTAGCTGCGTGTGCTAAAATATACAATTTGTTTGAAGGCTAAAATTGTTACAGTACACTCTGCACAACTATTAAATGGCAACTGACCAGAACTGCATATACCTAACTCAAATTGCAAAGAAAATAAAAACTGGTACTACTTCTTTTATGTGAAGCATACAAATGTGAGGTAAACAATACATCAACAACAACCTCGCCACGTGCGTGACCACCACTGCATAGTGCATGCATACTGCTACAGAAGGGGTTTCAAGAAATATTAGTCTGCCTGCGTTAGGCTTATCCGATCCGTTAAAACTTACTTTGTCCAACACCTCCCACTCACTCTATTAAACTTGCATAGCGTTTCTAGTGAAATTTAAAAAGAGAGCTTCCAGATTGAAATATTGTTTACTTTATAATCATTCGTTTGCTGATAGTCAAGTCGGTGGCGCGTTCGAAGTAGTGTACGGATTACAATGGCTTCGAAAGAAATTGATTCAACGGCACAGCCGTCTGGTTCGGCACATAACCGGTCAGATGCAGAACCAAAAAATATTCATATGCAAAGGCATCTGGGTCTACTGGAAGGAGTTGCTATTATTATGGGTATAATCCTTGGTTCGGGTATCTTTATATCACCCAAAGGTGTCCTCCAGGAAGTGGAAGCGGTGGGGACATCCTTGCTTGTTTGGGTGTTATGTGGAATTCTTTCGATGATTGGGGCCTTATGTTACGCTGAGTTGGGTACTGCTATACCTAAGTCTGGTGGAGATTACGCTTACATATATGAAGCTTTTGGATCGTTGCCTGCTTTTCTCTATTTGTGGGATGCGATGATGATATTTGTGTAAGTAATAAAAATCAATTAGAATATTTTATTCTACCAATCTGGACTGATTAAACAAGACTTAACTAATTTATTTGTATCATGAAGCAATTAAACCACAAAGCTGTATACTGTATAGACTGTTTTAATTCGATGTGACCGATTTCTAATTTGAAATCGGTTAGCAGCATATAAAATGATTATAAATTAAGTAAACAATGACAAATCAATTAAATGAAACTTGTATATAAGCCAGTCGCCAATCAACTTCTTCTCACAGTATGTATTAGGGGAATGTGTTACATTTATACATAGAAGTTATAAGAAGGGATAACTTACAAAATTACTTGATTCATTCATTCATCCAAATAATTGCTAGGGAGCCAACATAGAGTTTATATTCTCTATTAAGCAGCAAATCAAACGTACGGAATCCGGTATCTATGCATTGCACTTGTTTGTTGGTGAATCGTGTTAGGACATTTTTCAAATATACATAATTATGTAGGTATGTCTAAAACAAATCGCAAATGCTACACAGAACCGGTGTAAACTGAAATAAACTGGCAAAAGCAGCGTTGGAGAGTTTACACTATGACAGACCAGTCATCTTATCTTGCATGCATTAGGTATATTGACTGTTCGCAGGTAAACAATAAAAATGTTAGATTTCGAATCGGTTAGAAAACGACTATACGATATTGCTAAAATGAAATGAAAAATAGGGTGCGATCGGTCTCATTCTTTCAAATGAATTAGATCAAATATGTTGTTACTTACAGATTACCCCAGTCAGACGCCATCTCTGGAGAAAATATCACTTAACATTTTTATTTACGAATAATTGCTTGTTATGTTACTTATCAAGGCACTGTTAATCAATGTATACTTTATATCAAAAGCAATGAATCATGTAACTCGTTTAATTAAACATAATGACGCGTTATAAACAAGTTTACAATACAATGAACAAATATTTGTAAATGTTATTCATTGACATTTGCGCGCATGGAGGAACATTCCTGTTTTCGTTATTATTGCATGGCAGCCAAGCAAAATCAAGAAAATTTATTAAAGTTTTTTGAATTTGTGTTAGATACTTATTTTATACGCATAAGGCGCACTTGCGCTTGGCGTCGGACCCAACGAATAAACATTTAATACAAAATTGTGGCGATTACTAGGCTTCATGTGCGCTAGTTCACATAGGTTTGTTAAGCGATTCTGAGCTGCACAAAAATAAAATATTTTTTTCAAAATCATGCCGCAATACTTGGTTGAAACTGAAACTGAAATAAGTGAAAACGTCGGGTAATGTTTATCGAACTACTGTTGTGATACCAAACAATGTTCGCAAACAAGCCGTGGACATTCCCAGCTCACAAAGCGAAAACCATTCAAGAGTGGCTCAAAAACGGGGTTGGACTTCAAGCTATGGTCCGTTTTTTAGGTCATGCCATGGTTTACTTTACGCCGAAATATTGAGTTTTTAAAGGGATCTTTTGCGAAATCAATAGCCCAGACCGTCTCAGGTTGGACTCGATGGCATCCACTTTGAATAATGAATTCAATGATTTGTAGCTATTGTCTTACCCAATAAAAAAAAATAATAATTGAAAAATATTGTACACGTTTTTATTGTATACCAGTATTTCTGACGGCTCTACAGTTCAGGGTAAACGAGCCCTCAGATCCCTTCAACCCCTTTCTAAAAAAAAAAATAATAATAATTTATAGTTGGTCAGGTCTGCATATGACCCTAGGCTTAGCTCTCACCAACATAACATTCGTTTGTGTGAGCTTTTATTTTTGAAACGTCTAAATTAAAAAGATTTCTCAGGATATTTAGACGTTTGAGCTTTCTCCGGATGGAATGCTGAAAATGGAGTTTCAATCACTGGTTTGATTGAAGGACGGCCATATGATTCTTGTAGTACAAGTACCTAGTGCGGTCCATCTATCGTTCTTGTGGCTTTTCTCCCTGCTTCCAGCTTGAGTGTGTAAGGTGAGATATTCACAGAGCGATCAGCTTTCTCTGAAAAAGCCGTCGAACTTTTTCTTGCCAATTCGTCTGCTGTCTTAATACCTGGAACGCCCTCATGTCACGGAACAAAGAGATATACTTTGTGTGCACCAACAATTTTGAGTTCTTCGCGAAAGCATTTTACAAGCATCGATTTAATTTCTGGTGCAGTTATGGTTTTTATTGCTGTCTGGCTTTTTGATATACCCAGGGAATCGGAGAAGACGCCTGACCCTACCTTTGTGTCCACATTAGATCCGTCTGTAAATACGGCTATGGATTGCATGCTAGGTACGACTCCATCTCTCCATTCTTGCGTACTGGAATAGGCGCTCGAGAAAGGTTATGTAAGTATGGCGTAATGTAGTCCGTGATAGGTAGAATCGTCGAGTAACTTGCATCATAAAGTTTTTAGTTTACTGATTGGCTGATTCTCATGGCACTAATGGCGACTTGTATAAAGATGTCTAGCGGAAGCAGATTGAGGATAGCCTCAAGTCCTGCGGTTGGAGTTATTCTCATCTAACTGTTGGTGCCGATGCACGCTAGTGCACTTTTGTAATGGGCTTTAGGTATGTGGTCTTTAGCAGGAGGGTTGCGGAGAGACAGCATTGTGGACTTACGTTTTTTTTAACCAACCACGAATTCAAAAAACAATATTTTAATTGTTTAAAAACGTATTTGTGGGCGCAGTAGCGCAGTGGTTAGTGTGCTGGACTACTGTGCGAGGGATCCCAGGTTCGATCCCCGGAAAAACACAAATTACATCTTAAGGTTTTTTCTACTGCGCCACCTCTCGCGAACGTCTGACAAACATCCGAGAGTATGACTGGACTGTCCTGAAAAAGCTTCTCAATTCAGCCGTTCGGACTCGGCATAAAATTGTAGGTCCCTTCCATTCGTTTGAAAAATAGAAACTCACACAAAACGAATGGTTGCGAGAAGCTAGGCCTTGGGTGTCTACCGCCTGTTGCGCCGCCTATTTATTTATTTATTTATTTTTTTAAAAACGTATTTCAACTAACACAACATGAGCGGCTGCGAGATGTTTGGGTTTAATTCCATGATGCTTTTTCCAGCCCCCTCATTTAGAAGGGAAAATAAATAAAATTATCTCCAGTCCAGAGATATGGTAGATATGATATGCCATCGGTGATGTTGGTTAAAATATAAGCTAAATTTAATCATTCATTAAATACAGTACATATACAATACATATATGCATTACAATTATTTAAATCTTTACAGGCCCACAACAAATGCGATCATGGGGTTAACGTTCGCATCCTATGTGCTTCAGCCATTTTTTTCTGAAGAATGCAAAATACCAGAAGGTGCCTTGCAGTTGTTAGCTGCAGTTACGATTTGCTTCCTTACTTTTCTGAACTCTTACAACATGAAAGCTACAACCAAAATGCAAAATGTAATCATGTTTACCAAGATTGCGGCACTTGTTTTAATTATTGTTCTTGGGATTGTTTGGATGGCTATGGGTAAGTTTTGTGAAGCTTGGCTTTCAAAGAAATGATTATTAAAATATTAAAAAGTATAATAATTGAAGCATTTGTTTTTTGGATGGCAATTTTTGAACGCATTTATATTTACTTAATAACCTATTTGTTTTAAAAATATATAATAAATATACGCATTGTATTTATTTTTATATGGCACTTATTGTATTTATTAAAACATCTTGTTAAGTTTATTGTTGTAGTGTAAGAAAACTACTCTTTTACAATGATACTAGATCTGCTACGCCTAATCGTGAATACTACCTCTAAAATAAATATAAAGACGTCATTAATGAGTTAAAATAATACAAGCATTTTTAACATTACAAATAAATGAAGAATCATTGATGGATTGCAGGATGTAATTCTTTTATTATTTAACATTATGTATATCATATTTTTAAAACTCAGCAAAATAATTAGGTTGAGGATATTTTTTAGGTAAGCTTAAAGCAAGAGCTAGGGGCGAGAGTCTCACCAAAAGCATAAGATTTCCAAGTAATTGTGTGTGCAGGCTGAAAAGTAAAACAAAAGAAAATTATTTTATTTTTACAGGATAAAAAGGAAAAGAAGGATTTTTTTAATGGAAATATAGATTTAACTGATTGAACATAGTAGGTCTGTCCCTTTTCCCATTTCGATAGCACAAACGAATTGTTAGCACATAATTTTTGATTTTTGTAAATAATTTAGTTTGTCTAATTGATTTGGCTTATCATCTTAAATCGGTTTGCACTTGGGCAGGGCTTCCAAGTTGTGGAAATGTATTTCAAAAATCATTACTGTGCGAATTAGCGGGTTTCGCGAATTTTACAATGTATCCGCTCCACACATAAATATTATACCTTCAGGACATGTTCTACTACACCACCCCGAGCGAACTTCTTTGTCAGGTTTCAGAGAGTAAAAGCTTCTCAATTCTAAACAGTTGATTCCGCATAAAATTGTAGGTCTACTTTGCGATCAATTCCGTAGATATTCGCCCCTATTCCCGTTGGCGTTTGTCGTATACGACTCATGTTTCGTATCGTTGTAAAACGATGTTAAGATTTTTTTTTTTTAATTTTGTTTAACAATTTCATTTCCTTTTCTATGTGTTTAACATCCATTGTAAACCATTTGTAGTAAAGTAACAAATACCGACAAAAAAACGTTGTGAAATACGAGTCGTTTACGACAGACGCCAACAGGAATAGGGGTGATTGCAATCCTTTGCATCTATGCTTTTCGAACATTTCATGAGAACTTATAAATATACGCAGCTCTAATAAGGCATTTGTATTGTTTCAGGCAATGTTGAGAACTTCGACAAACCGTTCGAAAATTCACAAGTGGATCCTGGAAAATTATCAGTGGCATTTTACTCAGGTATATTCTCATATGCCGGTTGGAATTATTTAAATTTTATGACTGAGGAGCTTCGCGATCCTTACAAAAATCTACCTCGTGCCATTTATATATCGCTGCCTTTGGTAACAGCAATATATGTTCTTGCGAATTTATCATATTTAGCCGTGTTAACTCCACAACAAATGATTGCATCTGAAGCTATTGCGGTGGTAAGTACATTATTACGTTGCTATTTTTTGTTAAGTTGCTATGATTATTGTTTTTCGTTGCAGACTTTTGGAAATAAAGTATTGGGCGTGTGGTCGATAATAATACCAATAATGGTGGCAATCTCAGCTTTTGGTGGATTGTCTGTGCATATTATGACATCTTCGCGGATGTGTTTTGTTGGTGCTAGAAATGGGCATATGCCAGCGTTGCTCTCTCATATTAATATAGACAAATACACACCCACACCTTCCTTAGTATTTTTGGTACGTATTAATTTTTTGAGTATAATTCTAGTGCAGAATGTATGTCTTATAAATAATAGGGTTTTTTTTTTTAAATACATACATTCATATTCTTTGGCACAACAGGTTCATATATGACTCTTTCCTAGCTTCTCACAACCTTTTGTTTTATTTGCGGAAGGAATGGAAAGGGCCTGCAATTTTATGCCAAATCCGAATCGCTAAACTGAGAAGCTTTTCAGAACTAGTTTTTGTATGTTTCCGGGGGATGAGTCTTAAACTCGTCGCATAATAGTATGTAGTACAACACACTAACCACTGCGCCCACAATAGTACTTCACGTCAGTCAATTCATCCGTGAAGGACATTGATTTTATTTCGTACTAGCTATACCCGCCCGTCTTTGCCCGTGCACAGAAATTGTACTGCTTAGATCTTAGATAATAATGTTCTTTCTTTGAGCTCAATCAGTTCGGCGGTTTTCGAGATATGTATAAGATTTTGAATGTGTTTTGTATGGGCGGTGCCTCGCCCCTTTGTCCAATTCTGACCAATCTTCACAGCAACACTCTTGGGCCAATACCTAGGATTGTTTGTTTGTCAATTCAATTGATTCGGCGGTTTTCGAGATACTTCCATGGTAGATGTTCCGAGGAACTCAAAGACATTATCCCTCGAAATGCAACTTTTGGGCGCCCCACAAGACAGGCTGCTAATGCTCATGACCATACAGTACACTTGACAACCGCGAGGACATCAACTTTCCAAAACTCTTTTTGTTACAGGACAAGCAAACTTTGGAACTCACTTCCTGGGGATATATTTCCAGAAGTATACAATTTGCAGCAATTTAAGTGCAGAACTAACATACATCTGTAACATCTGCAAGCATCTCGGGGTGCTGTTGAAGCGTTATAGGTTCGCCTTTCCCGAGAGACCAAATGGTCCAATTTTGACCAAATAAAGCCTATATGGTGCTCATTGTTAAGGCCTACCTTTTCCAAAAAGACCATACCAATCGGGTTAGTAGTTCTTACGTGATAGTGGAACAAAGAAAAAAATCTACAATTTTATTACTAGTATTATGTATAAGTATAGTGTATAGATATAGATGTAGGTTAGGTAAGGTTAGATGGCTGACCACATCGTCATTCGGGCCCGTTGTGATACCACAGGATCCGTTGTCCTTAATATACCCGTTAAACCAACACGATATAAAGCGCAGCATATTCCTGGATGTATTCCTCTTTGAGTTGAGAGAGCTTTTCATGGGAGGTGAATAGTCTCTTCCTCCTCGTCTTCCATGCATCATCTGCAGAAATTGTTAACAGGGAGACACAGCGCGATTTCCAGTGATGAAGTGTCCCGTAATGGTACCTTATATTATTCTGATAAAGGATCTCTTTAGTATTAGTGGATTGTTGAAGCGCTTAAGATCCAGCATGGATCAAGTCTGTTTCTTTACGTGGTGCAGTTGGACTTATTGGGGTTATCGCTTTTTGCTTGATAGTGAGATTCATGTATGTAGAGATTCCCCTTCGAATTCGCGGTAGAATCGTCAGAGTTTGTTTCTTGGTCGTGCAATTGCCTAGATTTTCCCTTTGGCTCGCCACCCAAATTGCAAAGCACGGCTTTGGAATTGAACATGGTCGAGAGGGACTTAATTTCGGACGAACATAAGGTGATATTCCTTGCGGTTATTACATGGCACTTCAACCAGGGTGCTGATTTCCGCCTAGAACATACTACAGTGAAGGAGTTCTTACGGTTTAGATCTTGGAAGAAAACGAATCTCTGCACCTGTGTTTCGGCGTTGTATGAAAACAGAAGGATCGCCTGAGAGATCCTACATCAGTTTTCCAATTAGTCTCCCACTAATTATCGACCCATACCACTTACATTCATTCTTTCTAAGGTTAAACGCTGATAAATCCGTAGTTTATAAATTATCTTAAATTACGGAAATTACCTACCGGCAGTGATTTGACCTCACCGAAAAGTGGACCCAATCGCTTCATCACTCCGGTGAAACGAACATTGCAGCGCTTGATATTTCAAAAGTATTTGACAGAGATTGGCATAAAGCTTCTTTGTCAAAAATGCGTGCTTATGGGATCGATGCGTCTCTTATTCAATGGATTATAAACAATCTCTCTGTTCCATCAATTCAAATTGTTTTGATAGCTTTAAGCCATATAAATGCTGGTGTTCCGCAAGGTTTCGTTTTAGTTTCCGTCTCAGTTTCTCTTTTTCATTAGTGATCTATTATTATCTGCAATTTTTAAATCAATTCATCAGCTGTTGCTTACGACTGTTGACTTCTTTACAATAGATATCTAGCGGTAACACGTGGAACAATATGTTCATAGAATGCCGTTCACCCGACTAAAGCAATTTATAGTGGAGGACTTTATCCAGCGCAGTCAACGTAAAGATTTTGATTCTTCCAATCATATACATATTTTTAAGCTCTCCAATTTGTCTGTTTGTCTGCTATGCAATTTTTAATTAAAAAAACAACTTTATTTTTTCAGTGCGCATTATCAATAGTGATGCTGCTTGTAAGTGACGTTTACGTTCTTATAACTTATAGCAGCATAGTGGAATCATTTTTCATTATGTTGTCGGTATCAGCGGTGCTATGGTTTAGATATAAAAGACCTGACATGGAACGACCCATAAAAGTAAGTTAATACATCTCCCTATGGTCACAGCAAAATTCTATACATTATTTTCTTCATAGGTTCAACTTTGGGTACCTATTGTGTTCGTTATAATTTGTGCGTTCTTAATCGTGGTCCCCTGCTATGTTGCTCCCTACGAGGTCGGTATGGGTCTTCTTATTACGGCTATTGGCGTTCCATTTTATTACGCTGGAATTGTGTGGCGAAATAAACCAATATGGTTGCAAAATATTATTGGTAAGATAAATTGAATGCACTACACGTGTGTGGGAAATGTAATAATAACAATAATAATTACATTGTAATTTCAGCTCAGTTGACCTACACTTTTCAGAAGATTTTTATGTCAGCAAAAGAAGATAAAGACTAAATCTCCTAATTTGTATTCATTCGTATTCTCTTGAACACCTGTTCCTTTAACACTTTTGTTAATTTATTTTTAAATTTTTTTCGTTTTATGAGTGGTTTGCTTTCATTCATATATTTTTGTAATTATTTATTTTTTACTATAAAACTTTTGTTTTGTACATTACACTGCGAATTTTTGTAGACTTATGAATTTTATTCTGTTTGCCGTTTTCTTAAAGTTTAAGTCCTTTTGAATATATGTAATTGTAAGGTGTGCATTTATTTTTTTTTTTTGTAAAATTTACTAAAGAAAATAATTGTACCTTAATAAAGTGTGATTTTTTTTTAATTAAAATTGTAATCGTTTTCTATTTCTGAACTAAGACAGTGTACCTTTATTGTCAAATCCAAATATGCAGTGGCTCAGTTAGTCGTTCGTTTGATTGGACTACTCTGCAATCCTAAAAAAATGTTATTTTCCTTTATCTTTTGTTCCAAAGATAAACGTATCCATAAGCCGGGCAAATTTTAAACAACCGATTTTATATAAATCATTTTCAATTGAAATTCTATATTTTGCACATTGAATTTTTTTTTTATTTTTTTTTTAATTGAATTCATAGTTTTTCAAATTGAATCCTACAAATTAATCAAAATGATGTCCTGAATACGTTCAAAACAAAGAAGTATTAAGAATCAGAACCACCAAAAGCCAATGGCAGCATCAAAGCTAGAGGGCTTTATAAACAACAAAACCCTTTTCAAACATGGCAAAACCACAACATTTAATGAACAAAATCCTCAAAATTTACCAGCTACATTCGATGTTCGTACACTTCACATAAAAATCTCATTAAAATATGTAATACCAAATCGCAGTTCTCAATCGACCTTGATTAACTTAAATCCATCAGACATTCACCCCTATCGTGGAATCCGCCGGGGGAATTATTCACGGAAAAGAATATTTTGGTATCGTCAAAATCGCAAAGTGAACAGTTCCCCGTTCGGGAAAAATTCGATTTGAACGTTTTTAACGATACAGTGAAACTCATTCACATTACCCACACGGGGAACTGTTCACTTTGCGATTTTGACGATACCAAAATATACTTTTCCGTGAATAATTCCCCCCGGCGGATTCCATGATTGTATGTAGGGAGGAGGGGTGTGTGCGGTTGGAGGTGTTCAATAGTGTCTTCTTGTCGGAGGTTGCTACTATCCACTGGAGCACTCAGATACAACTACTGGTCCACTGTACTGCCAAACAGACACCTTACTTTACTGTCCTTATTTTTGCCGTCTTAATAAGAAAGATGAGAAGTGATAAAGAGCTTAGATGTTCGGCACTCACCACGACAGCTCCAAAGAGGAAAGGCAGGACAACTACAAAGGAAGTGTTCCGCTGTATCGTCGTCCTCTCCACAAGCAGGACAGATGGTGGTGTCGTTCAAGCCCAATACATTTAAGTGTTTGGCAAAAGCTTGGTGGCCCGAAAGGACGCCCACAAGTAGTCTGCAGTCGATTTTCCTGAGGGACAGAAGGAAAGACTCGGACCTTTTGCGGATATCCGGATGCAGTCGTTTGGTCTGTCTACACTTGCTTTTAGTGCAGCTTGGCTATCACTGCAAAAGCATATGCGTCTAGCCCTCCACCTATTTGTCACAATAGAGCGCATAGCCATAAGGATAGCGAAGATCTCCATTTGGAAGACAGACGCATGGTTACTTAAGGGACAGTGTAGTCTAATGTTCTCGCTTTCCAAGAAGACTCCAGAACCAGACCCCTATCCGGTTTTAGAGCCATCAGTGAATACACGATGGCATTCTTTCCCTGGCTCAGAGTCTGTGTCTGGCCGAAGCCATTCCGTTGCCTGAGGAAAGTTTAAGTGGTAGTTTTGTCGCAGTAGGATTTCTGGTGTCATTGCGTTAGACGGCATATCCATAAGACAGGGGTCAAAGGATAATTCTCGCTTTTCAAAATTCCAATGCGCGTGGTACTAAAAGCCACCTCTCTTTGACCGAGAAAAGATTTTCAGCGTACACCCCATGATAAAAATATCAAGGGGGTGGGGGAGTTTCATCATAGCATCTAGAGCAGAGCCCGGAGTGCTAGGGAAGGCGCCTGTGCAGCCAAGGCAAACCGTTCTTTGGAGTTTGGCGAAAGAGGCAGTAACACGTTTCCGCGAAAGCCTGTTCCATCACATACCCGATGCATATGAGAGAAGTGGTCTTACCATTGCCGTATAGATCCAAAGGACCCTTTTAGGAGATAAGCCCCATGTTTTGCCAAAAGTGCCTTTGCACTGCCACAAAGTTGACAGCGCTTTATCAGTTTTCGATTCTGTTGAGTTTCGAAAGATTTAAAATTGAAAAACTCGTTTCAATTAAAATACAAATTTATTAAATGTGGGAAGATATCAAAATGTACAAAGAATTTGGATAACCTCTTGGTAGCCGGAAAGCAGAATTCAAAAGGCTACAATTGTTTCGTCTACAAATAAATACTATTTGTCAAAAAAAAACAAAATTGGAAACGTTGGTCGGCAAAAATCGAAAAAACGTCTGAAATTTAATAGAAATCGTCTGAAAATAAATAGAAATGCATATCAGAAAATCAGATATTGGAAACGTCTGAAACAATTTTCAAAACGTCTGAAAACAAATATAATAATAATCGTCTGGAAAAGGTGTTTCTTCTACCAACAATGGAGTAGAAGGAAAGAATAAGTCCATAAAACAAAAAAAAAAAAAAACATGGATTCATTTTGAGAATCGGCGTTGCGGTCTTTAATTCTTTAAAATAAATGTTTTCAGACGATTTTTATATTTTTCAGATGATTACTATTTGTTTTCAGACGAAAATGTTTTGACCGAATTCAAAAACCGAGGTTAACCATGAGGTAACAAATTAATAGCAAAGCAAATCAGTGATAATTCTAAATTACAAGAAATGTCATAAATTTTAGGTAATTTTTACCATTGTGCAATAGAGTTGCTGATGCAACAGCTTCCCTCGCATCTAATTTAAGGATAATATGTAACTCGTTTGAAACGTAAGCGATCCGATCTTCTGGGTGTATCTCCATTTGGGACGGCCGGCCTTCGGACTGGATGGGATCACATGATTACTTGTAGACGCTGATGGGGAAGTTAAGTTCACGGGGCTTGCAGTAGCAGGACTCTCCAAAATCAATGAGTCATTTGAAGGCATTGTTCGTGGTGAATTCGGATGGTTATATTCTGCAATTAGATTTTATGAACGATTACCATCGACTGCTCCATCGTGTATATCTCTTGCTGACTGATTATTTTCTCGAGTCCGAAGTTGTTTTTGGTGTCTTCTGCAATTGCCACTATCAGAGTGCACGATATACATCTTACGCCCAATGACCATGTAACTTTTCAGTCGGTGAAATTCCTGCACTGTCTGGTGTCGAGCGATATGTTGCCAAGAAAATGGCCATAGCGTCATCATCTTCAGCTGAACTCTCCAACAATTTAGACAAAGACGTCTTGAAAGTGCGAACCATGCGCTCCGCGGCCCCATTAGATTCCGGATTAAAGGATGCCGTCGTTAAATGTTGAATCGAATTTCTTTTGCAAAATTCTGCAAACTCCTTGGCCGTAAATTGTGGCCCATTATCGGAAACCAGGGTCTTTGGCAAACCCTCCAAAGCAAAAATAGATTGACACGCGTGTGTGGTTGCTAGCGACGTAGTTGATGTCATCTTGATTACGAACGGAAATTTGGAGTTGGAGTCTACCATAAATGGCTCCGCAAAATCCACGTGCAACCGCTCCCAAACCTCGGCAGTAGTTGGCCAGCTGGGATATTCCTTCGGAGAATGACTGGCATTTAGCTAACACGCACGGCACTCCTTCACGGTCATCTGTATCTGGTCATCGATACCAGGCCACCAGCAATATCGCCTAGAAATCTGTTTCATCCTATAGTCATGCCCCAATGTCCATGATGAATCATCTGCAATACTTTTTGTATTAGGTATACTACTACACTACAAAACCCCTCGCTCTGAAAAAGAAGAACATCAGTACCCACACATAAACAGAACTTTCTACGGAAAAACGGCAGTAACTCGGTCTCAGAAGACGGAATAAAATTTGGCCAGCCATGTTGAACATACCACATGACCTTTTTAATTAGTTCATCACGATTTGACGCACCAGCGATGTCTGTCACATTAACAGGAAAATGTTCCAGCACGTTGTCTATGACATATGGACTCTATCTTCCTCAGTATTATCAAATTCCTCGTCTGGTCCATGAGGTAAACGAGACAAACAGTCCGCATTTCCAGGCGATTTTGTAGGGCTGTAGCGAAGCGGGCTGAAAATCCTGACCAAAGGTTGATGGTCCGTAACAGAGTTGGGAAATAATGATTACAAATGTAGGTAATTGTAATTGGCAAAATCCAATTACTAATTATTTGTAATTGAAAAGCATTAAAAACTTGTATTTCAATTACATAAAAGTAATCGAAATACAAGTATAGGTAATTCTAAAAAAAGGTGTAATGATTATTTTTTTTTGTAATGATTACACGTAGGTATATGTAATTGAATACATGTCTTTATGTCATATAAATCACAGAAAATGGGTTTTACGTTATTCCATGGATATCCATGTCTTTTTTTTAGCTCAGTCTTCAAAATCCAATACTTTCTCCTCAACGATACTAACTTTGAAATGTTAGTTCTGTTGAAGGCGAATCATTTATTTTAATAATTCACGTTATTTTTTTTTGCTTATTTGTATTTTTATTATTTGACATTACAAACGTAATGTCAAATAATTCATTCACATTCATTGACATTCAGGCAATGAATTACTATTTAAGTAATTAATTACTAAGGAATTACTATTTAAGTAATTAATTACTCAAAAAGTAATTAACACTGTGTTTTCTTCAATTACTTCCAGATTTCAATTACTTTTCTGCAATTACATGTAATTGTTAATTGTGATTGTTCAATTAACAATTAACAGTAATTGTAATTGCATTTTTTCAATTACAATTACATGTAATTGTAATTGTTACAACATAAATTACTAATTACTTGTAATTGTAATTTGGCTTGTAATGAATTGACAAAAGTAATAATTATTTCACAAATTATATGGTGTCTGTTTCTCTAGCGTCTGTGGCTGGAGAAACAGACAAATCATTTTGAAAATGGACCAAGCTCGAAACCTTCATGATTTTGTCCTTAAAAACATCGAACGATTTTTGCTGCTGTTGATCCCCAGATGAAAGGTACTACCTTGGATCTAAGCTCGTTAAGCGATAACGCTAGGTGTGCAAAATTAGGTATAAATTGATTGTAAATTGTAATTCAACTTACCCAAAAAAGCTTCTAAATCCTTATGATTTTGTGGTTTTGGTAAGTTGGTAATTGCCTCTACTTGCTTCTCTGAGGGTCTTATTAATTTTTCGTCAATTATATTCCTTAAATATATTCAATCTCGGACTCGGCAAACTTGCATTTAACCAAACGACATTTCAATCCACGATCTTCGAAGCGTTGATATAGCGTCTTAAGATTTTCAGGTGCTCTAAATTATTTCGGCCTGACACGATGATGTCATCTAAATATGAAACGCAAAAATCTAAATTAGCTTTCAGTTGCTCCATGTAACGTTGGAAAATCCCAGACGAGGTTGCTGTCTAGAAAGGAAGACGCTGATATTCGAACAATCCAAGATGCGTATACATGACACGTCGAAGATCTCCATTCTGCTTCTGGACAACTACTGGGGGCTGCCCACTGCCTGGTTTCAACGCCCCGCAAAATACCCAAATTTGTTAGTCTCTCATTCTAATTTTTAACAGCGGCTTATTGAGCAAACGGAACTGGCCGGTACTTAAAATACCTTGAATAACTGTCAGGTTTCATCGTAAGATGGGCAATGAAGTGTTTGCTACAGCCAAGTTCGGATGTAAAATTAGATTTATACTCTGCACAAAGAGAATGTGCATTTACTGCGAGCTGATCACGAGAACCGTCTGACAAATGCAAAATGTTCTCTTCATTTGGAAACTTAACCTTGACCTGGAAAGCTTCAAGCCAATCGAGTCCCATAATGTTTGAAGCACTCGTATTGTCAACTACGAGCAAAGTTAGCTGCCTCCTTTCACGACATTGCGCTGAAACCACAGCTTCACTTTTTATGGAAATGGACATATCACCATTTGTCTTGAGAATGCGATTTGTGGATACCAACTTTAAATCGTTAATCGCTCGAAAACTCTCCAGCCCAATAAGCGAAACGTAGCACCTGTTTCTACCTGAAAAGTAATTGAGGTTTGATTTAGTCTAATCGTATAAAAATCTTGCGCCCCCTTCGCTCCATCTCTCAGGCTGACGAAACTTCATCTGAGAATGAAAAGAGAGCTTTCTTTTCCAATTTTGTATGCTCTGATTCTGATGTTCCTTCCACCAGCTGATGAACTGAGTGTACCTATTCATGTTCTTTTTTGCAATACTTTGTGCTATGTTTCTTTCCAGCCCGGCCCGGCCCCGTGATTTTGA
Source organism: Cheilosia scutellata (assembly GCA_955612985.1). NCBI lineage: Eukaryota > Metazoa > Arthropoda > Insecta > Diptera > Syrphidae > Cheilosia > Cheilosia scutellata. The sequence continues at coordinate 72,981,472 of OY015312.1, forward strand.
TTGCCTATACTCCTGATTTTTCCTAGTGAATGAAGTTCCACCTTCGGCTCACTGTGCTGCTGATAAACATACGCTTTTGACGTGACCCCTCTTACCGCAGAGATCACACACTGAATCCAGATGACGACAGTCGCTTCGATCGTGGTATATAGTACAACCTGCACAAGACCTTGCCACCTTGCCACTTGTAAGTTGAGTGAACTCATAGGCGGTGGTAATATCTTCAACCTCACCACCACTGTGGTGAGGGTATATTCACTTTGTCATTCCATTTGTAACGCCCATAAGGAGGCGTTGTAGGTATGACAAACTATATATATTATTGATCAGCATCACTTTCTTAGTCGATCTAGCGATGTCCGTCTGTCTGTCCGTCTGTCTGTCCGTCTGTCCGTCTGTCCGCACGATTACGGCCGTAATTTAAGAGCTATGGACTTGAAATTTGGTACGTAAGCTTTTATCCACCAGACTGAGGCTAAGTTCGAAGATGAGCAAGATCGGATGAAAACTACTACTACCTCCCATACAAAAATATCAGATTTATATAGCTTTTTATGTTAAAAATTAAATTTAAATAGCTACAGTAAAGATAGCAAGTTTAAACTTTGCACGTATTGTTTTAATAATATTTAAAATTTTTTGACAAAAAAGGAGCTTGATCGAATAAAAACTACCCATACCTCCCATACAAATATATAATTTTTTAATACTAAAATATTTTTTTATTTTACAATAATATAGTACCGGGTATTTGAGCTTCGGCATAGTCGAAGATAATTGTCTTACTGGTTTTTATTGTAGATGCGTTGCGGACTGCGTCATGTGGAGTGTGAAACACTATCATATCGCATATCATCATGTCTGCATATGACTGATGTAAGTTCCTTAAAAGTGTGCCTACTTAAGTTCTCTGTTTCGAAAAGCTTCCTAAGTAACTCGTTGACATTTGGATCGGACTCTGACAGAAAATGTGACTTCCAAAGGTAATAATCTTCCAGGGAATTTGCCGTATAATGCTGTTGCAGCTGAAAAAGGTAGTTCTCCCAACTTTCCTTTTCGGAATTAAACTGACGGAATGGAACTGACGATGATGTAGCTCTCACATTGTTCTGCAAAACCTTCGCCATAAATTCTTTGTTGGTCTCAAAGATTTGTCTCATCCAAGATTGCTGCTGTGATAGCAATTCTTCCACTGCTGCTCAATCCATTATAGGTACTTCACCAATACTCGTCGCCACAATGTTGAGTTTCCAAAGATTTAAAATTGAAAGACTCGTTTCAATTAAAATACAAATTCAATTCAATTATGGAAAGATATCAAAATGTACAAATAATTTGGATAGCCTCTTGGTAGCCGGAAAGCAGTACCTCGTACCTCGTACCTGAGGTAACAAATTAATAGCAAACAAATCCGTTATGGCTATCACAGAATCCGTCGTACTCGGAATTTTGTTACGAACCCCGAAAGAACTATCACAGAATCCGTCGTAGTAGAAATTTTTGCTACGAATTTCGAAATTCGTATTCGTATTAGTATTCTTCCTCGAAATTCGTAGCAAGTGATAATTCTGAATTACAAGAAATGTCATAAATTGTAGATAAACTAGAGTTACTATTGTGCAATAGAGTTGCTGATGCAACAGATTCAACATGCTAGAACCAAATAAGTTTTCTATCGAGGATTACTCGGAGATATTTGATATTTATTAAGATATTTGACTTCATCAGAGATCGGGATAGTGACACCTTTTAGCACAAGTTGAGTCAGACCAGTGACATTCCTCCTTCTCGTGAAGAGAACAACCGTAGTTTTAAGAGGATTCACGGAAAGCCCATTTCTTATACACCAGTCATCGATCAAGCAGACAGTCCTTAGGTTTGAACCGACAGACAGAACGGCGACATCGTCCGCGTAGGCTTGTGTGTAGGTTCCAGGAAGATTGAGAACCGTTAGCAGAGAGTCTACTATACCACACACCATAAAAGGGGAGACAGAATACCACCGTGAGGGCAGCCTCTGTTTACCCCTGTCATCAGGGCCGGCTTTAACTCTAGACGCCCCGGGGGAGTCGTACATTTGGCGCCATTTTATATTTAATTAAAATTAGTTTAATTAAAAAACAACTAGCTAAAATCTTATTTTTTCCAGCTTTTTTGTCCGCAAATTCTCTGATAAGACTGTCAAAATCTAGGTTTTCTTGCAATTGACAGTGAGGTTAATCTTTTTTGGGACATTGTAGACCGCAAAAGTACGTTTAGAAAACTGCGTTCGCCGTTTGCAACCGTCGCTGGTATTGTTAACAGAATACGGAGCGATATACAAGTGTTGGGATCATATAACTCTTAAAGATTGTGATTTTTGATAAAAATTAATGTCTCGATAGGTGTTGCTTGACTGTCTTCGAGATAGTATTGCAAACCTAGGGGCTTATTCCCAAATGCGCGGCGGATCGCTTTTCATGGCGGATTGGTATTTTTGTATTTCCAAAAGCGATTCGATCCATTCGTCACAAGAATTTAGTTTATTTTTTATCCACAATAAATCCGCCAGCAATCCGTCACCTAAATAGATATCGCTTTTGAATGGATCGAATCGCTTTTTGGAAATACAAAAATACCAATCCGCCATGAAAAGCGATCCGCCGCGCATTTGGGAATAAGTCCCCTAAAATTTCATCGCACAATACCAGATTTAAAGTTGATCGTTAACTCTTACAATAACTACTACTACTACTACTTATCACACTGAATTCAATTCTCGATTTATGAAAAAATGAAAACAAATGTCAGAACTTTTTCATATGATAACTTTTTTATCACAGCCGTTTCATTTGTGAAGAAGTGTGAAAAGCATAGACGAAGCAACTGAGACCCACAATGGAAACAAAAAATAAGTGCGGTATTCAGAAACCCAAAATATTTATTAAATAGAATATACGAGTATAAACCTAGAAAATTGCAATTTACAATTAACACCTTGAAAACTACCGGTGGCAATAAAAATGAAAAGTCTTGACATGATATGGAAGCGACGTGGGTAAAGCTGGATGCACCACATTCGAATTTCCGAAAACAAAGTATATGGGAATTAGTTGCTATTTAATTGCTCTTTAATTGCGGTAATTTTAATTTTTTGCTCTTCAGAAAGTGGTAAATCTTGTGGTGGACCTGGCTTACCGGTAAAGCTGGATCCACCATATCGCATTTTCAAAAAGAAAAGATGGGGCTTACACCGCTGATTTAATTGCTCTGCAAAAATTCTTCCGATCGGACAAGCCGTTCCGCCTGAATTAAAAGTTAAAGTTTTAAAACCCCAGTTCGCTGCCGTACTCTTTTGTTTTTTTTTTGGAAAAATTAAAAAAAAAAACGATTACCCCGTTCGAATTTTTCTGTTTTGAATATTGCAAAATAATTGACTATGCCCAGGCTATCTTACCACTTAATCAAATCATTTGTCGCTCCTCTCTAAAAGTCATGTCTCGGGTTCTCTTCAATGCAATTAGAAACCAAGAACCAGTATAACTATGACAAAATATTAACAAAATTCTCTTTTGATGCGGTTGTTATGAAATTGCTCTTTATTTGAACCCATTCTTCTGACGCAAAGTAGGTATATGCTTCCACAAAGGATCTACTCGATTTTATTTGTGTATGAAAACAAATGTCCAGTTCTTCCTCAGACACGGCGGTTATAGACATATTCATAAACACAAATTAATATTAAATTGCCTTATTATACAATGGGTAATAGGTAGATCGAATTCTAGTGGCTAGACTATATAAATAACTTGAAACACAAAATAATATTAAATTAAACACAGATGTTAATATTTAGTGACTTGATTTAAGGAACTTAGAAAAACCAGTCCCATTTTGTGTAACTAATCTCGTTTTGTAATTTTGCAACTGGTGTATGATGTGTATTAACCGCTCGAACGAAAACTCTTCTATTCCCAATTGGCTGCAAAGTTCGAAAATTGTCAACCAAAGCGCCGTCAATGGTATCCTGAAGTTGGCGAAACCTTGAAATCTGAAATGACACAACTCTATGAAGCAACAAGTCAACGAGTTATCGAAAATGCAAATCTTACTTGTTTGGCTGACACGGGCAGTGTATGCGGAAAAAGCACCCATGTTATTGCCTCCGAGCAGGGTGGAGTGGTAAGAGAACCTAAGAGAATACAACGATGTACAGTGCTTGATTATTCTAAGTAGCAATATGTTTATAATGGATCATAAAAAAAAATATATTAAATTTGTACGTTGTCTGCTATTAAAGTAGTCTAAAAATATTTTTATTTCTTATAAATACTCGTATAGTAAGGCAGCGCACAGAGTGTCTTATATAACTTATAAATATTTACGACATGCTCCTTAAAGCTTAATAGAATTTTATTTGAAAATATTTTATGAAAGTTTATTGATTTTGCCTTACTTATATGTTAAATTTTACAATCGAAATAAGCTTAGTAAGTGCGATCTGAATAATAACAATATAATATAACTTAGATATATTAGTTTGATTTGAGGTTATTTTATTTTTTAATATTATTGCGCGGATAAAGGCATGGGGTTTCCTTTACAAAATTAACTTGGGTTTGCTGCGTAATTCAATTACATTTGAATATTTGATATTTGAATATTGAAAGCACTAAGCTTTTATCTAATGCACATGCCGACATTCCATGTTTTGGAAATTCACATAACTAGGTAGGTATGTAGGTACTGTACAGTATCCTGATCCTGTAAAGAACTGATAACTAATATTTCATTTGCCAAAAATGTCCAAAAACGATATGTAAAATTGTTTTTTTTTTTTGCTTTTTGAGTGTTTCAGATGTCCTACCATTCTATTAATATCGGGTGCCCGGCAATCGGCCTCAATCGCCACAAATAGTTACCAGCATTAAAGAAGTTAGGCCATAGCTTCAACACACTGGCCCTCCTTATTTATTAAATTAAAGGCTTTTACTTAACTTCGTGAAATTTTGCAAGCCAAATTTGAACCACTTTCTCTAAACTTAGAACTTTGAAATTTTCCGTGCTGGTTGGGTTGTGAAGAGAATGCAATATTTAGTAAGAATTTTTGGATTTTGACTTCCCCTACCCCTTTAAGGGAGGCTTTTTCATAACTTGAAACTTTATATGTCAATAGATAAGTCAAAACTATTACATACCTAATTAATACTTTGTAGGTACCGATTCGTCCTATAAGGGTTGAAAAAAGGGGGAGCAAACTTTTCTATTTCGACCTTACTAGTTACTGTTACTACGCTCAACTTGCCATTATAGCTACTCATAAATCTATGTAGGTCAACTCAAAAAATCCTTTTAATTGTTAGGCAATACTTCACCGAGTATTTTGAGCTAACATTCATCATCATCATAGTAAAAAAACAAGCTTTTGTAAGTACATATGTAGTAGGTAGGTAGATATTAAACTGCACTAAAAAACAAAAAATTAAAATTAACCAATCTATTTTGAAGGTTTAATCGGCAAGGGGCTTTTTATAAGAGCCATGTTTGTTGTTATGTATTGTATTATGTATTTGAATGTAGACTACACAAACATGGCTTACACTAAGCCCCTTCCAGGATAAACCTTAAAAATAGATTGGTTAATTTTTATTTTTGTGTTTTTTTAGTGCAGTATCTACTTATAAAAGCGTTTCATTAGTTTTTTAAACTATTACTATTTTTATATTTATAGATGTGAAGGAAAACAAAAAACTCGCCAATGGGTGTCAGGTGAAACAGGCAGTGAAGTGCAGCGGAAGAAGTTGTTCGAAGTGCTTTGGCCTTTGCTTTGCTCAGTATGACTTACCGCCTTTTCCAAGGCAGTCCTGATCGGCAAAACATGCACCGTACGTAATTAGATATTTTTATTATATGACTGAGACTAGTATAGTAAGCCCCATATATTCCCAAAGGCTTATTTTGCTAGAGAAAAGTACAACAGTAGTTTTTTAATCTTTATCTTTTATATTATGCTTTCAGCTTAACTTTCTATCTTAAATAAGACCCAGATATTTAGCTTCATTAAAGATGGAGGTGGAGGATCGATGTTAGAAATTTTGTATTTCCTGTCGAAGAGGACAAGAGGGCAAGCAGACATCTTCTTCATCTTCAATTGAGTATTATCCGTATTTTTTTTTAATTAAAGGCTTGAAGCATTCCATGTGTTTATTTAGGTTTTTTGCAGCATATTTTTTTACTTTTGAATAGATCCTAGTGCACATGCATATAATGAGTCTAATTCTAATGAAAATGAATAAAGGCTACTAAAAAATAATAGAACGTATAAGCATGAAAGCTTCAGACCAAAGAGTATCTACTCACTGTCACTATTCCAGTCTAGATTTTCTAAACATAGAAGAGAAATTATGTATCTACATCTTTAATGTAGCCCAAATTCAGAGATTTTTATTTTGTAGTACCAAAAGTTAGAACGCACTCTAGATTAAACTCCTCAATTTGGAGGTTAAACAAATAAATAAAGTGCACGAAACTTTCTATTTTATTGCGAATCTCGCTGAATGTTAAAGTCATTTAAAAATTTTTGTGGTTGCTATTGGATTTGTAGTTTTGTATTTCCCTTTGAATTTTAGGGCTTTACAAAAATATACCGTGTGTAAATAAAATACAGATCGGGAAAACGGTTTTATTTGCATTTCTGGAGAAGAACTAAGTACCTACGTGATCTTGTTTAGAATGCTTTTGTTTTTTGTAAAACTATGCAAACAAATAAGTAGATAGATATTATAATTTTGGGTTCGAAAAGCACTGTTCTTCAGCTGTTTAGCTGAAAGCTGAGTACAAGGTACTGTTCAGGATATAAGCATTAGGTATATGTAGGTACGTAGCAGTTACATTTTTATCCAAATTGAAAATGGCGCTTTCGAGATATGAGCAGTTTTTAAAGTACCATTATATTAGCGATTGGGGTGGAAATCGTAGGATACAGTCATTTTAGAGAAATCTGAGTTTGTACCTTAAAAATGAGTTTTTTTTTTAAATCGTAGGTATATGTATACACACGGTTTTTTTTTTAGAAAGAGCAAATTTTCTATACTTGTTGGGCTTTCTAGCGAAAAGCTGGGTGTTAAGTCATGTTATGCATTCATATCAATTTTGGTTCAAGTTATTAGAGCCGTTTTCGAAAAAATCTAAATTGTTTAAAATGTTGTATAATTTGTATATGGGAACGGGAAGTACCGTTAATATTAGGGCTAACAGCTAACAGCCTACTAGCGGTGAGGACATAAACTCTAAATAAGAAGTTTGAAACAAATCTGTCCAAGCGTTTAGGCTGTAGGCCTATGGGACAGACAGACATAGATACGGACGGTCAGAATTGCGAGACCAACTTTTTTGGGTTCCCCTATCATCGTAATATCAGAATTGATTAAAATCTCGAGTTCACAATTTTGTACGAAAACAATATCTTTCTCTTACTACGTATACCTACTTACGAGAAAGTTAAAAACACGGGAAAATTCTGAAGGCACATTTGAGAAATATTTCCAAATGATAAACAGCTTCCTCGTTAATCCAACTGGCCAGATGCAATACTCCTCCGTCGTGAAACTCAAATGTTTCATGAGGAGTGTACCTTCTACTTACGACTTACCTACTAGAAAAAAAAAACAGACAATGCAATTAACTTTTATGTCGTGTAAACTAATGTGCAAACTCGTAGTTCCACCTTACAAGAAGCTTCAAAAAGTCTGCTTAAAAATAGTTTTGTATGCAAATTTTGGCTATGATCAACCACGTCTGCACGTACCTTAAGGAACGGAATTGGTTCGATGTGCCATAGTCTTTAACAATTTGATATAGGTGTATCATATACCTATTACAAGAAAAAAAAAACAGATTGATAACACGGTCACTGAATTTAAAGTGTCTATTCTTCAGAATATAGCGATCATCAGTTTACGATTAAAGCCTGTAGCTGCTATATGTAAGGACAATGTCAGATCAGAATACAAATCCATGTATTTACACTTTGCAGGTGTTATGTATGCTCGTACGTCGCCCTTTAGGTTTGCACATTTGATTTGCTAGCAATTTGGGTATCGGGGCCGGAGTACGTTGCCATTTTTTTATATTCAAAACTCATTTATGGATGGGCGTGGTGGTGAGGTGATGGTTGTTAATTGTTATACATAAATATTCCAATTCATTTCAAATCACGTACATTATGTGTTGTACCAATTTTATGGGTTATTAAACGGACGCATTTATAAATAATTAAGATATTTATTGGTATTAAGTACGAGTATACCATACAATGATCGAGGAGATATGATTAACTACGTCATGCGGATACTTATTTTTAAGACACAATAAAATTCTTATTTCGGATTGATTGGGAAAACGTCAGGATTTTTTTTTAAGTAGATACCTACTCCGTGCGCCATACAAATTTGTACAAACATTATACCGACATACTTATTAAAAATCTGTAGACGGTTGGTAACTACCAAATTGTTGAACGAAATATTTTGTGTTTCATTTAAGTGTGATTGTGGCAAAATGTTTTCATTATTAGTCCAAATACGAGAACATAATATAGATAGGTATATTGTGGGGGTGGGGCGAAGACCTATAACGAATTTCTTCGAAGTCATGTGCGATTGGACGACCTCCAAATATTTGGAGTGATTCTGATATGATGTAGCTGGCCTCTTTAAAATATAGTTGCGGCTTTGAATAAAATCCATATCTAATGTTCATGCATTATATCTATACCTACTTTATAGTATAGGTATCTACTGTTAGAGTACATGATGAGGATTAGATATTTTTCGATTCGATGCATAAAATTTGCAAAATAAATAATTGGCGCAACAGGTCCATTTAATAAACATGGGCCTATGGCCTAGCTTCCTGCAATCATTCCTATGTATAAGTTTCTTTTATTGGGACGATTGGGTAGGTGCATTTTAAGGTGAACTCTGAGACCTCTCTCTCAGTTGTAGTGAAGCACACTAACCTCAGAGACACGGTATTCACAAAAATGTGTGGTGCTACAAAGAGTGGTTTTTGCGAAAGTATGGTTATTACCAAAGACCAAGGCCTCGCGCTACTCCATTTGAAACGTTGTTCTATTTATATAAATGGAAATGAAGAGGAAAATATTTTGTTAGATGGCGAATAGGCTGCAACAATTTAGATAGAATTTTTGAATCTGCTCCAGAAATTACTCAGTAGGTAAGGAGGAAGGGTTCTGTACCGCACGTTATTTTTACATATTTGTAAATTTGCAAATCGAATTTTAACCATTTCTAAGCGGACTTGACATTTTTGGGAATTGCAATTACAAAATAATCTTCATGGTGCCATGAAATGAAGTCTTATGCAAAAAGGTCCAAAACGTAATTTGGAACTTTTTTTGGACGTTATTGCACTTTTGAAATTGCAATAAAGTCCAAAACGACTGCAACCCCCTTTCCTGGGGTCACTGTAGGATTTGGAGTGGGTGCGAGGTTTTTTGTATGTAAAGTTCGGAACTTCCCTTTTTCTTTCAATTCTCCCCATATATTTGTTGTTTGGATTTTATTTCCACTTCGATTTGGACTTTACGTTTTGGACCTTTTTGCATAAGACTTTATTTCATGGCACTAATCTTCATTGTTCTTTTTTTTATTTATATGTGTAGAGACCCAATATTAAAGAACCGATTTCTCTATAGTTTACTATCAATTGACTTTTATTTTCCGTATTTTTTTTTATATAGTGCGACTTTATTTTCATTGTTTTACATTTTATATAGTCAAGTATTGGCATCGCACAGTTCCGATACTACAATATGGACAATGCTACTGATCGAAAGTACCAATAAAATTATGGGCAAACGTCGCTGATTTTACTGTCAGCCATTCTATGTACAATTGTACATTTAAGTCAACACATCCCATAATGATTTTTGGAGTTTTGACATCTAGGAAGGTCAAGCTCTTTGAATATTACGATAGATATGGTATTTCGCGAACCTATTCTTTTCAGATGTGCGCTTTCTCTTTCACTTAAACGTCAAAAAAACTTGTAGGAAAACATACGAAATTTTATATGGCGGAAGATAGGGTTTGCCCATTTTACTTATAATAAAGTGCGAAATACAAATTGAAAACATAACACACTTTAAATTTAGTGTTTGTTAAAAGTGTTTGCAAAAGTTCAATAAAATAAACTCTTATCAGCACACGCGCTGTGGCAGCAAATTTTATCATTTTCCACATTCGAAAACTAACTGTCACTTTGCTTTTTTTTATACCCTCCACAGGAAGGTATATTCACTTTGTCATTACCCTATAAAGTATATATATTCTGAATCAGGATCACATTCTAAATCGATTTAGCCATGTCCGTCTGTCTGTCTGTCCGTCTGTTGAAAGCACGATAGCGTCCAAACGAATTGACCTAGGGGAATGAAATTTTGTGAGAGGACTTATTTTTACCGTCGTCAGTCTGTCTGTCTGTCAGTCTCTACGTCTATTGAAATCACAATAGCGTCCAAACGAATCGACTTAGGCGACTGAAATTTTGTGAAAGATCTTATTTTTACGGTCCTCAGGTTGGTATTAAAAATGGGCTATGTCGGTCAGGTAGTTCAGGTACCTCCCATACAAAACCACTATTAGACCCATGTGTATCTACGTCTGTTGAAATCACGATAGCGTCCAGACGAATTGACTTAGTCAACTGAAATTTTGTGAGAGATCTTATTTTTACGGTCGTCAGGATGGTATTGAAAATGGGCTATGTCGGTCAAGTAGTTCTGGTACCTTCCATACAAAACCACTATTAGACCCATGTGTCGCTACGTCTGTTGAAATCACGATAGCGTCCAAATGAATCAACCTAGGCGAATGAAGTTTAGTAAAAGGACTTCTTTTTATCGTCGTCAGTTTAATATTAAAATTGGGCCATGTCGGTCCCTCACCAGCCTACAATTTTGCATGACTTGTATGCAGTGGAGGGTATCAAAGCATCGGCCAGGCCGATGATAACACTTTTACTTGTTTTCATTTGACATTGACATTGTCGCAAACTACCCTTGCATTTTCCGAAGCAAAAACAAGTAAAAGTGTTATCATCGGCCTGGCCGATGCTTTGATACCCTCCACTGTATGTACTGTCAGGTACACGCCTGTGTCTAATATTGTTTTTGTATGGGAGGTACCAGAACTACTTGACCGACATAGCCCATTTTCAATACCAACCTGACGACGGCATTTACAATACCAACCTGAGGACCGTAAAAATAAGATCTCTCACAAAATTTCATTCCCCTAGGTCAATTCGTTTGGACGCTATCGTGCTTTCAACAGACGGACAGACAGACAGACAGACAGACAGACAGACAGACGGACATGGCTAAATCGATTTAGAATGTGATCCTGATTCAGAATATATATACTTTATAGGGTCTCCGGTGAATCCTTCTTGGCGTTACAAATGTAATGACAAAGTGAATATACCTTCCTGTGGAGGGTATAAAAAAAATTCCTTTTTGAAAGACAAAATAACTTAAAACCCCGATTTAAATGATAAATTTATCAGTTTAGTTAGTTACAGTTGAACGGGAACGCTTTGGACTACAAAATTGCAGAATTAGTAGCTATCTTTAGAGACAAAATTATGATTGCGCTATTGCAGTGAAAAAATGTAGGGGCTGATGGGAATCGATTGGCAAGTCGGTGGAAATCTTTGAAATACTCTCTATAAGCACATTTTCTTCTATGCTCTTACCGATTACCGCTAATAAATTTGTTAATTAAATCATATTTTTAATCTTTTTTAACCGAAAGTGTTTCCGTTGCACGATCCGATACATTTTGTTCATCACATAACTAACTGTGACTGTGATATTAGTAACATGCCGAGAGTTTTCCCAAAAGTTGTAGGACTGTCTATTATAGACAACCATAAATAGGTACTAACTATAGATACATAGATATCGTAAAATTTAAATATCACTAAATATTTACTTACCCCTGTAAGTGTAGAATTTATCCAAATCAATGTTCGATAGTAACGAAGACAATGCAAATGTTACATTCATATAGACGAAATCATTTGAGTTTTCTATAAGTGACATATGCCTGCTTACTGTCACTAAGCCATCATGTTCAACATCATCCAACTGCAAACATTGATAAAAAGTGTTAGTGCGCGTTATAAATATCAATTTCAAACAAATATAATTTTTAATTGCGTTCGTCGATTACTGTATCAATTTTACAAAACAATATAGGTCTGCTTTCTACTAGCTAAAAGACATAAGCATCTATCGCGATGAATAAGGAAAAAGTAGAGTATCAATCAAGGTAGTAAATCTACACTTACTGAAAGGTGCTATAACATTTTCTTTTATGAGACAGGAATCGAGTTTGAATTAGAAATCTTTATTTATTGTGACATGAAGAGATATTGTGAAATAATTTTTTTAAATACGACTTCAAGCATATGACGCACTCATACGACTGTTTTTTGTGAAGCACATCCCGGTAAAATTTTGGCCACTCTTTCCAAAGTTTAAGCTCTTAACACCCGTTTTGGTTAAGCGTTAAAAAAGCAGATCAGTATATTTACCCAATGTATTAAGGACCATTTGGGGCGCAGTGGCTCAGTGGTTAGTGTGCTGGAATACTGTGCGAGGGGTCCGAGGCTCGATTCATGGAAAACCACAAATTACATCTTTTCCCCCTGCGCCACCTCTCTCGAACGTCTGACAAACATCCGAGAATATAACTGTCCTGAAAAGACTTCTCTGAATTCAGCCGTTCGGACTCGGCATAAAATTGTAGGTCCCTCCTATTCGTCCCAAAACACACACAAACGAATGGTTGTGAAAAGCTATGCCTAGCCTAGGTTGTTTACACGCCTAAATATTAAGGACCATTTGGATAGACGAACTATAGTTTATAACGACCGAAGTTTAATTTTTGTGCTTAAGTTCAATTTAACCTCAATGCACACAACCACAAGCTAAAATATAGTATAAGTTTGAAAAAAATATGTCTCTTAAATGAGTATTCTTCACCATGGTAGGTACCTATGAAATTTTGAATTTTGTCGGAAATTAACCGAAATCGAACTTTTGGTTGGAATTAGATATATGAATACTGCAATGAAGCAATGAAAAGTAACTTTCGGACTTCACAAGGGGAATTCCAAAAGAAAGTATAGCAGTGGACAAATGTATTTGTCGGCGATAATATAATAAAACTAATTAAAGGTTAAGCCTTATTAAAAAAAAATAAATAGGCGGCGCAACAGGCGGTAGACACCCAAGGCCTAGCTTCTCGCAACCATTCGTTTTGTGTGAGTTTCTATTTTTGGAACGAATGGAAGGGACCTACAATTTTATGCCGAGTCCGAATGGCTGAATTGGGAAGCTTTTTCAGGACAGTCATACTCTCGGATGTTTGTCGGACGTTCGCGAGAAAAAAAACCTTAAGATGTAATTTGTGTTTTTCCGGGGATCGAACCTGGGATCCCTCGCACAGTAGTCCAGCACACTAACCACTGCGCTACTGCGCCCACAAGCCTTATTGGAGCATATTATATAATATTTAAAGCAATAGTGTAGTATATAGGTATTTTAAACTTCACTGAATAAACCGGGTCGCCCCTGACCTAATCAGGAGTTATCGCAGAAGTGTATCAGATTATGTTGGGTATACCTAACGCTCGTATCTTTTTGCGGACAGAAAAGGAGATAAATGCCCGAAATTTGGAGATTTCAAGGGATATCGCAATTTAAAAAAGAGGATATATAGGGGATACGTTATTAACTTGTTTTCGCACTGAAATTGATGAAATTCAAGAATAGTATCAATACAAAAATTAATGTAAATTGTGTTTAATAAATTATTATAACTTTTAAATTACATATGTGTTTAATAAACAACCAACGTGCCATCATCGCCGTCGTCGTCGTCATTCGCATCTGAATCGTTTTCGACCGAGGAAAAGTTCTAAATTTTCAATGGGTTAAGGAAAGTTTTGTATCATTCAAACGGAATTTAAATGACCTTTCCATTGATGCCAAAATTTACATGAAGTAAGTTCAAATTTATGAGTAGATTAAGTTAACTTTTGTGCAAATAATTTTGCCACTGACTGTATTTGTTTTCTGCAGCGATTGAACGAAGCAATTCAGGCTTCGTTTTCAGAAATTTGTAGAATTCAATGCATGAGTAGGTACTGAATATTACATTTTACTGTGAGAATTACTTTTAACGTTTTGATTTGCAATCGAGTTTTTCCATTGGTCCAAGGCTTGGTCATCGCAGAAAAGACTCGTTCCACCGATAGGTACTGTTGTTCGCGGCAAGCACAACATGTATTCATTCCACCGACATAGCGATTTCGTTGTGCTCACTATTTTCGGCTCGCAGATGTTTGAATATTTGCACCAGAAATCTGCTATAGTGAAAAGAGGAGTTTATAGGATAAAAAAGGGATTTTGGAAACTTTAAGGGGATAGTTTCTTTGACTTCGAAAAAAGGGATAATCCCCTAAAAAAGAGGATAGATACGAGCGTTAGGTATACCTACAGTGGGTTGCCAAATTAATAGGGACATTGTTTCAGTGTTCTTTTGAGCTTTTGTTTTGGTTCTAAGCGTACCTCGTGATTTTTATTTCTCAGTCTATGTGCTTAACGGTTATTTTTCACTGTCGGCGGATATTCAAAATGGTTTTATTCGGGGGAAAAACCGGTTTTATTCTTAAAGTGCAATCAAAGGCAGAAAAAAAATAAAAAAATTTTTTTTTTGAAAATTTATTGGGGACATTTTTTTAACTTCTTTTAATTGAAACGTAAGTAATGCACTTTCTTTTGTTTAAAGCAAAGCTTTTCTAAAAAAAAAATCTTTTTTTTTAATGATTTTAGGCATTTTTTCGGAACAGAATGAGTCGAGGAATGGATATCACTTCAAGAAAAAGAACGGAAATAAGAACTTTATTAACTCATTCGAGTCATTCCCAAAGACAAGTAGCTGCTATTACCAGATTAAAATTAAATTTGGACCAAAATATTCCGATTACTCGCAAAAAAACCGGTAAATGTGGATTAATGTCCCTATTAATTTGGCAACCCACTGTATAATATACAATTATACATGCTGATATAGACTGTAACAAACGAATCGAGGTACCTAGTGGCCAAAAAAGGAACAAATCGATTTTTGAAGTCACAAGACAGATACCCAACGGCAGTGGCTATTCTTTATAAAACTATCAATATGGCCGACCTAAGATGGTCAAGTACACCTTGCATGTTATAACTTATCTGGATAGTGTAAGAGGTGTTAGCCATACATGCTAATAGTACCCTATGCTTTGGCAATGTCATCTGCATCTCTCTCTTTACATAACATATTATATACATTAGAGAAGCGTTAGACATTTTGTATTAAGATAAGTTAGTATTTAAGTTAGTCAATAAAGAACACTCAAAGAAGTTAGACGACACTCTTTTCATTATCTTATACATCTTTTCATTATCTTACAGATAGACCCCACAATTTTACTAGATTATTCTTATTCTCTAAACATGACAACGTTAGTTCATCGGGAGTACTTCTTCTTGGTGGCTCCCAACCGTTTGCTCTAGATGCCCGCAGTTGGCGGATGGCAAAGGGCAAACGCCCATGCCTCCCTATAAAGTATCTATTAATAATGAATAGTTTCTTACAAAATCTAAAATGGGGGATGTAGTATCCTAGCATATAGTGTCAAACGTAAAAGTCAAATAAATAAATAAAAATAAAACAAATATATATAAAAATAGAAAATAAGTTGTGACTTAACCGGCAGAGACCAGACTTCATAGGATAGGAGTTTAACTTTATAGGGAATAAATTGGGTAACACTAAAATCCATAATGGAGAATATCTTTTATTTTTTCCTAAAAATTGATAATTTTTACTTTTTTACTAACCATCAACCATAATATCAAAGTTTCCCTAACGCACTACTAACAAGATGATTCTGATTGGCAGTACAATGGAGCGGCAATAAAGCATCAGTGCTCGATGATTTTAAATACCCTTTTCCTTATGAAGGTTTCATTATGGTGCTTATTGACCCTGATTAGTGATTACCCGTATCTAACCCAAACTAACCTATTAATGTATAACATAGCGTAGGTACATCGGTTTCGGCTTCCTTTCACATTCACGAATTCAGGCTTTTAGACTACCCATTTTACACTACTAGATATATATTAGTTTTTTTTTTAACCTGCCTCGATTTATTGGTTGATATGTTTTTTTCTGTCATTGTTTGTCATATTAGTGGGCGCAGTAGCGCAGTGGTTAGTGTGCTGAAGTGTGGTTGCGAGAAGCTAGGCCTTGAGTGTCTACCGCCTGTTGCGCCGCCTATTTATTTATTTATTTATTTTTTTTTGTTTGTCATATTAAGTTGTTTTTATTCAACTACAACCTTAATACACTGTGGACAGAGGCGTAGCGAGGGTTCGAGCCTTGGGGGGTGACTTTCATTGAAATGCAGACTTATTTGAGGAACTTGCTGACTGTATAGAAATAATGAAAATCGGCCCAGCGGTTATCCAGTTATATCTAATGTCATCGAATTTCACCCCATAGAAGATGTTTTTTTCTATGGGAGGTCCCACACCCCTTTGTCCAATTTTCACAGGAAATTTGAGCTCAATCGATTCGGTGGTCTTCGGGATATAAGATTTTGTTTGTTTTTGTTTGTATGGAAGGCGCCATACGGGAAAAGGAATACCCCTGGGCCAATACCTAAAGGACCATTCACATGAGAGCGACCAACTATCTACGAACGAACGAATATTCGCAAGTTTTGACAGTCCGTTCACATGAACACTTTTCTAGGTCGCCGAAGTACGCGAATTTCAGCCATCAGCTGTATTAAGAAAACAAGTTTAAATAACGAAATTTCGTTTTTCAAACTTTTTGCCGCGAATTGTCAAATTACGCACATCAATTAGCCGAGTTCCAAAAACTAGCGAATAACATATTCCTTCGAATTTAACCTCAAATTAGAAATGCCGCCCGTTCTTTTTAAAATCAAATCGAAACTTGCTAAGTTTTAAGGATTTCAGTCGGCAAATTCACCGATACCGACCGTCCTCTTTAAAATCGAATATAAACTCGCTAAATTTTAAGGTCTTTTAGTCGGCAAATTCACCGATGCCGATCGTCCTCTTTAAAATCGAAACTGGCTAAATTTTAAGGAGTACATGTGGAACCTTTGAAAATGCCGAGTTGTAAGTATACATTTACAAGTTTAAAACCTATACCTAATGAAAATCCAAACCTAAGATTTAATTTTTGAAAATTGCTCGTTGATTTGCCGACTCTTGAACTGCCTAAAGAAAGTCCAAACTCACTTCTTCTATTTTAACATTTTGTTCAGACCAAATTTTTTAAAATTGCTCGTTCATTTGCCGACTTTTGAAAAGCGTGGGGAGTGCAACACACCCCTGACTGTTGATTACATATACAAAGGCAACACATTTTTCAATATGTGCTGTGCTGTTCATATTTACCGCAAAGAAGAATCCTAAAACAGCTCCCCCATCAGCATGTTCCAAAGCGTAAGTCAAATTTTCATATTTCTTATTCCGATGGACAATGTGCATTTCCATGGTGTATCTAATATCATTTATGACATGCTCTGCACCTCTATTGTTCTTGTCACCCCAATGAAAGTGGATACCCTCTACTTCAAATTCTCCTGGCAGTTTACCTCCCCGAATATAGGGAAGGAACTCACCTCCTTCGATAGCTTCTTGTGAAAATTTCGGTATTGAAATTGAAACTAAAAGCAAACAAAATAATAATAATGAAAAAGCTTTTGTAGTAAATTGATGAGCTACCTATCCAATTATGCTCACCTGTATGACCATTATTCATTAGCTTAAGAGGGTGTGGTAGTAAGTTGTGATATCCGATAAGGTCAATAGCTGGCATATGCAAAGGTATAGCCTGAAATTATATGTTTGCATAGTAAATTAATTAAGTAATTTCGTTGATTATATGCAAATAGATTGGAAATGCGGTGCCATATTACACTGTAGACACAATTTGAAAATATTCTTGGATATAAAAAAATGTATAAGGAATTGAATGCATGTGAGGCGAGTCCTTGAGAAATAAAACCAAATTGTTATACTTGCTTTGCTATTTTGAACTGATATTGGTGATTGTATCTTTCCATAGCAATGACCATGCTGTTTTCCCCATCTTCTTTGATTTGGCTGGGAGTATCCGAAACCGTGACTATCAGCGCCTATTAATGTATAGAATTTGAAATGGTTTGAAAAGATTTAAATGCAAAC
Source organism: Cheilosia scutellata (assembly GCA_955612985.1). NCBI lineage: Eukaryota > Metazoa > Arthropoda > Insecta > Diptera > Syrphidae > Cheilosia > Cheilosia scutellata. The sequence goes on from OY015312.1 coordinate 72,999,815, forward strand.
TACAAAGTTATGTTCTTCTATTTCGCTACTGACAAAATTGGCATGTCCTTTTATGATAATTGTCTTTCAATGTCTTACTTAAACCAAAATCATATGTGCATAACTGCATTATGACTAAAATGTTGTTACATTCTAAGACTATCATCTTAAAGCTGTAAATGCCCATGCCCAGCCGTTATTTTTTTCAGAACGTTTTGATGTAATCTTTATAATACAGTTAGATTATTAAAGGTGCTAGTACACGGCATTTAGCAAGCCACATACGTATGTAGCAGTGACGTCATTTTTACGTCAGCGAATATGGTCCCAATGGCTACATGCCGTGTACTAGCACCTCAACGCACTGCAGGAGAACACATTTTTGTCGTAAGCAGTGCTTTCGGGTCTATTTAGTAATTATACCTACTTCTTTTCCTTCAGTAATATGATATCAGCTTTCGTAAGGTTTCTTTAAGACAGTTTATATTGTTTTTTCAAGCTCCACAAATTTTAATTAAAATTAAAGACCATGTCAGCTGTTAAAAACGCGTATCAGCATAATAAAAAATATTGGGTTCAACATTTTCTCAGAATCTTTATGTGGAGTTTTTTATGGGGTAGATTTACATACTTGAATGGGGTGAATTTACAATTTTGTATATTGCATTCCGCGAAAGGTTGTAATTAAAAAGCTTTTCTCGAACAGTTGAGTAGCTACTCTCGAATGTTTGAATTTTTTTTATTTATGTGTTATTTTATAATATCGAGGGGTTCTGCCTAAAACCACCCCTAAAGATCTACTACATTCAAATTAAAATTTACTTTGACATTGCACTTTATTTAAATAATGTAGATATGTACAATGTAATGATATAAGTACATAATGTAGTATATTATACATATATGTAAATGCAAATAAAATTATTTTGCAGATTGTGTTTATTAAAATAAAAAAGGGTTGGTAAAATTTGTAATGAAGTAAGAAACTTGACTGCATTCTTTCAAGCAAATAAATCAAGATTCGTAGCCAAGACACGATTAGGAGATGAGCAGTGCGGTTTTCGTCCCGGCAGAAGCACAACCGCCCAGTTATTCACTCTCAGAATGGTTCTTGAGAAGGCTTGGGAGTATGCTACACCGAGTCCTTCGAGGTAAACTCTGGAGTGTATTACAGGAGTATGAAATTGACGGTTCTATCTTGAGAGCCATTTCAATCTCTTTACACAAACTGTAAAAGCTGTGTTCGGGTAAACTGAAGACAGTTTGTCTCCTCTCCTTTTCATTACTTATATGGACTGGATGTTACAGCGCAGTCTTGGCGAAGAACATTTTGAATTGGGAGAATTGAAGTCATTTGTCTCTCAGACTGAGATCCAATAGTTAAAGATATTATAGTTAAGTTAGAATAGAACTCATCGCTAAATTTATTTGAGCAATGTTTAAGCAAATAATCTAGGGACGGCCACTAGATTCTTCAGATATAAATCGATTATATTTGAATCAAACCTACAGAAAATATTTTAGTTAATGATCCAAGTTAATTACATAGTGCTGTCCTTTTAAATTGAATACCAACGCTCTTATCTCCAAATCGCACATAGGTACTCTTAGCAGAATAGCGCGGTTTTTGATTTCATAACCGATCAATATAATATAATAATTGTTTGCAGTCATAAAAGTATAGAAAATAATCATACTTCCATAAGATAATCTACAAACGTAATCTAATTTGTCTACCTGTTCAAAAATCTGTGCAGTTATCGGTATATAGAAAAACTTGACGTCACAACGTTTATTAATAAGAGAGATAGTACGAACAAATTTTTACAAATACATACATTTACGAGTTTATACAAATATAAAGTCTATACAAAATAGTGTTATCCACTGTAATCAGTTTTTTATTGATAGCTTTCCATGATACGAGTGACACTCATCAGTCCACTAGTCGACTCATTGAAAAGGTCTTAGACATATCCTATCCATGTTCTTTTTGTCAGCTATACTCGTATATTGATTATTATTGAATTGAATGATGCTACAAACTGTTTCTAAGAGCTCGTCTACAAAATATATAATTAACATGAATAATTGACAAGGCTGATAACTTTGGTTGGTACAGTCGGAAAGCATTAGATCGCCACCATGATACCCCTGGTTTGATGAAGAATACCGACAAGCAATTTCTTAAACTTGAGAACAGTACCTAATTAGAACCACCCTGTATGCTCACTGTCTTCTTAGAAACCATGAAAAAAGGCTAAGACTTCCAAACACAGATCTTCTGTAATGTCCTATGCATCAAGAACGACATTATACACATTATACTTTTGTGAAGCTACTTCTTTAGCAACAAAGGGATAAATGGCCATCGAGAAAGTGAATATCTTTAAATTCTATATTGAAATAAATAAAATACATCAGGAGGAGTATTCAGTTATGATTCCCCCAGAGATGGGCATTCTAAGATACCTGCTAACCCAACCTCACCTAGCGCTGTAACTTCTTTAACATCGTATACTTGAGCTGACGACGAATTTCTAGAAGACTGCTTACAACATTTTAGGTGCAAAGCTATAAAAAAATCTATCTGCAAGCATCTCGGAGCGCTCGTTTTTACAATAAAAAATATTTCAAAATCTATCTTAATCTTCCTTGTATGCATAGTTAAAAACATCACTTCGAGCCCTCTAAAAGACCCTACACTCACAACCCAGTTTCAACTACATGTATACTTTACAGCCCCCAGCAGCGTTGTTTTAGCTCAGATTGGGGCTCCGTGTAGAAAAAAAAATAACAAAACACATGAATGAAGTCATCAGAATGGATTCTTGTTGTATGAGAACGCTCGTATTTTTTGTCAGATCAAAAACAGTATATTATACAATAAACATTTAAAAAAGCGCTAAATCGATTTGGAAAAATTATAGCGGTATAATTTTTATGCAATCAAACTCTTTTCAAAACCGCAAATTAAGTTACTAACAGTCCCAATTGTACCTATATACCTCTCATATACCTCTGTGAATGTCAAGCCATTGCTCGATATAGGACGGAATACCTTGGAAGGTACTTCTTCGATAATTTGAAGGAGGTTGGCCTCGCAAACAAAATTGAAACAATTTTTTGGTTTTGTAGGGAAATTAATTGTTTGGGCGAAGTGGTTTAGGGTTTTTGACCGTTAAGGTTCCCCAGGGATGGCGATGGGAACCTAACCTAACCTAACCTAATCTATGTCAATGAAACTTATTGCAAACATTGGAACTATTTTAGATTAAGTTGAATAAGGTTAGGTTAGATGGCTCTCCTGTCACAGTCAAGATAGATACACTTGTACCATACCAACATCTTTGGTCCATTGTGACACCACACAAGATGGAGTGGCTGTAATATTAAACCGGACATATGGGTGGGACTGTGAGCCCAGATGTAACCTACTAACTTTAGATATTTGAGCGAGTGGGTATGAGTAATGCTAATTTCCTTGTTTTTGAGTGCTATTAGGAACAATATAAAGTCTGTAGGTTGTTCTTGAACTTGGCATAGTTCCCACATAGTACCTATTGGTAGGTAAAGACATACCTACTCGAGATTTTTTTTATTTTCTAATATTCGTAGTGATGCCTTATACACACTCCCCATAAATACATTATGTACGTGTGACGTGTGTACCTACTTGCATTTAATGTGCGATCGGTATTTACAGTAACGAAATATTTGTTTGAGACCTTTATCGATAGATAAGAAAATATATTGCTCTGATTTTTCAAATAGAAAATACCTACCTACTTATAGAAATATGTTAAGAATACAGGTTATTTATATATTTTCACGTAAAACTGAGAAATAATTTTTTTGTTGTACCTACGCCACCGTCGCGTCATTCGCACGTCTGAATGACAAACAATTGCGACAGTCTGATCCTCTTGAAACTTGAAAGTCCGTAGACGTGATTCTATTGAAAGCAGCTTCTACGATTATAGCTGCCATTTAAAGACCTATAAATTACAAGCTTTATTTCTCTGTCGGCTTTGAGCTAATATTGGCCCAGCCAGCGACAGAGTACTACCTAGTTGACTTATTATATGCGATTTGTGCTTGTTACTAACAATAATCTTGTTTCTGCTTGTTTTACAGATCGGACTGTAGCGCAACTACTATCTTTATACAACGTAAAATATAGCGATATGCGGTTGTTAAACTTATTTCTGGATAAGGGACAAAGCGATGATCGATGATGTAGACCCAATAAAATTCTATATCCGAAGACGAAACCTCAGCGGAAGAATTTTTCAGGTGGAATCAATGTTCGATAACTTAGTGGTACTCGGACGGCCGGACATATTTAGGGGTATCGTGAATAAATTCCGATGGAATTTTTTCCCTTGTCAGCAATGTAAATCAAATTGCTGAATGGGAAACATTCCGGGGGAAATATTATTCGCGATAGGGGTGATTGGGATTTCCCGTCCAGTAGTGGTCCAGGTCTTCCATTCGCCCCAAAAATAAGAACACACGCACAAACGAATGATTGAGAGAAGCTAGGTCTAGGGCTCTGTGCACCCCCGCTTAGACAAAATACTACACTTCCTTCCTGCCGACATGATACTGATATTTTTGACAGTTTTATACGAATTTTCTTCCGATATGCTCCGACAGGAATTGTTTGCGGAATTTGTTTACGGAATTTATTTGCTGTGAAGTCCCTATTGATAAATGAATTGGATCTATTTGTCTAAATTTGTATTTCCGGGGCAAAAACAAACAAAAAAACAAGTAAAAGTGTTATCATCGGCTTTGATACCCTCCACTGCATAAAAGGCAAGCAAAATGTTTGCCATGCGAGTTAGTATGTATTGTACAAGCATGTGTCTAATGTGGGTTTTGTATGGGAGGTACCAGAACTACTTGACCGACATAGACAATTTTCAATACGAACCTGACGACGATAAAAATAAGTCCTCTCACAAAATTGTATTCACCTATGTCGATTCCTTTGGACACTATCGTGTTTTCAACAGACAGAGAGACACATGGGTCTAATAGTGGTTTTGTATGGGAGGTACCAGAACTACTTGACCGACATAGCCCATTTTCAATACCAACCTAACGACGGTAAAAAGAAGTCCTCTAACAAAATTTCATTCCCCTAGGTCGGTTCGTTTGGACGCTATCGTGTTTTCAACAAGACGGACAGACAGACGGACATGGCTAAATCAATTCAGAATGTGTTCCTGATTCAGAATATATATACTTTATAGGGTCTCCGGTGACTCCTTCTTGGCGTTACAAATGTAATGGCAAAGTGAATATACCTTCCTGTGGAGGGTATAACAAGCAACAAGTAGGAAAACCCCGATGTAGCACGAAACAACATCATGTCAAATCAAACGCTAGGGCTGTGTTCGTTAATCGTGCAATATATTTTTTAATTAATTTAATTACAAATTAATTATTGTTAATTAGTTAATTATTGTGTTGAAACTTTCAAGGCAATATATTTAATGTTCATTTAGCACATAATCTAAAGCGAAGTGAAAAATAAAAATTATCCAAACGCGTTATTTATTTTTCCTGTCTTCGCATTGTATTTCTTGCAAACTTTTTTAAAGTTCGTGTTGTCACTCAAAGTGTAATCTTAAATGGACCAAATATAAGTTTGTTTGTTTGCTAAAGGCGAGCGACGCAATGTGAGCACGGGTCAGTTAGTGTAGAAATAATATTGCGAATATTATGTTCAGTTACATATGTATGGACGAGAAAGAAGAAGAAACCTTACAGTTCACCTCTTATACATCTCTCCAGCTCTTGTCATTTTGCGTTGCCAGAATTTAGTTTGCTTTAAGCGCCCAAACCTTATAAAAATGTAGCCCAATATCGTTGCCCAGAAAGAAGCCCTAAAATCGTTGAAAATAATTCGGTTCTTGTATTTTATTATAAAACCGGTACACATGTATTATGTTTATAAGTTTACTTAAACTAAAAACATAGAAAAAAAATATAACAATGAATAGCATTATGATACAAACGCTTAAACAAATACATCACAAATTTTAGTTATTATTATTGCTTTCTTCGGTTATAAAATATTCATTGTCATCATCATCACTACCCTCTGTATAAATGTCTGATGTAAATTTGCTGATAATTTTCCATTACTTCATTCAAACAGAATCAATTTTTGTATTAATCTAAGTTTGTGCTAAATTTAGAGAACTGCATGAACATCAGCTGACTGTGAGGCTCTGTCTGAAAGCATACCATTGCCCTCAGATTTTTTTCTTTTGCGACGTCAGAAAACTGTGGTTCGCCTTTATGACGTGCCCACACGCCTTCGCACGCAGCTACGTTGTTATCAGTCGATACAAAAAATTACGCCAATAACGTGCGCGATATTGATGCTACCGATAATGCCTTCTTGTGTTTCAAAGACCACAAATGTTTTTCCATGTCCGATTAACCAGCTAAATATTTTTTAATTCCCAATATTTTATTGAATCGAATTAAACCGTTGAAAATTGGATGAGAACAAAACGATGACAAAATTCAAATATTTTCGTTTGACAATCATATGACAATTGACAGCTTTATTTGACATATTGTTTGTGCTAATAGAGTGCGTTAAACATACACCCGAGTTTTAATTTTTGAAAGAGTTTAGGATTTTTTTTGTCTAATGAAATCTACATTGACTGAAATAAAAGTCCCAACATTTAAGACTCCCCTTTTAAAATACCTTTGCTCTATATCTCTGTTTACCACTTTGATGAATGGCTTTACTTCACATATTTTGAAAAAGTGTTAACGAAGTGTTTTTTCTATCAATTCCACCAAACTCTTAAATTCTTTTTGGTTTGTAGCTTTTAACCATTGAAAATAATTTTTTTTAACTTAGTTATTTGAATAAATTAACAATTCAAGAAAAGTTACATTTTTAGTCGCTTTCATTACTTGGCGATCACTAATTTGTCGTTTTTCTTGTCGTTTTCTGGCGTTCATAGCCTTAAAGAATGTCTGCGAAATAAGGGTGAATATTCGTAGTCGGCATTCATAAAATACTGATAAAATTTATAAAATTTCAGTATAAAATCCAATATGGAAATTTATCCAGTATCTGGACCTTGAATTCAGTATGGTACTGGAAAATCCAATACAGTTGGTATCATTGGTATCATTACATTACACAACTTTCCAGTCAAATAATATTAATTTATTCCACTGATCCTGCAAAATATCAAGATAGGATGCATTTCTCTTCGTCTGCGGAAGCATTTCGATCGGAAGTTCTCTGAATCCGGGACGCGTATGATTTAAGCAGATACTCGGATAAAAATTGAATAATTTTCATGAGTTCGCTTTTCTATCTCAAACAAAATTATTGTTACAAATTCTTTAATCAGGCTTTTTACTTTAAAAGTAATTTCTGTTGAATAATTTTTCTCAAGTTCTGTGAACTCAAAGTTAAGCTCTATTTCACCTATGGCTTTATAATTGTCAACAGACTTAAGATGGCATATAGTTTCGAAAATAGTGATGATGAATGAATAAAACAAACAAAATTAAGAAAAAAATTGTAAAACGATATAAAGCCCAAAATTGTCTGGGCGCTCATGGAAGAAATTTCTATCGTTTTTTAAGAAAAAAGATAGCCCAAAATACGACAAAGCGCCCAATCTGGCAACCGTGCGTATGACTTCTTTCAAGAAATGAGCGACCTATCTCAAACTGACGTTGTATCAGTAAATTCGTTGCAAAGTCCAACTAAATTCACTGAACACCAACACGCAGCATTTGATTAACCAACTACTAAGTGTAAGTATACACTCCAACAATCCCTCTTGTTAAGTATCTAAGTGGGGTAGATGCTATTTACCTATACAGACATCAGGTAGTAATAAGGCTTCCGGGCCATAGTTTCTGACTACGCTTCCCCGCCCTCGTCATGTGGTATCACAATAAACCTACAAATATGGTCTAAGTGTAAAACCATACATATCTATCCATTGGGAGAAATCTAGCTTAGACCATTCCGACAAAATTCACTAATTATACGTCATTCACTTTGTTACTATTATTGTGTGTATTATGTAGGTAGATACGTCATTTTTTTATTCATAGCTTTTTGAAATCGTAAACTTAAGCGCATCAAAGTTCGTTCGTCTAATTTTGAGAAACGCTTATTGACTTAGATAAAAATGACTTTTCGAAATAATGTAGGTACGCCTTCTAATAGCGTAGATACTAGAAGCTGTCTAGTAATAATTTATGCAGTATGCATGCATATTTATACCTAAGTGATAAGTTCCAAATGTACGCTATAGTAAAATATTTATCAATTCGTTTTGGCGTCTTCGGCCATTCTGAGAAGAATCTTACATATTAGCGATACATATACCTTCTAACTGCTTCATCCCATATTTCGTGTGCATTTGCAACTTTCTTTCATCTGCCGGAAGTATTTAGTAGTTTATGTAAAAATAATTTAGTATCTATAACCTACGTACCCCTAATACTATTCGAATGTCTACTGTAAACATTTAGTAATTTAGCATTTTCGTATTCATAACTACAACGATTAAGATCTTAAGGCCTAATTAAGTCTTTTGCATTTCATAAACAAATTAGCTTTGCATAATGAATTTTTGTCAATAAAAAATTGGCAAGTGCAAAATGATTAAGTTTATCTTGGTTACCTTACTCGATTCGCGAATAATTATCGAAGTTATATCATTAGAACTAATTCATTAAAACCTGGCATGGTGTATTAGCCTTTGAACAGAATTATCAGCTGAGGTTCCCATGTGATGTCAATGAATTATAACTGTGGAAAGGTTGCGCAACTATAACAAAGTGTTAATTGGAATCAAAATAGTTACTATTTACTTTACGAGACAACAAAATTTCGACTTTCGAAGGGTTGACAAGACACGATGTGATCGTTTAAATCTAAAGCAAACTTTTATTATGATTACTTATTACTTACTATTATATGTAAGTCCATTGGATATTATAAGTACATACATATCTCTGACAGCTTGCCTATTACAATGTTATTCCGAATGGAGATATCATCGTTGTGGGGAAGGAGCACTTAAGTACGAAAATAGACAACTACAACTAGGGGCTCAGACAAGTGATTGGGAAGCCCTGCATCAACGACTGCAATCACGATAATGAGCGGGTTTTAAGATTTCAGCAATACTAATCGTCTTGACGTAAGTATATATATGATAGATGTAGGTATAGGTAGGTACTATATTTGAGTACAGGGTCCAAGTACGATAATAAGGGAATTTTGAAGAGGTACGAAATAAAAGAATTATTTGTGTATGGGGTTTTATCTCCCCCCCGTTTAGAAACAGAAATTTAAAACAACGCCAACACTTACCTACATCAATTTAGAAGGCTAGAAATCTATTCTTTTGTATTATTTTTTTTATAAAAAATTAAATTTACAAACAAAAAAATTATCACAATAACTTTGGTACAAAATAATAACGAATTCTTGTAGAAGATCGATCACTTTTATTTATAAGAGGGTGAGGGGCAACTAAAAAAAATGAATACCACAGATGACTAGCGGCATGACAAACTCCATATAAAAAACCCTTATCTCAGAATTAACGGACATATTGTGAAATATGTTTTTCTGGGACATTTTTCAATCTAGTGCAAAATGAATGCTAGATTGCAAAAAATAACGAATTGCCAAAACAAATCTATCAAGAGTCTAAAATTAATATAATAAAAAACAAGTAAAGGTGGAAGTGTCAAATTGGAAATAATGTAAGTAAAATAGGAGTTCAAACTTCTATGTAATTAATATTTTGTACATATTTGTTTATTTAAATATTATAGTGTATCTACTAACAAATATGCGTCATGACATGAGCATGAAATAACGCATTATGACACAAAATACATTTTTGATGCTCATGAAGATGATATCTGGCAACAGTATTCCTCCATTAGGGGTGTTATGTGCTAGAAGTTTAGCGGCCAATGTTTTCAACGAAATCATAATTTGCTTTTCTATTCGATTCGACCACATAATCGTACATTTAAATTTCAATATAGAGCTTTTAAAATATCGATGAAACAGAAAGTTCAAAACAAATATATTTCTATTTTCTATTTCAAAGTAGAAAATCCTCTTGTATTTTGGTAGCCTAATTCATACCTACATACTTTGGACACATTACTTCACGTGCGTGCTTATCCCAAGCGTATTATTTAAATTTATCTAATAATAAGTCTTAAACACTACTATAGCGGACAGATTTGAGTAAACGAAAACTCTCATCTTAGGTATACAACAGAGCGCTGTCAATATTCACCGATCGATGATGGGTCAAAAACGCAGGATGAAATCTCTGTTGGTACAGTGAACATTCGTCTCTCCTTTGACCTCGCAAATTATTGAAGCGTATATGTCTGTCCGAAGGCACCTCCATTCGACAAGGCGCTAATTGGTTGGCGGTACGTACGCTATTGCAGAAATATGTCATTATATCGACAAGCAGCTACTCCTTTCAAATCCCCAATATCCAGCACAAAATCAAAGTGAAAGATAGCAGTGAATCTCTTAACGTGATTGCCAAACAGTTTAACGGCACCCTTCGCTGGTTTCCAGGCCATTTTGATGTCCCATCAGGGAATTGAGGAGCTGACGAATTTCTTAGATGAGGTGCACCCGGTATAAATTATGTAGGACTAACGTACCCAACATTGCAGCGCCAATGTCCTGTGCTAGATACTTTATACATTACCCACTCTGATAGACTTAGAAAGACAAACCTTAGATGGACTAATATTACCATGCCCATCAGACAATAATAGGAGTCAATTGGACTCCTTACACAGAAGAGAGGTACTAATAACCAAATACTGTGCAGTTGGTATGTATAAGCACGCGACATGCAAATATTTCTGCGAGAAATGCGGAGATGAGAAGAGAAGAGTGCACTTCTTGTATACTTGGCCTGTTCATTGCCTTTACCATGATATATGATCAGTGTTGCCATGAAAATATTTCAATAACAAAATCTGCAATTCAGATATTGGGTGGTATGCATAAAAAAAAAGTATTTACTTCAAGTAAAAGGTTTAAGTAAATACTGAAATGTAGAAGTGGAAGTAGTAGTAGAATTTGAAGTAGAAGCTCCGATTTTCAGTATTTACTTGGTTTCATTTGCTGAAAAAAAAAAAGTTTTTACTTGATTGCAAATACTTTAAGTAAATACTGAATTTATTCAAGTGAAAAGGTACTTAGAATTCGCCGGATATCATAGCAAATACTTATTTGTTTTAGTAGATGCTATGAAATTTTCAAGTTGGTCGATAGCAACTTGAAAAAATTCCAGTATTTACTGCAGAAAAACAAGCACATACTAGTTTTTCTGCATTCCAAAAAAGTATTTACTACAAAAATGCATCCGAAGAGAAGTAAATGCTTTTACTTGAAGTAAATATGCACCTAATCTTAGTGTTTACTTCATTTTATGCATGCCAAAAATAGTATTTACTTAGAAAATCATCAGTAAAAGCATTTACTGCCTTTTATGCATACCACCCATTGTCACAAGTCTATGAATTCATTAATATCTATTGCGATATTAAAAAATTTTATTTTTACAGGTTAGTGCTAAACGCATTCAGTACAGCCTCATAAAACAATTAGTAGAACTGTCTTATACAACATTTTTACTCATGGAATGCTAAAACGTCTCCTTTTCTGTTGCCGTCTATATGGAGTTCAGAATCACTAAACAAACCAAATAGTACATATATGCAGACAAAATCTGTCACCCAGATTTTGGGATTTTAAAAGTCTGCGGCTGCGGTGAAAATCTGCAAAATGCAGACAAATCTGAACTTATGGCTACGCTGACCATGATCTAAATGATGCCCGATCATGGCTTTGTGTAGGACTCGTTTCATAAGGAAAATCCGAACTATGTATCTATATTTGAATGAATTATGACAAGAGCCTGTTGGTTTGTGGAGAAACGCTTACAGTATAATAGAATGTAGAATATCAAGATTAATATTTCCTTATTGAGAATTGCAATTCCTGACATGATACCCGATCAAATAGGGGTTTATAAACTGTCTACATGCTTTAGTAACAACAAACCTTGAATAAATATAAAAAAAAAACACATCCTATTGGCATCGGTGTCCCTATAGAATATTAGCACATTATGCACATTTATTTAACATCATTCACCATTTTAGCTTTTCCTACCTACATAAAACACAACATTATTTTTATATTATAATTTGTAATTCCGCTTGGAAAACTGAAATGAAACCCCGTGATATCTATATTGAGCCAGAAAATTAGCACTTCTTATTATGTAGGTATCATAAATAACATACAAAATTAACAAAATTTTTTTACCTTTGCTTAATGAAAGCAATATCACTTGAAATATAAATATGCATTTAACAGACATTTTTGCATCGAACACTTTTCTAATTGCCATATTTATACACTTATGTAAAGTAGCGCAAAAAAAAAACAACACAGATTTTAACTTAACACTTGTGACATTCAAAAAAAAGCGCAACCAATTGAACTAATATAAGTGCTGAGGTCCGTTCGCCGGTGACTTTCGGTTGGAGACTGCTAAGTTGAGATTTAATAATCAATGCAAACTCCCTACTATAAGTTGCGCGAAAAGATACGATTTGACTTTTTTTTGTATTCGATACCTTTCTCACGTTAAGAACTTTTCTATCGGTGACAAATGATAAGACCAAACATCGGTTTTGTATCTTGTTTTATATACAAGACTTGCTAATTGGGTGCAGAATATAAATGTAAATTTGTTCGTAGAGACACTGCGTGATTTGAATATTTTCGAGCAAGCTTGGCTACATATAGATAGCTTAAAAAATGTGGCGAATTAATTAAATTGACCGAATAAAAGAAAACAGAACCGAAAACTGAATTTAAGGCAATAGCTATAGATTCAATCACTTTCAAGGTAGATTTTTTATCGGTATTATACAAGACTTGATAAATAGAAACATTAGTTTGTCATTTTAGTCACTCTTATCTTAAGAGAAACGTTCTACTGTCTCTAATCATTGCATAAGATACGGACAGTGGTGGTCAAAATAATAAAAAGCTTAGATATGTAAATAGAGTACAATCGCAAAATTATCTATTTCTGTTAAACATTTTTAGATATTTAACAATAGGTACGGTTTATCTTTTTACGAAAAAGTTTTGTGTGGCTTAGGTTGACCCAAAATAAAATTTGGGGGACTATTATAACACTGGTGAATTTAGTATAATAAATAATGTGGTCTTGAGAGAAGTCAATGCACTGTTTATCATTTTTGAAATGCTGATCAGCAGCAACCATATTATGCCTGCCTAAATTAATATAAAATAATCTATAATACCAGCTAAGAAGCAAACAAGGTTAGAATACTCTCAATATACTCTAAGGAATAGCTTAAAGCAGGAGTTCCTTAACTGTGCGTCACGACGCCCTGGGGCGTCGTGGGGCTATCCTAGGGGCGTCGCAAGATAGGTACGCACACAACGTTCCATCAGTTTTGAGCTCGTTTTCAAAAGAATTTCGGGTCTGGTCGATGTTGGCAGATTGTGGCAGCCATTGTATTTTGGTGGCTTCTGTATAATCTGGGGGTTAACAGTTCGGTCACTGATGCCAAACAACTACTACAAGTTACGATTTAAAATGAGTGTTGCTGAGTGCGAAAGTTGGGCGCGTTACGCCCATTTTACGGCAGACGCGGTGGCTCCTGAAAGTCGACTCTCCAACGTTTGGTGGCCAAATTAAAGACAACCGGCTCGGTAAGAAATGAACGCGTACTACAAAGGAAGGCCAGATCGGCTGAGAACACTGCCGCAGTCTATGAAAGTGTACAGGAGAAACCGAGGTACTCAATTCCTTGTCGGGTACAAGAAGTCGGCGTTTTGCAGACATCAACTTGGCGAATTTTGCGTCGGGACTTGGGCCTATACCCCTTCAGATGTAACTAACCCAGGAGCTTAAAGTTAATGATAATGGCCATAGAAGACCCCAATTTTGGCCGAAAAATCATCTTTAGCGACAGGGCAACCCACACGAGGTGGCAATTCATTCATAAAAAGTTGTTTGGTGCGGATTTTAGACCAGCCGGCCTGATTTTGTTAATACCTCGGACACAACTTGTTTTATTCATTTGCAAAGTCGACTCATCCTTATTGAAAAACCCTTTAGTGAATCTTCAGTAAGCTCAGCGTCTATTCACATATCTGTGATTTGTTCTGTTGTGTGGTTTTATGAGGGGCGCCGCAAAAATATTATAACCTGTATAGGGAGTCGATGTATGGAAAAAAGAATTCCGCCAGACTCAGCAAAATTCGATCAAAAGCATAGTCTAGTCTCTAGTCCATCTATCATTAAGAAAATGGATGGAATTTGAACAGAATCCACTGAAAAGTAAGTCATTCGCGAAGGATTTCATGGCAATCAATTTAACCTCTTTCTTAAATGTCTCGATTTTGGCTGTATTAGTATAAACATTTGGTGGACGCAGTAGCGCAGTGGTTAGTGTGGTGCACTATTGTGCGAGGGATCCCAGGTTCGATCCCTGAAAAAAAAAAAAAAAAACAAAAAAAAAAAATTACATCATAAGGTTTTTTCTACTGCGCCATACCTCTCGCGAACGTCTGACAAACATCCGAGAGTATGATTGTCACGAAAAAGTTTCTCAACCCATTCGTTCGGACTAGGCATCGCATAAATAAAAATTCACACAAACGAATGGTTGTGAGAATAAGCTAGGCCTAGGGACCTGTTGCGCCAACTATTTATTTAATTTTTTTTTAGTATGAAAATGATTACTGGGGCTATAATATAAAGGTCTAATTGGTGCCCCAAGTTAAACTGAACTGATGCTTTGTACTATTAAAAAAAAATCTGACTTCTCCGCCTAAATATCCAATATCTGGTCTCTATCATCCGTGCCAGAGGTTTTCTTGATGCTAAACGTAACTGGAAGTCGAATATGGAACATCGTCTGCGGAAGGCTAGTATGTAAGTATATACCTATTCTGTATCAACATTTTTGGAAAATTTTAGAATATTTGGAAACGCCGCTAGATTACCTGGCATAATATACGGGCTTCGGGCCCAAAAGCATACATGTAGCCAAGCTGGCATCCCTCATAATACCACCAAACCTGACAGACAACTCATGCACCTGAGGCATAAATTTCAATAATATTATCGACTTTGTTTTTCAACTCCACATGTTGTCCCCCATTTTCTTCCTTTTCTTACAGGTCTTGTAAGTTGTGTGCTCCAAACATCGCTTATACCTAATTTCGTTCCCTACACCTAAGTACACTGGCGGCATCATCGGACCTCGATTCTTAAAAATATATAACTTTTTTGTTTTCAAAAGCGCCTGCAGACCATTATTTGGTTTCTACAATATAGTGCCAGATTTTCATTAAATAAGTATTCAAAGATAATATTATACCCAGAATTGGACCTGCTGCCTGGCTTCCAAGATCATGTGTTTTGACGTCGGCCGCTGACTATTTGGTTTAGAGGTACTTGAAGTCGTTGGTCTATTCGGACAAACCAACGACAATTGAACACACTTTTCGTGAGATAGGCCTCATGCTCGAAAATATTTCCGTAAATTTAAGCTCCAGAGTACAGTTCCTGAGATGCTCCCGGGGTAGCCATTGCCATAAAATAAAAAGTAAAACACATCGACGCATTCCCTCAACCTGTGTGAGTTTTATGGATATGGATACTTTCAGTTCAGATGAATTATTAAAAGTGAGAAATCCCTAAAAAAGGCGAATCTTCTTCTACCACCAATTACCGCCCCATAGCACTTACGTCCATTCTTTCTAAGGTCATGGAAACGCTGATAAATGAAATATCTTGAATCTCGGAAACTCCTAAATGACCGGCAGTACGGTTTTCGTGGCAACAGGTCCACTGGTGATTTGATGACTTATCTCACCGAGAAGTGGAACCATCACTTCGGTGAATCGAAGATTGTTGCGCTTGATATTTCAAAAGCATTTGACAGAGTTTGGCACCAAGCTCTTTTGTCGAAAATGCGTGCTTATGGGATCGATGCGTCTCTTATTCAATGGATTAGAAACTACCTTTCTGGCCGTTCAATTCAAGTTGTTTTGGATGGTTTCAATTTCAAGTCTGAAACTCACCATATAAATGCTGGTGTCCCTCAAGGCTCCGTTTTGTCTCCCACTCTCTTTCTCATTTTTATAAATGATCTCTTGTCTGCAACTTATAATCCAATCCATTCCTTCGCTGATGACAGCACTCTTAGCTTCTCATATTCTTTCCAGGACTCACGTCCCTGCTCTTCGGCCGTAGAACGAAACCAGAACCTACATCCATTATCCATGAATGGCACTTGCATCACCGAAACCGAAAGACTTTCCATTCTCGGTATGTGCGTTCATGACAACCTTCGTTGGAATGACCACATACACGAAGTCGCCAAGAATGCTGCGAAATGTCTAGATTTTCTCAAACGGTGCAAGAAATATTTTACCCCTTCTGATCTGGCTACAATATATAAGGCGTTCATTCGACCCAAGCTTGAATCCCATATCTGGTCTGGTGCCCCTAAAACCATATTGCACCTACTGGATAGGATCCAAAATCCTGCGTTGAAACTAATCGGAGACATGAATATCGCAAATTCTATTCATTCGCTTGAACATCGCAGAAACGTTGCGTGTCTCACACTGTTTTATCACTTTTTTAAAAAACAGTGCTCAAACGAAATTGCCAGCTGCATTCCGCCCCTTCAGCAATTCAACCGCAATACTCGCCTCGCTAGGAATGCCCATCAGTATACCATCCAGCCTATCTTCGGCCGTACTTTGAAATATAGAGATTCTTTCATAAGCCGTACAACACGAATGTGGAATACCTTGCCCAGCTCTATCTTTCCTCCTCAGCATAATTTACAGACATTTAAAATGTGCATCGGAATCTCCTATCTTCTCTATCCCATTTTCCTTAACGCCCGCGCTGTGTATGTGTACATCACACTACACCATAAGAGTAGTCTTATTCAAGTTATGCGAAAAAATTTGCAATTAGGTAACTTAATGGTCCGCTTAAAAGTTGACTTCGTAGATGGATCAACCATCAACATTTCCTTCAAGCCTTGAAAAACGTGTACTTTGTGCTTTTCGACGAAATTTTCGTTCAAAATCTTGCACCAAATTGAAGACATAATCAGGATACACTCAAAATGCTTAATGCCATTTACATCTCTTTAGTAGTCTAAGTGACATCGCTTAAGCCTTCTAGTCCCGGTACAATGTATTTCAGAATTTTCAAACGTTTACCGCTGCTGCTAAATATGTTAAAACACTTTTAGAAAACTCTGAAAAAATTAATAGCGGCTCAACATCATTCTGCATAATCAGAACGCACTGAATTGAGACTGTGACCATTCGGAATTTTTGTGAGAACATGACTTTGTGCACCGTTATATATTGCATTTCCATATTGCTACAATTGTCCGCATCCGCACAGAAATATTGAAATTATGTAGTCTAGGCGAGCTTTCCACAAACCTAAGATCAAAATTCCAAGCGAGCGACGGCCCTGCCGCTGCCACTGAGCAAAATGTATGGTGTTATGCTACAGTCTAAGCCATAAAGCATCCAATAAAAAAGCATTGCATAAGACTATTTCATTTATTAAATTTCAAATTACATAATCAATGTGTTTATTTTTACACTAATATTAAGATAGTTATAAAATTTATGATTTTTCATAAAGTTGCTTCGATGTTGGAATATCACTGACAAAAAAGTTGGCAGGAATATAATCGAAAACATTTCGCAATATATTTATGAGAATATCCTCCACTGTTTTCGTTATGACTGGTCTCAATGCTTCAAATACGTCCTGCCAATTTGATCTGAAAAATTCCGCAGTACTCTTTTCAATTTCCTTATTTCCACTGAAGAGATTATCGAAATTGGTATCGAGTCTAGTGATAGCTAGATCAAGACGTATGCTGGTTATGTTGTAAAAAGTAAATCCACCTTTTTCATAAAGCCTTGTTTTCGTAAACATCTTAATGTTCAAATTGTCTGTAAGAAAATATTTTAATTTAATAAAAAGATTTTGATATATTTTCCAAAAAAAAGCATAATAAAATATATTCAAAAGCCGCATCACTTGCACTTCTAGACATTATTATAGCGTTTACTTTTTTAAGTACAGCAAATAATTAAAATAATGTTAATGAAAATATGTGGTATGTAAATTAATTTGCCCATTTAATGTTATGATGTCAGATGATAAATTGTTAATAAAATATTGGGATGTAGGTATATGAATAAATTCATTGCTAATGTTAATTATGTTTAATTAATTTAATTTTAATTATGTACATAACTACCAATAGGAATTAAATTCTACTGTAAGAGATGCATGATTGTTTCATTTAATAGGATAGGTCTCAAAATAGTCACTTTTGGAATTAATTTAATTAACTTTGTTTCTGGAAAAGTGTAGGTAAAGGCTTTGTATAGGGAATTTGTAGGTAACATTATGGTGCATAAAAAGAATTAAAAAAATATAATGATAGTAGATAACTTTTGATATCCATTTCTCTGAAGGAAATTTTAAACACCCTTTTGTTTGGTGGGTTTTGAAGATAAGATAAACCAGCTGCCAAAATATCTCTATACTAAACCGGACCACCTTTATAAACCAAATTTTGAGTTCGATCTTAAACTTATAGGTACATCCATAACTTACAAAAAATAGCAAGATCTTTGAAATTTAAAGACAAAGTCTTCTCTCATCTTCATAGAAACATTTCAGTAATATTTTACTTAGTATTTATTAAAAATTAAAAATGGTACAACGTTACATCTTTCCATAAAGTTGTTGAGATGTTGGAATATCGTTCACGAAAAAATTGGCCGGAATATAGTGGAAAATATTTCGCATGATATTTAAGAGAATATCTTCAACCGTTTTTGTTATGACTGGTCGCAAGGCTTCAAAGACGTCCTGCCAATTTGAATTAAAAAACTCATTTGTATACTTTTCAATCTCCTTATTTCCATTGAACAAATTGTCAAATCTGGTTTTCAGATTGGTAATTGATAGATCAAGCCGAACGCCAGTAACATTGCAGAATGTAAATCCTCCTTTCTCGTAAAGTCTTACAGCAGTAAACATTTTTATGTTCATGTTGTCTATTAGGAATAGAAAAAATAATGGTACATGTGATACTGGGTTAACATTTTTTTCCGTCAGCAAGCTACACCTTTTACCATTAGTATAAGATGCGTAGATATATCGCAATAGAATTTCTTTTTGTAAGCATGCTGTGTTTAAAATAATATAAGGGATTGGGATAATATTATTTATAATATATTATTACATATCTTCAACTATCCGTTTGTGCAAGCTTTTATTTATTGGGACAAATGGCTGAGTTGGGAAGCTTTCTCAGATGTTTCCGAGAGTTGGCGCAGTGGAAAACGACTTAATTTGTGTGTGTTTCCGGGGATCAAACCTGAGATCAGTAGTCCAGCACCAGCACACTAAGCACTTTGTTTGATATGAGTGTAATATAAGAAAGAAATCACTTCGATAAAAGAAATTAAACCTATAAATTACGATATCGATTATTTTTATCATTTGTGGAGGACCGCTTAATACACTTGTAGTCTACTAGAGGGAAGAAGGTACCACCTCCCTACCCAGTTCAAAAGCATTTCTGTATTAATACATAATGTAGCAGTTATGTTTAAGTAGGTAAGGCGACTTAAATTAAACAATACGTAGTAATAATGAATTCTTAATTGTTTTGCATCTTACCAGCTTCGATAAACATTTTCCCACTTCCTTTTAACGGCACTATTAAAATCTTTCCATCCATTTTGTACTTTCCATCTATTCTCATTTTTGGTACAAAAATTGTAGTATCCCAGCTGAAGTCTTTTTTGCTGACTCTGAAATGTAATGCAAGATTTTTAAGAAGTTAGGTAAAAGAAAAAATTATACATGTTAGTCCACAATACTATATTATTAACCTACTCAAATTTAGTGCACATAATGGCGATCTAATAAAACAAGCAACGGTTGAGTTGCATTAAATATGCCATTACGCAAAAAATCATACAGTGAAATAAAGTAACACAAAATTATTTTGTTGCCTCCAAAAGGTATGCGAGTGCGAGATAAATTTCTGACCGCGCGCCGCAAAGTATGCAGAGAATTGATGAATTCCGAAATGCAATAATTATTGAATTTGAAAGACAAAAAAAAATGTTTGTGCTCCCTCCTGACGACAAAATCAAAAACAATGTACATAAATATTGTGCTGAGTTGCTGTGCATGAAGGATCATTTTTTAATGGCCTTGGTATCATTCTACCGGTTAATTTCTAATCACAATTCCATTAAATAATGGCACAACGCAAAAAATATAATTAACCTTCCAATGTTTCTCCCGAAAAGGGTGTTAGTTTTTTTTAAACTTTGATGTATTTTAATTTTCTCATTTATAGATTTAATGCCCATTTAGGTTTTAGTGTAGTGGTAGAGGAGTAAAAATAAAGGGGGGAGGTAAAGGGTATCTCTCGAACTACTAGGGCGGTTTTAAAAATTATTTTACCATTGTGATGGTGACACGGTTCGGATCAGTACAGGTTACGTAAGGTCTAAGTTGGAGACGGAGGTATAGGGGCTATCTTTGGAACAACTCCTACATTGCCGGAGTTGACCTCCGACATCCATGTTTTTTTACATGGACAGCTATATGTTGCATAATCGCGTGTAAGCTGCAGTGGTAATTTGTTTATACAAAAAACACTAAAAAACCAGTAAGACAATTATCTTCGACTATGCCGAAGCTTAAATACCCGGTACAATATTATTGTAAAATAAAAAAAAATATTTTAGTATTAAACAATTATATATTTGTATGCGAGGTATGGGTACTTTTTATTCGACCAAGCTCATTTTTTGTCAAAATTTTTTAAATATTATTAAAACAATATGTGCAAAGTTTAAACTTGCTAGCTTTACTGTAGCTATTTAAATTTAATTTTTAACATAAAAAGCTATATAAATCTGATATTTTTGTATGGGAGGTAGTAGTAGTTTTCATCTGACCTTGCTCATCTTCGAACTTAGCCTCACATTGGTGGATAAAAGCTTACGTACCAAATTTCAAGTCGATAGCTTTTAAATTACGGCCGTAATCGTGCGGACAGACGGACAGACAGACAGACGGACAGACAGACGGACATCGTTAGATCGACTAAGAAAGTGATGCTGATCAATAATATATATAGTTTGTAATACCTACAACGCCTCCTTATGGGCGTTACAAATGGAATGACAAAGTGAATATACCCTCACCACAGTGTGGTACCGGGTATAATAACGTGTATAGTTTACAAAAAGGCATTACGTTAAAATATTTCGTAAGTTTTAAAAAGAGGAAAAAATATAAACACACGTACAATGATAACTCAAATAAATGTTTGTTTTATTTAAAAGAAAAGAGCCGCGGAGTCGCGGGCATTGCTAGTTTGAAATACACTCCGCGCCACTTGAATAGTACACCCCCTAAGGTCGGTTTTCTATCGCCCACTGCTCCCAAACCAAGCATGCTAGAGACTTAATTTTTTTTTTTAAGTTAAAGTTAATTTAATTGTTGTAATTTGACCAAAAGGAAGATTTAGAACTAAACCTTTAAGTGTTAACCCTTTCGGTACATCTTTTTTGTTCTAAGGTTAAAAAAATATTTTATTTCTTTTTGCTGCTACTTAGACTCCTACTAAAAATATTGTAACATTATTTTTGGTAAATATTGGTTCTAAAGTGGTTTTTGGGAACGTTGCCATATGGCATCAATTGTCTCAAGTGGTAGCAAAATAAATGACAAAATTAATATTTTTGTTTTAGTTTCTTATTTTTATATATTAATTTTTAAACAAAATTGAAAAGAAAAAAGTATAATTATTTTTTCTAATTAAAATGTATTTTAAAAACGTAAGGATTTTTGAAAATATTTAAAAAACACATATTTTCATATATGTATAAAAATAAAAAACTAAAAAAAATAATAAATTGTTGCATTTATACTCGGATTTCTTTGTTTACTTCAAACATTACAAGTACTACAAATTAAAAACTAAGCATATTCCAAGATAAACACGTGTATTTATATAAAAAAAATAATTAAAAAATAAAAAATATTAATAAAAAATTAAATATTCATAAAAATCTAAGTATTTTTTTTTAATTCAAAGTAAATTAAAAAGTAATGCTATTCAAGACTATTTATGCATAAAAATACATTTATTTTATTCATATGTAGGTATATATATAATTTTATTTATAGAAATGATGCCTTAAAATGCACCTCTAGATAATATTGATGCCATATGGCAACACAGAAAAGGAAAATTGTGCCAAATTGAATAGACGGAACTTATATGTTTATTTTATTTTTTTTATTGTCCGCCTGATATTAGTCAATCAAATAAAATCGAAATTGATAATCTATTTGATAATTATCAATATAAAAAAGAAATAATAAAAATAGTCTTCCGACGAAAAAATTCGAACGCTATTGCAGACCAATCTTTCACGAGAGCTAAAAGCACAATGACGACAACTATCACCCATTTTTTTTGCTTCTAATTATTAAGCAGATACTCTAAGAAGTTAATCAGAAAAAATAATAGAAAAAATATACTCAGAGAGTGAGAATGGGTGTTATGAATATTCGTGTTGCCATATGGCATCAAAATACCGAAAGGGTTAACAAAAAAATATTAACTAAGAACTGGCAAAATGTGGGGCCCTAATTTTGCGCCACTTGAATAGCACACTTAACGAAAAAAACATTTTAGAGAATTCTGCTTCTTTTTAACACAAACATTACTTAAATTTAAGGTAATTGGAGTGTTTTAGATTTAAAAAAAATGTTCAATTGTGGTTTGAGTCCCCTTTCTGCTCCAAAATTCACACATCCGGTTTGGAGGGGATGCATATACAAATTGGCCAAATAATTTAACGAAATCGAGCTCCAAGCTAATTCGATGGCTTGGATTAGTTTAGATACATTCAAATATTGTTGTCCCGATCCATAAACTTGTCGTGTCAACCATTGCCAAACATTTTCGACGATATTCAAATCCGGTGAGTAGACCGGTCAGCTTAATAGCTCCACAATTTGGCTCTATAAATACGTTTTAACAACCCGGGCTGTATGTATTGGCGCTTTATCATGTTGTTAGATCCACGGCAGATGTCCAAAAATGTTATGAAAATATGTATGTTAAAGCCATATCAGTAAGACAACGCATTCATTGTGGTTAACAAAAATTGTAATTTCCGGGTGCCATAATACGATACGGCCCCCAAACCATCACACCTTCAACTCTGCTATTCAGCCGGTCCAAATGATGAGTTTCTTTGCGGAGGTTATGGAAATAGTAGCTATAGCCATCGGGGCCTTCCAAATAAATTTTTTTTCGTCGGAAAAGTCCTCACGGTGCCACTACGAAGTCCAGGCCACAAAAACTAAGGCGTTGCGCTTTTCCAACCGGGTTAAGGGGCGTCTTCTTCTTGATTTTTAGTCTTTTTATATCCTTGGTATTCGAAATAATACGACGAATAGTTGTGAGACTTGCTTTGATACCACATTTTTTCCTGATTTTTGGAAAAGAGTCGTGAGAATTTGACGCTTTTCCTAATATAAGTCGCCTTTCCGCAGTTGTAAGCACACTATGTATGCAGCCTTTCACGTTTTTATCCATAGTTAGACGCATTACTTAAAAATATGGATATAACGTGTCGGCTCCTCTCGGTTTTCTTACCTAAATTGGCAATAAATAGGCGAGCGTCCTTAAAGCTTTGATTTGTCCTTTTTCCGCCTCGGTTAAGGCTTTTTCTCCACCCATTTTATTTTTTTTTTTTAAATTAAATAGTCCAAATTAACAAAAAATTCGATCAAAGAAAAATACGAGTCCACGCTTAAAAGATAACGGTCAAACTAAATGCATGTTCTATTCAAGTGGCGCAAAATTAATGCCCCACATTTTGACGGTTTGTAGTTAATAATTTCTTGTTAGTATAATTTCTTAAAGCTTTAGCTTTAAATCTTCCTTTTGGTCAAATTACAACAATTAAATTAACTTTAACTTAAAAAAAAAAAAATTAAGTCTCTAGCATGCTTGGTTTGGGAGCAGTGGGCGATAGAAAACCGACCTTAAGGGGTGTGCTATTCAAGTGCCGCGGAGTGTAAGTAGAACGTGTTTTTGGCGGCATTTTTTAGGAGGCGCTGATAATGCTTTCTGTCTGTGGAATTATTCTGCAAAAATTTCGGCCCAATTTAAATAAAAGTGGTGACTTTGATCACTTTGAATCCTTCACATATTATCTCGAATGACGTTATGTGCCCCCGTATAATTTTTACACCCCTCGGTTTAGTCAATTTTTTTGCTGATGAAGTCGTGCGACGAAGATCGCATGTGGACACATAGCCTATACTTATAAGATAGAACTTAAACCTTAATGTTCGTGGTCCACCGACTGCAATGACAAAAGCGATTGCCAGGAATATCGAAACTCCACTTGAAACCTTTTGATACATAGATACGTTTTTATTACATACATACTATCTATAGGTACCTTTGAAATCTAAGACAATACCTACATATACTTAACAGGAAATAAACCGGGCCACCCCCTACGTTCGAATCGATCTCTGATTCGATTTTCTTTAAAAGTATAAAACATACAACTAA
The DNA here is from genome assembly GCA_955612985.1 of Cheilosia scutellata. Taxonomy (NCBI): domain Eukaryota; kingdom Metazoa; phylum Arthropoda; class Insecta; order Diptera; family Syrphidae; genus Cheilosia; species Cheilosia scutellata. Next base: position 73,024,619 of record OY015312.1, read on the forward strand.
AAAAGTGGTACTTACAGAGTTCAACATGAAGTGCACTTTCTGTAGGTACCACTTTTTTTAGTTGTATGTTTTATACTTTTAAAGAAAATCGAATCAGTGCTCGATTCGAACGTAGCGGGTGGCCCGGTTTATTTGCTGTTAAGTGTAGATAGGAAATTTCTAACTTTTCACAAAAGGTCTAACGGAGTAAGAATGTAGATTCAAGAGTCAAAGAGGATATAAATAAATTTCCCAAAACAGTATTTTTTTTACAACTTTTGTAGAAAAAGTGTCAAGTTCGGTATTAAAAAAGTATGATAAAACTAAATTTGCATTTTTTCTACAAATTTTGTACAAAAATAGTTCAAATACAGATTCTATAAGTTAGTGAAATAGGCCACCGGTATTAAACAATTTTACTATTTATTTATTACTCACTTGCTTTCTTTAATGACAGTATTTGCGAAACCCTTCACTATGAGATCTGTTAAATTTGCGGATATTGTTGCAACTTGATTATTGTCCTGTTTGTATATGATCTTTTTAATAAAAAATGGATCAATTGGCCCAACCGAACTTAGACCAGGTATTCCTTAAAAAAAATAATTTTTAAACATAAATAGACATATTATCTAAATGAAGTTGTCGAAGCTTACCTTGGGAAAGTTGAGTAAATAGCTTCTGAATGCTCTGTGTAGAGCATTTTGTAAACCCGGGCTCGTAAATTTTACAAGGTGGCACATATGAAGCTAAAAGTAATAGTGATAATAATAACAAAAAATTATATTTAGTGTAATGATTACTATAAGCGAAAAACATCATGTCCTAAAACTGTTTTTGTTTTTTTGAAGAAATACAAACTAGTAGGTATAATAGTAGACCACTTTTGAGAAACTTTTTAAATAAGGCCTCAGTTATACCTAGTCTACGTAAAACGAAAACGTAAAAATGTTCTTTTGCTTTTTTGGACAATTTAAACTAAATACCTTTCCCCAATCTCATTATATGAATGTATCTTACAAAAAATAAAACCAATTTAAAATTTGAGACATTAAACATAAAATTGGCTAAAAGAATCAACAGTTACGTACGGCAGTCCACACCTTCACGGCAGCTGTCTTGTGATCCTTTAAAAATAAATATTTAAAATGTTGATGCGGCAGGTTGACAACCATTCGTTTGTGTTGGCTTGTTTGGGAAGAAAAGAAAGTACCTATGATTTTATGCCGAATGCGATCAGCCAGCTAAACTTAGAAGCTTTTTTTCCCTTAGCACACTATCCATACTTAACAATTGCGCTGAACTGTCAACTCCTTGCTGAGCATAGTTATTGAATTTTCGCTCCAGTCAGACACAACTATTTTTGTTTTTCTTACTGGAAAACATTAAAACTGTAATCATTCGGAAAGACGAGAATGTAAACACCAGAGTGTTTTGTTGATACCTACGTATAGATAGATCATAGATGTCTATTGCTTCATGTAAGATCTTTGGACAAAGCGAATCTGTTTGCTTTGCAATTTGCTGCTTATTCTAACATTCCAGATTGCATCATCTCTCCACCTGTGCTCGAGAGCGTTAGCGTTAACAACTCTGTTGTATCTACACATTAATCTTTGCACTCTTGCATTAGGAAGAGATATAAACGATTATACGCTGGTGTAGACTGTATAGTACCTATATATCCGTAGGTGTTTGGGGCTCAGGGGTTAGTGAGCTGGACTACTGAGTGATGGTCTCAGATTATGGATAAATTGTCCGCTTATGAAGTACATAATTTCTCTATATATATAAAACAAAGTGGAAAAAATTGTATGTTTCCCTCTGTCACCCGTAATTTTCAACCAATTTAGTTGATTTTTTTTTAAATGTCGGTAATTACGGTGGTCGGGCGATAGGCCGAACAAATTCAAAATCGGAGAAAGGGGCGTGGTACCTCCCTTACAAAAAAGACATTCAAAATTGTATTTATATCTCGAAAACCACCGAATCGTTTGATCTCAAAATTACAGATAATCTGGCTACAGAGATAGCCCTGAAGTGCTAATTTGAAGATTGGTCTAAATCGGACAAAGGAGCGTGGCACCGCTCCTACAAGAAAAACATTCAAAATCGTATATCTCGAAAACCACCAAATCTATTGAGCTCAAACTTACAGGTAATCAATCTTACGTATTTGCCGTAGAGTGCTCATGTGAAGATTGGTCAAAATCTGACAAAAGGCGTGGCACCGCCCATACAAAAAACATTCAAATTCTTATATCTCCAAACCACCTAATCCATTGAGCTCAAACTTGCAGATAATCTTAAGCTTCTATGGGGTGAAACTCGCATGAATCTTTTTTTGTTTTGTTCGATTTGCCGTATTTCAGGTTTAGACAGAAAAAAAGTTCCAGCAAATCGATTTATTCTTATTTCTCGCATTTTACGAAAGAACATTGTTATCTAAGACCTAAGCAAGATTCATGTGTACGGTCAAAGCCGGGCGGATACAGCTATCTAACAAAGTTGAAAAACTGTATGTTTCCCTCTGTCGCGCGTAATTTTCAACCAATATGTTGTTATTTTTTTTTAAATGTCCACAATTGCGGTGATCAATTGATAAGCCAAAAAAATAAAAAAAAAAATTAAAAAACAAAAAAAGGCCTCGCGAAGCCGGCGGAGGTTGAGCTAGTATGCTATAAATCACAAAAACTTCTTAATTATATCTGATATGATTTCCGTGACTTATCTCACAGAAAAATGGAACCATAATCTCTTCAGCACTTTTGAAACAAAGATTGTTGCGCAAAAGACGCTGACTACCGTCACTTTCACTAAAATTTCATTCAGCAGATAGATTCATTTTTATTCATACCTGAAGTAGGTAGATTCCTCGCCTCCTAAATTTGAATTTAGAATGTTTTTCTTTTCGTTCAACACCGATCCTATCGCTCTACCAAACTTCAACGCTTCACGATTTTTTTGTCGGGTTAGGAACACACTTTACTGGAGCACTCAGACTGGTCCATAGTACTACCAGGAAGCAATTCCAGTATTACCCATTCTACTGGAATTTCTTCGACTTTCAGAGAAAGCCGAGAATGCACTTCAGCGATGAGGAGCTTGCGGGTTTACCACGAATGTAAAAATCTCGAATTAAAAGAATCTAGAAGGCATAATCTCGAATAACAAAAATCTCAAATTAATATTAATTTTTGAGACAATGGTAACAATTTGCGCGGGACAGAAATAATAACACCAAATCTGAAAATGGTGTTAAAAAGTGATATACGTATGGGGTATGCAACGTATTCAACTTCAACCACCCTGCTTGTGGTCACTGTAGGATTTGGAATAGGTGTAAGGTTGGGTATATGCAAAGTTTATATTATGGGATCCCAAAAAAAAATCTCGAATTTACTTTTTATTTTCGTGATAATATAGTCTTTCGAGATTTTTGTACAATCGAGTCCCAATTTCGATATGTCCCACCCCATCGGGATTTAAGTCCCGTACATTTTTTTGGGATTTATGTTCCACTAAACCAATTTCTTTAGATAAGCTTAGATAATTCACATAGAAGATCATGTAATAAATAATTAAATAATTATAACCAGTAAAATAGGTTTTTGGATTTTGGCCCTGTTGTCTTCGTATAGTTTTAAACATCACTTATATTTAAAACTAAAATACAGTTACTAGCAGTTTGTAAAAAGTGACGCAAACCAATACCGCCCGAAGTCTTTTGGAAATAAAGGAATCATTTGCAAACGAAAATGTTTTGTTAAACTACGGCATGGATAAGGAAAAAGTAAAGTAAAATTTGGGACTTATGTCCCTGCGCCGATTTTTTGTATGTAATCTCAAATATATGAGATTAAAAAAAAAACTTCGAAATTTTTGTCATTCAAGACCTGATCCGAGCAAGGGCAAACGCTTCACGATAAATCGGAAGTGGGAACAAATATCAGATTTTCACAAGATATACCACGACATGATTCTAATATGTCGTACTTCATAATTGTGTATATCAGTCAGTGCGGCTTCTGTGATTTTTGAGAACCATTAATGCTACATTTGCTAAATATTGTGAGGCGAAGCAACCCTTTTTAATGAGTTTTTAGGTCAATTGGTTCCGAAGTTAGAGGGGAGTCGAAAACAGCCTGAGTTGTTTCTTGCAAAAAGGGGTATGTGCCTTTACTATATAGAACTTAGCTGGACACTACCATGTGGTTTGATAAATGTGGCAGAGGAATATTCAAACAACTTAAAATCGGCCCAAAAATTTAAAAAATTCAAATGTTTCAAATTTTGTGATTTATGCTTTTACATCTGACATCTGTATTTTTCATAAAGTAGGTAGATATTGGTACGAAATTTGATCTCCAACCAAGCGAGATTATTATAGGATAGGCAATGATCAAAATTTACTAAACTGACTGTTTCGAATTTTATACATATTTTTAAATGTATGATAAATATGGCACTCCCCAACCTGTATGTGAACCTACATAATTAATTTTTTTTTGTTCCATAATTTGAACTTGGACTAGAAATTGTGAGTGTCGTACCTTTACCTTTAGATTTTCTTTTCAAATATAAGTACCTAGATAGCTACATATAAAATAATTTTAGTTGATTTCGAATATAAATCTTACAGAATCCGAACAAAAATTAAGTGAAAAATCAGTTCAACATTTCTAAAATATCCCATTTATGTAATTGTTTTAAATCTGCTCGAATCGACTCCGCCTACCTACGTAAAAAAGGAGAAATGGCTTACTGATTCAAAGCATAGAGCTAATTTAATTAATTCCGCAATTGTGTTCTAAGAACTAGCAGCGATTTGGTTCTTTAGTGTGAGTGGCTATCTGTCAAATTCTCGAAAAACTCATCAAACTCGACTGAGGGTTCGTGGGATTAAAATTGATGGATGTGTTTGGATCATCTATTACATAATATTGACACTGCACATTTGTCTATTTAAAGTAAACGTCCACTTATTTCCACACAATGAAAACATGTTCATGTCCATGTCAACACCATGGTTTTAACATGGATTACGTGAGGCTATGTTATGCTTATATCTCATATCCTTAAATTTACTGCAAAAAGCCGCACATTATGGGTAATCACAAAGCAAAGCACAGAATAATGCCAACCATAAAAGAGTTATTTGTATGTTTGAAGGTTCTATTGCCATTTAAAATTTATGGGAGTCAATCACAGTTCACAGAGCACAGTATGAGTACGAGTAGGTATGACGTAAAGACAACCGCAGTAACAATTTGTAATTAAAATTAATGAATAAAATACGACTTAGGACTTTGGATTCATTAAATGGATTCGATTTTCTTTAAGTACGTATGTATTACATTTGAAGTGATGGCTTGTTACCGTAGCATCTTAGCACCGGGAACACACAGATTAGAACTCAAATACGTACATATTTTTGCCGGAATTATTAACTTTTTTGTGAACTTACGTTGTTCCTTTAAAATGCTATCCGCGGCTGTTCGACAAGCTAATCCGAAAACTGTGAATAATAAGAGCTGTATACGATTCATAACGAATTAATGTAGTAAGACTGTAGTGTATAAGACAAGCGTTTGAAGAAAAATGAAATATAAAGATAGCGTAACACGTATTTATTATATTTTCATTTTCATTTTGTTGCCGCAAGCTGGTTCTGGAATTACTTGAGTGATTTTGAACAACATTGAAGCATTATAAACATTTGATATTACAGCGAGGGTTCTTGCAGTTGTTAAAACTAGGGTAGATTAACGTTATTTGATCATTTTTACCTTCATAGACAAACAAATAGAATAACTGTATCTATGTAAATTGTTTTAATTTCCGGATGCAATCGGTTTGATTTCACTGCAAGTTGCGGTTCATGTTTGAAAGTGATCGATTACAATTATTAATTTTGCGGACTACCTTACAAAACCTAGATATTGGAGTGGAGTCATTAAATAATTTCATGGAAATAATTGTTCGATTGCAAAGAATAAAATTATGTGGTGTTTTGTAATATGTCTGCCTGTATCTAAATACTGCAGAACGCAGGAGTATTGTATTGATACCAGTGTCATGTACCTACATGTACTGCAAATCTTCTACAATAATTGGAAAATTCTAAATTTCCCCACTTTCTGTACCACAACGCTGCAGTGTCAAAGAAAAAGTAACATTTCCACTAGTAAATCAAAGTGTAATTACGTATTCACAGATTTTAATTTTGAATGTTTTCGATGGAGGATTTTATTTCAAAAAATTGAGCGGGAACGATGGGATGCTCTCGGAAAAAGATGTAGGTTAGGTACCTAGACCTATCATTACCATATCCTAGAGTTGAATGCATTTACCAAACATAAATTAGTAAAACTCTGGTCTCTTGTTTTCCGGCCACTAACAACTGCAAGAAGTTTCGTACCCGAATTATCTTCGAAAATTTTTAACTTTCTCGTGTACGTAGACAGTAACAGAAAGATATTGTTTTCGTACAAAATTTCGAACTCGAGATTTTGACCAATTCTGATATTACTATGATAGGGGAACTCAAAAAAGTGGGTCTCGCAATTCTGCCCGTCCGTATGTCTGTCTGTCCCACCCCTTGGGAATCTAAACGCTTGGACGGATTTGTTTCAAACTTTGTATTTAGAGTTTGTGGGATTCCCGCTAGGAGGCGTTTTGTTTTATCCAGCTAGCCCTAATATTAACGGTACTTCCAATATAAAAATTTTACGAAATATTAAACATTTTAGATTTTTTCAAAAACGGCTCCAACGATTTGAACTAAAATTGATAGTTAAGTTAATGTAGGCATGCTTAACATTACTGCATACCTAGTTTTTCGCTAAAATGTCCAGCAACGGCAGTTTTGAAAATTGGCCTTTTCTCGAAAACGGTAAAAACGATTAAAAAAAAAATTATTTTTAAGGTACTATTGTCATTCTTAATTTGATAGCAGACTCAATTTTTCTCTAAAAGGACTGCGTCCTTTGATAACCACCCAAATCGGTAATAATAGTACTTTAAAAAACTGCTCATATCTTAAAAACGCCATTTTCGATTATGATAAAAATGTAACTTGCAGGTAATGCTTAAATCCATAGTAATACCATTTGCTCAGTTTTGAGCTAAGCAGTTGCAAAACAGTGTTTTTTGAACCATGAATGCGTCTTTCGATTTCCACCTCAATCGCTAAAAATGGTACTAAAAACTGCTCATATCTCGAAAACTCCATTTTCGATTTGGATGAAAATGTAACTGCTAGCTAATGTTTATATCCTGAAGAATACGTCGTACTCAGTTTTTAGCGAAACAGTTTAATAACAGTGCTTTTTGAATCCAAAGTTGTAACATTTGTCAGCATAATTTTACAAAAAATCGCTCTAACGATTTTGATCAAAATAATACATATTTAAGATAACTTAAGTATTCTAAATATGATCACTTAGTTTTTTCAGAAAAGTCGAATATAGACGTTTTATGAACATTTCCCAAAAATGACTGCCCAAATCCCGATATGTATTCACACCCGGCATATTTTTGCAAAGCCCAAAACGAGAGTATGACTGTCCTGAAAAAGCTTCTCAAGAATTCAGCCGTTCGGACTCGGTATAAAATTGTAGGTCCATTCCATTCGTTCCAAAAATAGAAACTCACACAAAACGAATGGTTGCGAGAAGCTAGGCCTTGGGTGTCTACCGCCTGTTGCGCCGCCTATTTATTTATTTATTTATTTTAATAAAGTGTTGTAGTTAATACGCATGTGTATTGTGTATGTAGTTTGTATTACGTTTTAATTAATATTGAGTATGTATGATTTGAAACGTAAAATTTGCTGAAATGACTCTGAGATTAAAATATTTCTCCAAGTAAATGTCCTTTGGTAAGGGGCTCAACAAATCCATTGCTAAACATACGAAATCAATGACCATCTAGAAATATTCATCTTTTCATTGGAACTGGTGGTATCGGCCTTTTGCTTACAAATATGTTCCCAATCCTCTTCATCTCTTCATCTCGCTCGAACTATCTGTAGGTTTGTGTTTGTCGAATATTTAAAAACAACTACTCTCGTATCTGAAATATTGTCTTTACTGATAAAACGAACATTCGATGGTTGATATTTTCTTCTGTTATAATCATGTCTTTAAAAATTTATTTGCTTCCGTCTAAAAAACGTTGTCCTACATCTCCGAGCAAAATGACCAATTATGAGACTTACTTACTTACGGTGGCGCTACAGTCCGGGGTGGACCTGGGCCTCAACCAACAAGCGTCTCCAGCTAGCACGATATTTGGCCAGCTGTCTCCAGTTTCGCCCGCTAAGTTGGTTAAGGTCCCCTTCCACGCGGTCTTCCTCTACTGCGCCGTACCTCGCGTGTGGATTCGAAGATCTTCCGGGCCGGAGCATTCACGTCCATTTGCTCTACATGACTCAGCCACCGCAATCGTTGGACCTTCACTCTTCTGGCTAGGTCGATGTCGCTGTACAGCCCGTACAGTTCGTCGTTGTATCTCCTCCTCCATTCACCGTCTATGCAGACAGGACCGAAAATTACTCGAAGAATTTCCCTCTCGAAGCAACCAAGAGTAGCTTCATTCGTTTTTGATAGAGTCCTTTCTTGATGACAGCATATACTTTGTGTTGCCCTGATTGATCTTCGCCGCTTCCGTCTCAATGCTCACGAACGCGCCAGTGACGTCACGATGCGTTCTGCCGATTATGTCGATGTCGTCGGCGTAGGCGAGTAGGTGGACGGACTTTTGAAAGATAGTGCCTCTGGTGTTAGCGTTTGAGTTTTGCACTATTCTTTCAAGAACGATGTTGAAGAAGTCACATGACAGCGCATCGCCTTGCCTAAATCCTTTTTTGACATCGAAGGTCTCGGTGAGTTCTTTACCGACCTTGATGGAGCAGCGTGCGTTCTCCATTGTCATCCTGCACAAACGGACGAGTTTGGCAGGGATGCCAAAACTAGACATTGCTCTGTATAGCTTGTCTCTATAAATGCTGTCATAGGCGGCTTTAAAATCGATGAAAAGATGGTGGGTATCGATTTGGACTTCCTGGGTTTTTTCCAAGATCTGCCGCAGTGTGAATATTTGGTCGATGGTAGACTTTCCTGGCCTGAAGCCACACAGATATGCACCAATCAGGTTGTTGACGAAAGGCTTCAGGCGTTCACACAACACGCCAGATAAGATCTTGTAGGCGATGTTAAGAAGACTAATCCCTGTGTAGTCGGCGCAGTTCAGAGGGTCTCCTTTCTTGAGGATCGGGCAAACAATGCTGAGGTTCCATTCATCGGGCATACTTTCCTCCGACCATATTTTACAGATGAGTTGGTGCATGCTCACAAACCAGAGAGAATAGACCACCAGCTTCGGGCAAAAAAGAGAATTCCATAGAGCCTTGAGAAATTAAGAGAGTCTCGATCGGAGAAGGATCTGGTGATCTCTTGCGATTTTAGCCGTCGGACATTCGGGATATCCGAAGGCGTACCTCTTGGCTACAACAAGGTAGTGGTCCGAGTCAATGTTGGCCCCTCGGAACGTTCGGACATCCATAACACTGGAGGAGTGCCTTGCGTCGATCGCAATGTGGTCAATCTGGTTGACGGTTGATTGATCGGGAGATCTCCATGTGCCTTTATGAATATCGAGATGCGGGGACCGCGTACTTGCTATGACACCATTTCGCCCCGCCGCCGCGAAGTCGATCAGCCTAAATCCGTTATCGGAGGTGGTGTCGTGTTGGCTGTACCTTCCGACAGTACTACCAAAGATGCCCTCTCTTCCTATCTTTGCATTAAAATCACCTAGGACAATTTTAATGTCATAGTTAGGGCACTGCTCGTATGTCTTGTCCAAGAGCTCGTAGAACCTCTCTTTGGTGTCGTCGTCTTTCTCTTCCGTGGGGGCATGAGCGCATATTAGGCTAAAGTTGGCGAATTTAGCCTTGATGCGGATTGTCGTGAGGCGCTCGTTCATACAGCTGAAACTTAAGACTTCTTGCCTAAGCCTGTCTCCAACGACGAATCCACATCCAAATAAGCGCTGTTTTTGTTGCCGATAGCAGTCGCCATAGTAAATATCCCACTTTTCCAACCTCTTCTTGCCCGGTCCATCCCATCGCACTTCTTGGATGGCGGTTATGTCTGCTTTCAGGGCCTCCGCTAACTGTTCGGCTGCACGTGGTCTGTTAAGGGACCTAACATTCCACGTGCAGATCCGAAATTCATTGTCCTTTATTCGTTTGCCAGGTTCGTCAACAGTAAAATCATCCGTATCCGAGGCTTGTTGTTGCTTCGTAACTATGGTGGTTTTACGCCAGTTACTCCGGCGTACAACCCCCAACCTGGAGGGACAGGCCCTTTGTTGTACCCCTTGGACGAAAGTGGCCGGATTCCTCCGGTGTCAGTAACCCACTTCGGGGATGTGAGAGCTGCCGTTGGCTCATAAAGGGTTCATCCGCCACCATCTCTGTTTCAGAACCCTGACTAGTCCTGAAAAATCCTCACTGACCTCAGCTCCAAATATGTCGAAGTAGTTCAAGTAAGGTAAGGTAAGCTGTCATCTTGACTGTTGACGATACCGTTGATTCAGTCTAATGAATTCATCCGCCGTACGTCCTTTTTCTGAGGGGCTCATGTAAGACTTCTGAGACTCGTTCAGTCAGTCATGCCGACAGAGCATTATAGTGTTGCTATTTTCTTCGTGTTCAATACTCGCTTATAAGTTTAGCAAGCCAAGCCCGGTTGGGCGAGACCAGTGCCCGGTGGTTACCACGCGGAGGTAAAATAAACACAATTGATGTGTATGAAAAAGTTGCAACAGCTGGGCACCGCCAAGTTGATGCCAATCAGCGCCCACCCGATTCATACACAGCCACACCCAACCAACCTAATTATGAAACACAGGCTGAAATATGTCCTGACTGCCGAGTGCCGACACATACTACATTCATGTTCTATATTTCGGTTATCAACTCTCGATTGAATTTCATTTATGCTTACAGATTGTGTGAGGAAGCATAGATTCTGACTGATATTTTATCTGCTCTAAAAACATGGCATAATGTCAATAATCTCTTTCAGTGTATATTCTTTCTCTAGTAATCGTTCAAATTAAAGAACTACAAATTTACTTATAGGTATGCTGTGCACCTTTAAAAAGAAGTGCTGCCCAATCATAGTTCATACAAATCCGGTTGTTCAATTTAATGGAACACTCTTTACCTTTCCTTTTCTTTTTCTTAATTCAGTTGCCTAATTATGGAATACTTTTATAACTTTTGTTCTTTATTTTTAATTCGTTGTACTATTTAATGGAGAACTTCTTATTTAACTTTTGGTCCAATTTAATGGAACGCCAATATTATACCAATGACTGTTTCCTCAAATTAGTCTAAGAAAATAAACAAAAACAAAATCTTTTAGAATATATAATTGTTTCAAACAAACGGAACTTGAGATAAACAAGACTTCCGGAACACGACAAATCCAATGGTACTTTTAGGAGTACTTTAGTTAATAAGGAGAAATTAATTTTGAAGCTAAAAAACGTTTGATGATTGTGGAGACCTGCTTATCATGATTACCATATACAATCATCATAATCTAATATAATTTGTATCATAGAAGTGATAGCTGTGGAGTCTAATGTAAAAATAAACAAACATTTTTCCTGATAAAAGGATATTCTGATTTTGTTAAGAATTCATGGGTTTTACAATTTTTTTTTTCCTGAGGAATTCAGAGGAAATTCCCAGAATTTCCCAGATTCCGTGGTAAATTAAATGGGGGGAACACGGGGATTCAGGATAGGAGGAGTATTTTCTCATGCTTTAAGCGGAAAACATTAACAGCTTCAAAATTTAATACATAAATAGGTACCTAAAACAAAACAGTCAGTATGTCAGTATGTCAGCGTTTGAAAGTTGAGAGAACTGACAAAAGTCATTCAAATGTTTGTAGCATTTGAAGAGCAACGGTTTAGTTCTAACATCGATATCAATGTTGCTGTGATGATGTATCATAAATGTATGTATGTATGTACCTTATGTAATAGAGACTTTTAGAGGTATCGTGAATAAATTCCGGTGGAATTTTTCCCTTTTCAGCTATGTAAATCAAATTGCTGAATGGGAAACATTCCGGGGGAAATATTATTCACGATAGGGCTGATTCTGATTAGCACAGGCCTCGGCCCTCATTGAAGCTAAGCTCTCAGCTCTGGGCCTCCGGGTATCGTAGAATAGCGCCAATGCAAATGGACAAACTAAAGCCGTAAATAAGCTGATTTAATAATTACAGAGACGTAAATATTCAAGGTTCTTACATATACCCGTATTTATCATGAACATAGGATGTGGAAGTCCCATTTATTGTAAATCTTGAAATTACTTCGAGTTCTAAATCTCTTCCATATAGCTTTGATTTTTGATGTTGTTGTTGATTTCCCAATTTCCCAATGTCTGAAAATACAAAAAATCTTTCAAAATCGTTAATGCTTAAAGAGAAGTTGATTCTTCCAAATGGAAGTTGCTTTTTCGGGTGTATAGTTCACAATATTGGGAATATTGACCGGTTAGATCCACAGTTTCATTTAATGGTCAGACAGCTTCGCTATGAGAGCTCTGCATTTTTAGAAAGTAAACTTTGGCTCCGCGAGGCACTTTTAAAGCGTCTGCTTGCGAAACCTCTGAGCTTAACATATCCACTTTGCTGAATCTGTAGTCCAGCCAAACTCTTGCCAATTGCAGAGCATCCCGATTTCTGGGACACCACACTACAGGTGTCAACTGCGGTGGATGTGTCGGAGTCGGAAGTGGGCAAATCCTCATCTCCTTTTCTGACACGGTCTTGAAGTTTGGACACCGAGAAGTTGTGGTCGTATGCTCTTTATTAACACAAGGGTTGTTGACCATCGAGAGTCCAGTGGCTGCATGATCTGTATGCTCTTCTGGTTGCCCAACAGCAAGGCCAGAGGTTGATGCAATTACAGAGGCATCAGTCTGTAAGTTTTTATTTATTTGGTTCGAAATTTTGATCCCAAGAGTATCCGGGAAAGAAACATCACCCATGCCGGAGCCCAGTACGGCACAGGAAGGCTGGTTTAAAACCGAAGGTCGCCTGGTATTCGGAGTCCGCATATTAGCGACTAAGCACTCTCTTGGCGACGCATCCCTCAGCATATATGCTGTTCCACCTTAGATTCGAGATTTGATAATGCGGTTTACTCCCCATAGGCAGTTCTTAGTTAGTTGCTCCTCAACAGCCCGTCTGCCATGGGTGACCCTTCAGACGACTACCGCCCCCGACAGCATAGCCCATTGAGTCATCGCAACATTAAGCCTTCGCACCGGCGCTTATACGATTGCGCAAACGTATCAAGGTCCCTGCCCCTAGCGAAGGGCTGTGATGATGTATCATAAAGGCAGTTAAACAGCAGTTCTTCTAAAAAGTGTGCTTTGGCTGTCAAAGTTGCTGTAGATGTTGTGGCAATCTGTTTCTGGTATTATACATCATTTTAAGAAATTTCACAAAATTCGTAAAACTAAAAAAAAATTTGAACTCTTTTTAATTTCTCATAAACCTTTAAATACCTTAAATATGTTGAAGATCAAAAATGACAATTTTATATATTAAAGCTCGCAGTGGCTTGGACAATAAAAATGATTATTAGTAGGGTAAACTATTTAACAATAAGTTTTTGCGTGTTGCGCTATTGTTGCTGTACAAGTATTATCTGAAGTATGCGATTTAATTTTAATAGCTTTTCCAGCATATTATTTTTCTTTTAAGAAGCTAAAATAGTTTACGGAGGGCATGTATTTTATTTGAAAATAAACTTCCAAGTGATTCACTATGATGTACCACTGACGGGTGTTATACAGTGAATCAGTGTAAGGTACACAGTGCATCGGGGTCAAAGATCAGTTCGTTGTATTAAAAAAACCCATTCTTACTTCCAAATCTTACGAGGAATTCTTTAAACAAAAAACTATGTATATTCCAATTCATTGATTCTTATTAGTTTTTAAATCGCATGTACTTAAACGAACATACATATGTACTTACATAATTTTTATACACATTTCTTAAAAGCAGATGACGTCTTCTTTTTTTTATTGACATGAAATCAATCACCTTATCTGGATCCACATTAATATCCGAATGAACAGATATCATAGCAAGTGAGCTTAATCTTGCGCATTCTCCATAACGCTTCGGGACACTGTTTTAATCCTTTTCATAGTTGAAAAGGTTCTTTCAACACTAGCTGTGGTCACTGGAAGCGTGGCCAAAATCGTAAGCAAGAAGTTTATAGCTCTAAAGTTAGCCTTGTCACATATTTCAAAACTTTTGTAGAAGGATCACGCGACGATATTTTTTCTCACCAAAGAATGTATTCAGCTCTCACAGCTGACAACGAAATTGCATTATCAAAAATCAAAGTAACATGTTAGCTATTCCATTTCGTTCACTCTCTCAACTGCTGCAAAACCTGGGAGAAGAGCTTGAAACGATATGGTAGAACGTCTTCGTTGACCATGAATCTGTCCGTAAGATTTTGTATTAACGAATCTATGAAAGGAATCAGTATAGGCACTCTAAAAGAGGCTTCAGTAGAAGAGGATTGGAACGCGTTGTTTGTATCAATGAAGTTCTTGGAGCTCTTAATTTAACACCAAATAAGTCCTCGGTAAGTTGGGATGCGGTTTGAAAAGCCTCTATAAAAAAACTTCATCATTTTCTCTGATGTTCTTAAGAGAATTCAGAACTTTTTTTGTGCGGTCGATTGCAGAAACGAAATCTAAGGATTTGTTATGTAGGAAAACTGATAAGGGCATCGTTAAACTGAACAGTTTTTCGCATACAAAGAGGCTTACTAGGAAATCACTTTTTTGGACTACTGCCAAGAGTGTTGATGCTTTCGAAGACATCTCCCACGTTCTGCTTGTTATTTCTTCAAGACTTATTGACATACATTATGAAGAGCTCTATAAAGGAAATAATATTGTCATGCCTTTCAATGAATCTTGAAATAAGCTATTTCATTAACTACACCAAGACAATTGCGAATTGCAGGAGTTGACTTGGCAAAGCCAGGTTAAAGCGATGGCTTGCACAGTGTACAGTACATACCTAACGTTTGGATACTGTGTATACCTACCTGGATAGTCTTCCTATTTTTATGGATTTGAATTTATATTAGAAAGTTTGTTGTTTGTTTTTTGTTTAGCTACGTGCCTGGTTCTTGAGCCTTCCAGTGAGAAGAACAAGTGGTTCACTGTGGAATTCAATTAAATAAATTTCATTTACAGTTTTTTTTTCTATAAATACTTATTAACTACATTATGTATTCAAATAAATGAACTGTAATCACTTTGTAGAGAGGAGAAAAAAAATAACAGGTACAAAAGTATAATAACTGACATTCAGAAAAGGATTGATTCGTTTCTGCAAGGAGAAGGGGAAGTAAGTATTTCTTCCTTACATAACAACGTTCCCTCTATATAAAAAGTGTCTGTATATTAGCGAGTGACTCGCACTGTGGAACATGGTCCTCTATTGAAATATTTACCCTACCCTACCATCCTTTTTGTTCGATTAGAGAATTCTGTGTTAAATGCGCTGATTGCAATGTATTTACTTAGTGGGAACTCTTTTAAACTGTACCTATGTAAATTGGTGGTAAGACACCCTAGGCCTAGCTTCTCGCAACCATTCGTTTGTGGGAGTTTCTATTTTTGGGAATGGAAGAGACCTACAATTTTATGCCTAGTCCGTACTGCTGAATTGAGAAGCTTTTTCAGGACAGTCATACCCACGGATGTTTGTCAGACGTTCGCGAGAGGTGGCGCAGTAGAAAAAACCTTAAGATGTATAATTTGTGTTTTCCAGGGATCGAACCTGGGTTCCCTCGCACAGTAGTCCAGCACACTAACCACTGCGCTACTGCGCATAAACTGTATGTAATCGATTATTTTTGGAATGGTGTATTAAGTTCACCTAAATATCCTATCTTTTTGCGGACTAGGCCCATTTGACACATACCCGGCAGCCGGCTACCCGGTCGTTGGGAATACATTCTTATGGGCGCGTTCTGGAAATCAAAACCGTCCGTACGAATATATTACCAACGACCGGGTAGCCGGTACCGGTTAGCCGGCTGCCGGGAATGTGTGAAATAGGCCTAAGGAGGATATATGCCTAAAATTGGAAGATTTTATAAAAAGACCTAGCTGTGCCCGCCTAGCTTTGCCATTGCCCTGGAATTGTATTGCAAAAGATGTCACCCGATATAGAAAAAAAAGTTCTTCTTTTTATGAATGAAAAACGTTGGTTCTGTCTTTGGATTATGTTTATGTTCTTAATACCTATCTTAATTTTTTTTCCATTAAGTCGAGGAAATTATATCGGCTAAGTGGATGCCGCCAGAGTTAATGACCATTATGGCCCGATTTATGGCATTTTCCATCACTCGGATTGGTGACATACCCTCACGACTTCACAAACCCCCACAAAAAGCGATGGAAATGGGCCTAGTCACTCATGAAGATTTTTGTCTGAGCGTTTGGCGGTCAACAGCTAACCAGCTACTATCCGCTCTTTGTAAGTGAACATCTTATACCTATAGTCTTTCATCAAAATTATCTGTATAAGGACTGCCGATTAATGCCCAATTGCGTTGCACGTCGATCGTGCGGTGCGATCCCAAAATTAAAGCATCTTCCGATAGGGAGATGAGGATGACTTGTATATGTTCTTCTTCCAGATGTTACAACTTTAGCTCTATCGCTATCTTTATATCGGTCGAGTAGTTCTGGTATCTCCCATACAAAACCAATATTAGACACATGTGTACGACGTACGTACTCTACTAACTCACATGCCTAACATTTTGCATGACTTGTAGGCAGTGGCGGGTATCAAAGCATCAGCCAGGCAGGTGATAATCCTTTTACTTGTTAGTATTATTTATGTGGATTCCTACATAAAAGGGTACGCTTTAGTTCGTTTTCTCACTGAAATTGATGAAATTCAAATATATGCCAAAACAAAAATAAATCTAAACAGTGTTTATAAAAATTATATTATTATTATTGATGAATTAGGTATATGTTTAATTACCAACCAATGCGTTTCCATTATGGTCGTCGTTTTTCGAGTCTGACTCGTTTTTGATGCCAATGATTTCATTAATATTGCTTAACGAAATATTTATGCAAATTGGATTGAAATTTCGTAATTTCCAAGTAATAATTACGACCATAATTTTGACCCTGGATTCTGGAAGAATTCTTCAGAACTTTAAGGGATAATCCTCTAAAAAATGTATAGATACGAGTGTTAAATATAACTCAAACGAAAATGAGCACAGTTTTAAATTGACTTGCAAGTGAGTATGCATTACAATATAGAAATCTGATGAGAAGACTTAAGTAATAAAAGCCCTATGGTCCTAATTACAAACGCAAGATCTTGGACGACAATTTATAGGTTCTTTTTTCACATTTCACATTCATACTCTATAAACTATAAGTTGCAAGTTCCCTATGAGTTCAGGGCACAAAACCATTATTTCGGACTTTCTAAAATTTAATACCTTGTTGAAGAGTTTTCGTTCAGGGAAGGAGGGTAATCCATTCAAGACAAATATCTAAGGATCATATAAGCTAATGTAGAACAAAATTCACCTTGAATTATTGTATATTTTTTTTAAATACTTCTCTCGGGAAAGGCGAACCTATAACGCTTCGACAGCGCCCCGAGATGCTTGCAGATGTATGTTAGTTCTGCACTTAAATTGCTGCGAATTGTAGTCTTCTGGAAATATATCCCCAGGAAGTGAGTTCCAAAGTTTGCTTGTCCTGTAACAAAAGGAGTCTTGGAAAGTTGATGTCCTCGCGGTTGTCAAGTGTACTGTATGGTCATGAGCATTAGCAGCCTGTCTTGTGGGGCGCCCAAAAGTTGCATTTCGAGGGATAATGTCTTTGAGTTCCTCGGAACATCTACCATGGAAGTACCTATAGAACAAGCATACGTCATCGACTTGTCTTCTGTGCACCAACGGTTGAAGATTCAATGTGAGTGTTGGGTCGAACTGCTCGTCTCTGTATGCTGTCAAGTAGGTTAAGTGAATGTTTTGGGGCCGAGCTCCATATATGGGAACAATATTCCAGGTCTGGTCTAACCTGAGCTTTGTAGAGAAGGAGAAGTTGCTTGGGGCTAAAGTACCTCTTTGCTCTAAATAGGTAGCTCAACTTAGCGGACGCCGATCTTGCGATATAGGTAGGAAATGTGGAACTGTTGATCCATTTTTCCTAGAAAATGTTGTGAGCTGTGTCTCGTTTGCATTAAATACAGCCAAGTTGTCTTTTCCCCACTGCAAGATTTTGTACAGATCATCATTTAGAGAACTAGTTTGTTCACATCTCTGACTGTGTGATGTAGCCGCATTCACAGGCCTACTGTTCGAGATGGAGGATATAAGAGGGCTGTCATCTGCAAAGCTGTAGATATTATTATTTGTCGATCCAAGCAAATCGTTGATGTGGAGAAGAAATTGAGTTGGAGAAAGAATAGATCCTTGGAGCACTCCTGCATTTACAGCATACAAATTGGATGATACACCATCTACAACAAATGGGATCGATCTTTCCAGAAGAAAATTTTGCATCCATCCGCGGAGTTGTTGTGGTAATTCTTAAGACGCTAACTTGCTTAATAGGGCTCTATACCAAACTCGGTCAAATGCCTTTGATATTTCCAAGGCTACGGCTCTGGATTCGCCGTGTTGTTTAATTGCTTGCGTCCATAAGCGTTACGTAGCTTAACAGGTCTCCAGTGGAACGACGCGACGGCTCCGAAATTCGTATTGCCTGTCGCTTATTAATCGGTGGCCTTCTGGATATTTGATTATTTCGACATTTATTGCCTTTTCCATTACTTTTAAGAGCATTGAAAGTAACGCTATTGGACGATAGTTTGGTGGCAGACATCTCCTCCCTTTCTTTGGAATTGGTTGAATGCGAGCGGTCTTCCAGCAAGAAGGAAAAGTCTTCTGTGAGTACGAGATGCTAAACAGCTTACAAAGTACAGGTGCAAGTTCTGGTGCACAGCTCTTGAGTAGGTACTATAGCCGGGATTCCGTCGGGTCCCGTTGCCTTATTGCAATCTAGTTCATTAAGGATGCGTTGAATTATTCGAGGCCGAAATTTCATTTCTGCCATCGATGATTGCACCCTCGGGATATTTGGTGGCTCCAGTTGTGCAGAATCTAGGGTGGAATTCTCAGAAAACATTAGATTAGATGATTATGATGATGCTTTTCAAAAAACAAAATTTACCCTTCTAGAAAAAAGCAGTTAAGCGTTTACATAATTTTTGGGACTCATACTAGTACATTGCAGTAATTGGCTATTGCTTTTTTTTTACTTTAATAAATAAAGATAAGAATTGAATTATCATGTGATAGTTGTTGGTTACTACGAATGTGATGTATCGTCATTGCATTCGCTGCGTTAGGGTATACCACAATTTGTGCTAAATGCTATTAGATTTCTTTTGAACGGTTATCAGATGTGATCGAAGTAGGTAAAACTGGTTTATACACTAAAACACTGTCACTCTCGTGTTTACAATTATTATTGTATTAATTAAAGAGTAATTACAATTTGCAACTACATAGATATAGGTAGATATAATATAGAGAAGATAATGATAGACAGTTAGACAACCAACTGGGCAGAATTACATATCTTTTCTAATTGAACAATTTTGCCTTACCATTGAATGGAAGGATGTAGGTCTAGGTATGTGTATATACAATTATTTATTGAAGTACAGGTACGAGAACCCGTTTACAATATTGTATTAAATTATAATATTTATGTATCTTGAAGTCGCCTTGATATTTATTAGTATACTATTACTGCATTGGTAATATCATATGTCTATTTATTAATAATTACTTCGAGACGAGTACTTGTGATTTGGAAAGGGTTTCCGAATCAGAGGCAATAGAGAGTAGATATTATCAAGCAACTTTCAATAGGGGCGATTCATTTTTGAGTTTAAGTGAAACGAGTTGTATTTCAAATTTAGCACATGTTTTCATTTCAATCTAAAGAGCATTTGGTGCCATTATGTTTTAAAAATATCTATAGGTAAGGTAGGTACTATCCTTCATTTATGGCCTCCATACTTTGCTTGACGGCTCAAATGGTAACAATGTCAGAACACAATGACCACAGAATTAAAGCAAAATATGTATGTATTTTCAAATTTTCAAATCCACTGTACAAAGCTCTATCATATGTGTGAGTTCATAATTGTAAATAATTTTGCCCTTGCCCAAAGCATACCTACAACAAATATTGATTAAATACATTTATAAACGCAAACGTAGCTGCTTGAATGCGATCATTATGCATTGACAAAAGTGAGTTCATAATTGCATATTATGTACATACATATAAGGTTTGCTTGATGTGGGCCCTAATGCCCAAAACACATGAGTGAATGCTTCACTGCATGCAGTACTGCAAATGAAAGAGATGTGCAGAATTCAATTTGCAGCGGTTGCTGTCAATGCGAGGAAAAATACGTGAGTGAAACACAGACGACAAATAATGCATAAGTAGCTGAATTTAAAAATTCGATGCTGCCAAGTCTATTTAATTTAATTCACTGTGTTGCTATGCAGTGGATTTAGGTATAGAGACATGTTGCAGTGCTGCGGTGGCTGCAGAATTTACATTTGTATCACCACATAGTAACATGTGGATTCTAATCCTGCTGCGCAGTGAATTCTGCACGTGTGTTTTGGGTATAAGGCGCACTAGTGCGCATATCGACACTGAGTGCGCCCTAGGGCTGACCGCGTCAAACAAACTTCTAAACTAAAGTCATACATAAATGACTGAATATAAGGAATTTTGTGTCATCATCGGACAAGATACAGTTTGTTAAGGAATTGTTTTTACAAAGGAAAACAACTGGTAATTTAGACAGCTTCTTTATAAAACAAAAGAGCTTCTTTGATGTTTTACTTCATTTTTTTAATAAATTTCTTTTTATTAATATATCTACCAACAGTTACAAAAAATACTACATTATGAAAGTAATAAAAAATACGCAAAAATGAGCTTGTCAAGAAATTTGTAAAAACAATTTCGTGACAGACTGTACATATTTTGTTTTTGTTCATCAAACCGATTTTGATTCTGGAAATTTCCCATGAAAGGTGACGTTAATACAATAGTTTATAAGCGTATACGGTCTTTGTAGGTGTATTGGTTCATGAGTTGTAGGGGCGTGGCACCGGCCATAAAAAAAATTCAACATCTTATATCTCGAAAACCACCGAATGGATTGAGTTCAAATTTACAGACAATCTTAAGTATTGGCCCGGGACTGTTCCTGTGAAGTTTGTTCAAATTGGACCATACAAAAAAAAACATTGAAAGCTCTATTCTTCGACACATGGGAGTCCAGCCAACGTTTGTTAAATGTTGAGTACTACAGAGCATTACAATAAAAACTGCTTAGCACGGGTTTAAATGAATTGGAAATTGATTTAATTTGTTTATTTTGCACTACGAAGTCTTTCGGTAGTTTCTATATCGACGATGTTTGATCAAAAAGACATACATAGGTAAGTCCATTTTTTGTGAAATTGAGTTGAGTATGAAAAACTATTTTCCTTTGGTCTTAACAGCATAAGTTTCAGCAAACTGAATCCAGAGTTATTGAGTGGTCCTAAACACACATTTCATGTATTTTCAAAATTGTGTTTAATCAAAATGACATAACTCCACATGTGCTGTTTTGGCCGAACAGACATTTTAAATTTTTAAAATAATAACGTGGTCAATAACTCAACTGTTACTTTGTTCTCACACGTTTATCGTATACGTTTTATTCGCTTTTCTGTAGTAATATTGTTGTTTTAACAAAGTAGGTAGTCTTGACAGTTAATGTGCATATTCTTTAGAAGTATTTGGGGAAACCCATACATTATTAATTTTTCTTTTGATTTTATTGTTAAATTCACCTTTTTGTTAAAATTTTTAAAATTTTTGTAATAGTTTATTGTAGGTACATTTAATACTTTATATTATTATTGCACTTCAATATTACTTTAATACATAAAACTGGATTTAGAAGAAATTGTTGAACTTTAAAATGCATTTCTCTAAAAACTTGTATTTTGGACTTGTGTCGTTTTGGTCATACCATACTCCATAGATATATAATACAAATTTTTTATTTCATGTTTTAAATGCAAAATAAATATTTAGTTGTTTCTACACTCACAGAAAAAAATTGTAATATTTACAATTTTCTGCGTAAAATTTACAAATTTTAATTGTTATAGTCATTACAATTTAATAGTAAATTTCGTATATTTTTTACTATTTTCAATTGTAAAATTTAAATTTTTTTTTATTTTTTTTTAAATTTGTTCCCTGAACGCCAACTTGGTTGTATCCATTTTGTGAATAATTTCAATATTTTAAACTGTATCCCGACTTCTTTTGTCTGGAAAGTTTCGATTCTGATGTCACAATGCAGGAAATACCCTCGCGGTTCCTCAGCACGATAAAAAAAAAACATAAAAACACAAATTTTAAAAATAAAATAAAATAGTAAAACTGAAAAAATTCCAATTAAAATAGTAAATTAACAGAATTTGCTATTTAAAAATGGGAGTTTATGCAGGATAATGACCCCAAGCACTCCTCAAAGTTGGTTTCATAAAAAACAAAATCAATGTTATGGAGTGGCCATCACAATCTCCTGATCCGATAGAAAATCTATGGGACACCCTTAAGCGCAGGATCGGCGGCTGCAGAGCCAAAAATAAGGAAAAACTGTTTTCAAAATACATGGCACTCTATAACTCCCAAGACTTGTGCCAAGTTTGTTCATTCCATGGGACGAAGATTTGGAGCAGTTATTAAAAATAAGGGCGCAACGACCAAGTATTAAAAGGATATGAAACACCTTTACTGTAATTTAATTAAAAAAAAAACAATTTGTTTCTATTATTTTTCCAGGCCAAAATTAAGGAAAACCAGAATCGGCATTTATTCACTATTTCTCTTATTTATTTATTAAACACTTTAATGTTACATTTCTTCATTACATTGTATTAAAACTATTAGTATGGGTTTAATTTATCTTTTTTCCCGAAAACATTTTATTTTTTCGATAAGCGACGAAGAACAAGCTTATTTGTATTATTTTTTCCACCACTATATGTGTAAGTTGCTATTATTCGATCGCAACCCATTCAATTGATTTCTACTTTACAATATTTCTAATAAATGATGATTTAATAAATATGGATGAACAAACAATCTTATACTTAAATAAAAAAAAATGGGTGCGTGAAGGTCCGTCCGTGCACGTGATAGAAGTCAAACTTCTTAAAAATATCGGATCGTCATACTACACAAATATGTACACAATAATCATTATTCAGTCAATGAAGAGTGGAAGACAATAAAAATATTTTTTGCTAAAAATCGATGAAATATGATTATCATTCTATATCTCTCCTCTGCGTGTTGTTAAAGAGACCAATAAGAAAAGAAGAACCATAATCCTTGTCAAATAAAAACCCCACAAACATTTGCGAAGAAAAGTATCGGTTCGCCATTGAAATACACAATCTTTTGTTTATAATATTGCAGCATACGAAAATGTGTACCAATAAGTGTATAGTATCTTGTGACGTCAGAGCTACCTACAGTTGTGTTCATGAAAATAGTAGTGCTGCTCTTTACCCAACTGAAACGGTACTTTTTCCCTTGAAAAATACAAGGATGAAAACTTTCTGTTTAAAATAGAATGCAAAGAATAGAATAGAAAAATAACGTTTATTACTTTCGGTAAAAATGTATGTTTGCTTTTGACGATTTTAGAGAGAGGCGATAGTCTTTGAACCAAAGATTCGTATTGAGGTATGATTCACAGTCACTTGTTGATTGAAAAATCATTAGTCTCGGTAAAAATCGAGCAAACAGTGCGTCTAGATCAGATGTGGTGGTCGTCTACTGATGAGCCCACCCACCACTTCGGGGCGAAACGCATTTCTGGAGTCGAGGCCAACTTAGATTGAAAAATTTGTGATGACAATCGTACACTCCAAAAATGTATTCACTTCATAAATATGTTTAGTGGCTTTAGGGCTTTCTGGTGACATTTCAAAATAAATATAGTATATATCCCAAAATATGGTTCGTCTTCTTTCTATCGAGCCATAAAATAACAAATTCCATTAAAGGATGCCTACGATGTCAATGGATTAAAAAACGTCTAAGAAATCTACTGCTACTGCTACTCATTTCATACCTCGTACCTGTCTGTCAATTCAATTTGCTATTGCTATGCCACCTTGCTTCGCAGTTTCACTCTTCTGCGATTTGTTTTGTGGTTGTGATTCTTGTCGTGACTGTGATTTGTATCTATACGTTCCCTTGCTTCGCGTTCGCAGTTTCGCTTTTTCGTTATTTGCTTTGTGACTGTGATTCGTATCGTGACTGTGACTGTGAGTGGTATGTATCTGTTTGGGAGTTTGCCTTGTGACTCGTGATTTTCAAACTGCGACTGTGATTCTGATGAGTAGTGAAAAATCGCAATCACGTTTCGCAATCACTCTTTATTTGATACTCGTTCACAGGTAGTGACTGCGATTTTACAATCACTGCTACTAAATCACAGGTAGTGATTTTTTGCTCATCACTAGGCGGCGCAACAGGCGGTAGACACCCAAGGCCTAGCTTCTCGCAACCATTTGTTTTGTGTGAGTTTCTATTTTTGGAACGAATGGAAGGGACCTACAATTTTATGCCGAGTCCGAACGACTGAATTGAGAAGCTTTTTCAGGACAGTCATACTCTCGGATGCTTGTCAGACGTTCGCGAGAGGTGGCGCAGTAGAAAAAACCTTAAGATGTAATTTGTGTTTTTCCGGGGATCGAACCTGGGATCCCTCGCACAGTAGTCCAGCACACTAACCACTGCGCTACTGCGCTACGTGCCATCTACTACGGCCTTAAGTGAATGTGTTGAAATAGTTCATTGGGACGGTCGAATCCATCGAAGACTAACTTTGTGTGTCTTTGTACTTTTGATTTTTGGCATGCCATTCTTTGTTCATTGTTGGCCAGAACCAATGTTGTTATAAAGATTTTTTCTATATGTTACAACTTTCGATTTCATATCTTAATTCATCTTAAATGACTGTTATACCTATACCTATAGAAATTTTGAATAATACCCTATTTTGTAGACAAAAACTAGGTGTGTCTATGCAGCGTTTTTGAAGGTATTTTAGAAATGCTCTGTTTTTGAATCTACCAGTTTTGAAAAGTCAGTTGGAACCGTAAATTTATATGCAAAATTTCATAAAAATCTTAAAACCGTTTTTGAGATATGGAAAGGTAATCCTATTTTGAATACAGACCGATTTTTATCAACATCTTTCCCCGATTTCGATATTTGAACAAATCTGATGGGAATATGTAGTTATTATCTAAAAGCATCATTAAGTCAATAAGACCGATAAGTCGAAGTATTAATATTTTGAGTTCAGGAGAGCTGTAATCCCATTAAAGGGTGTATTTACAAAATCTTAAGACAAGTTCATTTTGTATATAAGTATATTTTGTTTGTCGCGACATTTGAGAGAAACCACTTTTAGAAGCCAGTCTGAGACTTCGAAATTGTTTTTTGTTTTTGTATTTCTCAATGCTCTATAACTCGAGTCTGTGCAAAGGTCGCTATTATTTAAAACCTTCAGAATCGCCGATTTCAACAGATTATCGGTGTAATTTGAAAACTAAAATTACAATCAATGCCACTAATGTTTGGCAACCAATTTTGAGCGCTAAGACTATGCTAAATTGAATTGAACGCGTAATGAGTAATCTGAGAAAATTGGTATCTTCAATTCCAAAAATATGAAGAATAGAATATGAAGAATATATTCGAAGTGAGTTTTTTTAATTAAGTTTTTATTTTAAAGCTAATATCTTAATAAATCTTATTAAAATTCTACAAATCTTAACAAATGCATTAAAATTGAGTGAATATCTTCTCATCTGGTGAACACCTCACCTCAATATCTTAGAAATTAAGATAATTAAAATCATTTGGCTTGAAAGCTGAAATTCTTGACAGAGATTGCCTTTAAAATGTATGCAATGAATAAGGATATGTTGAAATGCTTGTATGGGAACATTTTTATTTTTCATCAGTTCGACTTCAAACTCGGTTTGTGTACCTAACCTATCCATACTACTTATAAAATGCAACGTCCGTCTGTTCGTTTCTCCATAACTCGAGAACCATTTGTCCGATTTTCATGATTATTTTTTCTGTTTAAAGATCTGTCGCCAACTTAGTCCGTAGGGTGGGTGAGAATTGCTCAGGAGTAAAGGGGTCATCGTGAGTAAGGGGGGTCTCAAGAACCGTTAGCCGTATGAACTTGAAAGTTTCTACGTTGATAGATAAGTCAAAATGATTACATTTCTCATTCATTGTTTTCGAAAATTCGTCCAATAAGGGTTGAAAAACTTTTAAGACAAACTTTTCTATTTCGACCTTACTACGCTTAACTTGCCATTATACTCATAAATCTATGTATGACAATTCAAGACATGCTTTTAATTGTTAGGCAATAATTCACCGAGTATTTTCAGCTAACATTCATCTTTCTGGTCCATCCAGAGGGTGAGGTAAAATAAATTGAAAATATATCTTATTTGGCCAAGTGCGAAAAAAATTGTTTCGGACGACGGGCATTCAGAAATCACATTGGGCCTTACCAAAGTCTTCCACTTAAATATTTTGACGGTCACAATGGATAATTTTATATGGAAATTTTCGCCATTGTGACTTCGTAAAAGTTAGCTTGGACACTAAAAATGATTATTAGTACCGCGGATTGTAAATGCTCACGAATGGCGTAGTTGAATTTGATGTAGGGAATGGATATGCACAAAACAAACTATATACATATGTGCGTACCTACATATAATTAGTTTCTGATACGTAAATAAGTATGCACAATCCTGCATATATAAATTTGAGATCTGCAGCTATGGAAAGTGTAACGATATGATCGCGTAGTATAAATAATCAAATCATACCTGTGACTTAGGATTTCGAGTTTGAAAATTTGCATTCTGGTTAATTTCTAATTACAATAAAATAATAGCAGAACGTAAAAAATATAATTAACCTGTTGTCAATGTTTATCCCGTAAGGATGTTAGTGTTACCCATGTTTTATTAATTTTTGAAACTAGGTATGATATATTGAATTTGATGCCCATTTGGGTTTTAGTGTAGTGGTAGAGGAGTAAAAATAAAGAGAACTACTACTACGATTTTATTCCTTTCTTTTATTCTTTAATTCTTTACAACGGTATCATTACAGTTGTCGTAATGATACCGTTCGGATCAGTACAGGTTACGTAAAGTTGGTGACGGGGGCGGGGTAAAGGGGTGGTGGACTAACTCTGGAACTATTTGGCCGATTTTAAAAATTCTTTCAACATTTTACTGGCTTATCCTCCGGATCAATAGGCTAATTAGGGAGAGGATAGGGGAAGGGGAAACGGGGTATATGGGATATCTTCCGAAATACTCGCCTATTGCTGGAGTTGGACTCCGGCAGCCATGTTTTTCACATGGACAGCTATATGTTGCATGCTCGCGTGTGAGCTGCAGTTTTTTATACTTGCTACCACTAACAAAATAATGTGTAAGTATAGTTTACAAAAAGCCATTGCGATAAAATATTTTGTAAGCTTAAAAAAGAGGAAAATATATAAACAAACGCACAATTAAAAGAAAAGAAACCGGCGGGCGGCTGAAGCCGCGGGCATTGCTAGTACTCTATATAAGAAATAAAAAAAAAATAAATTCCTCTGATTTTGTAAATTTTGCTTTGGGCCCGACTTATTGGCAATGTTCCCAATGAGGCCTTTTCTCATGGAGTTCCTCGAGGCCTTGCGTGTACAATACTACAATGATAAAGAAGTAACAAATATGTATTGTCATGAATCTAAATCAATACAAAAAAAATTAAAGCATTTTTAGGCAGTACTTCGCTACGAATTTTTAAATTACTGATCTACTAAGTGCTCCTTAGATACTTTCATAGGAAGGGTTCTTTCGCGATATTTAAATATAAAAGGGGAAACTTAGTGATTGTGAAATAATCTCTGTGTACCTACAAAATCCTGAGGTCTGCGCGAGCGAAGCCGCGGGGGGAGATTTTTTGAAATATATTTAACTCATCACAAAACTCCCCTACCACTCACAGCCTGCAAATATTATAATTGTTTTTGTACAGTCCACAGGAACATGTATTCACTTTGTCATTACATTTGTAACGCCAAGAAGGGGACCCTATAAAGTGTATATATTCTGAATCACGATCACATTCTGAATCAATTTAGCCATGTCCGTCTCTATGTCGGTCAAGTATTTATGGTACCTCCCATACAAAACCAATATTAGACACATGCGTGTACCTGTATACATAGTGGAGAGATAGTATCAAAGCATCGGCCAGGCCGATGATAACACTTTTACTTGTTTTTTTTTATTGTACAATAATTGATTGAATCCTTAGCCGTATAGCTGCTCAGATGTTGGAATATCAGAAATAAAATAGATCGCAGGAATAAAATGAAAAATCTTTTTCAGATTATCTTCCAGAATGCTTTCCACAGTTTGCCTTAGAGCTGGACGCAAGGCCTCGAGGAACTCCATCCAATTTTCATTTATCAACAAATTAATACTATCTTCTAACTCCACATTTCCATTAAATAAATTATTCAATCTCGTCTTTAAGCCGCCAATTTTGAAATTCATCTTCACCTCTGTTACGTTACCAAATGTGAATCCTGCCTTTTCATACAATTTCACTTTCGTATCCAACTTCATGTCAACATTTTCTATAAATAAATGAATTAGAAGGAGCACCTCTAATCGAAGCAATTTATTACCCATTTCTATGAAAAGCTTTCCTTGGCCTTTCAATGTTAGCAGCAACAATCTTCCATCTACCTTGTAATCACCATCAATTCGAAGTTTGGGAAAGAAAGCTTTCGTAGCCCAACTATAGTCGTTTTCATTGACGCTGTAATAGCAAGCACGTACAAATGTTATTTTTTACTAGCCACTTGCTATTGATAAATACAATATTACATGTTCTCTTTGATAACAGCACCACCGAGTCCTCTAACATCAATGTCCTTCAATTCGACAGTTAAAGAAGCTGCATCGTTATTTTGTGACAACTTGACTTTGTTAATATGATATGGATCACTCCTTTGGAGGATCTTCAATCCAGGAATACCTATGATTTACAATTACTTATGACAACGCCAAATTTATTTAGCACTTGCTTACCATCTTTCATTTGATCAAATAACTGCTGCATTGTCTTCGTTGAACATTGAACGAAATTCGAGTCCTTGATGCTGCATGGTGATAAGTAGTCGGCTGTAGATATAGTGTTGGCAATAAAATAAATATTATTTTCAGAGTCTTACTGTTGGAATTTTGTAAAGTGTAACGGCAACAACTAAAACTGTACTTACGCTTTTCAGTAATATAGTCCAATGTAAGTGTTACTCTGGCAAAAAATGCCATCAATATTAAGGTAAGTAGTTCCTTCATGATACTCCCGACTAAAGCAGAGATGACCTGTCTACAGACGATGCTAGCATGAGATTAAACACATCAAATCAGTCAATTAATTTATTTGGCCGAAATACATTCTAGGAAGGTAAACCTGAACAAAGTGATGGCAGGCGAAATAACTTTTGCTTTCTCGTTTTTGTTTCAAACAGGTTTGAAATTCTGTGTGAATTTTATAAAAATAAAGATAAATTTTAGTTAACGCTTTGCTAATCCACTTTGATTCATCAGGTTTAATACTTCTATCTTATTATTGCCTTCTGAGAGAGATCAACTATAAAATCACTTAAGCCATAATAAGTGGAGAGTAATGGTTGTCGCATACCTTTATGGACGATATAAGCATGAGCTAAGACCGCAATTTATGTCGTTAGTAGACTTTCCGGATATTCAAGCACAATTTGTGCAACAAAATCTCCAATCATTATTACTCTAGGACGGAACTGTTAATTTGCCAAATTAATTTATTTAAAATGATATGAATTGAAGGTCAAATGGCTGCATCTGATCTTTGTGAACAAAGAAAAAGAAAATAGTTGCTTGACTTAGTAAATCGAAAGGAGAATGAAAACTTTGACAGTGTCAATATAATACTCTTCTGCCTGGGAAACAATGAATGGGGAGCATGAGATTACGGTTGCATCAGTGTATGCGTATTCTGACGTACATGTAAGAACAAACAAGCCTGTAGGAGGTATGTTGTTATGAAATCGGTTACAGTCAGTGCAAGCATTTTGTTCGCCAGAAGCCGCACGAGTTCGTCAGAAAAATAATGGTTCAAACATGTTTGATTTTTCTACGATAGGAAAACAGATTCGGAGCTGTTAATTTACCAAGTAAAGCTGGTACCTGATACCTAATATTGCGTTTGGTAGTGTCCGGCTAGCGCTAGATATGTATTATAGTTTTAATTTGGGGGCGGAACAAAGGCCCCAATTTATTCGGCTTAGACCGCGCGCACAGTAGCGCGAGAAAGCGATACGATGCGAGAAGCGATTGAGTGCGAGAAAACTTTTCACATGTGTTCTGTGAACTCTTCATTTGATGAGACAAATGCGAGCCTCACGCAAGTATATCGCATGCTTCTCGCACACAAACTTTTCTGAACACTTTTTCAAGCGAGTAATGCCCAGTGGCACAGTCAGAGTTTAAACTGAAGTTTAACTAAACCTGACCGAGATTTTAAACTCTTGGTTTAACTCGTTCAGTTTCACAGTTCAAAGTAATCTGCCAGTTAACTAAACGCAGTTGTGGAAGCGCAAAACAATTTCCCTTTTGATCAAATAAATGGTTATTGCTTTTCTCTACTTTATCTATTTTACTATTATGTAAATAAAAGAAAATGTGTGCAATATTATTACATTATGTATTTTGGTATTTTTGACACATGTTTGAACTGTCATCTACTTGCACCAATTAATTATTGCAGCAATTAATTTCTTTTTCAATATTGTTAAGATGTAGTGGACTGGACATTCGGATGTATGCGATCACAGGTACTGCTTCTAATCACACGCTGGGTTTTACCACATCCGATCATCCGTCGCCAGTAATGAAAATGAAAGGATTTTATGAGCCTCTAATTAGGGTCATTGTCTGGTAAAAATAGCTACTCGCAAAGTTGTTTGCTGGTGTTTCTGCGAAAATCTGCGCTGTCTTATTCCGGTTATATATTTTTTTTAACAAAAAACAAATTGCATTGTATAAAGC
Source organism: Cheilosia scutellata (assembly GCA_955612985.1). Classification (NCBI taxonomy): domain Eukaryota; kingdom Metazoa; phylum Arthropoda; class Insecta; order Diptera; family Syrphidae; genus Cheilosia; species Cheilosia scutellata. The sequence goes on from OY015312.1 coordinate 73,056,044, forward strand.
ATAGAGTAGGTAGTGTCTTTTTTCAGTCAAAACAATATATGAAAAATGTGAGTATGTAATGTATAGATATATACACTCCGTCTCACTTGATTAAGAACAGGCAGATTTTTTTTTTTTAATTTTACGATATTTTTCAAACTCTTCGCTGATCTGGGAAAAAACAATTGCACAAGGAATGAAGGATATATTATGTTTATATTGTAAAAAAAATGGGATTAAGTTGATAAATGGAACTTTTATGACGCTTTTCCCAAAAAGGTCATAAAATTGACCTGTTAATTTTGTCTCACTTGATTAAGAACAGTAGCTAAATCTACCTGTTACCAAGTTTTAAATCAAATAAAAGGATACTTTGAGTATTAGGGAGCTTAGTTTAAGTAATAACTTCATACAATACACAACTATGGGTAAAGGAAAGACATTAACCAAGGAGGAAATAGGCCAAATTCGAGCTTACCGGGCACAAGGAAAATCCACCCGTTTCAAAGCCAGCAAGATTGGAAGAGGCGCAACTGTTGTTAGCAGCGTTATTAAGGACCCTGAGAACTATGGAAAAAACCGCAAAGCTGTTTAATTTAAAATACAGAATTCTTGTATAATAAAATTTTTTTTTATATTTTACTGTCTCCCTGAATGTCAACATAGCATTATGAAATCAAAGTGCGACGAATACCTTTACAATTTTGCTACTGCAATCAAAGCTTTACCTTTAGCGGTTGCCTTAAAAAAACATTGTATTTGCATCAATTTGGAATTTATTGTTATCTTTATAATTACTGTTCATATTATTTCTTTGAAGTATTAAGTTTACTCTTAAGGACCATTCACATGAGAGCGAACGAACGAATTGATGAAATACGAACAAACCACTTTTTGAGCATTTATGAACAGAAAATTGCACATTTTATTATTCCAAGAAGAGGATAATTAAATATACCATCAAAATGTGTTAAAAAACAAGTTTATAAACAGTTTAAATAACGAAATTTCGAATTCCAAACTTTTTGCCGCGAACGAAAACACACTTGGCGCGAATTGTCAAAGTATATTCGCAATCCACATCATTTCATTCGCGTTCCACAAACTAGCGAATAAAACATTCGTTCGAACTTAACCTCAATCTAGACATTGCTGGTAGAAACTGATGGCTGAAATTCGCGAACTGCTGCGACCTAGAAAAGTGTTCATGTGAATGGACTGTCAAAACTTGCGATTATTCGTTCGTTCGTCGATGTTGTTCGCTCTCATGTGAATGGTCCTTTAGACAAGGCGCGCACCAAAGTGGTGAGATAGTGGCGTAGGAATGGTGTGGTGATGGAATGGTATAAAAGTGATTTAAGTTGCAAACAACGTATAGTGCCACGAATTCATCAGTTCTTAAAATGTCGTACTTGTTAATTCATGGTCGTTTCGCATGTTTTTAGTTTCCGGGTAAACAGAAAAACGCAGTTGTAATGCAAAAATCCACGTCGTCACCAGCCCCTACAATATGATATGAGTAGTTTAAACTAAGCCATTTCCATTACGTCGCCATCGCCACACCACTCCTATGCCACCACTTGGTCACTACGCCACCGCACCGCCACGCCACTGCCACTATCTTATGTTTTTGTTGAATTATGTAGGTTAGGTGCCCATTGAATTTCAATTTATTTTGCATATTTTTTCTCAATAAATTTTAAAAATTATATCAAAACTTGCTTTTTGTTATGCAAACACTTTTTCAAAATATAGAATTGACGCATAAACAGCATTTCGGAAAACGGAACACATTCATAAAACAGCTTTATTCGAGTTTTCTGAGAAAAACTAAGTACATGTTTAGAATGCTTATGTTGTCTTAAATATCTATATGTATTTTGATCAAAATCGTTAGAGCGGTTTTTTGTAAAATTATGCTTACAAATGTTACAACTTTGGATTCGAAAAGCACTGTTATTAAACTGTTTAGCTGAAAACTGAGTACGACGTTTTCTTGAGGATATAAACATTACCTAGCTGTTATATTTTCATCGAAATCGAAAATTGCGTTTTCGAGATATGAGCAGTTTTTAAAGTAGCATTTTTAGCGTTTGGGGTGGAAATCAAAGGACGCATTCATGGTTCAAAAAACACTGTTTTGCAACTACCTAGCTCAAAACTGAGACAATGGTATGACTATGGATTTAAGCATTACCTGCCAGTTTTCTTTTTTGTCATAATCGAAAATGGCGTTTTTGAGATATGAGCAGTTTTTTTTAAAGTACTATTATTAGGGATTTGGGTGGATATCAAAAGACGCAGTCTTTTTAGAGAAAAACTGAGTTTGCTATCAAGTTAAGGATGACAATAGTACCTACCTTAAAAATAGGTTTTTTTTAAATAGTTTTTACCGTTTTCGAAAAAAGGCCAAAACTTTCAAAACTGCCGTTGCTGAACTTTTTAGTAAAAAACTGGGTATGCAGTCATGTTAAGCATGCCTATGCCTACATTAACTCAACTATCAATTTTGGTTCAAATAGTTAGAGCCGTTTTCGAAAAATTCTAAATGGTTTAACATTTCGTAAAATTTTTATATGAAGTACCGTTAATATTACATAGGGCTAGCATGAAAAAAAAACTAATCCTAGCGAAAAGCCCACAAACTCTAAATACGAAGTTTAAAACAAATCCCCAGGGGTGGGACAGACAGACATACCGAACTAACATTTCAACTTCCTTAAGGCATAAATGTTTCAGATTCGACAGGTCAAGGCTTCTTTAGAGCTTCTGTAAAGCTTCTAGCAGAAGAAACTCTTTACCGAAGTCTTGAATTCTATTACAACTTCATTAAGGCCTTTTAGAAAAATAAGATGAAGCTTTAAGGAGCAATTGAATTCATAGCTTCGTTTACTGTAGTTATCGAGAGAAGAGGAAGTTACATTTCCTATAAGTAAGCTTGTATAAAACTTCCAAGAGCCATTATAATCGAAACTTTATGGAGGACTTGTTTGTGGCTTGCATTATTTTACTAGCGAAGCTATTTACAGGGTGTCCCAGTTAAGAAGGACAATCCTTTAAGGGAAGATCTCTGAAGTTATGCCGAACAAAAAATTGTATAAAAAAATTGTAAAGTAGGTCACCTCTAATTTGGAGGTGTTACCACTTAAAACGCTATAACTTCTAAACTATTATAGGTAAAAATTGTTGTTGGGAAAAGAAAATTAAGTAGCGCATAAAAGTCTAAAACACTTCGGTTACATCTGGGCAGCTACAAAAAAGTTATGGCTCCTTAAACTCAAAATTTTGAATATTAGTTACATTTTTTTACTTAAAATGCCTTTTTCTAAAAATAAATAAATATGTAAATAAATTTTCATTTTTTTTTTATGAAATTTTTATCCTTGTGAAAAAGCCATTTTTTGTCAGACTCGATTCGTTCATCTACGATCCCATTATACTAGGAATTTGAACCTGAAAACCAATAAGCATTCTTGAACAAACAGCTAAATTAACGTAGCGATACCAGAAAGAGAAAACAGCAACTATTGACTTTACCATCCGTTCGGGCAAATAAGATATCATTCTGTTTCATTAAACGAAGGTAGACTTTTATTCTTCCTTGTTCTGAATTTTATCCCTAATGACTCTAAACTAATTCATTGATTTCAGACTCAGCTTACACAAATAAAAAAATCTATAAAGTAATTAACAAATAATAGAATATTAGAAATGAGTAATGAAGATTTATTCAAAAAGTGGTATCATCGGCCTGAACGATGCTTTGATACCCTCCACTGCACACATTAGTAATGCAAAATGGTTGCCATGTGAGTTAGTATGTACACGCATGGATCTAATATTGGTTTCGTATGGGAGGTTCCAGAACTACTAGACCGACATAGGCCATTTTCAATACCAACCTGATGAGGACGACCGCGACGGGACGGTAAAAAGAAGTCCTCTCACAAAATTTCATTCGCTTAGGTCGATTCGTTGGACGCTATCGTGTTTTAAAGAGACAGACATACAGACCAACATGGCTAAATCGATTAAGAATGTGATCCTGATTCAGAATACACTTTATGGGGTGTCCGGTGACTAGTTCTTGCAGGGTATAATAACAATGATCTGGGTGTATGGCGTATACGCAACATTTTACAATTTTCTCTTATTCTCTTAATCACAGATTCTAAGCGCTTTTGAGAGTTCGCCATTTGTTTATGGCCTAACAAATCTCGCCTTATGCCTCCCCGACCACTGTAGCGTCTTTCAAGCGGAAATTATGGCCATTCGCGAAGCAGCACGCCGACTTGCCTTATATGAGATAGACGGGAAAGCTATCACTTTCTATATAGACAGTCAGGCAGCCATAAAAGCCTTGAATACACCAACAACCAGATCAAAGTTGGTAAAACAATGCCGGGAATCTCTTAACGAGATTGCGGATAGATGTTCAGTCACCCTGTGCTGGGTTCCAGGTCACAGTGACATTCCTGGCAACTGCAAGGCGGATGAATTAGCCAGACAAGGCAGCGGCCTCCATATAACTGATAACAGCGAAGAACCGCACGCTCCACTGCAATCAGTAAAAACCATGCTCCTCGAGGAAGCATTAATAATCACCAACAATAGATGGAACAGTATTAACACCTGTATAACATCCAGACAAATCTGGCCAAAATTAGATGTCAGAAGAACTAAACAACTCCTTTGTATTAACAGAAGCAAAATTAGCTCCGTCGTAGGAATACTAACAGGACACTGTCTGATAGGTAGACATGCCCGCAGAATGGGAGTACCCTACAACGATTTCTGCAGAAGCTGCATGGACGAGGAGGAAGAGGAGACCACCATTCATCTCCTCTGCTCCTGCCCAGCTCTTGCCACCTTACGCATGGCTACCTTAGGGGCTTACTTCTTTGAGGACCTGAGCGATTTGTCCCGTACCGATATTTGCGGCATCAGCAAGTTTGTTACAAAGTCGAATTGGCTACATTGATTCTCAAACAATGTACAACAAACATCTCACCCAAACATCTCACCCATTTTTCGTCTGTTTCTGAAGACTAACCGCCAATGGGAAGTGCTGACCATGTCAGTAAATTTTCACCTTCACACGTCGAATCTTCAGACTCCGTCAGAGGAGACAGGCGGGGGGTTAGACTGTTTCGGTCACCCTCTGCCTGCTCTCTGAAGACTAACCGCCAAATGGAGGAGCTGATCACACCAACCAATCTCATCTCGATAGTTAGAGGACCCCGTCAGAGGCAATAGGCAGGGGGCAGGCCGTTACGGCTGCCCTCCATCTTGACCCGAAGACCGGGCCGATGCAAAATTTCAAAAGCTCCGACTGCCTCAGTCACTACCAAAAACCTCTCAACTAGGCAAGAAACCAAAATTCGCAAGTAGCAAAAGAATTCCCAGGGTAACGCCCGTTCTGGCCGCTTCCCTCTCCCCCCCCCCTCTGTGGTATCACAATGGACCAAAAATATGGTCTAAGTGTGTCCCCTTTGGGACAGCCACCTTACCTAACCTAACCTAACCTAACAAATAATGTCAGTGAACTCGAACACATGGTATATGAAAACGATTTTGATGTTACTGCATTGTTAGAAACGCATATTATGGAGTTAAATGTAAATGACACTAACTAGCAAAAACATGTATCATTGAACGTGTGTAGGGCCCTATGGATTATGTTGATACGAACAAAATGGAATGTGAAGTGAATGTTAGAAACGATGTTAAAATGAGTGATCACGAATCAGTGGAATATAAAATAATAAAAGTGATAATATTGTGCAATATTCAGAAGCAATAAAATATTTAAAATATCAACAAATTGTAGTGGATAAACCTTTTATTGCACGAAAACTGAAATTGTTTAATAAAATACCAAAAAAAAAAATACAAAGCAAATTGAAATTTTTAACGACAGAAAATAGTCATGATTGGGAATCGTAAACAAAAGTACAGAATGAGTATAAAGCAAATTTAAATAAAATGGAACGTAGATACATACTTACAAAATAAGCTCAGTGGGGCCAGTGACCAAAAAACTATGTGGCGATTAATAAAAAAGTTTAGTGTTGCGAGAGAGTACAACCGAAAACAAGTGCATTGAGTTCGATGGGGTAAAAATTAAGGGGGAACAAATTATAGTTCCTGTACAAAAATTGCAAACTCCATAAATATGTTTTGGAAAGATTTTGGAAAAGGTGGTGCATATTCAACTAGAAAAATACTTTGACGACAATAATATACTACTTGAAAAACAATAGCGATTCCGAAAACAACACTCTTGCGAATCAGCTTTAAATTTTGTCATCGCAGACTGGAAGGAAAAACTTCACAACAACAACAACAAAATAGCTGCTGTATTCCCGGATTTGAAGAGAGCTTTTGGGACGGTAAATATATATGGGGAAAGAGAATTTGAATAAGAATGGCTTAAATCATATTTAAAATATCGCAAGCATATAGTCAAATTTAATAAGGAGCTACCCAATCCATCAGAAACTGAAATAAGAGTACCACACGGGTCCATATTAGAACCGCTATTGTTTTATTGTATATAAATGATATTAAAAATTTTGTAACAAATTGTCAAACTAAGTTATTTGCGGATGATGGACTCATACTCATGTATGTAGAAAAATGAACATAGTGAGAGTATTACTTAACTTTTGGAAGATATTCATAATATTAAAAGATACTGAAATATGAATAAACACAAATTAAATATAGAAAAAACTAAAATAACGATATTACCTAGAAATGATGCTTTAAATAAAATAGATGAATTTGAATGTGTTAATGAGACGAAGTATCTAGGAATTATATTATCTAGATAGCAATTTAAACTTTAAAGTGTGTGGCATCACTGTTATAAAACGTCGAAATGGCAACACTACAGAATCTTCATTTCTTCCATCCACGTCATCATAGAAATGTCAGTTGATATCTTTCGTCAGTCTTATAAAAGCCGACACGAGGAGAGAAGTAACGAAGAAGCACTACGATATGGTTTACCGGAAATTCGCACCGGTGCGAATATCCGACAATATATCGGAAATATTTCTTACTTTTACTAGAAATTCGCACCCGGGTGCTCCGTACTCTTTAAAAGAATTCAGAAATTCGCATAAAGAAATCCGATTGATCTCACATTGGCACATAAATATTGAATTTATTAATATCAAAAAAGAAGAATAAAACCATGACTGCTTATTGAAAAATATCACAGACGCAATAACACCCCTCTTTCGTCAGTTAGCTTAATAACGTTGTCCAGGTTTGATGGTCCGAGTTGATCTTCTTAAAATAGAACTTCTATTGTTTCTGTTGTGATATGGAACATTAAGTTGAAGTTTGTTAAACTTATTAGCTGTCACTTAGATGACAGTTTTCATTTTTCAGTAAGTCGAAATTCGGCGAGTAGAAAATTACGAAAAAATGAAAAGAGGGGAAATGGATTTCTCTCTCATTTTTTTTTTCAATTTACTCAGTACGGATCGCATACGCATTCGCACAGTTTCTTAGCGAATTTTTAATAATTTTACGTTTGCAAAAAACTACCCGAACGAACCTATAATCTTCCGCTTCATTTTAACTGTCAAAGTTCTCTGAAAAAAAAAAAAAAAAAAAACATTTACCTCAAACAATACTGTTCGCTGATTTCTAACAAACATTGTTCTGCCCAGGACATACAGAAGGACTGTCAGATGTGAAATAGAATCGAATATTTTTAGGGTTTGCGGAATCAAGTGCTTGATCTACCGATAGCTGATTTTTGACTTTAATTTTACAACTAACTACTTTTCTATTCTCTTCCGTGTAGCTGAAAATCAATAAACTAATGCAAGCAAGGCAAATCTGCTCCAGAATTGAAAAAAAAAAAACACACTGCTTCCACCTTTCGGTACCTTGAATAGAACCCTTCTTCGTTTATCGCTTTCTATAGTTTCATTCGATTTCGGTACCGATTGGCTTGTATGCCGACCACATGTTATTCTCGATTTGCTTTGTATGTTTGAAACAGCAGTGGATCGTTAAAAACTATTTTGCATGATTGTACTCAAAAAACGTATCCCACTCGGTAAAGCTGCGATTACCAAGTAAAGATACTGCACCGACGAATTAGAAAGCTGGATTTTAAAGGAAATCCATATGCCTCTGAACAACCAAATGTACAAGTACCTGAATATAGAAATATTCCCTTAGTTATTGATAAAGATAAGTATACTTTGGTTTAGTCGTCAGGTAAATTATAATTTGAAATATTTATCAATTTCATTATATCAATTCACTCACAAAAAATGGACAAAAGTTCTCTGAGATCTTTTTTGAGCCGAATAAGAAGATTCGTCAGACGCATAAGCTATGAAGATTACAACGCCAATCCCGCATCTATTTCCTGTTTACCTTTTCTAGATTTGTGCATTTATTTGATATTATTAATAGTAACAGTAATATGTATGTATATCCTTAATATTCCATGGGACGAATTCCATTAATGTATCGACGTTGTTTTAGTGACTACATCAACAGGAGATGTTGGCATGCACTATTTCGAGAAAGTAGTTGATAGATTATTCATAAGTCGCGCTACTTACAACGACCGAGGTCTTACGCTAACTTTTAGAGACCTAGTTACAGTCGGTGATTGGTGGTCATTTGTTCAAAGCACTTTCATTGAAGGTATTGCTGAATTTACCCCTCAAGATACAACAGGCTCTGTATCCATGAAAGGATATGTTTTAATTGGTGCACCGAGATTGCGACAGATCCGTGTGCGAAATGAAACTTGCACTATAAACGAGTCATTTAGAAATGAATTTCGAACATGTTACGGAAAGTATTCAATCGCAAATGAAGATAAGAGTGAATTTCTAAAGTAAGTTTATGATTATACCTACGCTTTTTTTTCCATATTTGCATTTTTCAATTTAATGTGATCTGCAAAGTCCTTCTCAGCTGACTCTATACTTGAACTTGAACATGAAATGAGAAATTTGTTTTAGTTTTTTCCACTTAAATCCAAGCAAGTATCTTTACTTACAATTCGTTGGATTACACGTCATTGAGAATTGTTTCCTGTTTTCATTCTTCAGAAAAGATGTTGTTGCTTTAAGTTAACTTTTCCTTTACATAAATGTAAGCTCGGATAAGCTAAAGCCACATAGATTTCATAGATATTCCCATAGTCTACAAATGCTTGACTGGGTTACCGTCGATATTGACGCTTTGACATTCACCCGCTTCCCGAAAATTATATTCTAAAAAATTTTGGAAAAATTGAAGAGGAAAACGGCTGACGTCGATGATATCTACGGAAACCGTGCTCACACTTAAGAATTTGACTAAAAAATGATAATTATTTTAACATTAACATATAATTTATGTTTTCTCTCCTGTATGAACCTGGCACGGGCTTCGCTGCATGTAAAACATCTTATATACTTACATTTCTGTGTTCAGCTATTACAATAAAAATTTAATAATTTTTCCGTACGTAAAACTATTCCTGTTTAACTTCCCAGTCAATTCCACAACATTTTCCACTGAATTCTTATGATATGCTATGGTTAAATGTTTCAGTTTTGTTCTGTTTCGTGTTTTTACGCATGTATTTTACGGACAACTATAACCGACGCCTTACCCGTAATGTAAACTAATTTGCAGAGTCATGCTCGCTGAATTAGTCCATAAACAATCCAAGCACAAAATAAAATACGAGGAATCCGTGCAAGTCAGTACAGACGATGTTGCCAGTCGCTACATGACCAATCTGTCAATCTGTACCTACACACTGTCCTACTCTTTTGGACTGTTTCCGAGTAGATGGAAAACTGCATTTGTCCAGATCGTTCCTAAAAAAGGCGATACTTCTTCACCCACCAACTACCGACCCATAGCACTTAAGTCCCTTCTTTCCAAGCTCATGGAAACGCTGATATATTATGAAATACGTTGAATCACGAAAACTTCTTAATGACCGGAAATACAGTGTGTCCCAGTTAAGAAGTATAATTGTTTAAAGGAAGATTCCTGAAGTTCTGCCGAACAAAAAATTGTATGGCAGGCGACCTATAATTTGGAGGTGTTACAACTTAAAACGCTATAACTTCTAAACTATTATAGGTACAAAAATAGTTTTTTTTCTTTTTAAAAAGACGCATACAAGTCTTAAGCAATTTGGCTACATCTGGGCAGCTGCAAAAAAGTTATGGCTCCTTAAACTCAAAATTTTGAAAATTTGTTGTTACAATTTTTTACTTAAAATACCTTAAAATAAATTTTTAACTTGAGATATTTACTAAAAATTATGTTAAGCAACTTTGTGGGCGCAGTAGCGCAGTGGTTAGTGTGCTGGACTGCTGTGCGAGGGATCCCAGGTTCGATCCCAGGAAAAACACAAATTACATCTTAGTGTTTTTTTTTCTACTGCGCCACCTCTAGCGAATGTCTGACAAACATCCGAGAGTATAACTGTCCTGAAAAAGCTTCTCAATTCAGCCGTTCGGAATCGGCATAAAATTGTAGGTCCCTTCCATTCGTCCCAAAAATAGAAACTCACACAAACGAATGGTTGCGAGAAGTGTATGGGTGTCTACCGCCTGTGGGTGTCTACCGCCTGTTGCGCCACCGCCTGTTGCGCCACCTATTTATTATTTTTTTTTTTTAACTTTTTTATGTACGATCACCAGAAGTTATATATTGGATGTTCTTTTTTATTTTTTTAGCAAAAGACATTTCAGACAAAGTGACATTAATGCTTACACAGTTTGGGGAAAAATAGCAAGCTACTTTGGAGGTGGCTATATTGAAGAGCTATTTCTACAGTATGAAGAAAATGAAGAATTTCTAGAGAACTTAAAAGATTCTGGGTACATAGACAGAGCTACTCGTGCGATTTTGATAGAATTTGTATTGTTCAATGGAAACGTGAACATATTTTGTAATGTAAAGTAAGTTGAAAACCAAGTCTATTATTGTAAAATATAGAATAATACTTTGTTTTTGTAGACTTTTGACTGAAATTGCTCCTTCTGGAGGTGTTTTAACTTCAAGTATAATACATTCTCTAATGTATTCAGCATTGTACAAGGGATACATTGAACTTATCTGTACTTTGGTATTTTTTGGAATAATCCTATTATATACATTCAAAATGGCTTTAATAGTAACAGTAGTTGGATTTGATACTATTATACGGTCGATGTGGAATATTCTAGATTTCTTCTTAGTTGTGGTAAGCTTGCATATTCTCCTTATACTTGTAAAGTGCGAAATCCAAACCGAACAAGTGTAACCGATTGACTTGCCTTGCCGACTTTATGCACAACTTTATCCTTCATTACGTAGACTGATACTGATATCAATCAGGCTTTTCAAATACCGACTTGACATTTAATTTGTTGGTTGCTCAATGAACAAAAAGATTATTTGCGACTAGAGTGAAATGAAATACTGAATCGAAGAAATCGACCAGATCTTAATTCTAAGATTAGTGATCTTGCATCAAGATCCAAGAGACAGATTAAACACTGAAAATTAAGACTTAATTCAGTGTCACAGTAACAACCAGATATAAATAAAGTCTTTAGTAAATGAATTTGAACTCATCCAGTATAATTAGCTTTATCTCTACAAAAATCTAAAAAAAAAAAATATTCCACGAGCATTTCACCTCGAGTTCACAGCACCCCTTGGAGAAAAGTGACAATTTCATTTGACTCGAATAGCGCACTAAGCTTAATTACCGGTTTGACATTATTTTTGATAATTGTACACTGTTGGGGCATCATCATCGTCATCTTCATCGTCATCCTCAACATCGCCATCATCTTCTTCATCTTCATCGTCATCCTCAACATCGCCATCATCTTCTTCACCATCATCGTCATCAACATCGTCTTCTTCATCATACTCATCGTTATCATCTTATCTAAAGAATACATCCTATCCATAATTCATAATTATGTACTCAAAATTGTAATTTAAATCTGCCGCCTTTCATTATACCAATGGCCATATTTTGTTATTTGTTAATTCGCCTCAAAACTTAGAAACTCTTAAAATTAACGTAATGACTCTCTTTCAAGCGAAACACTGTTATTTTGATTTTGTATAAAAACCCCCAAACAAAATAAAGCTTTTATGAATTCGTAGTTGAAAACCATTGTGGAATCTCGTCTTTCATTTTCGCTCGCATAACTTTTCTCGTTATTTTCGTTGTCGCAAATCCACAAAGGTGCTGTCGTTTCTATTTTAAAACACAGTATATAGCTAAAATACGTAACTCGCTTCATTATTGCATTTTCGCACCAGTTTGGCAATCGGTCAAATTCAGCAACCAGGATCTTCCTATCCTTTGTTAAAAGGTCAAATAGAGGTCCCGAGGTTGACGTTCGGAAAACTAACGCGAACGTTCATTTTGGCGCCCAACGGGTTAAAAAACCTATTGACAATTATTGTATTCATATATGTATAGTGTAACAGTGCAACTACATATCTAAAAAATTTTGCAAAAAGTGTTACAACCAAAAAGTAAAGTCCTAACAAAGGCACACGAACAAAAAACTATCATAGACAAAAGAAAGTTCACATAAAACAACAAACATTTCAGTGAATTGTGAATATCGGTACGGTTTCGGTTTCGGTGATCGCGTTCGCGAGTGAAAGGTAGCTGGAGCATAATCAACATCACAGCAGACGCATAGCAGAAATTTGGAGATATACACTCAACACCAAAAGCACCGGAGAAGGAAACAAATAGTGGGAGATAAGTATAAATCCCCACTTCCAGGTACATAATATAGTCTAGTTATTCGAATGTGCGTCTTCAATAGCAAGCAGTTGTTCTGTTCATAGTTCTTACACTATTGCCTATAGCCTACACAATTGGAATCAATAAAATTACATCAAAACGCACCTTCGATATAATCTGGATGATCGTACAAAAATTATTCTATTTATAACACTAAATTACATTGATCTAACAACAATACTATATTGCAACATCATAATATACGTAGATATTATTTTAAAACTACATCTTAAATACATTTGAAACAACATCATTGCTGCAATTCAATTTATTCGCCAGCAAATAAATTTCTTCCGTCGATGTCATCTCAATGCATTAGGAATTAGAATCCACACAAAAAGCTCTTGTGAAAAATTACGATCCACTCCGCTCTTTGTATCATTGTATTACAACAACAACAACCAAATATTGACTTGCGTTGGTGTAGGCACATGCATTCGACATATTAAATAACTTTCTCACCAGCCTGCGGTTACCTTTACCATTGCACTTTTTCGTTCCTCGCTCGTTTCGCTCATCGCTCGTTTCGCTCCTCGCTTGTTTCGTTCCTCGCTCGTGTCGCTCCTCGCTCGTTTTCTAATTTGTAAGCTTCGTAACAAATTTAAAACAACAAAAGGAAAAAGAAATCTCTTTAGAAAGCCAAAGCTTAATTATTTTTTTTTCGTTAAAAGTTTGTGCACTTTTATCACAGACTTCAACCCAATTGGTTTTTTGTTCATTGCATTGATCTTCATTTCGCTTCAATTTCGCATATCATATCGTCGTTTTCCTTGTCGTCGCGGGAGAAGGGGCTTCATCAATCGAATGCACTGAAAGAAAGCTTTCGCTTCAAATATTCTTCGTGGGTGTACAAACAACTATACAAGTACAGCCGATCTCTCAAATGCATCGTTGGATTTAAAACAATTTATTCTCTTTCGCTGGCATTATTGTTCATTATCGTTTGAATTTTAATTGCTTTTCCTATAAGAAATCTATTTCCTCCAACCTAATTGCTGAACATTTCACCGCTGGAATTAAGGACAATTATTGTTACCTATCGTCGCAGTCAAGGAGGAATAATTTTCAATTTGGACTTTGAATTTAAATTTTATTTTGCTTACACGTAAAGCTCAAAATGTTAGGCGAATTAAATCCGAGCAGTTCGAATGCGTCTGCTACGTCGCTCGAAGATTTGAGGCAGCAGCGCTCATCAACGAAGGGAAGCATGACAAGGTTAAAAAAATTATGTGGAATCTAAAGCAGATACTCTCACCTCAACCGAATTGGAATGTCGTTTAGGAATTTTGGAGTCCTACTTTAAACAGGTTCTTGTTTATCAAAATCAAATAGAGCGGTTAGCGCCCACTGATACTTGTAGAGCTGATCTGGAGGATTTGTATATATCCTCAAAAACTAAAATTCTTTCGCTTATGGGAGCAGGAAGACGCATGAGTAGTACTGCCGAAACAACTTTTGCAATGCCACATTCGGTAAATCATTTACCTAAACTAAAGCTTCCACGATTCAGTGGAAAATATTCGCACTATAAGAATTTCATTCATTCTTTCACGGCAATGGTGGATAATGATCCGAGTTTAACGAAAACTGAAAAATTCAATCACTTGTTGACGTGTCTGAGTGATCAAGCGCTCGGCACAGTCAAAGCGTTTCAAGTCACGGAAGAAAACTATCCGAAGGCAATAGCCCGGCTTAAGGAACGTTACGACAATGACACAATGATATTCCTAGAATACATATCGGAATTATTTGAGTTACCTAAGGTTCCTAAGGCTTCTGCGGTCGGCCTAAGAAGTTTGGTTGACGATATTTCGGCTATTTTCAATTCCTTACAGTCCCTTGGTTCATTTGAAAAAATATGCAATGCAATTATTATATACATTGCCATGTCAAAAGTAGACTCGGAAACACAGTCCAAGTGGGACGAACACTTAAATTACAAGGATCTTCCTGATTGGAATGAATGCGCAGAGGTTCTCAACAAACGTTGCCAATATCTCGAAGTGCGTGATAGTAAGCAACTGAGATATGAGTCAAGCCAGACAAAGTCTGCTAAGACAAAAGTATCCAATTCCACTCAACGTTCTCAAACTTTCCTCGTTTCTACTCAACGTTCTTGCGCCTTTTGCCGAGATAATAAGCATACAATTTCCAGTTGTACGAACTTCGCTGAACTTTCAGTAATGGATCGTTTCTCAAATGCGAAGAAATTAGGACTTTGCTTAAATTGTCTAGGAAAGGGTCATGGAGTATCGAAATGTACATCGTCGTATAGGTGCAAACAGTGTAGGCAACCACACCACAGTCTTTTGCATAGACAGCAACAATCGGAGAGCGCCTCTGGAAGTAGAGAATCGTCATCATCGGCAGCAGTCAATGCTGCAGTGGAGAGGGATCATGGTCCTGATGCTCAGGTCATCTTGGCAACTGCACTTGTGTTAGTAAAGGATTCTTCAGGCGGATTTCAAATCGGTAGAGCTCTTCTGGATTCTGGTTCACAAGTTAACTTTGTTAATGAGAAATTTGCAAAAGCATTGCAGCTGCAAAAACGCAAAAAGAGTGTTGATATTGTCGGAATAGGGGTATCGGAGACAAAGATTAATTTCCAGACGCAAACAACAATTCGCTCCAGGTATAACATCTTTGAAGTAACTTTGGAGTTCCTTATTGCTCCATCGATAACTGGATATCAGCCAGAGTCAGCACTGAGTGTGAAGGACTGGAATGTTCCCAGTAACCTCGAACTCGCCGATGAAAATTTCTATCATCCATCAAGGATAGATTTATTGCTAGGTGCCGAAGCATTCTTCGATCTTCTTCAAGTAGGTCAAATCAAATTGGGACAGGAACTTCCTTCGCTACAAAAGACAAGGTTAGGTTGGATCGTTTCAGGAAAATATAAAAATAATCCTACTATGACAAGAAAATCCTGTTGCCTTAGTTCGAAGGACGAGGCACTTGATCAATACGTTGAGAAATTCTGGGAAATAGAAGAGGTTCTTGGTCATAGATCAAATTGGACTGAGGAGCAGAAGGACTGTGAAAGGTATTTTGTTGATAACACTGAGGCTCTCCCCAGCGGTCGTCTAATGGTTCGACTCCCCTTTAAAAATGATCCTAGTTGTTTAGGAACATCATACGATATTGCGTTTAGGCGATTCTTAGCTCTTGAACGTCGACTGGCCAAAAACGTTTCTTTAAAGGCTCAGTATGCAGAATTTCTGAGCGAATATCAGAGGTTGGGTCACATGACTCTAGTAAAAGACCCCAAGTTAGACGAACCGCACTATTACCTTCCACATCAATGCGTAATTAGGCCGGAAAGTACATCCACTAAATTACGAGTGGTTTTTGATGCGTCGTGCTGCACTTCAACGCACGTTTCACTCAATGGAATCCTTATGGTCGGACCGACAATACAGGATGATTTGTTTACAATTTGGCTTCGTTTTCGTTTGCATCGGTACGCACTGACAGCGGACATCGTCAAGATGTATCGGCAGGTTCTAGTGCACCCATGTGATCGCAGATTTCAGTTCATTCTGTGGAGGGAGAATGAACATACACCGGTAAGGACATACCAATTGAACACCGTTACTTACGGTACATCATCTGCGCCATTTTTGGCCATTCGATGCCTTCAGTACCTTGGAGAGAAAAACAAGGAACGTTACGAAATAGGTTCTCGAGTGCTTCAGTCAGACTTTTATGTTGATGATATGCTGACTGGAGCGGACGACATGGATACGCTAGTAAAACTACAAGTTGAGGTCGTCGCACTTTTGAAATCAGCAGGATTTGAGCTATCGAAATGGAATAGCAACAGCACTGAAATGGTCGACGTTGTTCACCGCCACAACAAGGAAATCAAGCTGAATGAATCAAATCTCAGCAGTACTTTAGGAATTTCTTGGAATCCACTTGTCGATACGTTTGTCTTTTCGTATAAACCCAATCGAACATACTCGAAGTTCACAAAGAGAACAATTCTTTCGCTGTCATCATCTCTTTTTGACCCAATGGGTCTAGTAAGTCCTATCATTATAAGGGCTAAGATAATTTTGCAAAAATTATGGGTTGAAAAATTGGACTGGGATACTCCAATTTCTCAAAGCATTGAAAACGATTGGCGTCAGTTCATGTTGGATTTGCAATCGTTGCAAAACCTTAGGGTTCCTAGATTTGCACTAACACCAAATCAAAGATCTTTTGAAGTCCACGGCTTTGCGGATGCATCCATGAATGCATATGGATGTTGCATTTACCTTAGGTCTATAGCTCCAGACGGATTAGTTCAGGTAAAGCTTCTTGTGGCCAAGTCTAGGGTAGCGCCTGCAAAGAAGAAACAACTCCCTCGCTTGGAACTGTGCGCAGCACATTTGTTGGCTAAGCTTTGGGCCAAGATTAAGACGATCTTCGCAACTGCGCCCTCAGCAGTTTATTTTTGGACGGACTCAACAATAGTTCTGCACTGGATTTCAACGCATTCTTCGAAGTTAAGTACCTTCGTGGGAAACAGAGTGGCTGAAATACAGGAGACTACCAAGGATGTCATTTGGAAACATGTTCCTACCCTTCACAATCCGGCAGATATAGTCTCAAGAGGTTGTACGGTAAAGGAGCTCGAAACTTCGATGTGGTTTGGAGGGCCAAATTTTCTGATAGAAGAGGAGGACAAATGGCCATCAGCTGTCGAAATTCAACTTTCACCAGAGGAATCCCAGCTGGAAAAGAAGAAAACAGTCCTTACTTGTCAAAAAGTGGACCCCAATGATTTACTCGATGTCATTGAAAAATGCAGCTCGTACACAAAACTTGTTCGCGTATTCGCATACATTCTCAGGTTTCGAAAATGTATGCAAAATCGGGATTCACCATCAAATTTATTGCAAGTTGCAGAATTAGATGACGCTCTTTACCGAATTGTTTACTTGGTGCAACAAAACTCATTTTCGGATGAAATAAAGTCAATTCAATCTAACAGAAATCTTCAGGGTTCGATTAAGTGGTTAAATCCTTTCGTTCAGGAGACAGATGGGCTTCCCCTTCTGCGAGTAGGAGGACGCCTGAAACATGCCAATATCCCGGAGGAATGTAAA
This sequence comes from Cheilosia scutellata, assembly GCA_955612985.1. Taxonomy (NCBI): domain Eukaryota; kingdom Metazoa; phylum Arthropoda; class Insecta; order Diptera; family Syrphidae; genus Cheilosia; species Cheilosia scutellata. The sequence goes on from OY015312.1 coordinate 73,073,936, forward strand.
CATCCACTGCTTCTACCCAAAAACTGCAATTTTACTCGGGTACTTGTCAGACATCTGCATCTCACAAACTTCCATGCTGGTCCTAAGGCGCTTGTAGCATTAGTCAGGAATCGATTCTGGATCATCAACGTACGGGACATTGCTCGTCAAATAGTCCGGAAATGTATACATTGCGTCAGATATCGACCAAAACTATTGGAACAAGTCATGGGGGATCTGCCTCCGGCGAGGCTAACTCCTTCGCGCCCTTTTCTCTGTAGCGGTGTAGATTTCTGTGGGCCTATATACACTCATTATAAGATTAGGGGAAAAATTCCTTATAAAACTTATGTCGCAGTTTTCGTTTGCTTCTCGACAAAGGCAGTTCATTTGGAAGCTGTATCTGACTTGTCAGCTGACGCTTTTATTGCAGCACTTAAGCGAATGATAGGTCGAAGAGGGCTACCGCAAGATATTCACTGCGACAATGCAACCAACTTCGTAGGGGCACAATCTAAGCTTGTTGAATTGCGCAAGATGTTGTTTAAAAGTTTTTCTCAAGAAAGCATTAATAACTTTTGTATTAACAGTGGCATAACTTTTCATTTTATACCCCCCAGGGCACCTCACTTCGGAGGAATTTGGGAGGCGGCCGTAAAAGTCGCAAAAGGTCATCTGTACCGGAGCTTGAGCGGCGCCAAGCTAACCTTTGAAGAGCTGTCCACAGCCCTGGTGGAAATAGAGGCGATAATGAATTCGCGACCAATCACACCGATGTCATCTGACCCTAGCGATCTACAAGCATTAACTCCAGCGCATCTACTCATCGGGTCATCTCTGAAGGCGGTTCCAGAACCAGCAATCGAAGCTCAAAATATAAGCTACATTCATCGATGGCGGCGAATCAACGCCGTCAAAACCCACTTTTGGCAAAGATGGTCGACGGAGTACGTCCATGAACTGCAAGGTCGAGCAAAGTGGACGTCTTCAACCCCTAACCTCGAAGTTGGCACACTAGTCGTCGTTCACGAAGACAACGTTCCACCCCAGAAATGGCTCATGGGAAGAATTGTGAAAGTCATTCATGGTTCAGATGGCAGAGTCAGAGTTGCCGACGTAAAGACAGCAAGAGGAGAATTTAGACGGCCTATCCGCAAACTGGCAGGCAAATCCACTGAAGGTGCTTTTTTGAACATAACAACTCAAATAAAACGCGCATATCAGAGCAAAGAAGTCTCGCTATGCATAGAGGGTGCTTTTGACAATACTGGATATAATTCCATATCAAATGCTTTGACACACAGAAACATAGATCACCCTACTATTAAGTGGATCAAAGCGATGCTTGAAAGTCGGAGAATAACTGCCTCGTCAGCACTCACTTCAGTATCAGTAACAGCCGTAAAAGGCTGCCCTCAGGGAGGAGTACTCTCACTCTTACTATGGTCCCTGGTTATCGATAACCTACTTCAAGACCTTAATAACGCAGGATTCAACATAGTTGGATACGCCGATGACCTCGTCATAATCATTAGGGGCAAGGCACCAAACGACGTTACTACGCGCATGCAAAACGCCCTTAAGATAGTCCTAGACCGGTGTAGGGAAGAAAATCTTTCTATTAACCCCAGCAAGGCTGTCATAGTTCCTTTTACGAAAAGAAGAAATTTAAATCTAAACCAAATTTCGATCAATGACACTGTCGTTGAGTACTCCAAAGAAGACAGATATCTTGGAGTGATCCTGGATAAAAGACTAAGCTGGAACTCCCATATAAACAACAAAATCCAAGGAGCAACATAAGCTTTCTGGGCCTGCCGCAGCATGTATGGTAGAACCTGGGGGATCTCTCCAAAAATCACACACTGGATCTACACAGTCATAGTCAGACCCATTATAACATATGCCTCGATAGTATGGTGGAACAAAGCCACCCAAAAAACAGCCATAAAGAATCTTAATAAGGTACAACGACTCGCGTGTCTGGGCGCTTCCGGAGCCATGTGTACCTGTCCAACTGCGGCTATAGAAGCCTTAATACGACTAACACCCCTCCACATTCACATAAAAAAAGTGGCAATAAGCAGCTCTGAAAGTCTGGTACAAGCGAAAGAGTTAAATATTAACGAACATCTAGAACTTATGGAACTACTTTCCGAAATTCCAGAACTTGACATGATCTGTGCGGTTACACACCGCCTACCTAAGACACTATGCTTCAACAATCTTTTCTCCACAAATATCACAAATAAGGAAGCATGGGTTAGCAATAACCCACCAAATTACCAAAACGGCCTAAAGTGGTATACGGATGGTTCCAAAATGGACTCGGGGGTAGGAGCTGGTATTTATGGACCAAATCAAAATGTCTCAATACCAATGGGAAAAAGTCCCACTGTATTTCAGGCAGAGCTCCATGCCATCAAAGAATGCGCTAACCTCATACACAACTCGGGTATAAAAGGCGCAAACATCCATATATTCACGGACAGTCAATCAGCTATAAAAGCCCTTATCTCACCAACTATTGACTCCAAATCAGTACTACACTGCTTCAATTCCCTCCAAACACTTAGTACCAGGAACAAAACCAGTTTATGGTGGGTCCCCGGCCCTAAGGGGATTGAAGCAAACGAAGAAGCTGATGAAATTGCCATCAGAAAAGGCTCGGAAATCCCTTTCATAGGACCTGAACCCTTCTGTACAATCCCCAAATCAGCTACAAATTCTGCTATAAAAAGCTGGGAACGAAACAAAAACATTTCCTATTGGGAGAACATCCCAGTTCTTAGACAGGCCAAAAAAGCTATACAGCCTTTCAAAAACGATGCCAAAAAGTTGCTAAATCTAAGCAGGTACGATATCAAAAATCTAGTAGGTTACCTAACAGGTCACCACGGTCTGCGATATCACCTAATCAAATTGCATTTGGTCGACTCACCGGAGTGCCGACTATGAGCATATCATATGTGAATGCCCGGCTCTCTATGGTATTAGAGTCATAAGTACCGAAGAATTAAGAAAATCCTCTGCTGAATGCATCATCAGCTACATTAGGAAAGTAGAGGCGCTACTAGCCTAAACATAAACCAGACAATTTCTAAGCACAATAGATCTTTTAGGTCAACGTGCATCACATCGCTCTGGCGAGTCAGTTTATATGCGATACACAAATCGAATGGCCTTAAACTGAAAAAACTGAAGGTGACTCCTTCTTGGCGTTACAAATGTAATGACAAAGTGAATATATGTTATATAAAGGGTCCGACAAATAACTTTTTTTTTTTTGAAAATGCTATAAAAAAAAACTACTGAATATTTTCTCAAATTTCTTTTTTTATTTGAAAGTACAATCCTTCCGGTTAATAATGGAAAATAATTTCATTCAAATGGCTGCCTCGGCTGGCCATGCAGTAGCCTACACGATCGGTCCAATTTTTAAGCACATTATCGATTGTGTGCAGCTGTATTTCACCAATGGCTTCACGAATATTGTCCTTTAAAGCGTCAATTATCTCTGGCATGTCGGCGTAACACTTACCTTTTACGACACCCCACACATAATAGTCCAACGGTGTCAATCGCAGCTCCGCGGTGGCCAAACGACATCAGCTCTGCGGCTGATAATGCGATCTTCAAAAACAGGGCGCAAAACATCGAGTGTAGCTTCGGCTGTGTGGCACGTAGCGCCGTCCTGTTGAAACCGAATGTTGCCAATATCCTCCTCTTCAATTTTTGTGAACAAAAATTCGTTCAACATCGCCATTGACTGTAACGGCCACTCCTTGCTCATTTTCGAAGAAAAATGGCCCAATTATGCCTCTGGACCAAAATCCGCACCAAACAGTGACTCGTTTTGGGTATACGCACTGTTTTTGGCATTTCACGCTTTGGTTTATCGATGAGGATGCCAGTTTCTTTCACTTTTTTCACAAGATAACGAACATACGGAGCTGACGGTGCTTCTCTTCTTCCAAAATCCGTACGCAATTTTCGCACACATTCTGCAACATTACCATGATTTTCAAAGTAAAGTCGCAATATTTCCCAGCGTTGTTCAAGCGTATACACAACCATATTCGTTCAGCGGAAGGAGTGGAGTGTATACAAAAAATGGGTCGCTGATTAGAATGACTTTCATTTTGTTCACTTTCAGCTTGGATATATTTCACTCCTCTATGCTATTTGGTATAGAATACATTTGACTAGAATACTGGAAAAAAATACGCTTAATAATGGTAGATATCTTAGCATAGACGTGATATGTTACTGGAATATGTTTTTCGTTACTGCTATGGGCACATGTGTCGCCATTGTATGGATAAAATTATTTAAATACATTCAACTCAACAAGACAATCTTACAAATCAGCATCACTCTCAAAAGGGTAAAAAAAAGATGTACTACGATTCCGTGTCAATGTAAATTTTAATATTTTCTTATACTTTTTTTATATTTAAGTGTGGACGGGATGTGCTTGGTTTTGCCGTTATGTTTTCAATTGTTCTTGTCGCATACGCCAATCTCTCCGTCCTTCTCTTTGGGGCAATTCATGCTGATTTTCGTGACTTTCCCACTGCTATGTTAACTATGATGCGTATGGTCTTAGGCGATTTTAATTATGCAGAGATTGAAGAACATAATGCAATTATAGGACCAGTTTATTTTCTGTCATACATGCTGTTTGTGTTTTTCATACTATTGGTAAGAAATTAATTAAAAAAAAAAAAAAAATAAAAAATCGTAACCATCCATCTTTTGCAGAACATGTTTTTGGCAATCATAGTCGATACATATTCGGAAGTGAAAGCTGAAATAACTCTTAGTAAAGGCAACAACTTTGTGAAATATGTGAAGGCATTACTGGAGAAGTTAACGAGCTCTGTGTTTCCTAGTAAGAGAAATATTAAATCTGAAATAAAACTCGAAGAAACTGCACTACCACATGCAAATGAGTTCGATTTAACAAACCCTGAATGGACTAATACTCTGGATTCGTAAGATAAAACAATGTTTTAAATGTTTTTTTTAAATGATAGACGATTAATCAACTCTAATGTAACACCTATTATTGGCTTCAACACCGCACATCCTGAAGAAGTATTCATGGTATACATGTAATTAGGGCCATTTATATAAAAAAAAAAATTGAAACTACGGCCGCCTTCACCCCTTTTAAGACATGTATAAAACACACCAAATTCCCAGCATAAGATAAAATTATCATTGTTAAGTTAAGGACGATCCATTTGAGTATCTCAATAACTGCCTCCCTTGTACCTTGAAAAGCGGGACATTTAAATCTACGATAATGTTGATATTTTAAGAAATGGTGGGTGTATATATTCCGTAGTATGTCGTCATTACAACGTGGAACAATTTTTTAAAATCAGCCGAGTAACTGTATTAACTTGCGGAGTGGGTGGCTCATTTAGCTCGCAGCAACAGTTTTTGGGATTTAGTAGATACATATTAATTATCATTTTCGGACATAGGTACCTACCGCTGCACCTAGTCCTCTATACAATTAGGAGAAAAGCTTTTCCTAAAAATAAGTTTTTATTTATATTATATTATACTAGCTTTTGCCCGCGGCTTCGCTTGCGCAGTCCTCAAGATTTGGTGCACAGAGATTCCTTCACAGTCAGTTAGTTCCCTCTTTTATGTTTATATATCGCGCAGGAACCCTAGGTACCTAAGAAAGGAGCAGTTAGTAGGTATCTCTGAAAAATATGTCTAACGACCTATTGATGAGAACAATTCAAAAATATAGATATGATCAATTTGTTTGTGAAGCACGGGAATCTCAACAAAAATCATACTATAGCAGACTGAGCAACTATCTATGAGACACAACATATTTCTTAGTTAGCCAATCCTTAGTTATATTCCTGCCCAGCTCTTCCTATACTGTGCTACATATGCAATCGGAAAGATCGCGAGGATGTGTACCACAGCAGTAACCCCATTCTTACAGAATTTCGCTGGAATATCTTTGGAGTACGTACGATGGAGTTGGATGAAGCGATCAGCATATTCAACAGCGATGAAGCTTGGACGCATTACACAGTTTCAAATCGATACGACGAACGATTCGTGAGTTAAGAAAAGGCTCCCCTTACAAGGGTCATCACCAATAACTCGGGCCCCAAGCAAAATTTCCAAAATCGAAAAAATTATTTTCGTTATTTCTTATAATAGAGTAGGTACACAAACCGAGTTTGAAGTCAATCGGATGAAAAATAAAAAGTTTCCCATACAAACCTTTTACCCCTTTTAGGGTTGAATTTTCAAAATCGGAGAAAATGGTTTTGTTAATTTCTCATATAGAGAGTACACAAACAGACTTTTAATTCAATCGGATGAAAGTTAAAAATTTTCCATACAATCTTTGAGCCTCCCTTTTACCCCTTTAGGGTTGAATTTCAAAATATCTTTAAATATCATAAAGGGAACCTCTGTCCAAAAATTTTATTCCCAAAAACCAAAACGATAGGAAGAAATTCGGTACGACACCTTAATGTTTAGATTTGCTGAGAAGATGCCAGAAATTGTCCCTTTCCTCTGTCTGAAAGGGATAATTCCTATTCCACTCTTTCAAGCTTTGGGAGCCTACACTGCTATAACTTTACCGATAAAATTGGGTACATGTCATAACGCCCAGTGTCATAATGAAACTTATAGGGGGGCATGCTGCCCACTGCTTGCGTTTACTGTCAGATGAAGGTTTGGGGTGTTATTTCCGAGGGCGCTATGACACATTGAGAGTGGGCGATATGACACTTTTAAAAGTGCAATAGCGCCCGAGAGTCTTATGACACAAAAATGTGTGTCATAGCGCCCCAGGGCGTTATGACATGCACCCATAAAATGGACCAGTTCCGTTTTATGTGGTGGTAGTCCAAGTGAGCCACATGTTATACATTTTTTTGGGAGTTTGTTGCGTGCAGTGGTTAGTGTGCGAGGCGAGGGGTTACAGATTCGATCCCCGGAAAAACACAAATTACATCTTAAGGTTTTTTCAACTGCGCCACCTCTCGCGAACGTCTGACAAACATCCGTGAGTATAACTGTCACGAAAAAGGTTCTCAATGTAGCCGTTCGGTCTCGGCGGCGGCTACGGGTAATTTGCGAGATACCCGTAGCAATGCTGAAAAGAGTGATCCAAAATTGGACCATCCGAATGGACCATTTACGGCGTAGTCGCGGTCAATATTTGAATGAAATTATCTTTAAAAAGCACTTCCAAAATTTACTGCGGGCTCTCGGTCTATGTGAAAACAATGATTATGTATGTATTTTTGAGTAATTTTTTGTAGTTTTTGTTCAGCGCCCCATGATGCGCTGATGGGGACAGTAGGCGTTTTCTTCAATGGCATACATGGCATACATTTCGGGATAATTCATTGTGTTTCTTGACTTTTAGACTGACTGTTCATGAAATTATATTATTCCTGCAGAAAGACTTATCACACCTCCTGCCTGATGATGTCATTGTAAAGTAAGTGATGAAGACAGTGGAAGTAAGGATGTAGGAGATATTAGCAACCGTGCTCGTCGACAATTGTTGGCGGAAGCCGAGATACGATGTCAGGTTCCATAAGCAGAAGGAGTGTTGGAAGCCGTTGAAGGAATTGCATTCATACATCAGGATGAACATGAAGAATAATCACCCACAACTCGTTCGAATGATCCGCCTGCAAAGAAAACTTTGATTTAGATAAAGATAATCCGTTAGAATTTATCGATATGTTTTTCGACAGTGAAGTTTACGAAATGTTGTGTTCTGGCACAGACAAAAATGCAGAAGAAGTGAAGAATTTTGTAGGCATTTTACTCTTGTCGGGTTACAATACAGATTGTGCTGGGATAAGGGCATTGATACTCATCATCCAGGAGTTGCCTCATGCATGACCCGTAATCGATTTGAAGAGCTTTTAGGTTATTTTCATACATGCGATAACCGACGCTTTCCTGCCGATCACAAGCTTGGATAAGTAAGACCTCTGTGGTAAATGATGAAGAAAAATGGTTAACATTTTTTTCCCGGAGACAAACATTTATCAATTGATGAGTCAATGGTGCCTTATTTCGGAAAACATGGAACCAAGAAACACATACAGTGTATACGTCAAATGAATCCGTTTTGGGTATAAGATCTGGTCACTTTGCACTCGACTATCTGCTATCTCATCTACGGTGAGCCTTGCCAGGGGGGCTAAAACTGCTAATACAAATCCAAATCTCGATGTAGGAGGTTCCGTCGTGACAAATTTGATTGCGAAACTCCCAAGTGGTGATCATTACAGATTTTTTATGGACAATTTTTTTACATCTCTACGCTTGAAGAAGTTCAGATTGGGTCATGAAACCACCGGAACCCTTCGTGCTAATATGGTTGAAGGTGTACCGCTCAAAGATATAAAGGAAATGAAAAAGACTGCCAGGGGTTTCTACCATCAATTCACGGATATGGTTTCTAACAGAACCTTAGTGCGCTTCAATGATAACATCATTGTGACTATAGCCTCAACGGAAAGTGGTGTTCATCCACAACAAATGAGTGGACGTCCATCAAACTCATTGCTACCACAAATATTACAAGTTCATGGGTAGAGTGGATAGACTTGACCAACATTTTGGGAAATATAGAATCGGAATAAGGTGGAAGGCATGGTATTGGCAAATAATGATGTTTCCCATTAACGTTTGTGTCAATAAAGTGTTTCAATTGAACCGACTTTCACCAGTAAGTCAAGCTAGATATTCTCACGACTGTTTAGCTTTCACAATATACATTTATTTATTTATTTTTTTTTTTGTCGGAGGTTGTTACTATCCGATGGAGCACTCAGACACAACTACTGGTCCATTGTACTGCCAAACAGACACCTTACATTGCTGTACTTAGTTTTCCCGTCTTTCGAAGAAAGATAAGAAGGAGCTTCAGTGATGAAGAGCTTAGATGTTCGGCACTCACCACGTCAGCCCCAAAAATCCGCCACCTGATGCGAGCAAAGGCAGGACAACTACAGAGGAAGTGTTCCGCCGTATCATCGTCCTCTCCACAAGCAGGACAGATGGTGGTGTCGCTCAAGCCCAATACATTTAAGTGTTTGGCGAAAGCTTGGTGGCCCGAAAGGACGCCCACAAGCAGTCTACAGTCGATTCTCCTGAGAGACAGAAGAAAGGACGCGGACCTTTTGCAGATGTCCGGAAGCAGTCGCTTGGCCTGTCTGCACCCAGCACAATCACGCCACCGACGCTCGTGTTTGCGAGAAACCCAAATATCGATGGATGACCCAACCACAGATGCAGGCAGACCCAGCGCGGGTTCAGGTCCTGAAAGAGCTTCTTCTGAACCCAGCCTGGCAAGCCCATCAGCGATCTCATTTCCCTGGATACCAGTGTGACCTGGGACCCAAACAAGTTTGACCGTGTTTAGCCTACCGACCAAGTTCAAAGCAAGCTTGAGTTCGAGCACTAGCTTGAACGAGGTGAGAGGGTTAAGCAGCGCTTTTAGTGCAGCCTGGCTGTCACTGCAAACGCATATACTTTTAGCCCTCCACCTGTTTGTCACAATATAGCGCATAGCCATAAGGATAGCGAAAATCTCCGCCTGGAAGACAGTCGCGTGGTTACCTAAAGGGTAGTGTAGTCTAATGTTCTCGCATTCCACGAAGACTCCAGAACCAGACCCCTGTCCGGTTTTAGAGCCATCCGTGAATACACGATGGCATTCTTTCCCTGGCTCAGAGTCCGGCCGAAGCCATTCCGTTGCCTGAGGAAAGTTGACGTGGTAGTTTTGTAGCAGTAGGATTTCTGGTGTCATTGCATCAGACGGCATATCCATAAGACAGGGGTCAAAGGATAATTCTCGCACAAGTTCATCAAAATTCCAATGCGCGTGGTACCAAAAGCCACCTCTCTTTAAACGGGAGATGGTTTTCAGTGTACACCCCATGATAAAAATATCAAGGGGGGGGAGGTTCATCATAGCATCTAGAGCAGAACCCGGGGTGCTGGGGAAGGCTCCTGTGCAGCCAAGGCAAACTGTTCTTTGGAGTTTGGCGAAAGAGGCAGTAACACGTTTCCGCGAAAGCCTGTTCCACCACACAACCGATGCATATGAGAGAAGTGGTCTTACCATTGCCGTATAGATCCAAAGGACCCTTTTCGGAGATAAGCCCCATGTCTTACCAAAAGCGCCTTTGCACTGGCAGAAAGTCGACAGCGCTTTATCGGTTTTCGATTCAACATGCTTGGACCAAAGAAGTTTTCTATCGAGGATTACTCCAAGATATTTGACTTCGTCAGAGATCGGGATAGTGACACCTTTTAGCACAAGTTGAGTCAGACCAATGAAGTTCCTCCTCTACTACCATACACCATAAAAGGGGAGACAGAACACCACCTTGTGGGCAGCCCCTGTTTACCCCTGTCATGACGCATTTGCCACAATCCGCCTCGGCAATCAACGTCCTGTACATTAGCATTGCTTTAATCCACAACACCAATGTTTCATCTATACCGTGATGTCTAGCTGCGTTACACATGCTGTCAAAAGTCGCATTATCAAAAGCACCCTCAATATCGACGAAAATACCCAACGCGTACTCCTTCCGATCAAGAGCGCTTTCGATCCTACCAACAAGGTTCTGAAGCGCAGTTTCACAGGATTTTCCGCGCTGATAAGCATGTTGCATCTCAGAAAGAGGATGCGATCGAAGAGCAACATTGCGCACGTGCAGCTCAACCAGTCTTTCCAAACTTTTCAGCAGGAAGGAAGACAGACTTATGGGTCTGAAACTTTTGGCGAGAGTGTAGTCAGTCTTACCGATTTTTGGTATGAACACGACTTTAACCATACGCCAAAGAGAAGGTATGTAGGCCAAGGCCAAGCTAGCGGTGAAAATTCTTTTCAACGTCGGCATCAGCTGACTAAAACCTTGTTTCAGCATAGCCGGGTAAATTCCATCCGGACCAGGTGACTTGAAACTCTCAAACGATGCAATTGCATATTTGATAGCGTCATCCGTCACCACTCTGGATGCAATATACCAGCTACGCCGCGTGGTGTTTGTCCGTTCCGTGGTGGCCACCGTTTCCGGTACCACTGAAGAGCGCGTAGTGATCTGATTTCCCGGGAAATGAGTCTCCAACAGAAGACTGAAAGTCTCCGCCTTTGTCTCAGTGTAGGTGCCATCAGATTTTTGGAGCGATTCCAGTTTACTTGGTCTGTCCCTTTTGAGGACTTTAACAAGTCTACTGGTTGCACTTAGTGATTCGACCTCCTCACAAAATTTCCTATAAGAGTCATTTTTCGATTTACGAATCAGTCTCTTAAATTCTTTTTGCTTCGATCGATACAGATTCCAGTCTTCTTCTAAGTTGGTTTTTAAAGACCGATTTAGGAGCTTCCTGGTTTCTATGCGAATACGCAGCAGTTCGGTATTCCACCAAGGTACCGGTTTTCTGCAGGAGTTTTTTGTAACCGGACACGCTTGTTCAAAACAACGGATAAGGACGCTGTTCAGATCCTGAGCAGACCTCTCTACCCCTTGTATTGACCTTAATTTAAGTGGAGCTTTAACAGAATTGCCAAGTTCCTCCTTAAACCGTGCCCAATTCGTTTTTCTCGGATTTCTCCTCTCTTGCGAAGGTGAAACTTCACAGTAGATTTGAAATTCGATGTATCTGTGATCTGACAAAGTGCTATCTGGCGATACCCTCCAATTGATGATAGTCTTGGAATGCCTGTTGGACAGGGTAATATCGATTACTTGCTGTCTCCTGGCTGTAACAAATGTAGGCCGACGACCCACATTGTTGATGGTGATGTCAGACGATAGGATGAAATCCAGAAGACGATCTCCTCGTATATTGCATTGCACAATATACATAGTTCAAACTTATTTGATACTTGGCAAAGCTTTTTCTTCGCTTCCAAAACGAATTGGACCCTACTATGACTTCTAAGAAAAAACTGCCTGATTCGATAAGACTAGATGAAAGAGGACATTACATTATCAGAAACACTGCTCAAATTCGATGTCGGCAGTACATTTTGGAGTTGGTTTACATCAACACTGTTCTCCAAACTTATCACACAACAAAATAATCATTTTTTTTTTTCACATAAATGTATATCTACCTAACCTAACCTATAAATGAATGAATTGTTTATGAGGTTTATTATCTTTGTTTAAATTTTTTTTATAGTTTATTTAATAAAAAAGAGTTTCTAAAATAATAACCCTATTTATTATTTTCCCATACAAGAAACATATTAGAATATTCTCCCAGCGCCCCATTTAAGGTGCGGTCCTGAAATTCAGCTGGTATAAAATTCCGAAGTGTAAAAAGATGACCTTTGTCTTTTTAGATAACTATGTCTTTCTGTATTCTCGTATGCATAAAAAAAACTATTGAAACGTAGCGATTTTCATATACTCTGCGATAATATGGGTTATAAAATCCAAGTGCGGACTCCGGCGACGGATTCGATGGTACTGTTCGTTCCGTCGAATATGTCAACATTGACGGATCCGTCGAAGCAGTAGAAGCAATGGATTTTATGGGCTGAGCCCTTAAGACATGCATTTATTCTGAAAAACGAATTAATTGTGTGTTTATTAATTTGCAGATGGTTTGAAATTATTTCAATTGAAGCAACGAAGAAAGAAAAAGTAACGTAAGTTGAAAATATGTGGTACATATATATTTGATACGCTGCTTAAAGATTTTCTTACACAAACAGCCTAAACAATCGAATTAAAGTGTTAGAAGAAACTTTAGAAGAACTGATTAAGCGTCTTCAAGAAATTCTTTTTAAAATGGATCTGAATGCAGCTCAATAGGGTTAATTGAAAATGTATTGAAACACAAGCTCAGCATTATAAAGAAACATTATTTTTGTAAAATGTATGTCTTAAACATGAACAAGAGAACTAATTACCGAAAGAAAATGTATGTTGTTTTCTAAACAGCAGGTAAGTAATTCAAGGAAATTATCTGATTTATAAAGAAAAACAAAGATATAATCGGGATTATTCTGCTATACAAAGTATTCTTTGTATTCTGGATACAGACAGCATATACTTCGTTTTGTCCTCATTCATGACTAAACCCATTGTTTACGCTTCTGATGGTATATTTGGAAACGCGCCAGTAACAGCTAACTGAGTTCTGGCAATGGTAGGTAGCATTGTCATCCGCGTATGCAAGTAATTGTACAGAATTGAGTTTGAACACTTCTCTCAAGTATGGTGTTGAAAGAAGCTACCTGACAGATTATTACCTTTGACTTAATCTTTTTTGACATTAAAGGTCTACGTGAAATTGCTAATATCTAATGTTAGAGTTACAGTTATTTTATAAATAATTTATGAATAAGTAATAGTACATTTACACCGCACCTAAATTCAACAACATTTCGAAATCCAATTTTGCGTTCCCATTGAAACTTCAACATTTCAAATGACAGCTAGTACCAGAATTGATTCTCACTGGTGTTTTTTATGCTTCGAAATCAGAAGTGGTTTGTACCTAAAGAATTAATTTTATAATTATATTAATCTAAACATGAATATAAGTGATAATTCAGACATATTAAATACAATCTTAAATAAATAATATTAAATACAACAAAAAATTCCTCATCGGATTTTTTTACAGCGGTTTTTTTTGTTCAGTGAGCCCAAAAGTCATCAAAATGAGGTTTGTTCTAATATGAAAACGAACCATCGTATCGATAAAACAAATATATTATGTATTACCTCAATTTGTCAAGTCGTTCAGAAGTTAAAAAACATCCAAAATATTATATCTCGAAAATCACTAAATCGATTGAGTTGAAACTTACAGATACTTATAGGTACTGGCCCAGGAGTGTTTCTGTGAAGATTGGTCTAAATTGGACAAAGAGACGTGGCAGCTTACAAAATATTTTATCGCAATGCGTTTTTGTAAACTATACACGTTATTATTTTAGTGGGCGCAAGTATAAACAACTGCAGCTCACACGCGAACATGCAACATATATACGGTGACCATATTTTTAGATACCAAACCCGGGACAAAAAGAAATATTAAAATTATAACAACAAACAAAAAACAAAAAAAAAAACAAAACTCTTGTATTCGATTATTCCATAAATTATTACTCTTTGAAGGGAAGACATAATCTACAAACTTGATTCCTTCATGAGTCATGACTCATGACCTAAAAACAACACAATAGGGACAAAACATGTTTCACTCATTTGTCGTACATATTTCTAAGACAAATGCTCCGCACCCGTTGAAGCCCAACTTGAAAACTGTCTTTCAGTGACTTCTCGATTTGTTAAATGAGACGCGTCCTTCAAAAGTATTTCTCCTGAATCAAGCTATGATGATTCCATGTTACATAAATTGTAAATATGTATGTACAGAAATAAAGAAGACAAACCCCCTAAGGCCCTAAAATCGATTTTCTTTTAAGTCTGGTAGGTACGCTGTCTGCACTAAAATTAAGCTCCCATCCAAATGACCTCCATTTTCCTTAGCTTAATTTTTACATCTCAAGGGAAAGCATCGGTATTCACGTCGTAGCTTTAAAACAAAACAGGATACAATCACATGCTTCATAATTAGTAATCTTTACAAGCTGACTCGGTAGTTGCCTTCTCTAAATTTCAATTTGTTTATGATCGTTTTAACAAATCTACCGTGAAGTCGCGAGTTTATACAACAAAAATTAGCAAAATCAAAAGTACTTTCCGCTTTTCTCGAATTTTTGAATTGACCGGGAAATTTTTCCAATATTTCTTTCGTAAAAACGTTATTTGGACTATTGCGGGAACATGTCGTAGACATGCTGCATACGTTTATTGTGTCGTGTGCAAACTGCATTTCATGTTGAAGACTGAGCCATTGGCCTAAGTTATATGGAAGTGTATGTTAATAAAGTGTTTGAATAATAATTTAAAAGTTTATAATGAAAATAAGGGACTAATACAGGACTAAAAATTAAATACACGACATTTGTACGTCCCGTATGTCTCCAAAAAAAAGTCGGGACAGTCGATTGAAATACGGGACTGTCCCGGGAAATACGGGACGGATGGTCACCGTAAACATATAGCAGTCCATGTGAAAAACATGGATGTCGCTGTCGGAGTCTAACTCCAGCAATGGCCGAGTAGTTCAGAAGATAGCCCCTATACCCCCGTTTTCCCTTCCCCCATCCTTTCCCAAGTACCTAACCTATACAGGGTGTCCCAGTTAAGAAGTATAATCCTTTAAGGGGTGATTCCTGGAGCTCTGCCGAACAAAAATTGGATGGCAGGGAGGGGGTCTATTTTCATCGTATTTCCCGTTATAGCCCATCAAAGTAGGTGACCTCTAATTTGGAGGTGTTACTACTAAAATCGCTATAACTTCTAAACTATTATAGCTACAAAAATAGTTTTGTACATTTTAAAAAGACAATTTAGTAGCGCATACAAGTCTTAAGCACTTCGGCTACATCTGGGCAGCTACAAAAAAGTTCTGGCTCCTTAAACTCAAAATTTTGAAAATTTTGTTACAATTTTGAACTTAAAATGACTTTTTCTCAAAATTTGTACTTTATAAATTTTCATTTTTTTTATGAAATTTTTATCCTTGAGAAATTTCCTAAAAATTATGTTAAGCAACTTTTTTACGTACGATCAACAGAAGTTATAATAAAAGCCACTTTTCGTCAGACAAAAATCACAAATCGCAAATTACTTATAATGTACGTATGTAAATATGTAGTTTGTTTTATGCATATCCATTCCCTACATCAAATTCAACTACGTCATACATACGCATATACAATATGCACTACTGAATGCTTGTCGTTTAGAACGCAATACAAAACTACTCCTGAGCACGACTGCAATCGATAAAGCAAATTTTTTGCACTTGACCAAATAAGATCTATTTTCCGTTTATTTTATCTCACCCTCTGTATGGACCAGAAAGATGAATGTTAGCTCAAAATACTCGGTGAGGTATTGCCTAACTATTAAAAACACATCTTGAATTAACATACATATATTTATGAGTATAATGGCAAGTTAAGCGTAGTAAGATCGAAATAGAAAATTTTGTTTAAAAAGTTGTTCAACCCTTATAGGACGAATTTTGAAAAACGATGAATGAGTCATGTAATAATGTTTGCTTATCTATCAACATACAAACTTTCAAGTTCATACGGCTAACGGTTCTTGAGACCCCCTTTACTCCCCCCGACTCCTTTACTCCTGAGCATTTATCACCCACCCTACGGACTAAGTTGGCCACACATCTATAATTCAGAAAAAAATCATGAAAATCGGACGAATAGTTCTCGAGTTATGGAGAAACGAACAGACGGACGTTGCATTTTATAAGTAGTTATGGATTAGGTACTTATCTAAGCAAAATCTAATATGCACTCGAAAGTGTCATAAAGTCAAATTGGCCTTATGACGGTTTATCAAAGTGTCATAATGCCAAATGCTAGAATTTGGCCTTACGTCACTTTCGCAAAGCGACATATGGCCAAATTTCGAGATTTGGCCTTATGATACTTGGCCTATGTCACGGCACTGCTGATTTCAATGGGTCTACAACTAGCGGAAGAGAAGACATAAGTTTTACTCATCAGCAGCAGAAAAGATGTGGAAACAATAACGGTAACTGTCGGTGACCATACTGTAGTCTCCAAACCAGAGTTGAAGTACCTCGGGATTATTATAGCATGGAGAGTTAAATTTCTATTTGACACATATGCTGACAGGTCATGGATGCTTTAGGGCTTACCTGTACAGGTTTGGGCACGATGACAATCCATTTTGCCATGCTGTACAAGAGCTGTTGAAGACGCGGAGCATGTAATGTTCCACTGCCCGCGATATGAAGAAGAACGGTAAATGCTGAGGGAGAAAATTGGTGTGGAACTGACACCAGAAAACATTCCCGAATTTAAAGAAAATCAGGGGCTCAAAAACACTTTCTTTTTTGTTTTTAATATACCCCAGCGTAGGCACTCATAAAAATTATAAAACGAAATGGAGGTGACAGCAAAAAGTTTCTTCAAAAATATATTCAGCAAAACCCAACGCAGATCTAACAATAAGCAAACTGCTAAGCATGAGCTGAAAGAACTGTGCATTCATTCTGTTTTTGTATTTGTAACCACAGTAAGTAAGTACCAAGTAACTGCAGTCCTTATTTTTTTTATACTAACTATACTTTTTTTCCAGTCGCTATGTCATCAAGAGAAATTGGCATGTACTACTTCAATCAAACAATCGAAAGACTATTCCTGAATCGACTTACATTTAACCAAAATGCAGTTGAATTGGCATATGAAGATCTTGTGACGGTCGATGACTGGTGGTCATTTGCTGAAACTACGTTTGTTGAAAGCATAGCTCAATTTGAGCTCAGGGGCTCAACAAATAAGTCAGCATTCGAAGGAAATATATTGGTTGGACTACCAAGATTAAGACAGATTAGAGTAAAAAATGAATCGTGCCGTGTTCATCCGTTTTTTCAAAATGAATTTGAAACGTGCTATGGACACTATTCAAAGGGTAATGAAGATATCGGCGGTTTTTTGAAGTAAGTCTTAAACAATCCTCAGTATTGGTAAAGGAATAGCTTTTTGTTTAGCACAACACATGCGACACAAAGTGCCCTGAGCACCTTTACTGTATGGGGGTCCATAGCGCATTATCATGGAAGTGGATATATTCAAATGTTGACAATTGATAAAGCACAAAATGTAGACATTTTAATTGGGCTTAAAGATGCAAACTGGATAGACAGAGCTACACGAGTTATTTTGATGGAATTTGCACTGTTCAATGCAGATGTTGATTTATTTTGTAACGTTAAGTAAGGTGATTCAATTGACATTCTTTTATATATACAAATAAACTTGTTATTTTAGGCTGTTGGCTGAAATTCCTGCAACTGGTGGCATTGCCACCTCTAGTAATATTCAGTCCTTAAAATATTCTTCTCTGTGGAATGATGAAGGATACTTTGTGCCTTTCTGTGCAGCAGTATTTTTGGCTTTGATAATCTACTACACAATTGCGATAGTTTTGGAAATATTGTCGTATGGGTGCGTGTCCTTCTTCGGTTCTATGTTTAACCTTTTGGATATGGTCATACTTGTGGTAAGTATATAATTGCTTAAAGGCTAATTTACCTACTAAATTTTTAAATTCGTCATAAATGCTTCGTGAATGTTATCATTTACTCACCAATCTAAACTTATGTATGTAGGTAATCCTTAATGGAAGTGGAAGTATTTTTCTCAAAACCTATAGTAGCACTATGTTGCAAATTATTGAAACTAGCTATCATCACCATTGTTGTTTTTTTTTTATAAAACATGGCTCACATGTACGTAGCTTAAGCGAATCGGCAATTCGTCAGCGGAAAGCAAAATTGGTCTATATCCATTTTTTATCCAAAATCAGTTAATGATGCAGTTTTGCTAATTTGAGGGCGCTCTTTCCGAATCTGAAATCCGTTTTAGTCTATCTGAATCGGTTCACCAGATATTTTAGAATCCATTTGTTCGAAGAGCCAATTTGTTGTGGCAAAATTCATTCCAAATTGTTCAAATTGACACTTTTGTATGAAATAGACCAATTTTTCATATTTTTTCAAGTTTCAATAAGAAGAATTCCAAAATAGTCTAAATCCAATTTGCGATGGCACTTAGACCAATTGGTGTCAAATACCGCGCATATGATTCGTTATGGAATTTTGTTCTAAACGACAAAGAATTCTCATTTGGTCTATCTCAAATGAATAGGTACAATGTTAAAATGTCTAACGATTTTGTAACTAACAAAAATACTTTGTATTTCCTCATTGGTTGTGGACTTGCCAGGTCTGTATATAGTCTAATTTGCTATTGGAAATATAACAACGAAAGGCAAAACGATTTTTTTTAAATATACCGTCGCTAGATACAGTTGGGGTAAACTTCATCTCAAAATGCAAAGAGATAATTTACGAAAAAAAATCTTTTTCGTATACCTACGCTACGTACACTACCGTGAAGGCGTGAAGATAAATGGAGCGTAATATTAGAAACTGTTTCTTTATTTCTTAACAACAAAAGGTTAAAAAATCAAAAATAAATGTTTTGATTAAAAAAATAATAACATAAATCGGAGGTTTTATTTCTAAGGAAAATAATATACTCGTAAATGTACAATTGGGTACCTACAGAAAATGGCCAATTTTATAAACAGTTTTTAAATGAGAAGTATTTAGGTATAGGTATACGGTATACCAGCATGATAGATATTAGTTTAGTTGCATTTTGTGAAATATGATCTTGCCTGCCATACTTAGTCGGTGGCTCTCATATCATAAGTATTACATTCGAGGCATCCGTCTTCGGAAAAGAATAGTAATTAAAATGTGACGACGCATTGATATGACAGGATGTTGTTTCGTGCTACATCCGGGTTTTTCTATTTGGTCCTTGTTTTTTTATTTGCTTTTGCCCTGGAACCATACATTTAAGCAACCAGATACAACCAATTACTTTGTTAAAATGTTTTTTCTTTGTTCCTTTTATTTATCAATATTTCTCTCCAAATCGTACACAAATTCCGCAACCAATTCCTGTCGTAGCATATCGGAAGAAAATTCGTAAGAAACTGTCAAAAATATCAATCAAAAACGCTCTTGATCGCACTAAAACCCAAAACGCATGTATTCGGAAGAATATCTTGAAGCAAAAATCCCCCGATTCGTATGAAATCGGAGAATTTTCCGTTCCGACCGATACCTCGCTAGGGCAGATTGTATAATTTTGAGATTTGGGTATTCAGGGCTATCTAACGGATGACACGTGAAAGACAGTTCTTATTCTTACCCCCTACAATGAAATATTACCTCTTTATCTTTAGGCGTATTTTTTTGGGAATCTATAGCTAGCTCACTTTTACTTTTACATGCAAAACTGGTATACTCACTTTTGGTTTTGTTATACTCACTTTTGGTTTTACATGCAAAACGGTTATACTCACTTTTGGTTTTGTTATACTCACTTCCCAAAAAAATACTCCTTTTATAATATAGTATAGTGTGATGTGATGAATGTATGATTTAACTGGTAATTTTGTATGTAAAGGATCGTTTAAGTTTATTTCTTTATAGACAAACGATGTTAAGCAGGCTTTTATTTTTGTTTATTTCAATAAATAAATTTGTGTCCAATGCTACGTTTTGTATATTTTATTTTCTGAAGAGATAATCAGAAATGCACTTTTTTGAACAAATTTGAATTTAAAATTGGACATAGAACACTACATGAAGGGGTGAGTCATATACTTTAATTGCCAACACCGTAGTTCTCTATTGTTCTAACTACCATTTTGTTCTAAGTCCAATTTTTTTTCTATGATGATGCACACTTGTATGGGAGTTGTTCTATATCCATTCTTGGGTTGTTTGTTTTTAAAATTATTACAAAATAGTAGAATGTTATTTATAAAGAATTTTTTTCATTTTTGGAATCGACATTGGAAAGAGAACTTAAAAAAATTATATAAGCTAAAACGCAGCCAATAGATATGGCAATAATTGTATTTGAAACTAAATTATTGTCCCCTGCAAAATTTCTTTTTTGTGACTTAGACCAATTTTGCTTTCCGCTGACGAATTGCAATATTAGGCTGGATATCGTTAATCCGTTAAATTAGCTGGTCCGGATTCAAGAACTATTGGAGATTCAATTTTGAAATTAGGCAAGTGTCTGCACAGTCGTGCCAAATGAACGCAACTATTTACGAAATGGTCATCTAACTAATGGGCCTCAGAAACTAGATCATAAGGTTTTTCAGACTGCGCTACCTTTCGAGAACGTCTGGCAACGTATAGAGAAAGCTTCTTAAATTAGCCGGAATCGGCATAAAATTATAGTTGTCACAACTGCATTTTGTTTTGTTCAATCTTGAGGCCACTGATGGTTCTTATATTTAGTTGCTGGCAACCTTTCACAGAGCTCACAAGATTGCAGAATACTTTAAAGCTAAGTTAGCATATCTGATATTTGCTACAACTTATAGCACATTATACCCTCAGAAATATAAAATTCGATTATATATGGGGTTCAACAAACGAACAAACATACTTTCGTCACTATCTCCGTAAGTACAAAAATGCTTTCCACCCTTTGTCCTACCACATGCATTAAGATTAAGATACATACCTAAATTCAACAGTACTGTTCTCCAACGGACCCTTAGATGTCTAAATTAAAAGCGAAAGCTTATAACCAGTAACTAAGGTATCTTGAAGGAGAACATTAATCGAAGCTTTAACTTCTTGAAAGGATCTGTAGAAGCTTATGTAAGGCCTACTGTAAGGTTGGCATATGTATAAGACGTATGGAAGTTTCAGCTTCGGTATTTGAATTCTGATAGGCCTTTAAGAAGCAATAAATGAAAGCTTTACCAAATAATCAAAAAAATCACTCTTTCAACTATGTATTTTTTTTCCAATATTCGGTCTCTCGCTTATAGTGATGAAATTGTACTTGAATTCTAGAATTAAATTTAATTATCTATCATATTCCATAGTAAACTAGCTGAACCCCCGCCGGCTTCGCCAGGCCTATTTTATTGCATTTTTAAATTTTTATTTTTTTTCTTAATTTTTTAGCCATTAATTGATCACCGTAATTACCGACATTTAAAAAAAACTGTTTAAAAATTAGGGCGGCAGAGGGAAACACACAGTTTTTTCCACTTTGTTGTTTTATATTTATAGAGATGGAGATTAAATTTTATAATCATAAATGTAAATAATTTTTTTTTTACCTAAGCCGGATTTGAACCAACGACCTGTACCGCTTAGTGCAATAGCCTACGTCTCTACCCACTCAGTAATAAGCTGGTTGACATGTTAAAACATAATCCCTCTATACTTGAATTAGCTTTTCTAATAAGCTTCGTTAACAACAAGATAAACTTCTGTAAAGCGTCTGTTGTACCATTTTCATTCAATTGTGTAAGGTGTAGCTTCCATAACACGCAAAGTACCAAACTACTAAGCCAATAGCCCTGTAAATGTTCCTCTTTTGTGTAGATACCATACAAATGTTATGTCTGAACCATTCCAGTTGAAGTAAAAGACAAAATGTCATACGAAAAAATTGTGCTAAAAATACTGAAATTCCGAAATTAAATTTAATTAAATACTTTTTGTGTTACTATTCTAGAAACAAAAAAACACCAAATGTTAATTTTTATATCCGACATTCATGTACCTATGTACTATACAAAGCATCTACCAGACTTGATCTTGCAAATATCGACAAAGACGTACCACATACAAAGATGGAGGCAATTTCTTTGATGGAAGATGCCTACTTATAGGTAATAATGTAGTAGAGTTAGAAATTATAGTTTTCTGATTTATTAAACACTAGCTGACCCGGCAAACGTTGTTCTGCCTAAAATAGTTATTTTGAATATTTCAAGATCTAGTTTGATATTTTTTGTTCAATTATTATTTTTTTAATAGAAAATGAAGGCGGATAGCTTCACTGGTTCAGCGGCCATTCTGAGAACGCCGGCTACTGTTACCATTGTCTCTTCTTGGCGTCGTAACAAATATCGAATTGTAAATGATCATTTCACGCACAGAAATTTTTCACTATCAATAATTTACCTTCGAAATAGCCAGTAAAGAAAGTTAACGAACGAAAAAGATACAATTGAAATTTGGAAATCAAATTGAGAAACAAAACAAATCGATTACTTTTAGGTTTTTTTTTCCTAAACCTTCGGGTAGCAATTACGAACAAACCCGCAGAAGAAAGTGTACAATTCGGTCGCGCCATGTCCCTTTGTCCAATTTTGGCCAATGACCACTCCTGTGCAAATACCTTTGATTGTCTGCAAATTCAAACTGAATTGATTCGGTGGTTTTCGAGATATAAGATTTTTAATGTTTTTTTTTGTATGGGCGGTGCCACGCCCTTTGTCCAATTTTGACAAATCTCCAGAGGAGCACTCCTGGGCCAATACCTAAGATTATCTGTAAATTTGAGTTCAATCGATTCGGCAGTTTTCGAGATATGTATAAGATTTTGAATGTTTTTTTTTTGTATGGGAGGTGCCACGCCCTTTGTCCAATTTTGACAAATCTCCAGAGGAGCACTCCGGGGCCAATACCTAAGATTATCTGTAAATTTGAGTTCAATCGATTTGGCAGTTTTCGAGATATAAGATTTTGTATGTTTTTTTTGTATGGGAGGTGCCACGCCCCTTTGTTCAATTTTGACCAATCTCCAGAGGAGCACTCCTGGGTCAATACCTAAGATTATCTGTAAATTTGAGTTCAATCGATTCGGAGGTTTTCGAGATATAAGATTTTGAATGTTTTTTTTGTATGGGAGGTGACACGCCCCTTTGTTCAATTTTGACCAATCTCCTTCAGTGCACTCCTGGGCTAATACCTAAGATTATCTGTAAATATGGGCGCAATAGAGTCGATGGTTTTCAAGTTATACGTATCCGAACACATTTTAAAACTCATTTTTATATACATAGATTATATATATAGATGACCCACATCAGACGCCACTGCATGTAAAAGGACACTCAAAATGGAAGTTGTAGCATCGGATATGGCGGAATATTTGGCATTCCGTCGGATGCAGAATTCCAAAGGTTTAGTCAATAAAATCTGAATTTTTTTATTCATTTATTCATTAATTTTCGACGGCCCGCTTATCCATTAAGTGGGTCGCGGGTGTAGCAATACACCAGCAATACAACGGAGGAATCTCATTTCGGCAGCTTGTATTTGCGATCTTATTCTTTCGGTCATTACCCAATCCTCATGACCATAGGTAAGAGTTGGAACAAACACAGAATTAAAGGCTGACAACTTAGCTTTGACACCAAGTTCAGTCCTCCTAATAACAGAATAGCCGGGCTGTCTCAAAATTGAACCAGCCTGACCAATCCTTCATTAGATACATATAATGTAGGTACATATTTCATTTTATTTGTATTAGGAAAAAGCATCAACATTAGTTATGTACTTACCTATATACTTTATTAAATAGAAATAAATGAAATAGCACTGCAAATGGATGTATTCACAGAGAATCATATTAATAATATTAAAGTATTTTGAAAGTTTTCAATAGAATGTTTTCTTTTATTGAATTTTGACTTAATAAGGGGGCAGTGGTTTGTATTAGAGGGGACAAACATTTTAGTATGAAACAGGAGGACTGTCACCCCTAAAAGGGGGACGTATGGTAACCCTACCACTAACATGCAGAGTGCATTGAACAGGCATTGGCAAAACATGCGGGTAGACACTCTAGACCTAGCTTCTCGCAACCATTGGTTTGTGTGAGTTTCTATTTTTGGGACGAATGGAGGGACCTAGAATTTTATGCCGAGTTCGAACGGCTGAATTGCGATTCTTTTTCAGGACAGTTATACTCTTGGATGTTTGTCAGACGTTCGCGAGAGGTGGTGCAGTAGAAAAAACCTTAGAGAGTGAGAGCGAGAGAGAGAAAGAGAGAGAGTTTCTTCTGAAAGCTTTATCGACAACTTATAGAAAAGAAAGCCTTAAATTTTGACCTAACAGAAGCTTTAATGTTAGCTAGGGCTGGTTATGTATCGTTAGGATTCGCAAATGAACTTGGGGGCGAACCAAATCTTCTTTTGGGGAACTAGAAACGACCGAAACCGCGAACTGCCTTTTTTGCTAAGAAATTAAGCTGTGGAATGAAAATAATGAGTTTTATCTGTATTTGAACATTTAGTAGGAAGTGTTGTTTTTGAAGAATAGAGAAGAATGAGACGTATGTATAATGTATATTGCCATTTAGAATATTATTGAAAGAATCGATTTGTAAATTATAACTGCTTCGCCTTCGTTTTGTTTGTGGCTTTATGGTACCCCTCTGTCGTAATCCACTAGGCCAGAGTCGTTTAGTTTGCTTTAGGATAAATCTAAGGCTGCACTTACAGCAAAATTGACAAATTAACAAATCACTTGATTTTGTTTTGCTCTCACCGTTAGGTTAGGTTAGGTTAGGTTGAATAGGGTGTGAGTTCATCACATTGGACTAGGCACCATAGTGGGCCCATCGCCATCCCTGGGGAACCTTAACGGTTAGATAAATTAATTTAATTAAAAAAAAAGCTGCCCACAGTTTTAAATAGTTAATGTATGAATCATTTCACAGATTTCATATATTTCCATAAGCTATGTCATCTGGCATGGAGTGTATTTGAAATCAATATTAGACAGAAACTCACAACATGCGAATCAATACTTTACTTTGGATATAATATGCTTTTGGAACTTATTCTTCATTGATACGATGGGTATGTGTGTTTTTATTGTGTGGATAAAAACATTCAAATATATCAAGTTCAACAAGACAATGATGCAGTTCAGCACTACTCTTCAAAGGGTACAACACTACATATTTAAATCTAATAAAAAAGTGACTAATATACATTTTCCATTATGCAGTGTGCAAAGGATCTGCTAGGATTCGGCATTATGTTCCTGGTTGTGTTTGTTGCGTACGCTCACCTGTCAGTATTGTGGTTTGGATCATTACATTCTGACTTTTGCGACTTTCCAACTGCTGTTTTGACTCTAATGCGTACGGTTTTGGGTGATTTTGACTATGAAAAATTAGAGGCAGCTAATCGAGTTCTTGGACCAATTTTTTTCCTTTCGTTCATACTATTCGTATTTTTTATATTAATGGTAAGTTCATTGCTGATATATGCCTAGGTATATTGAAACAAATTTATATTTTTCTAGAATATGTTTTTAGCCATAATTAATGACACATATTCTGACGTAAAGTCAGAAATAACACAAGGGACAGATAATCAGTTTGGCGATTATTTACGGTCCTTACTTACAAAATTAAGGAACTGTGTTTTACCTACTAAGCAAAAGGATAACGAAAATAACCAGCAAGTGAAAGAAGAGCCCCCATTTCTTGGTGATTCTATGCAACCAAGCCCGTCATTACGACCGCTATCGCAAGCTGAAAGAACTTCAAAAGAAAAGCTCAGAACAAGGAAGGAGATTCTAGATTCGTAATACCACTAAATATTTTGAATATTTACACTAAAAATAATACAACACTAAGATTGGGTAGGGCATTTCATAACATTCTGTTTATTTATTCGCATTTTAGTCCCAAAGCCATTTAAAAGTGTTATCTGTCCGCTGTTCCTTATCCTTCCACTATATTTTTCCTATCCTCTCATTAGTACACATTCTTCTTCTAAAATGAATGCAATTACGTCAATTTGTCTGGTTGATTCTTATACGTTTCCAGAATTTATATTCCCTCTGGGGCATTGACAGTTTTAGTGGCTCTTTTAAGACATTTTCTTAATCCAAGAAAAGTCCTAAAACGCTATAAACTGTCACCTAGGTGTTAATGTGTGATTTCAAAAATGGTGCATGGATGTATGAATATAGTTGCCCGAGGAACTCCGCAACATATGCGCGGGATTAGACAACCGGGCATGGATAAAAATATGTAAAACCCTTTATCAAAAACTATATAAAATAGACCCCGAACTTCCGTGCACCTACCGGATTCTCCCTAGAAAAATCACTTCTTAATTGCTATGTCTTTGAATATCTACGTGTGAAATGTTAAAATTAATGGCCCCAAAAGATGCTACGGTTCTATTGTGCTACTATTGCAATAGGTATAACGAAGTGTAACTATATAAAAGAAACAAAACCAGCGGCGTTACGCAATAACGCCCAAGGAAATAGCGCCCAAATCGATTTGGAAATAAGCCCCAAAAAATTGCATAGCGCTCAAAAATAAGCAACAAGATGGAAATAAATCCCAAAAATAATTTGCAGTTTATTACGTATGCAAATTAATACGTAACCCCTGCTTGGGTTTACTGTCAGATTTGGAGTATGTGCGTAATTGGTTGTTTTTGCAGTACAAACTCCCACCTACTCCCAAATGTAACAGAAACCCCAAGCAGGGGGGTTGCAGGGGGGCAACATGGCCCCCCATAGTTTTTCCACACCTTATGTATTTCCGCTTACACTGCTCGTCAAAAAGCGAACCCTGGAAAGGAAATAAAACCCATAATGACGAATAATTTTGCAACAACAAATTGGGTTTTTTTAGGGCGTTATTTCCAAATTGATTTGGGCGTTATTACCTTGGGCGTTATTGCCAAAGCCAGCAGACCACATCCTCCAAACTTGATGTTGTAATCCTACTGTTACTGCTCATGATTTGTTTAAGTATATGCGTGGGCTATTGGCGCTGCTTTGATTTATACAGGCCCAATCCATGAAGCGTGGACTAATGGCGCTCCTTTGATTTATACAGGCCTAATCCATGAACAAATCCTGGGCGCACCAAGCAACTTGTAGCCATCAAAGTCCCGTTTGTGGGAGGAGTTGTCAGTCTAACTGTGTATAGTATTTGCCCGCTTTATCTCATCTTGAACATTGGCAAATATTTGCGAAATTTAGTTCATCATATTGTGTGAAGCAAACAGTTTGCAAGGTAAGGTTAGGTTAGTGGCTGTCGATAAAGGACAACGCACTTGAACCGTTATAAGGTCAATTGTGATTTCAATGTATGAAGTAATTTCCTCCTAACCATTGAACTAGTTTGAAGCGTAGGAAGCTTCGAATATCTGTGTTTATTAAAACGTATCGAACGGTGTTATGGATCCGAACAAGTATCGAGAAAGGGGAAAATGGTCTTGTTATCGTCCTCCTAGTTCAAACAGCTACAAAAACAGTTTGAGAACACCTACGAAGCCTTGCTACGTACCTGCCTATAACACAGTGGCCCATGATGACATTTCTTTTTTTGAACGTTTCAAATCTAGCTTTTGCCAAATCTGTTCTTTCGCTACACATGTCGTGCCACCTGGTCGTAGTTCGAAATAGCTATAATTCTTACCAAATGCGTTTAAGATTTGTTATTGTTTCCCTCTTAGTAATAAGTCGTAAAACATAGAATTGTTAATTTAAGCCAGAACTACATTGAAACAAAAGTGAAGAAAATTACAAACAAGTAAAACATCGAAACTCATAGAAAACACACGCATATTTATGTGACATGAGTAAAATCTTAGCTAACAAAGCTCTGAGCTTTTAATTGTTTTTTTTTTTCATCGAAGAAACATAAATCTAGCTTTTACTTTTGAAACTCATAGGAATTATGTGATTCTGATCAGTGATGCCGGACTTTAGAAGCAGGTTATCCCACAGTTATGCCAAAAAAATCCCTTTTATCACTCGCCAAAATTTAAAAAAACCACACATTTATCCCACGAAATAATAAATAAAAAAAACATAAATTTCATTAAATTCATCTTTATTCTTAGGAACAAATACAAGTTTCGTTAGCATTAACTATGCAAGTTAACAAAAATAAACATATTAAGATACGTTTGTATATACCTACTAATACAAAAATGTAAATGTAGGTACATCTTACACATTTTTAAAACGTTAAAAAAGGAACATAAAACTGCATTCGGCATTAAAATGAAAATAATACTCAACATCAACATAAGAATTATGCATAATTTGAAAATGACTCGTATACAAAAAAAACTTTATCTCGGCCTCAAGTCTCATTATTCTCGATTTTTGATACAAAAATGACACAGATATTTGATTGATTGAGTTTATCATATATATTTTCCCAGGCGATATCTTTTTTTCGATTTAACATCGGTAACAACAGAAAATATTATTTCAGCCTCCGCGTTCGAGTGGGGAAGAGTCAAAGCTATTTTTATTTTTTACTAACTTTCCTAAATTAGGAAACAATAATGTGTCCTCAAAATTTCTCATCTGACAAATCTCGAACCACATTTCATCAATAGGCAAATTTTGGAGGGACTTCTTTTTATCTGCGCTGAGAAGTATAGCGACGTCCTTAAATTGTTCTCTTGTTTCGTTTGACGTTTTTGGATCAATTTTCTTTAAAATTTCTGAAATAGAAAAAACTTGTAACATTAAATGCTACTTTTGGGTCAAGAAATTCAAGTTTTGAACAGCATCATCATCAAAAGGTAGGCGAGTAACCATTTCAACGATGGATAAAAACTGAGACAGTTTTTCTTATAAATTTACCATCAACAAATAAATCTGTCAACGAGTATTGACAGAGTTGAGATTTCAACCACAGATACCTATGTCAGTTTAGGGAAATAAAAAAAGAAAATGAGCGCATTCAGATATTTCGATTTTTTTTTCTAAACATGAAAATATTTAATTTAATCGTAGGTTGACTATTTTTTTTATTCTTAATGAAACTAGCAAATTATGAACAAAAATTTACCAAAGAGTAAAATCCTTTTTTTTTTTTTGTAATATGGGGTGAAAAATCCCTTTGACACTTTTAGCTTATTTTAAGTGAGAAAATCCCGCAAATATGAATAAATCCCCCGATCTGGTATCACTGATTCTGATTAGTAGGATATGGATTCGAACGTGATCTGGCGGAAAGTCCGTAACGATTTTTTTGAGTGGATTGGTTATAAGAACTTTGAGAAAATAACATATTTGGCAGAAAGGTACATTCATACACTAAAAACAAATATAATTTCAAACTTGATGATGGACCCATAACGGTAGTTTTACTCATTTTTTTCTATACCATGCAAAAACGTATGCATTTTTTTGGTTCACTTGAATAGACGCACCTGTAAAAAAGTCGAAAAACAACAAAACACCAAATTTGTGTGCGATATTTTTATTGATTTTTTTATTTATTTTAATCAATTTTCTATTATTTTAATAAATGTATGTATCTCAAAAATTATATTCTTCAAAGGGCCATATGAACTTTTAACGTAATTCAAGGATATATTCCCTCAAGAAGCTTTAATCGCCGCAATCAGCTCTTGATTGTGTTGATACTGATTGTTGCCTCAATAAATTTCAGAGGGCAACATTTTCAATAATATTAAAATCAGGCAAATGTGGCGGACAGTGCAATATTTTAAAATTTTCACTGGCAATTCATTCTTGAATTGTGTATAGGCACGTTATCTTTCTGAAATATCCATGGAATAGAACCATAAAGGTCCTTTATTGCGGGAAAAGCTCCTTCCAAAAAAGCTTTGAAAGAAATAGTACTATAGTAGTAATTTTATTGGAAACTATTTCCAATTTAAAAGCACCGAAGAATGAAATTGCACCCCACACCATAACTACCCCTAATTTCGAATGATAACGGTTTAAACCATATTTTCTATCCGGAGATCGTGAGCTATAGTTGCAGGATCATACAAGTTAAAGACCTTTTTGTTCGATAAGTCGACTTTGCTCTAATTTCTGGAGACCACTTACCTAAATGTTCATATCCCATGCCATGTGAGACCTTGCAAATTCAAGGCATGGGTTGCTTGCATGCTTGATTATGCGGTGGGTATTTTGTAGTTTTGTTAACTTTGGGTATAGTGTATAGAGCATAGACAACAATACAACTCGAGTGGATTTGCCACAAAAAACATACCAAATTCCATAATTTTGTTGTAAATTGAATGCCATAAGACACTAGTCTTTTAATTTTCCGCTTGTTTTGTGGTGTTAAAACTTTTACGATAGTTTCTTTGTAGTTGTTTCAATAAGATATTTTATGAGCCATTTCACGATTTTAAAAACTTTACGAGAGGTAAGCTTTAACTTTTGCCTTTTAGCCAATTTCAACACATTTTTTCTGCCTATTTTAATATACTAATATAAAATAATAGTTGTCCTACTTTCAAATTAACGTTTCACTGCTTGTTGTCCAAGCACTTGTTGTTAACTAACCAATTTAAGCGGTGCGTCTATTCAAGTGAACCAAAAAAATGCATACGTTTTTGCATTGTATAGGAAAAAAGTAAGTAAAACTACCATTATGGGTCCATCATCAAGTTTGAAATTGTGTTTGTTGTATAGTGTATGAATGTACCTTTCTGCCAAATAAGTTTTTTTTTTCTCTTTGTTCCACGTAATACGAAAAAAAAGCAGGAAATAAAACGTAACTCTTGTGCGTCTAAACAAGTGAACCGCACGTATGAGAGCGTTAGAAATTCATAGGCTGATTTGGCGAAATATTTGTTGGTGGTAATATTACAGCACTTATGTAATGTTGTTATAAGGGTTATTATTGTTGCAGTAATATATACTAAATATATTGTCATTACTTTTTTTGCTGTTTTATTTGAATTTAAGTTTTAATTGTTAACTAGCTATGGTTACTGCCAATTACAATAAATATTTTGCCCAATGCAATTAACATCAATTGAATTCTATTACACTACATCATTTATCTATAGCTGCGATTTACAAGGTGGCGCAAAAGTAGTTAGCAGTAAGTAGGTACATTCACTACATTAATTCCCTGAGATTATTGCAAATTGCATCTCTGGACTCAATAACAATAGTGTATTTTATTGTTTTATTTTCGCCTAAAAGTTTTAATATTGATAAAATGAATGTTATCAGAATGTTATGTATTTTGCCCCACACTGTAAGTGCTTCTACAATGGAAAAAAATGCGTTTCTAAGTTGCACTGAGATCTGTAAGTATAATGAATAAGTAAGCTTAACTTGTCAAATTTACCACGGTCTAGGTTCTTTGAAGTCGTTTCAATGGATAAAGATGGCAACGACAACTTGTAATTATTTAAAATTAATTGAAAGTGGAGAAGGTTTACCACGACATATATTTTTCTTTTCAATAGGTTATCTGAACGAGTTACGGCATTGGAAGACAAATTGGAGAAACTGGTTGAGCATCTTGATGATATTCTAAACAAAGTATCTTTGAACGCTGTGAGGACATCTAATCGGTCTATTTAATTTAAGTATATAGCTACTACTACCTTTATTTAACTGCAATTCATATTACCATGGCCATGAAGTTTCAACTATTTCTTCCTAGGCACTAGTGAGGTGAGTAATATTTTACTTTTATTTAACTACTAGCCAGCGCCGGATTTAGATTTTTTGGGCCCTAGGCCTTGCAATAAATGGTGCCCTATTTTATATTTCCTTCTATGTTATCTGCGGTAAATATTGTCTATCGACAATCGACTTTACCAATAATCATTTTTTTATCTTCAACTTAATGCGCGAAACAGATTGGCACAGCAACAGCAACTTTGACAGCCACAGCGCACTTTTTAGAGCCCCTGCTTTTTAATGGGTTAAGTTACATTACCACAGCAACATCGAATGCTAACTTCGACGTTAGAGCTAAGTCCTAAATTCAATTTTGTTGTGCAAATGCTACCAATACCACGGTGACTTTATCAGTTCTCTCAATTTTCGAATGCTAACATACTGAAGGTGCAACAGCAATACCAGATATATTAAGTATTCCATTAAGTTTCAGCAGTTTACAAATTGTTCTTATGTAAATTTCTTGAAAAATATTATTTTAATTTTCTTTTTAGGGCAGTAAATCTGCCCTATCGAGGTATCCGTCGGAACGGAAAATTATCCGATTTCATACGAATACGAATCGGAGGATTTTTGTTTCGAGGTATTCTTCCGAACAGCTTTTCGGAACTTCTTTCGGCAAATATGCAAGGCACACTGGCATTTCAGTGCGATCAAGTGCGTTTTTACCGATATTTTTGACAGCTTCGTACGAATTTTCTTCCGATATGCTCCGACAGGAATTGGGTGCGGAATTTGTTTACTACGATTTGCAGTGAAGTATTGATAAATCGAATTTAATTTCAGTCTCCGACAGAGTATGCGTAGCGGAAAAAATTCCGTTCCCATCGGATACCTCGATAGGCCTGTTATATTCACCCCTATCGGGAATAATATTTCCCCCGAAATGTTTCCCTTTTTCACAAAATAGGTATCGTGAATAATTTTCTAAATTGATTGATTTCAAAATCAATCAAAAAATTCCGTCGGAAAAATAGCTATCGTGAATGAATATCCGATGGAAATATTACCTTAATTTACCCCGAAATATTCCGCTGGCATTTCGTTCGGGAAATTTAGCTAAGGAGCAACGATGTAAGTATTTTTCTGCTAAATAATTAGAAAAATAATGCATATTGTCAGTTTTAATGAAGGTCAAACACAACAAATACAAAACAGCTACAGGTTATGCTAAATCTTATGGAAAAATGTCCGGATATAGCAAATGGATTTACACGAAGAACAAAAGAAGAAGTGAACAGCTTTTGGAGAACCTTGGAGAAGGAAGTGAACATTGTAGGACCACCCATGAAGTCTTTATTTGAGTGGAAAAAGGTAAGTTTCATATTTGTATACGTATGTTTAATTTTTAATTCCAAATCCTTTAGGTTTGGAGTGACAAAAAAAAATACGTCAGAAAGAAGATGTCGGAGAATCTCAAGCTAAAAAATGCAACCGGGGGAGGTCCTTACAAAGAATACAAATTCTCCCCCTTGGAAGAAGCAATCATCAACATTTGTACTATGAGTGAGTCGGTTGAAGGTTCTTCAGATGCAAAGCGATTCGGATTGCCTTCTTGCATCAAAAAACGAAAATTGGAGGAATATGGTGATTCACAAAAATAAAACACCGCCGAAGGATCACCGCAAATCAAAAAAACGTTGCAATCCAATCAGCTATTTTCAGATTTCGATGAATCGTACTTAACTGAAGTTCTTTTGAATTCTGATGATGACTGCGTACCGGCGGCATATGAAAGAACTATGGATTTAAATGACTCAGCCAATAGAAAAAATAAAACCAAACAAAAAGGCCTACAGAAAACTACCACCACTGATATTTTACAAAAAGAGCTTCAACTGCAACGTGAACTAAGTGAGCAGATTGGTGAAGCTCTTTTAAATTTTAAAAATCACCAATCCGAAATGGAGGCGAACGTTAAAAAAGTATACCGTTCCCTTGATCGCCTATATGATCAGCAAAAACGAGTTCTGCAGGAAACAAGGCGCCATCACAATGAAATAGAGGATATGAAGAGGCATGAAATAGCAGAAAATCAACGCCACAATGCTGAAATGGAAAAGCTGCGAAGACAAGAAATTGTGGCAAAGATAGAACACAAGAAGCGCCTTCTGGAAATAGAAGAGGAAAAACTGAAGAGACTGTAATGATGTCAATTACATAATGTACCTACATATTTTAGTTTTTAATTATTTAATTAGTTTTTGTTTTGTTCATGTTTGTTAATACACTAATTCTAAAACGCATTTCATATGTCTCCTCTTATACGCTGTGCCGCGGCCATATACTCGGAATTACTGATAAGAGAGATTTCCGGTCTGATAATGTTGATTTCATTTTCGTCTGTGAGAATAGGGACTGTTGGGATACTAATTGTGCTATCGGTCTTGTAATATATACAAATGTTGTGCAGGGCACAGCAAACATTCGTAATTTGTATCGCTTTCTTTGGCAGGTAGTGTAATTCCCTCGCCCCTAACAAGCACCTCCATCTATTTTTAAGTACACCGTTGGTCCTTTCAATGATATTTCGGCCGCTGGTATGGGCTTCGTTGAATTTGCTTTCAGGCGAAGCCTCTTCGGGCATTCTATGAGGAGTTAAAAGCCACGGCTCCAGTGGATACCCAGCATCCTATTTATAAATGGAAGTTGCATACAATTTCATCAAAGTTTAAAGAAAATGGTATTAAAACCTTACCCAACAACCAAGAATTTCGTTCACCATTTAAATACTCCTGCTCCATCCACAATCTCAATTCACTCACATTCTCTTCCGCCGTCATTTGCATATTTATCCAAATTGGACAAAGTTTACGTTCAAATATATCTAGCACACTTGAAAGCACTTCGGGAAAAGATGATTGGCCTAATCCAACTTCGTGGTCGTTTCCCACTCCAACCTGGTAGCTGCCTTCTGCAATAAAGCGCAAGCATGCGCTTATCTTAATAATTGGGGAAACTCCAAATGATTTTTTGGTTTGCGGCAAAGAATCTATGAGTATCTCCAACAAGTATTTAAACATTGGCTTATTTACTCGGTAGTATTTATGGAATCTAAGAAAATTAGTTAAAAGTACAGGATGAAAAGTTAAGAAAAGTTTTTAGTTCCTACTTACAATGCTTGTGGTAGATCTAAAGGATTAGATGCATCCCTTAAGCTTCTTCTTATAGATCTTTGTCGAGTCCTCTCCACTCCCTCATCCTCTTCCATCGCTAATAAGAAATGCGCACTTCTAAACATATTAAAACTTTTATTTTTATTTTTTTAAACTCTAAACTCCAAAACAGTTTGCAAATGACAATCCCGTATCTTGTCTACTTGATGTTGTCAAAACATTCGAACATATTTTCGAAAGTACTTTTCTGATTCCAGGGGAAAAAAATGTCCGATGGAAATTCACGATGGGTAGATTTAATTCCCGGGAACAAAAAATATTCGGGCGAAACTTTTTTCCCTCGGAATTGCCGATAGGGGTGATTGCTTTTCATTTCCGATTGAAAAAAAAAATCAATTCTTTTTTTCTGCAAACATCTCTGCTAATACTACTGACTTGATGATTGTTTAGGATAAAATCTATGTCTTTTTTGACTTTCAAGATATTAATTTTAAGTCTTTGTTATCGACTCTCGGGTTGCTTCTCAGGTTCAGGTCTCAGAGAGAGCCTCTTCTGAACCTTGCCTGGCAAGCCCATCCGCGATCTAATTTCCCTGGATACCAGCGTGACCTGGGACCCAAACAATTTTGACCGTGTTTAGCCTACCGACCAAGTTCAGAGAAAGCTTGAGTTCTAGCACTAACTAGGACGAGGTAAGAGGGTTGAGCAGCGCTTTTAGTGCAGCTTGGCTATCACTGCAAGCGCATATGCTTCTAGCCCTCCACATGACAGTCGCATGGTTACCTAAGGGGTAGTGTAGTCTAATTTTCTCGCTTTCCACGACGACTCCAGAACCAAACCCCTGTCGGGTCTTAGAACCATCCGTGAATACACGATGGCATTCTTTCCCGGGCTCAGAGTCAGGCCGAAGCCATTTCTTTGCCTGAGGAAAGTTGACGTGGTAGTTTTGTCGCAGTAGGATTTCTGGTGTCATTGCATCAGAAGGCATATCCATAAGACAGGGGTCAAATGATAATTCTCGCGCAAGTTCTTCAAAATTCCAATGCGCGTGGTACCAAAAGCCACCTCTCTTTAACCGGGGTTTTCAGCGTACACCACATGATAAAAATATCAAGGGGGGGAGGTTCATCATGGCATCTAGAGTAGAGCCCGGAGTGCTAGGGAAGGCCCCTGTGCAGCTAAGGCAAACCGTTCTTTGGAGTTTGGCGAAAGAGGCAGTAACACGTTTCCGCGAAAGCCTGTTCCACCACACAACCGATGCATATGAGAGAAGTGGTCTTACCATTGCCGTAAAGATCCAAAGGACCCTTTTCGGAGATAAACCCCATATCTTACCAAAAGGGCCTTTGCACTGCCATCAGAAAGTCGACAGCGCTTTATCGGTTTTCGATTCAACATCCTTGAACCAAAGAAGTTTTCTGTCGAGGATTACTCCCACATTCGCCAGAGATCGGGATAGTGACACCTTTTAGCACAAGTTGAGTCAGACCAGTGACGTTCCTCCTTCTCGTGAATAGAACAACTGTAGTTTTAAGAGGATTCACTGAAAGCCCATTTCTTGTGCAACAGTCATCGATCAAGCCCAAGGATCTCTACGCCAGAGAGCAGACAGTCCTTAGATTCGAGCCGACAGACACCATACAAGGGTATACAAATTAAAACTTGGGTAAGTGAGTTTAATTACTCTATTATACCAGCATATACACTGCCGCTCAACTGAATAGGTTCAACATTATTTAAAAAGTAATATAACGGTATCTCTTTAACCAATTTGCCGATTTTATTGAAATCAATTTGTTTATATAGAATAATCAATTGTTAATGAAACACGAAAGTTTGCGGTCTCTAACACACGTATTTATATTTTTATGATTATTTTTCCAAAAACAAAAGTTCAAAAACTTAAAATTAAAAAAATATATATATAAAGTATTTATTCACAGTTTTGGTTCTTTTTAACATTTAACTACATATTTAAGTATAATTTAGTATGTAGGACTACCTCCTTTGTTCAATATAACTTCATATATACGATTTGGAAAATACTTATACTATATTTTAATAATTCAAAGCGAAATTGTTGACCCGGCTTTTTTAATGGCGCCAATTGGGCTTGCAGGATCATCAAATTGTCTCCTGCTTTCATATCCTTTTTTGGACAATAGTCCCCAAACGTTATCAATGATAGTTATTGCCGGGGAGTATGGCAGCCACTCGAGCAATTTTACATTTGGTCGTTTATCCACTGTTTAACGACCTTACCGGTAGGCATGAATGGGGCCGTTGTCCACGGAATCCGTTCAAAAATATTCGAAAAATTTGGAAAAGCATTTTGTAGTACAGTTTTGTATACATTCCCGTTCATTTTCGATGTAACAAACTGCAGCTCACAAGTCCCATAATACGATATGTGCGGAACACCGTAATGCCCCCTGCAGAGGTGTGGTGGCTACCTAAAACACATTCATCCTTTCGCAGGTCGTGAATGTAATAGATGTAGCCACCCGGTCCATCCAGGTTGAAGTTCTTTTCATCGGAAAACACGACAGTCTGGGACTCCGTGTTCCACGTCATATGCTCTCGAGCACACTGAAGTCGTGCAGCTTTGCGAATGATATGAGTTGTGTTCTTTTTTTTACTTTCAGTCTTTTCAAATGCTTGGCACTCCGAATAATGCCTTTTCCAGATGCCAGACTTGCATTAGCACCGCATTCTTTCCTGATTCTAGCAGCAGAACGTTGGAACTTTGAAGCAGCTCTGATGATAAGTCTTCTGGCTGCTGGTGTTGTCGCATATTGAGTCCCTCCTGTCATATTGTTATTATAGCTTAATTCATCCCGAATAAAGTTACCAACTACATTTTGGCTTCGGCCAATCTTCTAAGCGATTTGACGCTGCTTTAAACCAAATTCGAAGTATCCCTTTATTTGGCCTTTTTCAAAGTCGTTCAATTGCTTTCCGTGACTAGTTTTAGAAAATAAACGGAAGTAATTACTTTCAATTTAAAAAAAAACAAAAGAATTGACGTCATTACATAACCGTTGTAGATCACAAAATAAAGTCATTGCCCTTGAACCTATTCTGATGAGCCAAAATAAATCGGAATTTGTTGATATGTTTTTCCAAAAATAATAATAAATATATATGTACATCTGTTAGAAACCGCAAACTTTCGTGTTTCATTAACAATTGATTATTCTATATAAAAAAATTTATTTCATTAAAATCGGAAAGTTGGTTAAAGAGATACCGTCATTTTACTTTTTTTTTAAATGTTGAACCTATTCTGTTGAGCGGCAGTGTATATGAGAAAATCATATGCATCAAGAATAAAAGCAAACTTAAAATTAAATAGATTGTCGTGTGGGTGATGACCAAAAAAATAGTACGTATACGCCTACGTTATTCGGCTGACGTATTCTTGAATTTTGTTCGTTAACCTATGAAATAGTACATACTATTGGCTATGAGCATGAAAGGCTTCATATTAGGATGTGTACTTTTATATTCCTTCTTTTAGTTACGTTCGCGGCAGAGTAGTGCATCCACCCCAGATGCATCGTATCGTTCCTCCTCTTTAAGTGGCATTAGTCATTACTAGGGCAACCGGAATCATGCAAAAGCATGTTTTTTTTTGGGAGGTCGTATTGGAAATTTGAATGTACAGATATGTGTTTTATACAAAACTAAGTATTTTGGGACCTATTCGTTAGGGCATATTTGTGCATATTTTGGTATAAATGCATATTTCACTTTTTAGATCATATTTTTGGCATATTTCAGCATTTTAGGGCATATTTTAGCATTTTTGTCCTTTTGAAATTTTTTTTTGTTAAAAAAAATGGCATAAGTCACGGTTTTTTTAGAGCATATTTCCGGTTGTCCTAGTCATTACACACGTTAGCGCTAAGGCGTGTTACTTGAGATCCTAGGATCAATAAGTTTTTAGAAGTGGACTCTGTAAACAAGCTACTTGATTTAAAATTGCAATAGAAAATAGCTACCCCCTGGCCTATCGTTGGGCAGCTTTAATAACCATTTTAATACATTTGACGAGTGCAGATATATCACAATATTTTGACAATAAAATATAAATATTCATAGCAAAATATTCAAACAAATTACTCTATCCAATCACATTTGCATTTACAAATTTCCAGTCTCGAAAATGTTATCAAAACAATGCCGTATGGAATTTTCGTTTTTCGCAAATATGTCGTACAATATGACAAACGTAAACATTCCCACTACGGAGTCAATGCAAACTGGTTAACCCAACTATCTGGCTGTAGTCAAAATAATCAAAACCTTCCTTACGTTCAACTGCTGCTGCTGTCACCTGTGTACTGGTGGCGCTGCCTGGTGCTCCAGTAACTATTGTAACCATTTATTCACTCACTATAAAAGAATGCACATGTATACCTACGCCTGTCTGTACGTTAAGCTGAACATTGCAACCAGCGACTTTGGGTTTCTTGTTCTTTATTGCAAGGCGTGAACCCCACAACAGCTTTGAGTAAAAAAAGTGAATAAATCTACTTACATCAGGCAACTCCGAGGCATTACCATAGTAGTTAGAGGAAGTGGTATAAAAGCGATCAACACTTGAGGTTTCTTTTGAGTCCGTTGGTTAACAGAGTTTCGAGTAAGTGCGAACTGCAAACGAAAGAAATTGGAAAACTGCGTTCATCTCACGAAACAATTAAGCGGCGTAAATTAAAAAGTGCGGTTGAACAATAAAAGTGCTTCGAACACAGATACACTCTCTTGCTCACGTTGCGAGTTTTTTGTTTGCCAATTTCAACGAAGAAAGGGATATTTAAGAACACTTGTCAATATGACGATGCTGGTAAGCCTTTGTTCGGCGTTAGTTGTAAGTTATTGTGCTATAATCACATCTGTGACAAAGTCTCAAAGAAATAGTGCATACAGCTGCTGCAATAACTGGTGGCACAATGCAATAATTATTATTGTCGTAGTATGCAGAACACATAAGTGACAAGTGCAGTTTTGAATTCAATCATACTACTTGACTAGAGGGACATATAAATCGATCATTGGGAGTATTTTGTGGATTTTACTCGTACCCTAAAAATCAATTATTTGACGATGTGTTGTTAAAAAAAAAACACCTTATGCAAATGAATGTGACTTCTCGAACCAAACCATGCGAACCTACTCAATTGAATGAATATCAATATCGATGGCTATTGTTTTAAATAGAATCAAAGGTTAAAACAGTTATACCTACAACTCCAATCGTACTGCTTTTGCGCATAACGCGGGAGGTGCTTAGGCAAAACAAGTGTCACCATTAATCATTATATTATTAACGAGGAAACCATAATGTCAAGTTCATGCTCTAGATAGCGAACGTCATATTTAAAAATGTATGCAAACATAAAACGACATTCCTTTTGAATATACCTACACATATTTATGTGCACAAACCTATACGTAATAAAACTTCTTACAATCAGGACGGGTCTTACATTCTTGGAAGTATGGTCAGTTTGTTTAGAACGAGTTATTAGATTTGATTCAATGACAGTACCGGGTAGTTACATAGACTCAAGGCTATCTTGTTCGGGAGTTAAGTGCGTACCGCAGATTCAATCATAGATTTCGATTAATGTCTGTTTTAAAGTTGACTATGTGTACCTACCTATTATTTTATTGGGATTTTAAAATATATACATATGTATTTTTCATTGTTCACTGTTAGTTCCTTATTAAGTAATGTGTTTTTAGAAACATGAAACAAGTATAAACTGCAACTATTTTCGAATATTAAAAGATGCTGCTTATGGACGAGTGGCTAGTTTTGTAAACTAATACGACTTATCAATATAGTGTTCATAAGTTAGATTAATGTTCGATCTTCAGTATCTAAGTAGATACTATATAAACGGGGGTAAGCGAAGAGGATAAGGAGGGAAGGATTGTTTGAAGATTTTAATTCAATTCTTCGTATGTCCGTCAATTCATCAAGCCACTGGCACTGGCGCCAATTTGTATAGTTCAGTTTCTATGCTACGTGAAGTTGGGAATATTATTAGCCGTTTTTTATTATCAGCGTGATCTGATCCGGATCAGATCATTAAAATAAAACAAACTGGATCATTGATTGAGTTGTGGCAATACATATACACATATAAAATCCAATACCAATTATGACAAATTTGGTATAGCCACCAGCCATCTTGCAGCCACACGGTACAATGTGACGTCACAATGCGATGATTTCTCCATTGCACTTGCTCATATTTGAGTTTGACATTTCGCTTGTTGTGTCGGGGTGTTACCATATGGATACAAATCTGCATACATTTAGCATTGAATATTTTTTTGGAGAAACTATGTTCAAATGTTAAGATCAAATATGCATTATAATTAACCGTATTGTACTGCTAATATTTCCATTTATATTTCTGTACTATATAGCGAAACAAAACATCTCGAAAGTCGGAGTAGTAACTTATTCGAATTTGAAAAAATGCTAATTGATTTTTTGTGTTGTTAATTGTGGTTCACATTTTGGTCTGGCAACATTACTGTGTGGCTATAATTTACAGGGACACCTTTTCAGATCATATTTCGTGATCTCGATGAAAAGCAGGATCACATGTTGTTGTTGTAAGTGCATGTAAATCGATGATCTATATGGATCATAGCTGATAATAAAAAACGGCTATTGTTACTTAAATGAATTACATATGTAAATAATGAAAAAAATAAATAAACAGTTGGGGCAACAGGCGTGTAGACACCCTAGGCCTAGCTTATGACAACCATTCGTTTGTGTGAGTTTTATTTTTGGGACGAATGGAAACGACCTACAATTTTATGCCAAGTCCGAACGGCTGAATTGATAAGCTTTTTCAGGACAGTCATACTCTCGGATGTTTGTCAGACGTTCGCGAGAGGTGGCGCTATAGAAAAAACTTTAAGATGTAATTTGTGTTTTTCCGGGGATCGAACCTGGGATCCCTCGCAGAGTAGTCTAGCACACTAACCACTGAACCATTGCGCCCAAATGTAAATAATAGAGAATCATATTATTCGTGGTAGACATTGTGCAAAACTGCTTTAAATGCAACCAATTTTAAATTTTATAAGCTTTTGTTTAGTTTCACATGGATTTTCGTGTAGTTAAAATCTTGCAATTTA
Source organism: Cheilosia scutellata (assembly GCA_955612985.1). NCBI lineage: Eukaryota > Metazoa > Arthropoda > Insecta > Diptera > Syrphidae > Cheilosia > Cheilosia scutellata. The sequence goes on from OY015312.1 coordinate 73,116,199, forward strand.
AATTTGAACCATTTAGGAATTTTAAATTGTGTGTGCTTGTTCAGTTCTGATTAGAACACAATAATAAGGAGGGATTCTCTGATATAACATCTCCCCTATTCTATTAAGAGGGGGCTTTTTAAAAATTCGAAAACCGTTTGTGGTGTTTATTTGAAACTTTGTATGCTGATAGAAAAGTAAAAATTATTAAATGCGTATTTCGCTCTTTTTCAAAATGCATCCTATAGGGGTTTTCGCACATCGAAAGCATTGTGTGTAGATATAGATAGATGCTCACATCACACATTTCTAAAAATAGTTCATGTTGCAAAATCAATTTCAGCAACAATTTATGTTAATAATTGCCTTTTTTTGTATTGTCAGTGCTATGATTCAGGTCCAAATAATTTGTAATCGCTTGATGTAATTTGGAAAAGCTCCCCGACCTCGTTGTATTATTCAAAGAGTAAATTCGGATTATTGGAGCATTATTCGGATATTATCGGGCATCGTTCGATTTTCCTTAATCTTAAACCCTCGACGACACTGAAGTATCTGCAGCTGTCTTCGACGGTTCGCCATGAAAAGAATTCATTTTATTTTACATTTGTCAATTCATGAGACATCAATACCTTTACACACTGTATATGTTGTGTCAATTCATATGTCATTAAGACCTATAACTACGGTGACCATATTTGTCAAAGGAAAATAAAGGACAATAATTTTTCAACTTACAAACTGTTGGTATTTATTGAAAAAAAAAATAAAAAATTAAAAATTAATAATACATAATAAGATAGCAAAAAACATGAACATTACTAATACATAGTAAATAGTTCTATAAAAAAAAATATTGGATTGACATTCACTTATATAGCCGTATATATTAGCAACTAACCAACTAGGAACTGTCAATAAGCATCTTTATTTTAACCTATTTTCACATCGAAGCAACATTATTGCCTGGCATTTTTAGCACAAAACTCGTATTGAGAATGGATTACTTCCAGAAAAGAGGAATGGTGAAACCGTGAGTTTCACAGATGGATCCATGGTGGATGGCGGAGCAGGGACCGGTATCTTTTCAGAAGATCTTGAACTAGCCCGTCACATTAGCCTCGGGAAACACACTTCAGTATAACAGGCTGAAATGATTGCTTTGCTGCATGCGTTGGACTACTTGCTTGAGAGTCAGGTGGATGGAAGAAATATCCTTATAGCACTGGACAATCAGGCGGTGACTAGATGCATGGAACAGACAACCATCACAACATCATTGGCACTGGAATGTGTATTCAAGCTCAATAAGTGTTCATCTAAAAATAAGGTAACACTGTCTTAGGTACGAGGACACATAGGGATCGACGGCAACGAAAAGGCGGACTCCCTTGCAAAACAGGAAAGTTCCTTAGGACCAGAACCATTCTCTTCAATTGGTAGAGGAATGGTAGAACACCTGATTCACAAGTAGATCACAGCAAAACACTTGAAAAGGTGGTCAACAGTGGAACAAACAATAGACAAGCTAAAATCGCAATAAAATAGCCGACCTGCTCCACTCAAGGAAGGGTTTCCAAGCATGAGTCGAGGAACATTGAAATGGGTGGTGGGGTTAACTACAGGTCATGGTAATTTCGGGTATAATTTAAGGAAGATGTGACTTAGAAAGGATGATACTTGTAAGCTATGCCTGGAGGAATCTGAGACAGCGGCACAGCTTTGGCTGACAAAAGAATAAGGATATTGGGACAACATTGGGTAGAGACCCATTGGATTAAACAGATTTCACATAAACAGTTGCTAGCGTTAACATCAACACTAGGAATCGAACCCAGGGAAGAACTCTGGAGAAGTCCAGAGATTCTCTCTGGGTAAGGTTTATAGTGGTAGAGATACGAAATGAGACTCGACAATGGTGGTCTGATTCGAATATCCCTCGAAATCTATATAATAATAATATAATACTCGCTTGATATGATGAACAAAAATGTTCCTTATGCAGACTGAAACCTCATTTTCCAGTCACTAATAACTCGGGCCCTAGGCAAAATTTCCAAAATCAGGAAAACTATTTTACATATATTGGTATTTCTTATATACATAGACAGCGGAATTAATAAAAAAGCCCTATCCGCTCTTTAAAACATATTTTAGCTACCATACGGATAGTGCACTTATTCGTTTGATAACTTTTATTATTAATAAATACATCTTATATCCATATTAGCTATCCACTCTTTATCACTAAACGCACGGCAGCACTGCGTCCAAACTGTACTAAACATGGTTGTAAATCTGTCATATTCCATCAGCTGACACTATCATGCTCAGAGCATTGTCGTTTGCGAATTTTAGATTCTCTCTGAAATTCTCTTCCAGCTTTTAAATTTCTCGCGTCCAATCGAACTTTTTGTTGGTATACGTGTATTTGAAATATGTGTATAGTAAATTAACTGTGTGTGCAAGTTAACCACTCTCTATACGCCGAATTCGTTGAATTAAGTTATCCGCTCCTTAAAACATGTCAGTGAAAGCTAAGATATGTTTATTAATAATATTTACGACTTAAAAGATGTTTTAGAGCTAATTCGCCACTATGCGGTATTTATTAATACGGGGGAGAGTAGGTACACAAACGTGTTTGAAGTCAATCGCATGAAAATTTGAATTTTCCGATACAAACTTTTCCCCTTTTGGAGTTCGAATTTCTCCAAATCGCTTCTAGTAATTACTTTGGCCATACAAGGAAATTTGTTTCAAAATTTTTGCTTCCTAGTTCTTACCGTTTGGGTTGGGCGTTGATCACCAAAAGTCAGGACAAATATATGATATCGAAAAGTTGTACGCCATTTAAAAATAAGCCTGTTTTTTCTGAGAAATAAATGGTAGATTTTCTCAATACTTGGCCAATCCGGTGTTTCACGAAATAAGACCCTCTCAAGGACTTCTACGTCCAAAAATATAGAATTCTATTGGCAAATGTATTGTTGACATGAATTTCATAACATTACAGTATATGTTTCGATACCTCGTAGAGTTCAATTGCCCAAAAATTAATTCTCTATGCTATGCATAACATTTTTTTGTCAGTTTTTAAAGGACAGTTTCAAAAATAAAGGACAAAATCCGTCCTTTATTGAAAATAAAAAAATACAGGACAGAGGTTAAAAAGAAAGGACTGTCCTTTTAAATAAAGGACGGATGGTCAGCGTACCTATAACATACTGTACGGCTAGTTCTGTTTCTTAGTTACAATTCATTACATATTTAGTTTAGTATCTATAGCTAAACCCTCGCCGGGTTCGCCAGGCCGTTTTTGTTTTTTTTTTCTTCTTTTTGTCAATGTTGTTGGCCTATCAATTGATCACCATACTTACCGACATTTAAAAATAATCAACTAAATTGGTTGAAAATTACGGGCGACAGAGGGAAACTACTTTGCCACTTTGTTTTATATATAAATGTATAGTATATAGATAGAGATAAGAGATGTATAACTAACAGCGACTATCAATGTAGATAGCGATATTGTCGTTGGATATTAATCCCACTTCAAGTAGTCCTGCAGCTTTAAGTACGGCCAGAGCCAGAACCTCTGCCTGGAACACACAGAGTTCAGAGTCTCGTGTAGATCTCTATTTTATGCCTGACCCCGTTCTCTTACTAGTTTAGGAAGCATTAGTAAATACCGATATTTCATGTTCGGTCGAAACCTTATTCATTTGCAAATCCTCTCTATCAGGGTATTTCGTATGATATCGTTATTTCGAAGTCAAGTCTAATAAGACCTTCATTCTCTTTATCAGCAATGTTGGAGAATGATTTCTTGAGAATAGAGGTATGCCCTATACACACCCGTTTTTGAAAAGACCTGCATTAGTGAGCCGAAGCGTACTATTGCCTGCTTGTAATTTTTTCTTTAGGTCCAGTAGTAAAAGACAATAAGTAAGGACAGGTCTAAGTACCGTGGCTATACGATAATGCAGTTGTTCTGTGTCCCCACTTTTGCGGCTGTCCTCTTACAAATGAAGAGAGAATTGTGAGCCTTACATCAGACTCTATCCTGACCATGATGTAATAAGTATAAGGTGGTCTCGTCCGTTCACTATACGTTTTTCTCTTTGAAAGAGAGATTCAGCGTAAGATTCAGCGTAGTAAGTGTACGTTAACGGACCAAAAAACGAACGAGTCGGCAGCCGACGAGACCACCTTATACTTATTCCATCATGATCCTGACCAAGTAGTTTCCAATTGAGCTGTCGGTCTAGTTACTGATGTGACAGCCAGGCTATCTTGCGATTTCCGAGAGGAAAAGCTCCACTCCAGCAAGCGCAGGCAGTTTGAAGCGTAGTATCTTGCACCTGCATTGTGCCAACGAGTACCAGTTCCATTTTTTCTGTATTGTCGCCAAGTACACACTCTTCAGCCCATTTTCTGAGCTTATTAGGGGCAGATTCCATCATTTCACTCAAAGGATTCCTCCTGAAGTAAAATCACCATATCGTTTCCATAAGCAAGAACCAAGACGCTGAACCCAGCCTTCTTTAGTTCGTTCATAGAAGGGGGAAATAACCCCTCCCTGTGTAGGGGCGTTGCCCCCATTGCTATTTATATGAATGTCGATAAGTCTGTCGAGTGTCCCGAGAAGAAATGACGAGAGGCTGATGTGACGGGTATAATTATAGTATTTCGCTGAAGCGTTACCTGCTTTGGGCTTAAGTTCCACCTTCACTTCCCTCCCTGGACGTATACAAATTTACCTGTTTGCGCAGTGAGTTAATTTTTAATGTGCTGGACTATTGTGCAACAGGTCTTAGGTTCGATCGTCTGGAAAAACACAAATTACATCTTAAGGTGTTTTCCAATGCTCCACTTCTCGCGAACGCCAGAAAAACATCCGAGAGTGTAACTGTCATGGAAAAGTTTCTCTCAATGCTGTTCGGATTCGGACTTGCCATAAAATTGTAGATCCCTTTCATTAGTCCCAAATAATCAAAACTCACACGAACGATTGGTTATGAGAAGTTAGGCCTAGGGTTCCTATACGGACCTGTTGCGCCAACTATTTATTTATCTTTTTTTTTTGTATCCTGTGTGCAATTGATTGGAGATATTTTAAATATTTTGAATGAGATCAATGAGAAATTGCAAAATGAAAGACTCAATACCTTAAAAGAAATAAATAATGTAGTAAATGGCGCTGAAAATAGCGATGAAAACTTCAAATTGCCTCCAAATATTGCAGTCTTGTCTTGACTTGTCTCTGTCCATGTCCTCTCTTTAGCTCTTTCAAACTTTCCTGGGGGACCATCGCAGGCGTTTGATGCCAGCAAATTCTGATATGTTTATGGGTGTATACACTGTACAGTGTTTTTATAATGCTTTTTCTTTAAAAAAAAAGGCATATATGCATTTTTTACAGTTTAGCTTTGCCTTTTTTGATTTTTTACGTCAACAAAATCCGTCCCCTGCTAATAAGTAATGTTTTCCTTAAAAATGATTTCAGTTTGCGATTGCATGTCTTTTGTTTGTTCAAGTCAACTCACAACAGTACACCACACCAGTGCCTATTCTCAAGCAAATTAACCGCCATAATGCCGACGGGTCTTATACTTACGGCTACGAAGCGGCGGATAAAAGTTTCAAAATCGAGACAAAATACCCCGATGGAGAAGTTCACGGCAAATATGGCTACGTTGATGATCAAGGGCAAGTACGTGAGGTTGAATACGGAGCAAGTAAGCGTGGCTTTGAACCGCAAGGTAAGTTCATATCATACTACCAATATTTTACAATGCCTGAGTTCTTGATTCTTATAGGAAGCGATATCAATGTTGCTCCACCAACCTTGAAGAGCAATAATCCTTACCCATTGGGACCGAATGAAATAGACGACGGACAATACCGGGAAGATCCAGGTGTATACTACAACAGTAAACAAAACACTGCTCCGATCAGGTTTAATCAAAATAACTACCAAGCCCCACCTCCGCCACAATGGTCCCAGCCCCCACAGAGGAACATCCCAGTAAGCAGGTTCAGTCTGGATAGTCTTCAACAAACATCTCGGCCTCAGTGGTCTGCTCCACAAAATAGAAGCCCTCAATATTATAACCCTCCACAGCCCAGATATCAGCCACCAGCACCGCAACCTCAGTATTATAACCCTCCTCAACCAAGATACCAACCACAACATCAACAGGGCTACGCGAACGTTCCCACACACCACCACCCTGCACTTCGGAATTTGGATATTTCGAGTGGCTCTTACAGTATCGACTACACAGGAAGGAAGTAAAGAACTTTCTTCAGTTCTACAAAATCGCGATATGTGTTTTATATGTGTAAAGAAGACTTAAACCAAACATTTTATATTAAGAGGCCTGCGCCTGTGTCAAGTAAAGTCCGAAATAATATTTGTATGCCATGTGTACATGGCGCGTCCATTTTAACTTTAACACGATTTTTTATTAAAGTTAAATTAATGTGATGCTTAACGGTCAAACCAGTTTTCCTGTCTATTTACTATTTACCACCGTTGGGCAATTTGTGCAATATGCAAAAAGTTATCTAACTTACTAGAGTAGGTACAACACCCATTTTTGTTTTTTAATTATATATTACACCAACACACAAAACTCCACATTCCGCATCTATTCTATAGACCACGTCCACGCCACACAGCCCACTAGCCGTTCAGTGATATTTCACCTAGTTATGCTTGGCTGAAACCAAACGGATAGCCACATGAAATTCAATAACAATTCAACTGTAACCGCTGATAATAACGTTTTCTGAACTCTTGTGAACGTATTGTGCAGTGCAAGTGGGTATATTTCATTATGTCCATGTAATTGTAAGTGGAATGTTTATTTCCTAACCTATTACATATATACTGAACGACCTTTTGGCACAAACCAAAACGTTTACCTATACCTACACAAATGCATGAGTCTTAAAAAAAAAATCCACAATGAAAGTTGTTACTGCACTCCTATGTATAAGTTCGGGATATGGGCAGTGGCCTTGCGGAAGTGGACAAGGAACGACATCCACTTCAAGGCTATCAGCATGTAAAAATGTTGCAGCATAAAATTATTTCAAGAATGCGAGAGTGTGTCATAAATAAAACCACACGCAAATTGATTGAATTATTTAATATGTCATTCTAACGTCATTCCTTTCTCTAGAGTGATTCAGAATCTGATCGATTAAGTGTGATTTAATCCAATGGTATTTGAGTAAAGTGCTTTTCATCTTGTACACACTTATGGAACAGGTAAGCGACGTTAATACAATAAAAACTTGTTGGTATGTACGACGTACGAGTACAATACATATTGGGTCTGGACCAATTTCGATGGAAACAGGTTCTTGCAAAAGTGTTTGCTGTTTATTAAGCGAATGTACGAGTATCTATGTAGTTAGGTAGGTACTACATACTTTTACTGGTCATTGGTCTATAGGTATAGTTTTACTAAAGGATTTGCTTTTGTTTGAACAAAACATTTCGATCTGGCCTTTCAGTTACTCAAATGAGTGGTATTTTGGAAAGGTATACTACCTATATAATAATATTTTAACCGAAATAGTTTAATGTGTCTAATAGTCCCTTTAATTTACAATGATATGTATTAGTGCATTTAGAACTTAAACGTCCGTACTTATGCGTAATAATAATAATAATAGTGGAGAGGGTTTAGTGCACTGCGACCTTGTGGTCTATTTTGTTTATACCTTGGAAAGGTTCATGCCCTTTTCTAGAGCCCATCGCATTACAGTTCCGTTAACAACCGTCTTTGAGGGTTTTTGCTCTGTCTTTAGCCTTGGCAAGAATAGCAATTTAAGAGCACTTCATCCAGTCCGTACTTATATAAGTTCTGGGAAGCAATTCTTTAAGTCTTGTTCTTTTTGGTGACAGCAATCTGAGGGGATTTTAGTAGCTCTTGAACGCGACAACAACCGCGACATCTTTGTAGGTTGCTTCCAGAGGCATACAATGCGACAGATAGAACTTGCGCGATGAATAATTTGGTCCACATTCCACAACTTTTGCGAATCTTCAACCTATCAATCTGCAACAAGAAACTTTAAAACCAGTTTGGTTTATCAAAAACGTTTTAGGTGCGGATACGTATCAATAATGACATTTTGTTGCAGCCGGTACCAGATTTAAGTGATAAATATTAAGGTAGTTAAATAATATTCCATCGCTCTTTGGATTTTGGGAGTACCTACGTAACCAAATTTTAAATTAATTATTTAACAAATATTAAGGCTTCACAACATAAAACGAAACATTTTACATTGAAAATAAGCTTTTGTAATTAAATGGTGGCATTCGATTTTTGGATTCCATTTTGTTCCGAATAACTCTTCATCTCTTGATTTCTCTCCGATGAAGCACTTTCTTTTGATAATTTGTGCATGATAGTGGCAATTTGGTCTTCTGAGCTCTGTTACTGTTATATTTCTAAGAAATGTATAAGTTCTTCATCGGGCAATTCTTTATGATAGGATGATGAGTTCGGATATTCATTCAAAAAAAAAAATTGTGTCATGTTGTCAGAAGTATACCTATTGAAATTAATTTTCGCGGGCTTGAATATTTTTTTTCTTTATTTAAGGATTCATTTTAGAGCAAGCTTCCTTGCCACTAAAATTCGGGATATGCGACTTCGAATACTTCTTGTTAAATGTTCATGCTGGCCATTGTCAGTACAGCCACAGGGAAGTCGGAATAATGCTTGTGATTTTAAACGATGTGGAATAGTAGGTATTCAAGGAGATCTAATGAAGTATATGAGGACAGTCTATGTTTCCAGATAAAAGCTGATGAACAAAAAGTATATCAGCGTAAAGCGGCCTAGTTACATTCCTTTTCCCATGTATCGAATTACACCCAGCCCCAAGTACCCCCCTATAGAATAGAATAGAAGATTTTTATTTATAGCTTAAGTGTTGATTGTTTGAAAAATTAATTGGCGTGGCCATGCCGTCTGCCTGATTGTCAACTAATAACTATATCATTCTATCTAATAATTTTGATTCTATTGAAAAATAAAAAAAAAAATAAAATCAATTTCCAGTTAATTTAAAGCAGTGACAAAAAGTTTTTATTGTAATACTCTGTACACTAAATTTTTTGTTTTTGCAGGAATCGTATTGTAGTAGTATTCTTGTCTATCAGGACAATGCATATCAATGCTCCAATGACTGTCGAAGAAAAGTGAACACTCCCAGGTCCCAGGCCAACACCTAAGATTGTCCAAAAATTTTAACTCGATCGATTGGGCGGTTTTCGAAATAAAATACATATTTTTTATGATTTTGTTGTAGATATGGGCGGTGCCACGCCCCTTGGTCCAATTTTGACCAATCTTTACAGGAATACTCCTGGCGCAATACCCAAGGTTGTATGGAAATTTGAGCTCAATCGAATCGGTGGTTTTCGAAATATAAGATTTTTAATGATTTTTTTTTTGTATGGGAGGTGCCACGCCCCTATAACTCATGAACCAATACATCTACCAAGACTGTATGTATACGCTTATTAACCATGGTATTAACGTCACTTTTCATGGGAAATTTCCGCCCCCCCTGCGAATTTCTAGTAAATAATATAGATAGATAGATCGGGTTTACCACGATATCTCGAAAAAAAAAAATCTCGAAAGCAAAAATCTCGAATGTAAAAATCTGGAAATAAAAAATCGAGAAAGCATAATCTCGAATAATAAAAATCTCGAAAAAAAAAATTCCCGAATTAATATTAAAAATGGTGTTAAAAAGTGAGATACGTATGGAGGGACATGCTGCCACCCTGCAACCCCCCTGCTTGGGTTTAGTGTTTGAATATGGGGTGGGCGATTTTTTCGAGATATAGTCTTTCGGGATTTTTGTACATTCGAAATTTTTGCATTCGAGATTAAAAAAAAACTTTTCGAGATTTTTAGCTTTCGAGATTTTTGTTATTCGAGATTACGTCATGATCCCTTAACCACTTCTTCCGAAGACATTACGTTTATCTCATAGATCTGTCGCCTTATTTCTTGCAACATCGGGCATCGTCCAATGAAGTGGAAAAATATCTTCCCTCTCCTTCAGGTTGCATAGGTCACAAAGCACTGGCAAATCGCCTCGGTGCGGTATGTAATTAAGCTTCAAGAGTTCACCCCTAAGATTTTAAATATACTGTCATTATATCCCGTGTGGTATATTTATCTTAAAAATAGTTCTTATCCAGCAAGTTGTGGCTTAAGCTGGTATAAATCATTTGACGAAGTGATCTGCGAGCTTGTTCAATGAATTACGATCTGTCTCTTTCACCAACCAATGCGGGAAATTTTCAACCCAAATAGGAGCACTCCCGCTGTCGCCGCAGCTAGGTTACAGGGATGGGCTGTTATACTTTCAATGTATGAGTATAAGATTGTTTACAAAAAGGCCCCACAAATGGCTCATGCAGATGCCTTATCGAGGTTACCACTGCAAGAGTCGTCGAATGTTGAAGATGCTCTAATAAATTCTTTCAATATGTCCGACGATAGCCTAATAGATATATGTCAAGTAAGAGATTATTCGATGGCGAGTCCATTCCTAAAAGTAGTAATGGAATATGTGGCTAATCGGTGGCCTTCGAAATCTATGATAAAATCGTCAGAAATATTGTTCTTTTACGATAAGCAAAAGAGTTTATCGGTAAAAAATAATTCCTTATATTATGGCAACAAGCTAATAATACCTGAAACGTTACATAGCGTAATACTTGAGTTGATTCATGGGGATCATATAGGAATAACTCGTATGAAGCAGGTAGCTCGTAGCCAATTTAATTTTAGGAATATTAATTAATAGAAAAATTGAAGAATATGTGAATAAATGTATAACAGGAACTACCCCTTGGCCAAGGACTTCGTTTGTGTTCCAACGGATACATACAGACTTATTTTACTTTGGGAAATTTGAATACTTGATTATAATTGATTCCTTCAGTAAATGAATGGATGTGTATTTGCTTACGAGGTCTACGGCTGAAGTAGTAATTGAAAAATTTAAAACAAGCTTTTCGTATTTCGGGTTGCCAGTAGAAATTTGCAGTGACAATGGACCACCATTTTCTTCTAATAAATTTTTAGAGTTTGGTAGGCAAGATGAAATTAAAATAAGTAAACGGGAGTGGCCGAAGTTAAACGCTCTTTAAGAAAGTTTTTATTAGATACAAAATAATATTTTGTATATTATATTTATTATAAAAATCTATCGCCAAAAGAAAAAATATTGGAATTTTTAGCAACATATCGACACACTCCGACATCGGCTAGCACCTTCAGAAGCATTTTTTAATTTTAAGCCACGAAGTTTGATTGATATTTTTTCTCGAGAAAGTAATGATAGAGCAATTAGTAAAAATGTTGTAATAAAGAAACAAAAGGATGACAATAATTGTAAAAATAAGGGTGAATTATCAAGAACAATTAGTCAAATTCCTAAATTCATAAAAGGGGAAAAGATTATGTATTGTAATTGTAATAATTTATTGGCTAAATGGATTCCAGCTGTAGTTACCAAAGTAGTTAGTCGGTGCATCTATGAAATCTATATATATAAAAATTGAGCCCTAAAATGTTTGTCGCCGATTCACGCCTTAACGCATTTACCGTTTTTAACCAAACTTTCACACATCTTTGGTATTGGTCCACATACGGTTTTTGTGAAGTTTGGTCAAAATTGGACAAAGGGGCGTGGCACCACCCATACAAAAAAATTATTTAAAATCGTATATCTCGAAAACCACTAAATCGATTGAGCTCAAACTTACAGATAGTCTTAGTTATTGGTCCTGAAGTGCTCCTGTGAAAATTGATCAAAATTGGAGAAAGGGGCGTGGCACCTCCCTTACAAAAAAACATTCAAAATCTTATACCTCCTATACAAAAAACATCTTCTATGGGGTGAAATTCGATGACGTTATATCTCGATAACCGCTGGGCCGATTTTCATCATTCTTTTTATATTTTGTTCGTATTGCTGTATTTCAGGTATAGGCAGAAAGAAAATTCCACCAAATAAGACCTAAGCAATACAATTCCTGTGCACGGGCAAAGCCGGGCGGGTACAGCTAGTATCATATAATAACTTAAAGCGCATAGTACAATATTCCGAACTGAGGAAATCCAATTTGGAAGATAAATATTACCCATCCATTTCCTTTGTACCGTCGACTATTGAACCGACAGAGCTGAAAAATCAGCAAGACGCTTTGAGTTGTTATAAAAAGGATGTTGAGAATATGTATTAAAGAAAAAGTAGGTAAGCGAAATAAAAAACTGTATAAGAAGATTAGAAGTTCTGCTAGATTAGCTCGACGATTCTTAATGTGTAGTGTATACTGCTATTTTATAGTATTGTTAAAAGTATCTAAAAGAGGAGAAATGTTATAATATCTAACAAACTATGAATACTTATAAAAGTAATAGATTATGAAACTATAAATATCTATAAAAGTAATAGATTAATAAAATATTTTTATAAAATAGTTTATAATAAATATCTGCATACCTGATTACAGAACACTCAGTTTCCTTTATTTAAGAAGATATAATAAATCCTAGCTATCAATATCAGATGCTACAATTGGAGTTTCCACTCATTTTGCTCAGAGTATTGCAAGTCAATTGCACACTTGTTTGCCGTCCTTAGCCATTCTTCGTACCATCCTGTTTTGGATTTGGACTGTATTGTACTAAGTGATGCTTTTTTTGGTAGACGACTATCATCCTTATTAAACGCTCTCTTGGTTCTGAAGATGTTGGTGAAGGTTCTGATGAACAAAGTGATGACCCTACTGTCTCACCAATGACATTTTAACGCCTACTTAAGATATACGTTTTGTCGATGGATTATGTCTTTGGTAGCATATTTTTCCTGTCTGGGGGCGTGGGGGAATATCAAGCTAATGCTGGGGAATTTCGGTTTGATACGGATTGTCATAAGACGTTATTTAACAGGTCGATAGCTCAAGACTGAATAACGCTTCTTAAATCTAAAATGCAGGCATGGCGAACTGCTCCAAATGCTGTGATGAATCTCTCTCAGGTTTTAAAATGTTTATCATGGGGTGCACCAGAAATACAGGAGTAAATCCGAACCGGATTCGGAGAGTGGGTGCGACCGGATCCTGAAAAGTGGCTATAATAGTGCGAGAAAAGGACCCAATAAATAACATGTTCGAAAGGAAAGAGGTTGGCCTTATATTGTAGTAAACATATTTAATATTTGGTAGAACGCATACATCATACCATAAACCAAGCATGGGTAGAAAAGAACATGTCGGACGACTGGACTATCCAGCTCCTTATGGCCTTGAAAACTTCTTCCAAGAATAATCAAAGAATATCCTTGATTAGCAGCACACAACACCCTTATCAAAAGGCAGAGTGAATGGCTCAAACCATTCAGCAAAACAATAACCGGCATAGGCTAATGCGAGATTTACCCTTGCCATCAGTGGAAAGGAAATTTTACGGGTAGCTCGCAAGTAATGCGTAAAAATATAAATGTTGGGTCATACAAGTAGAAATTGTTTGCAGATGCAATATTCTCTAAATCCTTTTCAAATTCGGGATGATGGAACTAATTTCCACAATTTAGGCATTTGGCTTTTACTGGCTTAGGTATCAAATCAACTTCAATATGCTATGCTTATGCACAATAATTGCTCGAAAGTTCAAAAGCAAACTAAGATCAAACTGTTTATTTTAGCTACATATGTATATGTATGCGGAACAAAATATGTAGGTACTATTAACCTATACTCAATTCATAAATTTAGAGCTTCATGTGTGAATATAACTGACACAAGGGTATTCATTCAACTGTAAACGTATCCGCGTACCGGAATTGCTGAAAATTTCATGCGAGTTCGAGTTATACTAAATAAATCGAATGTAATTAATATTGCTCTTTGAATATTCATATATATTGTTGGTTCAAATTCGAATGTGAAATTGTGTTGCTTAGTGAATTGAAAGAAAGTACTAAAAAGATAAACGCTCAAAGTAAGAGAACAATTCAATGCGAATGTAAGTGCAATTACTTACACAAACAGAATGAAAAATAATTAATAGAATCTGACAAAACGTATAAATGAAATATTACTAAGGTAATTTCTTCAACAGCTAACGACCTTTTTTAATCAATTAAAACAACATTAACTTTTAGTAATATTGGTACACTGGTCCGCGTTCCCAATTACATGACAATAGTTGCTTCTTTGGGGTACGCTATATCCGGCGACACAGGGTGGGTTTCTAATTTAAAAACCGTTTTTGACAATATTTTTTGTCAGTATGAATTTAAATTATCAAACACGATTTACATATACTACGAATCATTAAATTATTTGTATTTCTCAAGCATCTTGGCAAAGTGAGAATTTTCCAAACAATGGAATAAGACTAAAAGTTCTTACCAATTTATTCTGTTTTTTTTTTTTTTTTTTTTTTTTGTAACGATTTTGAGGAGTGATGTAGTAGTATCAAGGTAGTGCCCCAGCCAAGTTCTCTATTAAAGGCACTTACCTTTTTTACAGGAACAAACTCAGGATTTTTTCGACCCCCTCTAACTTTGGAACCAATTAACCGAGAAACTAAACTTAAAAAAAAAATGGGCGAACACAAATTGCGGCTGAAAGAGAATTTCTGCTAAAGACAGAAATAAAACAGCTGAAAAGTCAAATGGCAATATAACATAGTGCTGCCAAGTCACAATGTACAAAAACAACATTCAATACTATTGATGACGATGACGTTACGAGCCGTATGCATCTAATGGGTTTTTTTTTTTTTTTGGATTTTATCTAATCTTATATAGGAATAGGATACAAAAAAAAGAAAACCAACTGGAACTAACTCCCACTAGCCAAAACGAACTAAGTCCCAGAAAAATTGGGATTTAGTTCATATGAACTAACTCCCATGATTTTTACGAACTAATACCCAACTACGAATTAACAAAGTCCCAATATAAGAATGAATTAATTCTTTATTAAGTATTTCAATTTTACACGTAACAAACCGACTTTACTTCTTGAGTTATATTCTTAAACTAAAAACTTAAAACCGTTTAACCGTTGTTGGTGCCGTTAGGCAAAGTGAAGTGTGGGGAATAGGCGGGTTGTGGGTTTGGGTGGAGTCTAAGACGTAACTTGGGACTTTGTTCTTTATGAACTAAGTCCCAAATGAACTTACTCCCACCCTCCAGATTCAACAGTGACCCCAAGCAGGGGGTTCCAGGGGGGCAGCATGACCCCCATACATATTCCACTGTGCCAAATGGGAGATCAAATGGAAGATCAATTTCCGTAGGCACAGTGGTATATGTATGGTGCGAGGTTTTGGTGTATGTAAGATTTATTTTTTTGTCAAAACAAGTTAAATGAACTAACTCCCACTTCTCTCAAATTGGGACTTAATTCATTGGGAATTTGTTCATAATGAACTACGAACTATCTCCCAAATGTATGAACTATATCCCACTGAGGGTCTACCCCGATATCTCGAAAAAAAATCTCGAAAGCAAAAATCTCGAATGTAAAAATCTCGAAAAAAAAATGTTGAATTTAAAAAAATCTCGAAAATAAAAATTTAGAAAGCATAATCTCGAATACAAAAATCACGAATTAATATTAAAAATGGTGTTTGGATATGGGGTGGGTGCAAAAAAAATGTTGAATTTTCGAGACATATTCTTTCGACATTTTTGTACATTCAAAATTTTTGAATTCGAGATTAAAAAAAAACTTTTAGAGATTTTTGTCATTCGAGATTACGTCATGATCCCCCCACTGAATATTTGGTGGGACTTAGTTCATTTGGCTAGTGGGAGTTAGTTCCTGTTGGGACCGTACACGCATGTGTCTAAGATTGGTTTTGAATGGGAGGTACCATAACTACTTGACCGACATAGACAATTTTCAATACCAACTTGATGTCGGTAAAAAGAAGTCCTCTCCCAAAATTGCATTCACCTAAGTCGATTCGTTTGACGCTATTGTGTTTTCAACAGACGGACAGACAGACAGACGGACGTGGCTAAGTCGATTCAAAATGTGATCCTG
This sequence comes from Cheilosia scutellata, assembly GCA_955612985.1. Lineage (NCBI taxonomy): Eukaryota > Metazoa > Arthropoda > Insecta > Diptera > Syrphidae > Cheilosia > Cheilosia scutellata. The sequence continues at coordinate 73,132,301 of OY015312.1, forward strand.
ATTCAGAATATATATACTTTATAGGGTCTCCGGTGCAACCTTCTTGGCGTTACAAATGTAATGAATGACAAAGTGAATATATACCTTCCTATGGAGGGTATAAAAAAGGCCTATTATCGATCGATGGTTTAGGTTCACCAAAGAAGATTAAGTTCGTTTTTTATCATTGCCAAGAAAAGTAAATTTGTAAATTACAAATTTTATTTATTTTAATTGACGATTAAAGATAATTTTATATTATGGAAAGCGTATCTTCTATATATATAAAAATGTAGCCCTAAAATTCGCGCCTTAACGCATTTACCGTTTTTAACCAAACTTTCACACATATTTGGTATTGGTCCATATACGGTTTCTGTGAAGTTTGGTCAAAATTAGACAAAGGGGCGTGGCACCGCCCATACAATAACAACATTCAAAATCGTATATCGCGAAAACCACCAAATCGATTCAGCTGAAACTTACAGATAGTCTTAGGTATTGGTCCTTGAGTGGTTCTGTTAATATTGGTCAAAATTGGACAAAGGGGCGTGGCACCGCCCACACAATAAAAACATTCAAAATCTTATATCGCGAAAACCGCCGAATTTAAGCTCATTTCGTCTTTTATTGTTTAGTTTTTCGATTATTTCGGTTTTTGTTTATTTCGATTTCAATTATTTCGCCATTATTTGTTTCGTTTTTTATGTAAAGAGCCCAGCATTCAAATTCGCGCGTAAGCAGTAAGATACGTATGGGTGGGGGGGCATGCTGCCCCCTAAAACCCCCCTGCTTGTGGTCACTGTAGGATTTGGAGTAGGTGCAAGGTTGGTTATATGCAAAGTTTGTATTATGTTGTTTGCTAATTTTACCGCCAAAAACTACGAAAACGAATTTCGAAAAAAGACCACACGCCAAAACAATATATTCTAATAAAAATAAAATGCGAAAAAACCGTTAGCGAGATAACACTGACCTAAATAATTCATTGCACTTTTAACGAAAATGCAAAAATGAATAAAAGGAGAAAGAAAGAAATACGAAATTATTGTAGGGCGAAGTAATTGAAAAACGAAGTAAAACAAAAGCAAACTAGCTACAGTACATATTAGGAAGTAAACAGAAATAATTGTAAGAAAAGCGAAACAAAAGAATGCGAAGTAAAAAAAACAAAACAATAGGCACCCGATAGAAAGAGCTTTAGTGAAAACGATATCCTTCGATCGTTTTCATTTTACGTCTGGGCCCTGAACTTCAGTTGAACACGTTACTAAATTGTTTTAGAAAACTTGGGCAACATTCAAGATGTGTTGAAATACACTCCTTGCATCAGGTTGTATGAAAATGAATGTACGATAGAACGATAAAAGAAATCCGAAAATTTCAACTTCGGGATTTATTGCAAATATCCGAGATTGCGTTTTCAGGTAGATGAATATATTTCAATATTGCAATGGAAATTAGTTCATTATAACAGCAAAACATGGCGAGTGCATATATAAAACTACAGGCAGATGTACACACCTCTTCTCTGATTACCAAACATATCACGGATGGTCTTGCTCTTGATGAATATTCCATTCCAGTACATACTCGTATAGTCTTGTGTCATACAATACCTGCTGGCACGCCATCGTCAACGAAACTGTGCAGAGTAGATTAATTAAAAGTCGGAAATACACCCTATTCCACCTACGAATATGGAACGATGTGATGTGATGACAGTGCAAGTTCACACTTTCACAGTGTCACGCCAGTTGGTATAGTGGATGTGGACTAGTACGTTATATTCAAGTATATCATATTCACAAGCTCCAGTCACTTGAACAATTTTATTACTTCTTCTCCTTAATAGCGAGTTGTTCATGGGTTTAATAATTCGGATCAACTAGTTTTGCTTAATTAAGAAGTTAAGGTTGGCAGCCAATAAACTGCAAACGACTAATAAAAACGAATAATGAGGAATCAGGGTTAAGTGTAGCTTAGATGGCGTTTCGACATTCGGCGGATTTAATGATCGAAAAGTTTAATAAATCATTTGCAAACTTATATGTTTTTGCCAAAACTATTAAAATTTTTCGAGAAATCACGAAAAATACGGTTGTTTTGGTTTTTGTTCATTTGTGTTTGATTTATGGTACACCTACCTATGAAACAACAAACACAGGAAATTATAAAACAAAACCTTTATTATTTATTTATAACGTTACTAATTATACTCATCAGCATAAGATATCATTATACATAACTCAACATTTCGACATTCACAACTACAATCTTTATCAGTGTTTTTTTAAATACTTCTCTCGGGAAAGGCGAACCTATAACGCTTCAACAGCGTCCCGAGATGCTTGCAGATATATGTTAGTTCTGCACTTAAATTGTGTTGATTGTAGTAGACTCTATTTACGGCTTGCTTAAAGACTGGAAGGTGTATGAAAAGCATTCCTTTTCGGATCACAAATAACTTCAATTCAGTCTAAGATAAAAAACGTTTACGAATCGTAAGGGCCAGTTTCAAGAATTTATATGTCAGATAAACTTCAACTTTCAGTTTCAAAGGTTTCGGATAGTGATAGCTGGCAGATAAAGTCTCGGATAGTTTATCAGCCGGTTCAAGTGGCTGTTAAAGTCTCTATCCGGAAGATAAACAAAATATTTATTTGAAGTGGCTGGAAAAAATATACTTTCACAGCATTTTTTCGTTTACAGGCGTAGACAGCAATCCAGACTAACTTGGATATATACGATATACCCCTTCCCCCTGAGGGGTTGGACGAAAGTGTCTTACGACACGTGCCGATAGTCACCCTTTTTTTTTTTTTTTACATTACATTAATTTTTATTGAACTGTTATATACAATTTGACTTAAGGCTAGTTTACAAAGTGGTTATTAATATTTTATGTGTTGGCTCAACAACAGGGGCCCAACGGTTTACATTGATTTTTTTTTTAATTCTATTTACATAAATTGTTATTGTTTTCTTAGATTCATACTCGTATAGTATTCATCGTTGTCAGGGTTGACCTCAGGGTGTTCAAATCCGGGTGTCGATGTCCTTATGGTGGTAGAGAGGGTTGTTCATTTTGGTTTTATCCTCGATGGTGGGTTGTTTCGGTCAAATCGTAGAAGGGTATAGTTGCCCTGTCAGTGTCTCTTGGGAATAGGTCCTCGTTTAGTAGAGCCAATACATGCAGGTATCGATGCTCTGAGATGTGTTGCGTTTCCGCAATCCTGCGGACTAGAGGGTTTGGATGGCTGGATGCATTCCCGAGTATTCTCTGGAAAAGTGTGACCATGTACTTTTCTAGGGGGATGATGTTGGCTTCTTCGTAGAGTCTTGAACTTCTGACGTTTTTCCTGCGGATTGGATCGTAGTGGAGTCCTGTGCAGATCCTTAAGAGTTTTCTCTCAAAAATGGCCAGTTTTCTCATGTACGTCTTGGAAATGGTGTACCAAATGGGGAAACCGTAAGTTACTACCGGCCTTATAAGTTGTTTGTAGAGTAGCAGCTTGGTTTTTTTACTGAGTCCGTTTTGCTTCTTCATCAGGGGGTAGACTCGATGAAACGCAAATGCAGCCTTCCTCAGAACAGTGTTCAGGTGTGGGTTGAATCTAAATCGCTCGTTAAAGTTGACTCCAAGATATTTAACGTCGTTTGTGGTTGATAGCGCTGATCCATCAGGTAGTCTCAACGTTATATTACGACAATTGGTGGCTGACCGTCCTCTACTTCTTCCTCTAATGGGTCTTCTGATGCAGATCAGTTCAGATTTGGCTGTGTTGATCCGTATGCCCCATTTTTGGTAGTACTCGAAAAGTTTCCTCACGTGGGCTTCAACTCTTCGTGCTGCTATGGCTGGGGACAATGAGCTGCTATATGTGGCGGAGTCGTCGGCGAAAAGGCAGCTGTTGGTTGTGTTCTCGAGCTGAGGTTGGTCGGATGTGAAAATGTTAAAAAGTAGTGGACCCAATTTTGACCCTTGGGCTACACCGGCTCTGATACTTTTTGTTCGTGAATGGGTGTCTTCTATTTGTACAAAAAAAGACCTGGAATGAAGAAAGCTAAAAATTATTTTAATAAGGGGTATAGGAAAACTTAGCAGTTTAAGTTTGTGAATAAGTCCTTCAATCCACACCGAATCGAATGCTTTCTCCACATCTAAGAAGCATGCGACTGTGACTTGGTGGTTGTTGAGAGCCTTCGTGACATCATGGTGGAACTTCATTAACGGGTGCAACGTAGAATGTTTTTCCCGGAATCCAAATTGAATGTCAGGTAAGATGTTGAGTTGGTTACAAACATCTTTCACTCTCCGGAGGATGAGTTCTTCGAGTATTTTGCTCAGACTAGAAAGAAGCGATATCGGCCTATATCCTCTGATGTTGTTGCGGTCGCCTTTCTTCGGAATGGCTATTATTTTAGCGGTCTTCCATTTCCTAGGAAAGTAGCAGTTGTTGATGCAGTTGTTCATCACTATAGCTAGCAAGATCATAATTGACTGTGGCAGCTTTTTCAGAACGAAGTTGGATATTTTGTCCGGACCAGTTGACTTTTTAGAGTGACTGCTCTGAATTATTTCAGCGATTTCTTCTGGTGTTGACAAGGTGTCATCATCCACGGGGTCGTCGGCTTGATTTGTGTCAGTGAATGCAGTAGTTGCGGTCGTCGATTCTTGGATGCTTCTGAATGTGGCATGGACTTCTGAGAGGAATACAGGATCATTAGGAGGCGATGGGTTGAAGTTGCCTTCGAAGAATATCGCTAACGCTTCTGCCTTCTCATCGGGGGTAGTGGCGGTTCCAGGATTGGTGTCTATTGTGTCTGGCATTTTTGGACCTTTTCCGATAATTCGGTTAATTTGTTTAAAGGTATCAGGGCCGGGCTTAATATCTTGCAGCCTCTTTTGCATCTGAACGTCGTTGTAGTGTTGTACTGCATTCTTGAACATGACGTTAGTGCAGTTTAGTTCACTCAGAACGGTCTGATAGTCACTGTGGACCGTGTTCAATTCCCGGTGGCGTATTCTTTGGAGTCGTTTCCTTAGACGTTGCCTGTGGTGGTAGAGGTTCTGAATATAGACTGGAAGATGGCTATATCTGTCCTTCGACGTTTTAGGCCTCTTCTGTATATCGAGTGCTCGGTTTACTGCACTCTGAAGGTCTTCAACGGCTGTGTCAATCTCATCATTGGAGAGATTTCTTGTCGTTGGGGGTAGGGTGATATTATTTTCGACTTCTCTGTGAAAAAGCTCAATATCCAGTTCCTTAAAGTTTATGTAGTCACCTCCAGGTTGCTCGTTCGTAAGGATGGGTTGATGAAGCCTAATAATCAGCTGCACTGCTTCATGGTCCGAGTCGCCGGTAAGAGTCTTGCACTCGTAGTTCTGGATCTCTGGGAGGATGTTTACCAGGTTAGAGGTCACCATGAAGAAGTCCAGGAGAGATGGGGTTCTGGGGAAAGTCGGCCTTGGTTGGGATATAACAACGAGGGAGTGGCTGTCGTAATTGTCTTCCATCCAGCTGACAATTGCTACGCCTTCGGTGCTATTAATTGTATCGCCCCACATTTGGTGCCTTGCGTTGAAGTCTCCGCCGACAATCCCGAATGTGTGTTGGGCTAAGAGTCCGCTCAAAATTTGCAGATCGTGTTGTATATCCGGAATGTTAGCATTGCACTTGTTGTAAATGCTGATGACCGCCAGAGTTTCGGATGGAGACATTCGGATTACTATTCCAGTGGCTTCGAATGAAGTAAGTCCACGAATGGGGAATTGTGTAATCCTTTCCTTGTTGATCGTCTTTTTGACGAAAATGCCTGTCCCTCGTTTGCCTTGCACTTTATCGGTCTTAAAGAAATGGTAGTCTTTAAGATCCATCTTGTTGCGGCTGGTCAGCATCGTTTCACTGATAAGTGCAATATCTGGGTTATTGGACTTCATGAAGAGGTGGAAAGCCGTTCTTTTGTTGATGCTATATAACGAATTAACGTTATATGCAATTACACTCAGTTTCCTTATGTACTGCATAGTTGGAATATAAAAGTGGCCAATGCCACGGACTTGCTTTCTTCACTCATACTGGAGTAGTTGAGAGGGACAGCATTACGAGCCTTCTTCATGATGGCGGATAGGTCGGCACCAAAGACTCGATGGACTTCTTCGCCGAGGTTCACATTTCCGGTTTTGGGCTGGTTCTTCCTAGATAGTCACCCTGGTTGGGAGCACAGTTTAAAGAATAGCTCAGCCGCAAACGGATGAGTATCTAGATGCCTGCTCCAGTTACTCTATTGGAATTATTTTTTTGGATTTTTGCTGCTTCAATTTTTTCTTTTGTTAATTTATCAAAGGTTTTTTTTTATACCTAAAACTACAAAAAATATTAGAAAACACGAAACAAACAAATGACATGTGTATCGAAACAAACTTAATGGCTGATAAATGTTTCCGCAAGTTAGTTTATCAGAAACTTTAACGATGAAACAGAAAAAAAATATCAGTAGCTTTTATCTGGTGGAAAGCGGTATGTGTCGGCCCTAAAACTTCAAAACCTGTTGTTCTCTATACAAAAATGTCTAAAGGGCCTCTTTCCATCTCTTTCCCGTTCCGGTATGCTTCTCGTCTCCGCAGATAAAGGTAAATATCTTTCTCTTAGCTTGAACAGCAAATTAAACTGCAAGAATCAATCGAAACTATATATTAGTAAGAAAGTGAGGCTTACGGCCTAGGTTCCTAGGTTAGTTTTTTCTCTAACTTTCATACGTAAATACCTTCAAGTAGGTTAAAGGTGGGATACATTCAAAATCATGGTTAAAGTGTTCTTTATAAAGGGTCTCTCATTAGCGACTTGACAACTTCAAACTTTCAGTGTGAACGCACCCTTAAACCGATTACCGAACGGTCAATGTTAAAATATTCTGTAAAATCGACATTTTCATCATGTTGAAGTACACGAAGGAACAAAGTTTACAATAATAATTAAAATTTACTACCGAAATTCCGAGTCGGTGGTCGCTACTTTAAGACCGTTAACGCCAATTTTCGGCCGTAATGATGAAGCGCATTTTTGGGCGTTAGACAATAACGCCCAATTTGCAGCATAATACGTATGAGGGGACATGTTGACATGTAACCCCCTTGGGGTTACTGTCAGATTTGGAGTATGTGTGAAATTGGATATATTGATGGTTACTAAGTGTAATAAAGTACTAAGTAATAATAAAATACTACCAAAATCAAACAGAAAACCCAAGCAGGGGAGTTGCAAGGGGGCAGCATGTCCCCCCCCCCCTACTTATTCCACTGTTGATGATGAATTTCCACTTACTATTTGGGAAATACCACCCAAAATTACATAAAATTTTGCAACAACAAATTGTACGAGTTTTTCTAGGGCGTTATTTCCAAATTGATTTGGGCGTTATTGCCTAACGCCGCATTTTTGGTTAAACGCGTTAATATGCGTTACTCGACAGGTAGGAACCCTCATGTGCTTCATGAAACAGCACTTCATCTGCAAAAAGGCAGACTTTGGTTGCAACAAGACGGTGCCATAAGCCACACAGCGGGTGCAACAATTGAGTTATTGAAGACTCAGTTCGGTGAACGTGTTCTCTCGAGAAACGGACCTGTCTATTGGCCGCCGAGATCGTGTGATTTAACGCCTACCTATAGACTTTTTTTTATGGGGCCACATTAAATCATTGGTCTATGATGCCAACAAGCCGGTGACGTTAGAGAAGCTCAGAGCTGATATTGAACGAGAAATGGCGGCCGTATCGGTCGAAATGTGCTGTCAAGTCATCGAAAATTGGGTTCAACGTATCGACCGCTGCATGCGTTCCCATGGTGGACATATGAACGATGTCGAATTCCATTCACAAATGTTTTGATAGTAATTCAAGCCAATAAATTTTATTTGAGATTATCTCAAGTAGTTCGAATTTTATTTAAAAAAGAAGTTATCAAGTCCTTAATGAAAGACCCTTTACATTCTCCTTCATTTTGTTTTTAAGAAAGAAAATGCGTCTACACACACTACTTGATCTTTAAGAATTCACGGTGGTACGAGCCTGTCTGCCAATGAGGCAATGAACTTTTGAATTCAGGACAATCGATCCGTTTTTACCTTTCACTTTGTTGAACTTTGTTCAACTTCCTTTCGTTTTTCGTAACTCTGGCGTATAAAGATGCTCACGCAAAAGCGTGTACTGTTTGAATGCAGGGTTAATGAAGTTAGCAAAGGCGATAATGTGTTATATGTTATATGCAGCTAATTAGCGTTGGAAGCTTTTATCCTTCTTAAAACAAATACAATATGTTCGACATGAAGTGTGATTATTGTTCCCGTAACCCCTTTCGGGATTTGAAAATACATAGTAGCTATTGCTAGCTTTTAATCGAATTCGATACTCAGGTTTTTAACGACTTGAACATACGCAATGTAGGTACTTTGATTCCCTTTAATGAAAGTAGATTTTTTTTTATTTTATCAGGCGTCTCTACTATAAATAACTTAGGGCCGGTTTGTTCATCTTTGGTTAACTCTAATCAACGGTTATTCCAGCTGATAACCATAGAATCTGTTTGTTCAGTAAAATTTTAACCAGAGAATCCATGATTTGGATAGTTAACCAGAAAAATCGATATCCAGCCGATTTTGGTCGGTTAACAGCATTTAACCAAGGAAATTCTGGAATTTTGTTTGTTCCAGCTTTGACATAGAAGTCAAAAACAAAACAACTTTCTTTCAAAAATAAAAATGAATTCAATAAAAAACACAAAATAGTGTGTTGCTTCGTATCTGCTATGTCAACGCATTTTCAACAACTGGCAGATGAATACAGTGCAAGACAGTGTGGAAAAAATTGCATGCATTACTGCGGCTGTGACAATTTTAACCATAGATTTAATCGTACAACTGAATTGACAAATAAACTGGAAAACTGGAACGATTTGTCGCAAATCTATGGTTTGGTGACCAAAGTGAACAAACGCTTTTTGGTTACCACAGATATATAATCATGGGTTAAACTAAATCTATGGTAACCTACTGTAGTAGATTTAACCAGCTCTGAAAAATCGGCCCGTAGAATTATTCATTATTAATTTTATTATGCACTCTTGTAACAACCAAAAACTTATATTTTGGTATAAGGGTAGGGTATTATGTATCAACATTAATGATTTTCCATGCTATACCATGGGCCTAGGATTTTTCAAGTATGCGTGCGTTAATGGCGCTCCTTTGATTTTGTACAGCACCAATACACGAAAAATCCTGGGCCCGCAGACAGCTTGTAGGCAAAGTCCGTTATGTGGGAGGAGTCGAAGGTCTATTGTGGACGCTATAATGTGGTTTGTGGTGCTGACTGAATTGTACGCCATATCGAAATTCAAAAGATACAATTCTGAAACCCTCATTTCCGTTCATATATATTTTTCTTTAAGTAAAAAAATATCCACCTAAATACCTTTTTCAGTTAGACATTTAGAAACTACTTAGTTTCTTAATTGATTTTGGCAGATGTTCTTTGTGGGACAGAAAATTAATTGGTTCATATTAATCATTTATACGTTTTTATCTTCAATCACTCAAAGCCAAACACGATTATTATTAATTGAAATAATATGCAGTATTCCGTATGTATACATGTAACCGTTTTCTAATCTATAGGTATTTTAAACAAGTTTCAGCAACTTTATTCGTTATCTTTTACGAAAGTACTGTCAGCAGTGTTACGGCTATAACTAAAAATTGTTTTTTTTTTTTTTTGTACTAATTTTCCATTGTCATGGAAATGAATGCTTTACTCCATTTTAAATTTTATCATCTTCACAAACCACAACATGTAGATGCAATTCAATATTTTAATGCTCCTTTCTTTATTCAGTTGATGAATACTCTTCTTATGTCATCGCTAATGCGTTTCTTAATGCTTTACTTAATTTATCATTCTCTCATTTCTCTCCTCGGAATTTAAACGTTTTCTCTGCTTATTTTTCGAATAAAAATAAATAAATAAATTGAGAAACAATGGCAACACTTACAATTAAGGACTTTAGGATTTTTGGAAGCCAGGAATCTGTTCTTTGATATTATTTTTAAATCAAGTTATAGCTGTTAATAGTTTTTGAAAAAAATACTTTCAAACTAAAATTTAAGGGAAAAAATTAAAAAAAGAAAGTTATTAGAGTACAAATTGCTACCCTTGCGCCTTGAAATGTGTATGCTATGCAACCCCCCGGCTTGTGGTCACTGTTGGATTTTGGGATGGGTGCAAGGCTGAGTATATGCAAACTTTAAATTACATTGGTTTACCCAATGTCAATAACATTCTTCAGATACAGTCTCTGGCCTGAATTTTCACGTTGGTAGACAAAATTTTACTGATTTGCATTTTAGACAATTTAAAATGGATGCCTGGCTTTGAAAAATAGGTACAGTTCGTTGTTGTAAGTGTTGCCATTGTTTTTTAAAATTTTATTTTAATATATTATAAATAATTAGAGGTCGTCAAAACTAAACCATTTTATTTTAATTTTATTTATAATTTTTTTTAGGTGAAGAGGGAGTTAAATGGCTCTCTCGTGGGGTGATTGTGCCCCTTTTCAAGAAAGGGGATAAAAGGGATTGCTCCAGTTACAGGGGTATATCACTTTTAAGTCTCCCCGGTAAAGTCTTTGCCAAGGTGCTGGAAACGCGTTGCAGAGCTGTGGTCGAGGCACGATTAGGAGATGAGCAGTGCGGTTTTCGTCCCGGCAGAAGCACAACCGACCAGTTATTCACTCTCAGAATAGTGCTTGAGAAGGCTTGGGAGTATGCTACACCTGTTTACGCATGCTTCGTAGATTTGGAGAAAGCATACGACCGAGTCCCTCGAGGTAAACTCTGGAGTGTATTGCAGGAGTATGGAATTGACGGTTCTCTCTTGAGAGCCATTCAATCTCTTTACACAAACTGTAAAAGCTGTGTCCGGATAAACGGCGTTAAATCAATACCTTTCACCGTGGGCGTTGGACTTCGCCAGGGGTGCGTCTTGTCTCCTCTCCTTTTCATTACTTATATGGACTGGATGTTACAGCGCAGTCTTGGCGAAGAATGTTTCGAATTGGGAGAACTGAGGATAAGTCATTTGCTCTTCGCTGACGACTTGGTCATCCTTGGGTCCTCTCAGACTGAACTTCAGCGCGCTCTCGATCGGTTTGTAGCCGTTTGTGTTGAAGCTGAGATGAAGGTTAACGTGAACAAATCTGAAGTGATGGTCGTCTCCAGAACGCCTGTTCAATGCACTCTGCATGTTAGTGGAGTCCCATTGAAACAGGTGGAGAAGTTTAAGTATCTCGGGGTCTTATTCACGAGTGATGGAAGGAGCAATGCTGAGTTTTCCTGTAGGATTGGTCAGGCTGGGTCAATTTTGAGACAGCTTGGTCATTCTGTTATTAGGAGGACTGAACTTGGTGTCAAAGCTAAGTTGTCAGTCTTTAATTCGGTGTTTGTTCCAACTCTTACCTATGGTCATGAGGTTTGGGTAATGACCGAAAGAATAAGATCGCGAATACAAGCTGCCGAAATGAGATTTCTCCGTTGTATTGCTGGTGTGACTCGTAGAGATCGCATTAGAAATACCAGAATACGTGAGGAATTCAATGTCGAGCAGTTACTTCTCCGGACGGAGCGGTCCATGCTTCGGTGGTTTGGTCATGTTAAACGCATGTCCCCGACCAGGATTCCACGACGTGCTATGGAATCCGTACCATCAGGCAGGCGTCCTCTAGGTAGACCTAGGATGAGATGGTTAGATCAAGTCCATAATCTCTCCTCTACCCGTATGGGGATTGCCCTTGATGATTTGGAGTCGATGGCGGAGGATCGAGAGCTTTGGAGGGTCCACTTGAGCAACCTACACCCGCGACCCACTTAATGGACAAGCGGACCATTTGAAAATGATGATGATGATGATGATTTTTTTTTAATTACCACTCCCGCCTAAAAGGAGTAAGATAGACCCCCTCCCACAGTAAAAATATCCCTCTAAATACCGTTAGGTATCAATTTTTGGCGCCGTAGTTATCGTACTCTCCCCGAAACATTCTCTTAAAAAAAAACATTAAATTGTGGGCAACCTGAGAGGGGTTGACAGAAGCTCAGCACACTAATCACAGAGTCACGGGAACATTTCATATCGCACGCGTGGTAAAAGAGTGGATCCGTACCCAAAACGGCCGGCGCACACATTAAATTATGAAATGTGTACCGCATTTAAACTCAGGTACTGTCATTAAATGGCGAGCTGGAAGTAGCATTCAACTGCGAAAAGAGAAGCATTCAATTGCTGTAAGTGTAAGATATACCTGTTCTGGAATTGACTAAGAAGTTGCACAGAAAAAGTTGTACGTACGAAAAAATTAATAAATTCGTTTTCTAGAAAATTTAGGCTGAAAACACACCAGATCAAATAGGTAACACGTTTTTGATTCGAAAGTAAAAAAAAAATCTTTTTTTATTTGAACACACACCAAGCGAAACAGAATGTAACAAAACAAGACGTTTTGTTTTCTTGTTTCGTTTGGTGTGGAATTTGCGACTTGCGTATTGGTCGGACTCAGCAGACGATGAAGTTGTGCAAATCTTATTATACATTTTAAAAATTCTGTTTCGCAAAAACAAAAGGTTAAAAACCAAAGCAAAGAAACATGCTTTGGTTTTTATGTTTTGTTTTCTTTGGCGTGTGTTGCAATTATCGTCAACGACGCTGGTTCAAAATAGTTTTGTTGCATTCGGTGTACTTTCGACAACCACCACCGAAACACGAAAAAACAAAAACATGTGTTTTGTTTCATTTGCTTTGGTGTGTGTTGGCTCATAAGAAAAAATGTGCTCTTGTTTCACGAAACAAAAAAACACGTTTTGCTTTATCCGGTGAGTTTTCAACCTTAGACAACAATTGCTTAATTTTTTTTTTAACTAACTTTATAATTCATAAGCGACATTTTAAGACCAAAACAGAGTCCCTCTATTCGTTGACAGAAAAACTCGCCGACGCACGTACCTCGTGTCATTGTGAATTGCCGGACGAGGTTAAAGCGAGAACGAGGCGAGAGCAATTCTCGCCTCGCTCTCGTCTAGTTATCACGCCCGCATTGTGAAAGGGGCATTACTCTTTGGCAGCGTTCCCACTTTCACTACGATCGTAATGTTTCACTACGATTTTGCCTTAGTTCGGCAAAATCATTACGACACTACGAAACAGTTGGAAACACTACGATTTTCCGTTCGGCTTCGTATCCGTATAGCTTCTTGTATAAATTTCCTTCAGGAAGTACATAATAATATTGATTTCTAAAATGTTTTCCCTTGGAAAAGTTGTCTGAACGCATTCACTGCAAGGCGATTAATTGAACACATTCACTTTTCAGCGCAATAATGGTGGTTGCAAGGGGTCGATTTCCGTTCTGTGATAATGTAAAGTGATAAATAGATTTAATTTCCAATTTTCGAGGTTTATTTATTTTCAAGGTAGAATACTTTTCATTGGCCAAATCGGTGCTATTCTCCAGATATTCGATTAAATACATACACTACATATTTTGGGTTTCTAAATCCCTTTGTTTCGTTTTTGTGAGTCAAAGAGACTTGTCTATCACCCCTATCGTGGAATCCGCCGGGGGGAATTATTCACGGAAAAGAATATTTTGGTATCGTCAAAATCGCGATGTGAACAGTTCCCCGTTCGGGAAAAATTCGATTTCAACGTTTTTAACTATATATTGAAACTCATTCATATTACCCACACGGGGAACTGTTCACTTTGCGATTTTGACGATACTAAAATATTCTTTCCCCTGAATAATTACCCCCGGCGGATTCCACGATAGGGGTGTATTTTTTTCACACTTCTTCACAAATGAAACGTCTGTGATAAAAAAAATGATCATACGAAAAAGATGTCATTTGTTTTCATGTTTTCATAGAACGAGAATCGAATTGAGCGCGAACTTGTGAAAACTCTTTTCACTTCACAGTATCAAAGAATGAGAATCGACCCCCAGTTCAGTGTATTGCGTGTCGTAAAGTCGTACTAAGCTTAAAACTAATACATTATGGAGATTGCAATTATTTTTCATATTTCACTACGATTTAGCTCGAAACACTACGTTTTCTTCATCTCGGCACTACGCTTTCGTAAATTTGAAGTGGGAATGCTTTGGCACGTAATTGACTTGTGTCTGTGTGATCATGTTCTAAGCATAGGTCACTACATGAACTAAAATTTATAGTCAAATGTGGATATGAAAATGATGCCTAAAACGTGGAAAAAATGTACATATTAGAGGTTTATTTATGTTGCTTAAAATATCTTCAGAGTTCAGAGATGGGCCGGATCCCTGGATGAGTTTGATTGTTTTACATTCATGGTTTTAAACAAAATTCCCAACTGGAGCGATGACGAAAATTCGTTGCTTTATTTGCGAAGCAAAGGTGTCAAATTAAACGAAAATACATTGTTTGACCACGAAAAATGAGTAGAATATTTTTAAAAAATATATTGTTATTTTGGTTACCTATTATTTGTTGTTCTTCAATTTTTCATTTGACATTTTTGAAGGTGTGCTCTTTTTGGTGGACATGAATCTGGTCACCCTAGGTGGATAGCGTTATGTGTCCGCTAACTATCCGAATCTTTATCGGAACCTTTGAAACTGACTTTTAAACTTGCTAAGTTAGTTTTTCTAAGCAGCCGGTAAAGGGTGTAGGTAACTTCCATTCGTCCCAAAAATAAAAATTAGAACAGAAATAGTTTACGCTGCTACGTCGCAAGGGTGTCTGATTGCCTATACGCTACACATATCAAATTACCAATTACGCAACGCCCAATCTCAATTTAAACAAAACTATCCAATTTGACTTCCCGTCCAGGACGGAATGGAAAAATAATACAATTCCATTAAAAGGGTAGCTACATACCAAGCAGTTACATAGTATACCTATCAGGTGTCTTCTCAGCAGATTTGAATAAGTACCTTACTTCCGATTATAGAGATGAAATTTTTGAAATTAGAATTGACAGTCAGGCAGCCATCAAATCACTCCGAAGACCGAGTAAGGTGCGGCCCAGCCCTTGAAGGATTTCTTGGAGAGACAGTCTTCCCTTCACATGGACTCGTTAAAAGTAAACATTGTTCCTTACTTCCTTTCAACTCGGAGTGGTCCACCGCTAGGAATTTCCTAGCACACTGCACCCACTGCCGCAGTGCAGAGTCATACATCGCACATCGTGATATCCAAATGGCCCATTAGAGTCAACAGTGCTCCGACAGAACTAACTAGGCCAGGCCCTTCTAACTATAAACCTAAAACAACTCTTATAAACAGAACTTTGACATCGCCAGCCTGTTGTCTAGTTAAAGTCATGATCCCCACATGAATACCTATTGAATCAGTGTCTGTTGTGAAAGACATTAACGCCTTTCTTTCATAATCATTGATTACGAAAGGATTTCTTAGGCGACGTCAAGTCCAGTTGAAATGAGAGTTTTTTGCTTTCGTATTATTTGTGTGGTTTACATAGTCGTATGATATTGTGGGTTTTTTGGCTCTTGGTAGGAGTAATGAAGTTCTAGGCCAAAGTTGACATCCAAAGAACAAACGGTTTGGTCAGTCTACAACACATAAGTAACTTTTTTACTACATGTAGCCTTTCATTTAACATCTTAGTTACGGTCTTTCATTAATATTGTTTCCAAGATTCTAATTAAATTCGTTAACATATTTCGAATTTTTCAAATGGGTTACTTTTAAGACAATGAATAATTGGCTTGCCTTATATCTTTACGAAGGAATTTCCTACCTCCACCGATTCAGTTTCTTCCACTTCCACCGTTTTTTTTTACGTTTTTTTTGGTAATAAATTAGTTCAAATTCCAACAAATTCCATTAATACAATATGACGCTGAAAATGATTCCTTTTGCATTACATTGAATAGTCGAAGAACGTCATTCATTAGGTACCTACCATTGTAAATCCAAAACGAAAAGAGTTAACTGATATTGTTCAAACAATAAGGCTGCGTCTTTTGATGTAACAATCAGATTTCATTTAAGAGTAATGAAAAATAACATAAATAATATATGTAATTTAATTACTAATTACATTTTATAAAAGAATATTCCATTCTTGTGCGTATATACAAGGTGGGCCAAAAGAGATCACCCTATTGGAAGATGCTCTTATTTTTTTTTTAAATGGCCGCCAATGTCAAATCTGTTTTAACCAGTGTTGCCACTAAAAAAAAGGGAATCCGGTCAAATCTGACCGAATGACCGGATTTTTATTTTCTAAATCCGGTCAAAAATTCCGGTCAAAAGTTAAAATGAGAATTTTTGACCTGAAACCCGGTCAAAAAGAGAAAATACCTATACCTACCTATACAATTTATGAATTTTTATGTTATGTTATGATTAGTGTGCGCAGTAGCGCAGTGGTTAGTGTGCTGGACTACTGTGCGGGGGATCCCACTATCCAAGGTTCGATCCCCGGAAAAACCCAAATTACATCTTAAGGTTTTTTTCTACTGCGCCACCTCTCGCGAACGTCTGACAAATATCCGAGAGTATAACTGTCATGAAAAAGCTTCTCAATTCAGCCGTTCGGACTCGGCATAAAATTGTAGGTCCCTTCCATTCGTCCCAAAAATAGAAACTCACACAAACGAATGGTTGCGAGAAGCTAGGCCTAGGGTGTCTACCGCCTGTTGCGCCACCTATTTATTTATTTATTTATGATTAGAAAACGTTTTTATAATATGTGAATCTTGAGTTTGTGAACTTTTTTTTTATTTCGTTTGTTTAAAATTTACTGAAACTAATTTTTCATTTTATATGACATGTTTTAAGTTCTGAAATACGCTTTTAGTGCATGGCCATACACGCCTTCCAATGAACGAGGTGTCCAGCGACACAGGTAGATTTTGAGTGAGTAAAGGAGAAAGGTATATAGCATAGAAAATCGACTTTCAGAAATAATTCTGGCACGTTCTTTTTCGCATCATTGTGCTTTCGATACAAATCTTTATTTGATATTTGCGTTGATAGAGTGAGGACGTCAAAAACGGGCGTCCGCTTCGGCTTAACCATAGAAATTGTTTGTGTTTTCAATTCCACTATTCTTTTACCAGCCAAATTTTATTTCATTGCAATGACGCCTGGATGGTGTGTAGCCAAATTGTTAATGGAAATGAAAGTCATGGGAGGACGTGTATGGCCAGGCCATGTACTAAGGCCGTGTGTCAATTGGGCTAAGTAATTATTCTCGAATAATTTTCTGACACTTGAAAAGAGTAGTTCACCAAACTGAGATTTATCGAATTTCACACTTTAATTAATTGAAATTCAATATTTAATTTCCTCTTCAAAATTCTAGCAAAAGAAAACGTCAACAAATTAGCCTATAAGATATTTATTATCCTGCTCCTTGAGCAGAATTTGTTTGAACTTGGGAGCATGTTCGTAATGTATGGCAAAGTTATATTAAAATTATAGAAATCTATCTTTATTTATAGTCAGTAGGGAAATTTTATTTTTCCGGTCAAAAAAGGGTTTTCCGGTTAAAATCATTTTTCGTTCCGGTCAAAAAACGGTTAGGCCGGATTTCAAAATTTTCTCCGGTCAGAGTAAACAGATTCCGGTCAGATATGACCGGAATCCGGTCAGAATGGCATCACTGGTTTTAACATTTGTTGGACTAGACAGATGTAGAATACAAGTAAACAAGCCATGGAGCGATACACTCCCCAAGAACGCGGAATAATCGTGTCTATTTTTTTGCGTAACAATTCGTCTGTAGTGTTGGCGCAGCGCGAATTCCGCCGCCAATTCCCCGGCCGTCCGACACCGACTGCGCAAACACTGCGCCGTTTGGCCACCAACCTTGAAGAGTGTGGGACCACACGAGACGTTGCTAAGGACTGGAGGATATGTGGTTCCAACAGGACGGAGCAACGGCACACAATGCGCGAGCCACAACCTCATCTCTCGTTTTGGCGATTTGCACTGGCCCGCAAGATCGCCCGATTTAACCGTTCCAGACTTTTTTGTGGGGTTTTTTGAAGTCCCGTGTTTACGTGAACAAGCCCGAGACCCTAGAAGCCCTCAAAGACAACATTCGACACGAGTGCGAGAATCTGTCGCCCGAAGTTCTCGCCGAAGTGATGAAAAATGTCATAAAACGAGCCCGCCCGTATGGCAATCAATTGTGACGGCGCCAATTTGGCCGATATACTCTTCTCGACTTGACCAATAAAATTCAGTTCAAATAAACATAATCAAAAACCAGTAATGCCCAGTTGCACAGTCAGAGTTTAAACTCTCGTTTTGGTTTAAACCTTCGTTCAACAAATTTTGGGTTTCACTGTGTCCGTTTAAACCCAAAGTTGAGTTCAACTCTCGGTTTAAGTTAAACGCCTGCATTCTGCCGTTTAAACTTTCGTTTGACAGCTGCTATTTCATACAGAGTGATGAGAGAGAGAATAAAAGAGATAAATTGTGTGGGTGCTACACTTCTTGAATTTATATGAGGGAAAACTAGAGTTATGATTAGTTTCAGCATTACTGCGGTAAACCCACTGTTAAAAAATGTCATCAGAAAATTTCAATAGATTTCCAACCAATATAATTTTCAATGAAAAATCCTTTTTTTCAAGTGAACGTCAGGTAGATTTTAGCCCAAACATAATGTAGACAAGCGTAAATTGTATTGAGAGTTTTTCAATACAAATTATTTATTTTAGTGTGTGGAAATGACGATTATTTCTTTGTAATGCTACTAGTGATTTCTTTAGATTCTTGACGAACAAAAAATATCTATAAATTTTCAAAACATTCACATTTTGTTTTGGCTGAAACAAGACACTACCTACACTATGCTGTATACAATGCAATTTTGTTGTATGATTTTGAACACACTTCTCGGGACAATGCCTGTAGATTTGAGCTTGCTCAGTTAAAAGGTTTCGGAGTTCATACCATTTTTGTAAACAGATCTAGATTACATTTTTGTTTAAAAAAATATAACCGGAACAAGAGAGCGCAGATTTTCGCAGAAACACCAGCAAACAAACTTTGCGCGTACCTATTACCAGACAATGACCCTAATTAGAGGCTCATAAAATCCTTTCAATATTCATTATCATTACTGGCGAAGGGTGATCGGATGTGGTAAAAACCCAGCGAATGACAAGAAGCAGTACCTGTGATCGCATCCGTCCGAATGCCCACTACATTTCAACAACTAAATAATATTATTATTATTCAAAAAAAAATAAATTACTCCAAAAATAATTTGGTAAAAGTAAATGACAGTTCAAACATGTGTCAAAAATAAACCAATTCACTTCGTTAATACCAATTGTAATAATATTGCACACTTTTTCTTTTATTTACAAATGGTAAAAGAGATAAAGTAGAGAAAAGCAATAACCATTTATTTGAAAAAAAGTGCGCTGGTAGAAAAATATTTGTAAAATAAAAAAAATATTTTAGTATTAAAAAATTATATATTTGTATGGGAGGTATGTGTACTTTTTATTCGACCAAGCTCATTTTTTGTCAAAATTTTTTAAATATTATTAAAACAATATGTGCAAAGTTTAAACTTGCTATCTTTACTGTAGCTATTTAAATTTAATTTTTAACATAAAAAGCTATATAAATCTGATATTTTTGTATGGGAGCTAGTAGTAGTTTTCATCCGATCTTGCTCATCTTCGAACTTAGCCTCAGTTTGGTGGATAAAAGCTTACGTACCAAATTTCAAGTCTATAGCTCTTAAATTACGGCCGTAATCGTGCGGACAGACGGACAGACAGACAGACGGACAGACAAACGGACATCGCTAGATCGACTAAGAAAGTGATGCTGATCAATAATATATATAGTTTGTCATACCTACAACGCCTCCTTATGGGCGTTACAAATGGAATGACAAAGTGAATATACCCTCACCACAGTGTGGTACCGGGTATAAACAGAATCGAAGTTTTTCATTTAGAAAAAAAATTAGAGCCAAACAACATCGGATGACTTCTGTTGGCCCACCTTGTACTAACTCACATGGCTAACATTTGCATGAGCCCATGACTTGTATAATGGAGGCGAGGGTAACACTTTTACTTGTTTTTTTTTTTTTTGTTTTAATTTTATTAAGTTCAAGAAATGAGTAACATGTATGTGACTTCCCATTTTCGTTTAAAAATAGTCAAAATTTGCGCTTTTGCCTTCAACCTTGTCATGTCTAGGCAGTATATTTTTGTATAACGTATAAGTTTGTGTTCTGTGAATAGTGGAACTAAATGTAATTGAAGAGCTCGACAAAAGATTTAAGAACAGATTTGATGTTTGTGGTCCTTGGGCGGCAATGGCAACCAAAACCATCAGGAAAGCCAACTTCTATATGTGTGAAACACTTTGCATCCGATTACATATTTGCCGTCCAACTCGGTTCCTTATTCTTGTTCACGTGTACCTACTGCAAACTGTTATTACGTCCTATACACCCTTTGCTGTGGTGCTACATATTTAGGTACTTTGGAAGTCTGGAGGCTTCTGCTTTTTGGAAATTGTTTGTTTGAATATTTATTTGTTTTTTAATACATTTTGGCAACTTATACCTAAAGTATTTCTTAGCAATCACGGGCAGCCACATCATCGGAGAGGTCGGTCTAACCTTGAGGTACATAATCCCTCGCACCAAAATAAAAGTGCTCGCTCTATCTATTAAGCTAAAATCCGATCAAGTCTAGATTAACGAGTCTAAGCTTTTGACCGAGTGGTGACGCAAGATGTACGTGTATCCACTATAAGAAAAATGTCCAATAGCTTTCAATATAACTGTAGCTGTCTATAGCTATAATTACACTAGATTAACACACCAAAATATCAGACCACACGTGTATACTCGTAATATGACAAAGAACGGGTCTATGTTGTTGCTCATTGCTCTAAGAGTACTGCCTTTAAATTTGTGTTTTTTTTTCGCAGTAGAACCACCTTTACACTTTTAGTATTAGTCATCATTTTAACTGCATTCTAGGCCAGTCAATATACTTCCTAGTGTACATACCATTCTGTTTTCCTATCTATTTTTCTCGTCTGTCATAATGGTACATGGCATAGGCATACTCTGGTCTAAAATTTGATTACTCTTTTCAAATACATATTTTCTGATTATCCGACATTTGTCAATGGAAAACTAAGTTGGTATGACCAGTTGTTTGACAACCTCCAGTTATATGCAAACACAACAGACTAAAACATTGCGGCAGTACTTCCATATGATACCTGTACTTCTAGGCTACCAATACCCACCTACTTCTTACATTCAATGCTTTCACTGTATGTATCCATGCTATCCGGCTGCAAATCACCGTATCTTATGGTATTCAACTCGAAGGCGCGTATATCAAAGTATAAAAGCCCCCAGAGAGTTTTATAAGTGTTCAGTTATATTGGAGATTTATATATCATATGAAGTGTGAACGGTGGTGGCTAGTTTAATTAGCGCCAAGCAACGATACCGAATTTAACCATAAATACAGGAACAAAAGAAAACCATTTCTTTGTATCCCTAATTAAGTGTTATTAAATCAGTGTGTGAAAGGTGCAGTCAACGGATTAGAAATGAATCTGGTACGAGCCCATAAGAAATATATACATTAAAAATCCAGTAACAATACAAATTCAAACTTATTCTGTTAAATCATAATTCAAAAAAAAAAAAAAAAAAACTATTTGGCGTGAAAATTCAAATTAATTTGCATTCAAAAATTCAGTTAAATTTTAATTTTAAAACAATTTATAGTGAAGTTGGTATTTCCATTATTTTTTGTTTAAATAAAAAAATCCATTCCGGGGCACAAGTAAATTGAATAAGTGCGCAAAGTGATCAAGGCTATGTTGTAGAAATACCTATAGTGAAAAACTCCCACCACAGAGAGTGAGAGTGAATTGGATTTTATTAACCTGAATTCGATGGTTGTAGTATACACTGCTATATGCTCTTGCAAATACCCGTTGCAAGCATTGCAAAAGAGTTGAAATGAATTTGGTGCAAGTATCTCGTTGGCAGGGTATCTACTGTTTATACATGCATATAAAGTGTATATACATCGCGTAATGCCATAATGGCGAATTCCTTTGCCTTAAATGGAATGCAATTTGGAACGTTGTTTTATTTTCTATTCCCTGGGAATACCACTATTTAAAAGCAAATCCTGATTCAGGGCAGACAAACTTCTGCTACTTAATTAAGTTTGAATAAATACTTAGATCCGAAGCGGACATTTTCATTCGCAGACATTCTCATTGAGAAAAGTTTCGTTTAATGTTTATAATCTTTATTTTTATTTTTTCTTGATGAAGCTAAACGGGATACTGCTTGTTTCCATTGTGAGTGCGGCTGTATCTCAAGATTATCAAGAATACGAACCGTCCTCTCGTTCCGCACCCCCAAAAATACGTTCGAATGGTGGTGCTACAGAAGCCCGCAGCGTCGAACCAGTAGCAATTTTAAAACAAATTAACAGGTTGGTACAATGAATTTATGCTGAATGTCGTTGACATTGACTTGACTCAACTTCAGACACAACGAAGATGGTTCCTATACTTATGGATATGAAGGTGCTGATGGTTCTTTTAAAATAGAAACTAAACTTGCGACAGGAGAA
The DNA here is from genome assembly GCA_955612985.1 of Cheilosia scutellata. Lineage (NCBI taxonomy): Eukaryota > Metazoa > Arthropoda > Insecta > Diptera > Syrphidae > Cheilosia > Cheilosia scutellata. The sequence goes on from OY015312.1 coordinate 73,155,003, forward strand.
GTCAAGGGCAAGTATGGTTATGTAGATGAGACGGGCAAAGTAAGAGTGGTTGAATATGGTGCTAATAAATATGGATTCCAACCTTCCGGTGAAGGAATAACCGTTGCCCCACCCACCCTGGTAGACGAAACCACGAACAAGGGACGAGAAATTCCGGACTACGAAGATGATCCCAGGCCTTACGTTAGTATTATAAATTGATCTAAAGTCTTGTTATAATTGATGTTTTGGTCTTATTGTTGCAGGTTCGGCCTAACCGTCCACAACCAGTTCATCGGCCACAACCAGCTCCTCGGCCACAGTCAATCCAGTCACAACCTAGACAACAATTTCCCCAGTACGATGACTACGAGGCAGAGCCTCCAAGGCGTCAACAATATTCGCCACCACCACAACCAGCGCCACAGCCCCAGAGACTACAAATACCCGATGCTCAACAAACAGACGTAGTGTATTCACCTCAACAGCGACCAGCGCGTCCAGACTCGCAATACTCCCAAAGCGTGGTAAACGCCCTGCAGCCTTGAAGTATTTTCAAGAATTAATTCAATAATCATTTTGCAGGCATTTGGAGACTCGTCAAATGTTAAACTTTCCAGACCGTCGTATGCACCAGCGCCTAGTGGCAATAGCTTAGGCAATCAGCCTTTTAGGCCAGTTGTGGAACCGGTTCAGTATGCTCCATCAATACGAGCACAACAACCACCTCCAAGTTACAGACCGCAACAGCAACCTCAAGGTAGAAGCACAAGTGTCCTTGACCAGTTGGCGAAAGATTATGCTCTGCCTCAAAGTGACACACAGCCACTGCATGATATTTCGTTTGGTTACTATTAAGTAAGACAGAATTGTCTAAGCTTAGGAAGAGTCTGATAAAAGTTAATACAAAAAAAAATTTGAAATATACGAGTAGTATAGAGATACTAGATTTTTTATGGCCACCGTTTGCAAAGTTTTTATTATTTGCTTTAGATTTTCAGAGAATCGGCACCGTTAGGCCTATTACGTGGCACTGGCTTTGAAGTCGTTTAGCTGACTGTAAATGCAAGTTCAATGGTTTTGACATGCGTAATAAAAAAAATGGGCAAGACAACTTTCTGCAGCTGGTGATTAGCCACATGCTCAGGCATTCCTCTGTTATGACCAAGGCCAATAGATGGAAGTCATATGCATTCTGCGTAAAATGTGCGTCGGTACGGTAGGGATTATTTACAGACGAGTTGTAATTGCAATGACCTTAACAGAGGATTGGCTATATGTATTATGTTGACACTGATCCGGTTTTTGAAGCTGCAGTGATCGTTGTTATTTTAAATTGCTTATACGCTGACTCAAAATAAAATACATTTTAGCGACGAAATGATGGAGCTGGCAGCAATAAAACTGATGGAAATTATATGATTACTGATCAGAGTAACTGGTAATATAGAAGATAGGTAGGTTTTACCTTCCAATTAACCTTCATGAGCAGGACAAATGATTTTTGGATTTTCGAATTAATTTAGATTAACTTCTTCGATTAGCTGCTGTTAATTATCCCCATTCACTTGTGCGCGCCACCTAATTCAAGGTCTTCCTCTACTGAGTTGTCCACTTGTGTTGGATACAGAATATTTGGGCCGGAGCTCTAGTGTCGATTCGTTCCTCCCTCACTACCTTAAAGTTATAGCTGTCAATCGTCACGTTCTGTCCGATTCATCGATATTAATTGTCCCTTCTTGTTAACAGAATATACTGCGATGTCCCTCCGCTCCGTTTCGAATATGGCCTTATGCCGCATGGCCTTATGTCACGGCACCCTTCGTAACATACCATTTTTTCCGTGGTTGGGTAGTTAACCCCACATACAACGTATCAAAGATTTAGTTTAACCCATGATTAAATATAACGACTAAACTCAAGTTAAGCGGTTATTTCAATAGCAAGAAATACGATTTTCTTTTCTTATATAAGTTGTTATTCCAAATGGGAAATGTGTTCACGAAAAGACTTAACCCAAGTTTAGTCTTTATTCTGTGCCAGTGAGCCAGTTCGTAGAAGTCTTTTCTCGAGTTTAGTGTTCCAGTTCCAGAACTAAGTTAGACACGAATATTGATAAAGTTAATTTTAATTGTTTTTCCATGTCGATTAAAAATAAATAAAGTAACAAAGTGTGGTCATAAACTCGACTTTAGTCTATTTGGTTATTTACGTAGGTATGAGAGTTTATTATCAACAGAGTATATCCACTATAATGATTAGGGACACTCTCGACAATTTCCTTATAAGCAAGTATTACTGTGTCACACAATCATGAGAAATAGACGGATATAAGAAGTGTTGTAGTAAGAGAGAGAAAAAGAGGAGGAGTATTTTATCGGAAAATGGCACAGGAGATACACTCAAACAATTCTTTGTTTTGATTTTTACAGCCAAAGTAGATAATCAAATGTATTCTTTAATATGTAATACATTTTCATTTCAAAATTATTACAAAAGTACTAATTCGGAAAAAATTCTAAAAATTCGTTAGGTGAACGTCTTAAATGCGCACCCTCATATTCCGTAAAATCTGTAAATATAGAGGCAATACTGCATAGGTTGCTGACTTAATTCCAAATCACACTTGCGTTTCTGACGTTTTTTTTTTAATGTAGCTAGCATGCAAAATAATAAAACGCATTTTCACTACCGAAATCAGCAGTTTTATAGTCAGATTCACTTTATTTCTCTGTCCTTCTTTTTTGGCGATTCAAACTGTATATCAACGTCGGAAAGCTCTAAATTTGCGGTTGGCTCGCAATTATTTCCTCCATGTACTTTGCTGAAATATATCTTTTATATTCACAAATGAATTGAAATGGAGTCAGTAACTTATTATATCCTCCTTTGTTGCGTAAAACAGCCCTTAAGTCAATTGAAATACCAATAGGGACATATATTATATTCTGCTGCCATCCTTTTACATTATGGACAGACTTATCGAAAAAAGCAATACTTAAAAAAATGCATTTCATAAGAAATTGATTTGCTCTTCATTTCCAAAAAATGGTCTTCCGCATTTTTTTAGGTCTTTAAATTTAGATGAATTAAAAATGTCGTATAACTTAGGTCAAAGTACGACCACAAGCAATACTATTCATTTTAAAAACAAAGGACGTAGTTTTAAATGTGTTTGAGCAAAACAAAAGTAATATAAACAGCGCGTAAAAATATTGTAAATTACACCTCCAAAAAGAAGTCAGAAAAGGGATAATTTCGGGAGTTCTCACTAAAAAAACCAATAAGGTTAAAATTTTAATGCGCTCCATTATTGGTACATACAAATATTTTACACCGAAATTTTCTTTTTGTTCCCGACCGCAGGCCAAACACTTCAAAGTAGGTATGTTTTCCCATTTTCTGTTTAAATTTATATTTAATTCAAAACACTTGAACTTTTAAAAAACACTTGCACTCTAATTTGTTTGCATCGAAAATATCACGTGTCACCCTGTATTGTGTCTACTTCACTTCTTTCGCACAACTGATAAGCATCCGAGTTTACGCGCCTTTAAAAATGCATTATGAAAAAACCTACCCCATCGTCACTGCCGATCCAGTGTGACCAGTTATTATAAAAACTAGCAATTATGGAATCAAATCATTTTTATTGCTACTAGGCCCAATATCGAATTGCATTATTTTTAGCGAAGTCAGAACAAAGAAGAAACATTTATTTTCATGTTTTAGATTGAAATATTAATGCTAGTTCGGAATTAGGTGTAATTCCTGGAAAAAATAATCATAAAAACGAAGCATAAAACCTTTTTCCAAAAAGCAATGCAGGCCACACTGCATAAAGTGAAAAGGTACACTCATCGAAATCGAGTTTACGCGCCTTTAAAAATGCTTTATGAAAAAACCCACAATCGTACGCATCAAGCCCCATATAGTGGGTCCAGGTAAAGTGTGTTGTGTACCCTTTTCTTCTCAAGCAGTCATTGTATACAGGTAAAAAGCGGAGCCATAGGGAACTGCGGGTGTTAGAGCACCAGCATTTTTTTACCGCGCGGGCCCGCAGCGGGTTCGCGTTTGCGTGTTGCTGCGGGTGTTATTACCTGTAAGTATGACGCGCGGGCCCGCATAGTGTCCGCCCTCTTGTGTGCACCACCCAATTTGGGTGTGAGTACTGTAACACACAAACGCGGACAGAAAAGTGTGTATCACGTTCACGGTCGCAAAGACTTTTGGCATTAGCCAGAATGTTTAAAAAAAAAAAAAAACGAGCAGAAGAGGAAAGTAAGACTAGGCTTTTTTCTTTGTTAGTTCAGAGCAGAGCCTAGCTCGACGGATCTGTAAAATATAGGCCATAGTAGCTTTTTTTCGTTTTCGATGTAATTTTTTGGTAAGTTTTGTTGTTTTGTTTTTTTTCGCATTGAATTTTGCTTAAATTCGAAAATCTTTTTCTAAGACTGAATAATGTTAAATCTTTTCTTATTTTGTGTGGCATCAGAAGTTAAAAAAAGTTTATCAGTTGTATTAAAAATAAAAATGAGTGAAAAAATCACGGTGTGTTTAATATGGCGCACCCATATGGCCCAGTAGGCCATATTTGACACCTGATAGTAATTGAACTTTTGACAGATAAAACGGCTTCTAGCTCCAACAAGAGCACAAAACAACAATAGACCACGGTCAAAGAAGAAATAATTCTAGCAAACCAAACTCAATTTTCTTGAAAATAGTAGATACCCACCCTGGGCCATATTTAACACAGGGTGGGCCATATTAGATATTACCCGCACTTCTTTTAAAATTGAAAAATGGAGTTCCTTTACGTTTTTGTTTATATCTTTTTGTTAAAAAAAACAGAAATGAATTCGACTTAAATTCATGGTTTTATTCTAAAAAATGTTAAGGGTGGGCCACATTTGCCGCACTTACTCTACTATAGGGAAACGTTAAGTAGGTTCAGACTCCACGGCGGCGGCGGCGGTCTCTAAAAATTATGTAGTGTTGTACGTATGTATGAACAAATAAGAACAAGTTTTTTTTTTATTTTACGTACATACATAATAATTTATATTTTTGAAATTGATTCAGTGTCTTGGAAAAGTTAAGAATTCGCAAAAGTTAAGCACGCAAAAAACAAACTACTTAACTTTTCCAGTCACTACTGTATTATAAGCAGCACATGTTTTTTCAGACCAAGAGTCAGCAACGCGAATTTGTAGCGACGATAAAAACACATTTTCATTAAACAATAGGCATTTGCCATGATTTAAATTTAATTTTAAATTTAAATTCTGATGATTCGATAAATCAAGCAATAAATACGAATACACACACGAAATACAAGCTTTCAGTTCTTTAGAGCCCAAAGTGACACAGAAACGGGGAAAAAGGAAACAAAAAATCGTCAAACGTCTAGAAATAAAGGAGAGACTTATGAAACGTTTTCTGGAAAATTAAGGAATACCAGAACTTCTCAACCGTTTGGTACATGTCGGAACTCGGAATAAATGCCAAGAAATACTTGACAAAATCCAAACTATTTAAACACTATTGGTCTCTGTGATCCTCGAAAGCTTCAGATGTCATTTCAAAGAAGATTTCATGTTCCCCTTTGTCATTTAAAAACTGCCGCGGGAAAATAAACTCCTGTCAACAAAATAAGTCTAAACAGAACAGAAGAAGTCAGAAATCATAATTAACAGTCTTCCTGTGTATGAAAGTCACTACAGCCGACGAAATACATCCAAAAAATATCTTCAAGGGAGCTTGAATCTCGGAACTATGCACAACATGTATATAAAGATGAGGTAGATGATCCTGTAGGCTTAACCAAATTTTTCGAAACATATCAAAATATGAATCTTAAATTTAAAACCACAAATTTGGATACTTGTGCATCTATCACTATCCAAAATTAAAATTTCTCATGGCGACGAAGACAGAAAAATGGCGAATGAACAAAAAAGTGTTCATTTAGAGAAAGCCGGCTATGTCCAAAAGTGGATTGATAAACAAAATGCGAAGGAAAATAGACATGTGAGACCGTTTGCGTTTGACTTAGATACAGCAGTATCTACCAACTCCGTTCCTTAGGAACTCTGTAAGTTTTTACAAAAGACAGATGTGGACATTTAATTTAACAATTCATGAAAGCAAATTCATCTGGTTGCTTCATGTGGCACGAATGTATTGCGCGGAGAGGTACCAATGAAATTGTATAATGCGTTTATAAGGATCTCAAATCCTTGGCGTCAACAATAAGTAAAGTAACATTCTACAGTGACTCATGCTCGGGTCAAAATAAGAATTTTTATGTGGCTGCAATGTTTCTGTTTTTCCTACAAACCAATTCATCATTCGAGTACATTGACCATACGTTTTTGGAGACTGGACATACCCATATGGAATGCGACACCGATCACATCAAAAGAGAGAAGAAGATGTCAAACGTTGAAGAATGTGTGCCTAGAGAGTAGAAACTGCTATCGACGGAATAAATTCTAAAATAAATTGAAATGGAACCGACTGATTTTTTTCACTTTTGTGACCTATCGAAAAAAAAAACGTGAATTGGAAACGATGCAACTTAGAAGCAGACACATTTACATGGACTTGTAATGGGATTAATTTTAAACACATTTTGTATAAAACTTCATTGAACCCTGAAGAATCGTTAGAGATATTCAGCCGTATTTATAAACGTGTCGTAGAGGTTGCTTAACTTTACGCATCCTCTAAAATACCCTTACGCAGGAAAACCTTATTTATAAACAATTTTCGTGTTTAAGCAACGTAGTTTTGAGGTCGCGTAACTTAAACACAAAAATTTGCGTTTAGAGGCTGCGTAGAGCTTGCGTAAATTTATTTTTCTTTGCAAATGTCATTTTCGGGGTGGAATCGTAAATAGTGATTACAAAAATTTGCAAATAATCGCATTATGTTCATTTTATTTCGAGTATTAGCTATTTTAAATCGGCCTGTCTTTACTGCTTTAATAGCTTTTCGGGTTGTAGTATAAAAAATCGAATATGTTTTCTAATTAAAAATTCGTGTTAAATTAGTGCGGCAAGTTACATTCGTGGTGATGTTACTCTGTTTGTTTTGATACGCATATCCTTTAGAAACTTTTCATGATCTAATTTATTGGTGTTCCTTGAGCGTGATTCAAAATTGGATGAAATAACCTAGTTTTATGAGTGTCATGGGAAAATTGTGCACAAAATATGAAATAAATGATCATCCGGTTTAATGATATCTATTTGTTTTGTTTCTTCTTTTTCTATCTCCATGAGGACAGGATCAGCAACATAGAGCTCAGTTACTTTCAGGCACGGATTTTTTAAGCGATTTTTGCATTAGGTAGATGCCTATACTATATGTACATACAAGATACAACATATTTGATTTCTTCATCTAAAATATTTTGTTTACACAAAAAGGCGGGCAGAAAACAGCTGATATCGGTTTCAGTAGAAGAAAGTACTAGTTTTCTGTATTTTTTGTAATAGTTTCTCGTATATTTCTCCTTATCTGGACACCAACCCTGTTTAGTAAATCAACAGTGGAAAAATGTTTATAAATAACAATTTCAGCAAAGTAGCGTAGAGGTTGCGTAAATTCTTACGCGATGTTTAACTAAACAAGCTCTCAGAGGCATTTTAAGGAAATCTAATAAATACGGCTGATTATGTATTAGTATAAACATTGACAAAAAGAGGAGCTTCGGCGTTCTCAGCTGATGATCTTCACCATTATCGAAGATTTACCAACTACCTATATCCGTTCAAAAAATGAATGATCAATGGACTATGCTTATGCAGTATGCGCCTTCGTACAACCCCAAACGAACCAAACACACATCCTGATTTAGAAAACGAAACCAAAATTGATGAAAGCTAATATGTATTGCATTGTTTCATGCCTATAATAATTATGATTATAATTTGCTCTTATCGAGTTGCAAAATATTACAATACGACTGCCTTTTCACTCTTTTATTATTGTTTTACATGAGTATTGAGTAGGCGAGATTTGCATTGAAGTTTAGTGTGCGTGCAATGTATCTGAAGAAAGGTACTCTAGGAATAGGAAAGGTGGCACCACGCCACGCCACGACAACGTTAAAAAGGGCATTTGAAGTCGCTGCACGCTGATAAATATGAAGAACTTTTGAAACTCGAGAAAAACAAAAAGTTATTTACTGAAAGTGTCTTACAAATAATAGATAGATAGATAGAAATAAGAAGCAAAAATAGGATGCGTCGCATTCTAAATCTAAAGAAATTGATAAGTTAATTTCCGAAATGATCCCCATAGACGATCTTCCTTTTACTTTTGTAGAAAGTCTAGGATTTCTCGGCTCATGCTAAATATTTTGCCCAATTATAATATGAGAGGACGCCAGTTTTTCACCGACAATATTTTGTAACGAATTATATTCCAAAATTGCTAATAAAATTACGGCAGTACTGAAAAACTTCCATAAATTGTCATTCATCACGAGTATTTAGCTTAACTTAAGCATATGATACATGAGTGGAAAATAGAATACGACACAATTCACTGCTGCATTCGTGACGTTGCACAGTGGTTCCCCCATGGCCAAAACTCGAGTTGGGTGAACTCATTGAAACTAGAATATTATAACTTATTTGAATAGGCCAATTCGGCAATACCAAAACTACTTCGGAACATAAATATGACGTCAATTTTTACATTATTTCATTCTCTTTTGTAGACAGTAAGTGATTGAATCGAATGAATGCAGTTAGCGTTATCAGTGAATGACCGCGTGAATTATCGTGTGTTAGTTGATTTTTCAGGTATCGTAATTATTATAATTGAAAAAAAAAAAAATTATTAAATAAAAGTTATTTGTTGATTTTTATAATAAAAATTAAAAATAACTCTTATTTTCAATTTTTATTATACAAATTATTTATTATAAATTATTTATATAAATTATTTATTATAAAAATTGAAAATAAAAATTGAATGTAAATATCTTTTGAACCAAGCGGTGAATTACAAAAATTTAAAAATATTCTTGATCTATGATTCAATACCTTTCATATGATACATCACATGTCCTTTAAGAACCAATATTAAGGATTCAACTATTTTCTATTTTATTCCATTTATTGTTCTATATTCTGAGCAGTACTAAAACTAGTATTTATTATAACTTTAAAAATAATATTAAGTTCTTAATCAACAAAAAAACATTGTTCCCTTGTGTAATGTGTTAGTATTAGAGTACATTCAAACCAAGAATCTGAATATACAAGAGTAATAAGAATATCATATGCAAAATATGCACATATAATAAGAATATTTTTATACTACACTAGCCGACCCGGCGAACTTCGTCTCGCCCCAATTTAACGCATTGAGATAAACTCCCGAGTGATAATAAAACACAGATAGTTAAAATTTCAATGTGATTTATTTGAATGGAATCGAAATCAGTAGAGAGCGATGTGATAAACAATGTCTTTAGATTTGTTTTCCGGCGCAAGAACAAACAACGAAGACGGTTTGCCAACACGCGAACACGCGAACATGCAACGTACAGCTGACCGTGAGAAAAACAGGGAAATTCGAGAATAATCCTAGAGACTTCCAACGATTGGCCTTGCGATTTATTGATTGTCATCGCAAAAGCCAATCGAATGGGGAACTGAATCTGCTTGAATTGGAATGGAAGATCAGTTGGAATAATTGGAATTCGTGGGATAAGGACTTCCTCTCCTTTGAATTTGCCCTTGATGATCTTCGCTTGAATCACATTGTTCATCAGTTTCTTGATGGACAACCGATTACCGTTGAACAATTTCGGATGATTCAGATTCCGCTACATGATTATGATCGATCCCACCTTCAGCTGTAAATTATGCGGTGGAGTTCCTGGCACATCAAGCTAGTTCAAAAATTCCGTCGGATAGTTGGTCGCTTCATCCTCGTCGGTCGCGCTGTCAACGGATTTGTACGAATGCTGTTCTCCAGCGATTTGACTTTCAATAATGAAATTCAAGCTATCGACGTCCTTATTCATCGCTGCTAGTATTGCCCGTTCACTAATCCAATCCAGATTTTTATAATTTTGTGCAATTCCGGGGAACACTTTGGTGATGTGTTCCTCCTTTGACGATAAGAGCTCGCAAAAAATTTCCGGGAACGATATCAATCCAGTCGAAACATCAACGGGAATTTGGCCATTGCCAAGCGCCAGAATGTTAACTTCTCCACACAAAATGCACTCAAAACGTCTTTTATCGCAATGAATTTTACAATGATCCTAAATTTTCCAAGCTTCACAACGAATTTTCCACCTTTACATCGTCCAAAATCATCAAATCATGCGATAAAATGCAAAATTTCGTCGAAACAAAAAATTCAAATTCTTCGCGTTTTTCCGGAGGTTTTTCTCAAAATTTTCTTTCAGAAGAACCTTTTCCTGACAATTACGAACAACTGAAAAAAAAAAATTGAGCCAAATCGGTCCAGCCGTTCTTAATTGATGAATTACTATACATTTTTGCCACCATTTTTATATATATAGATTCTTCTTATTTCTTTACGAGTAACTTATTTATTTCCGTTACAATTGCTTTGCTTATTTAAAGACCCTGTGCTTTGTTTATATAAGTACAAAGGGTATATTAAATTGTAAATAAAATACAATATGGATTATTTGGATCCACGTCAACAACTAAGTCTTTATAATCATGTCTGTCTGACCGTCTGTATGAACACTTAGATCTCCGAGACACCAAACTTTGTATGTACAGGGTCTCTCACAGTCGAGTTCTGTCGACTGTAGTCTTTCCTACTAGTTAAAATTATGTTTGCGAAAAGAAATGCATTAATCTGCATCAATCACCTTGTGAGAGCTTATTGCTTATCTTTGATTGTTTCTTCATTTCATTTGGATTTGAGTGCTGATCGCAATGGGTCGTAAATGTGATTTAATTGTCCGTAAATGTTTTAATTTCGCATCAGACGATAATGTGTCAAAGTGCAAACTTTGTGGTCGTTCCTTTAAAGGGCAGTACTACACGAATTTAAAAAGGCATTTGCAGGAGATTCATCCAGGAGAGTATAAAAATGAAATGGATGAACAAGATCCAAACGAGCCTAAGGAGAAAATAAAAAAAATTTCCATTGCTCTTTCTACCTCCGACGTAAAAGAAGCTTGTGTGCAACTGGTCACAGAAGAGAAGGCACCATTCTCATTATTAGACTCGGCTCCTTTTAAAAAGTTGACGGAACAAATTTTTAGCGGCCTGGATATGAACCCGATATCATCACGAAACGTTATGCATCATGTAAGCGAAAAATACGAGTTGGTGAAGAATAATCTTTCGAAAGTATTGAAGCATAAATTACTCTCTCTAAAAATCGATATCGCTTCGAGGCATAATAAAGGAATATTGGGAGTAAATGTTCAATATTATCGAGACCACCGCATTGAAGTCAAAACGCTTGGTTTAATTGAGCTGCATAAAAAACATTCTGGACTGAATTTAAGTGTGGAAATCGAAAATATATTGGACGAGTTTTCAGTTTCAATGCAGCAGATTTACACCGTCACGTCAGATAATGGCAAGAACGTTATTAAAGCGATCGAATACTTGAACAAAGATCTTGAAACTGGACTGAGTGACGATATTGACGATGACTAGCTTTTGCAAGATGTAAGCGTTCACTCGATAGTTTCTATCAGATGCGCTGCCCATTCTATGCAACTGGCAGTACACGACCTACTTAAGGATGCTAGTCGGAAAACCATTGTTGACAGCGCACGAGCAATTATAAAAACATTGCGAACTCCAACTTTTAGGTAATAAAATAAAATGCACAACATGAAATTTTAAAATTACCATAATATTTTTCAAACTGTACTTAGGCTAGCAATTTCTACAAAAGGGTTACCTCAACCTCTCCTTGATGTTCCAACTAGGTGGAACTCAACATATGCTATGTTAAAAAATGTATGCGGGTACAAGGAGTTTTCGGAAGAATACATTAATGCAGACTTGCAGTTAACGGAATCGCAATGGGAGAAAATTAACTTGCTGCTATCTGCATTAGAGCCGATATTTATAGCCACGCAAAAATTGCAAAGCGAGCAACTTTATTTTGGCGATTTCTATAAACTTTGGCTCGAAACAAAATTATCCATTAAATCTATGGAAAACACTAATAGTGTTGCCAAATTTTTAGAGAAAAGAAAAAAAATCTAACGGAAAATGAAGTTGTACTCTTTGCAATTTACCTGGATCCTCGTATTCGCAGGGTTTTAATTCAAAATCCGATGGAACAGATATATGCCAAAAATCATTTGACAGCATTGATGCGCCAAATACTAGCCTAAATTTGAAAGAATGTTTCAGATTCTTGTTTTGAGTGTACACTAATACTCATTTATTATTATTAAAATGTACTGAAAACCATATCATATAATGCAAATTTGTTTGTTTATTTTTATTATTTTTTCGGTATTTTTTTGATATTTGGGTATATTTATGACTTTTTGGTATTTTTATAATTTTTGGTACTTTTACTATCTATTGGTATTTTGTTTGCCAATGAATACTAGTTTTAGTACAGCAACAGAATATAGAAGAATAAATGATAGAAAATAGTTCGATCCTTAATATTGGTCCTTGAAGGACATGGTGATGTATCATATGAAAGGTATTGAATCATAGATAAAGAATATTTGTAAATTTTTGTAATAAATTATTATAATTTTTTTTAATAATTTTTGTAATACACGATTAAAAATAATTTTTATTTTTCTATATCTTCTATATATCTTCTATATGTATAAAAATGAATTGCTGTTCGTTAGTCTCACTAAAACTCGAGAACGGCTGGACCGATTTGGCTAATTTTGGTCTTGAATTATTTGTGGAAGTCCAGGGAAAGGGGCGTGGCACCTCCCATAACATTCAAAATCTTATATCTCGAAAACCACTGAATCGATTGAGTTCAAATTTACACACAATCTTAGGTATCGGCCCAGGAGTATTCCTGTGAAGATTGGTCAAAATTGGACAAAGGGGCGTGGCACCTCCCATACAAAAAAAAACAGTTCAAATTTACATACAATCTTAGGTATCGGCCCAGGAGTATTCCTGTGAATATTGGTCAAAATTGGACAAAGGGGCGTGGCACCTCCATTCAAAATCGTATATCTGGAAAACCGCCGAATCGATTGAGTTTAAATTTACAGACAATCTTAGGTATTGGCTGTAAGATTAGGTGTTGCTGTAAGATTAGTCAAAATTGGACAAAAGGGCGTGGCACCTCCCATACGAAATAAAACAAAAAATCTTATATCTAGAAAACTACCGAACTGGTTGAAATCAAATTTTAAGAAAATATTTGTTATTGGTCCAAAGGTGTAGTTTGATCAAAATTGAACAAAGGAGTGTGGTACGTGGTACGTATAAAAATATATACATTTTAAATCCTATTTCTCGACACCCATGGGAGCTAAAGTGGGTGGGATTGGAAAACGGAGCGTGTCACCACCCATACAACAAAGTTATTTAAATAACGATATCTGAACATTGCTTTGAAGTAAAATGCTTCAGTCAGAACATTGATTGAAGCATTTTACAAAACCTGGCGGGACTGGACAAAAGGGCGTGACACCTCTCATTTCAAACGTTATTCTAAGACAGTCATGGGTAAAAATTTGTCTAGACAATACAATTCGTGGGCACACGTCCGAGGAAATATCGGTCGAAGCACACGGAATACAGAATCAGTCTGGACACACCGGTTAAATAAAAATGATATGAAAATGTACGAGCAGGCAAAACAACGTTTGCCGGGTCCGCTAGTTTATTATAAAAATTGAACAATAAAAATAAAATAACTTTTATTTTCAATTTTTATATCTAGTGAAAATTGAAAAATAATTTAATTAATTAATTTTTTTTTATTCCAAGATTATGGTATGTATTTAATTTATTGCATATCAAACAAAGTTTTGTAATATTTTGTTTGATAATGTGTCGGCTACGAAAAGCATATTGAATATATTAATATATTTAATATATTTCCTAACGTTTCCCACCGAATTCATGTACTACAATATTTTCACAAAAACTCGCTTAATCAGTATGCTTTATCAGATTTACCGTCTGTTACCGTCTGCTCGCGTCATAAAGCGTTAACTATGGCATGAGAAAGCCTTTCGTACCGTAAATTGTATTCTGTAATATAGTTAGGGAGATATCAAAAATTCTTTCCCTTCTTGTACTCTTTTAAGTGTATTTCGTAAACATGACGACATAAAGGAAAATAGATTGCTGATTCTGAATCAGCGACCCCAAAAAACCTCATATTAGTAGTTTTCAATGAGCATGAACAATGAATTATGACCGCCGTTGTTCGAGAGGTGAACCACTGTTCGTTGGGTCAAATATGGTACGAGGAATGCAGTTAACTAATATTCCCTTCGTGACTTGCACTATACATCCAATACAGCTTTGTGTTCGAAATGCTATGAGCAAAGACAACGATGTCACAACTTTAATAGCTAAATGCAAGAACATAGCGACACATTTCAGCCAATCACTTATTGCACAGTCCGAAATACAAAAAATGGAGGTGTATTGAGGAAGTTATTGTCAATCGCATTACCAATTTCGTTAAGAAATATAAAGTACTGCACCCGAATCAGTATGGCTTTCAAAAAAATAAAAGTACTGGGAAATTATTGGGAGAATTTACGAATACGATCAATTCAGGGCTAAATAAAAACCATCGTGTTCTTGTTCTGTTTATTGACTTTAGCAAAGCCTTTGACACTTAAACTCCCGACAAGATTATTGAAAGCTTAAATAGAATCGGCGTGAGAGGACTATTGTCAAACTGGCTACGAAACTATCATACTGATAAAAATATTAGGGTGAAGGTATCAAATACTCTTAGTAAAGAAAAGCCCAGCGTATTTGGTGTTCCACAGGGCTCGAAACTGGGACCAATATTGTTCATCTTATATACAAACGAACTCTTACGTTCATTTAAAAACAGTACTACCTATGCATATGCGGATGACATAGCAATCGTAGTAAGGCACAAAAGTTTTAGTTCGGCTGTGGAAATAATGCAAGAGGAATTCAACACTGTCTCCAAATGGTGCCACGATCATGGACTGGTGACTAACGCGGCCAAAACAAAGGTGATGCACATACTAACGCCATCCAAGCGAGCGGAAGCCTTCAGCACATATCACAGAAACGTGTATTGTAGTCAGAAAATATAAGTATCTTGGAGTAACCATCGACGAACAATTTCTTTGGCGAGATCACATGAATGATCTTCATCTTCAACTCAAGAGCACTCTCTTTACTATGGTTTATCTTAAAAGATACTCCAACTACAAGATACAGAAGCAAGTGTATTAGGTACTCACTAGCAGAATCGCGAATCCTTTAACTCATATGGAAAACGAGAACTGCGCCTCAATTATTATATACAATTCCTCAAGGGATAAAACATCTTCAAAATTTTAAGAAGCGTAATAAGGAAATTAAAATATATTTACCTACTTAATTTACATTACGTTCACTTATAAAAGATATACATATTGGGGCATATTCATAGTCATACTATAAACCCGAGTCTAACTGAACTCGATTCTAAAGTTAACCCACAGGTAAAACACGACTGGTATTCATAAAGAACTTTCCAGCTCTGTTTAATTAGATCCGAGTCTAACGTGTAATCTACTACAAATCTATTACAATATACACTTTCTGACAACAAAATGTCGATGAATTTGACTTGAAATTTTTATTTTGTTTTTGTTCTGCTGTTTTGTAAATAAAAAAAAATATGAGCGGCAAAAAAAATTTTCCAAAGAGCGAGAGAACGGAATTGGTCAGAAGCAGGAACAAAATATTGCCGCTGCATGAGTTGGTCCGAAGGTATCTAAAAAAAGTCGTAGACGATCAAAAAAATTTAATTAAAACAATTTCAAACAAAATAAAAACAGACATCACAATATTTAATTATTATCCATCAGTGAGAATAGCAAAAGCATTGCAAAATTCTTAAACCTTTTTCGTTCACTTGTTTTTGACGTTTAATAGAGTTACAAACAACTTAAACATACGTTTTGTCGTGATTAATATTAGATTCCAGTTTATCGTTTAGAAATGGGTTCAAATTGTCTATGAATTACATAAATTCCGGTTTAGTTTAGTTATTACATAGTAATAGCTTATCAAAGATCTATGAATATACCCCATTGAATTTAAATCGCTAACAGTAATATTTCAAACAAAAAAACATATTGTTAATCACTTCAAAACTATAGTTTAATATAAATAACAACCACCTGCAGATAAGCACTTTGCTTTGTGGGTAATCGTTTGTAAATGTATGCCATAAGGGCAATTATTGAATTGAATTGAATTGAAAATTTGCACTTGCTACATACTTAGACCAAGCGTAATAAACAAACATTTTTTCAATGAAGTTGTTAAAGAGCAGGTGGAATCCCAATTATTGTATTTGCTTGATAAGTTTGACTGCACTGAAACTACTAAACCTGACAGGGAAATTATATTATGAAAGGATTGCGATTCTCTTGTACCCACTTAAAAGGACAAGAATTGAATCGGATGAGCCCACCACTAGTTCTCAGTCTCGAACGTTTCAAAGCACGTCAGTAAGTTTCCATTCTTGTCTGGCCAATATTCTTATGAACAGTGATGAAAAGGATTGATAGATAGATAGATAATACATTTTATTTCACATAATATTATAGAGTATAATTCAAGTACAATTATTCATTAAAATGATAAAATTATATGAAAAGTTGAGACATTCTGTAATTCAAAAGTAGTGAAATTTAAAATTAAGTTTATGATGGGGTGACCATAAACAACAAAGTTGTAAAATTCAATTCAAAATAAAAAAAAAACAGGATGAAGATAAAAACTAAGTTAAATTCATAAATAAAGATCAAAGAAAACAAAGAAATTGAAGTAAGAGTTAGTCAGAATGTCGAAAGTAAGAGATTCTAAACTAGCGTAGTTGTGATTTAAAAGCCAATTTTTCCCAAATTTTAAAAACATTCCATTGTTATTGCTTTGATAGACTGTGGAAGTTTATTAAATAGCCGAAAAGATAAAACGGTATAAAAATTACTTTATGCAGTAGTGCAAGCAAATGGAACAGATACCAAATACGAAAAGTTTTGTAATTAGAAATTAATCCAAAATTTCGATTACCAGATTTCATAAAGAAAGACTTCAATACTTTCAAGCAATATAGATGGCGAACAGGAAGGATTTTTAGGTCACAGAACTAGGATATCTATAACAGGTTTTTGACATAATTTTCTTAATATATGCTTCTGTAAAACTAATAGACGTTGTATTTTTGTATTTTTAAGTACCTCCCCAAAAAGAAATTCCATATTGCAGCTTGCAGTGAAAAATACCATAGTAGATTTTCTTTAGAAGCATTGTAGAGCAGACATTTCGCAAATAATAAAAGTATCTCAGAGTGGAACGTAAATAGTTCCTCAAAGATTCCGTGTGATTCGTAAAACTCATATGGGAATCGACAATAGGCCCTAGATATTTATATTCATATACCTCGATAGGAAAGCAGTTATCGCTACAACTAAGAGTAGGTACTACAAAAAGTGGGAGTAGTGGGTTTATGCGTACAATTGCAATTGGTAAATCTGAATTTTTGACTCTCAGGTGCATGGAAGTGGACATTAGCCCATTCTCAACAAAGGACTATTCTGTCCATATGAAAAACCTATGTCATCCGCGAAAGCAGTTGTTGAGCCTTTGAAGACAAGTGCAAAGAGTGAGTTGATGTAGATGAAAAATAAAATTGGACCCAAGACAGAGCCTTGAAGTACACCCAGGTTAAACATTTTTATTTCGCTCCGTATCTCATCAATTTTCATACTTTGTGTGTTTTAGGTAAGACTTAAACCTATCAAGCATAATACCACGAAATCCAGCTTTTTCCAGTTTTCCAACCAAAATATTGTGATCGACCATGGCAAAGGCTTTAGTACTATCAATGAACAAGCCCGCTGTACACTTTTTACCAGCAAGATTAGACATTGTTTGGGGACAGAACTGCAGTAGAGCATCTTCTGTAGATTTGCTTTTCCGAAAGCCAAACTGTATAGGACTAAAATATTTGTTTCTGTCTAAAAACTGTACTATTCTGTCTTTCAGTAGTTTTTCAAAAATCTTACTTAACACAGGGAGGAAAGAAATAGGACAGTTCGACATCAGAACAAAAGGCAGGCTGACCAGATGCCCTCGTTTGTTATCTAAAAAAAAAATGTCCGGTATCTTTTTGAAAAAAATGTCCAATTTGTCCTCTTTTTGGGATTTCACAGTTTACGGAATTTTTCGACACCACAAAACTATAACAAAACTTTTTTTCAACACTAATTCATAAATTGTCTGCATCTTTCTGGTAGGTATGAACACGACCTAAAACGTGGAAACGTGGAAAAAATATATTAGAAGTTTATTCAATGTGTTTAAAATCTTCAGAGGTGGGCCGAATCTCTGGATGAGTTTGATTGTTTTACATGGACGGATTTAAACAAATTTCTCAACAAATTAAACGAAAATAAATTGTTAGACCCATTTTGTAACCTAAAAATATTTGTAGAGCAAAACAAAACAATAATAACTTTTTAAATGCACCTAGCTACCCACGAAAAATGGGTAGAATACTTAAAAAAATTTACAATATTGAATTACACTACACAGCACACAGTGAACTGTTCATACTGTTCAGTTTTAGAAATTAAAATATAATATAATATAAAGTATCTAAAGTAAAGTAGCGATATAAATATACAAAATGTCATTGTATTTAAACCCAACCATTATTCATTTGACACTTGTCAATAAATCTCTCCACTCCTTTTTTTGTATATAAATGAAAACAATTGTCAGTACCTACATAGATCAATTCGAAATATGTATACATACAAGCTATAAGCTACACTTTTTATAACGTTTAAGAAAATCAGTTCCGTTTCTTTTTCCTTAATTTTTATATAAACTTGTACAGTTTTCAACGTTAGATAAGTAAATTTTGCTAAAAACAGTGTTTCGTGGAAGTTAGCGAATTTTAAGTTTTTGAATTCAACACATATAGCTGCGAGAAAAAAAAATAGCAGTATACGTTATAAAGTAATATTAACCGAGATAAAAAATGCAGGCAATGGTTTTTAAAAATAATTTTTAATATCAAAAAAAAGCATGTTTTTCTTATAATATTTACATTAATTAGATTCTTGTTTAATTGAATTAAGATCTGATAAATTCATTTTTTCAAAAAGACCTTTAAAAAATACGGGGCAAAAAAATAGCAGTGCGGCTTCTTCACCAACTTAATTAATCAAAAAATTTAAAAGAAATACAGAATTGAATCTAATTATAATGAAATACTACTACCGATAAATTAATATTTAGTCGCGTGGCCTTTATTGCTTATTACGGCTGCGCAACGTCGCTTCATGGAGTCAACAAGTCGCTGGCACCTTTCGGGTGGTATTGTTCTCCAAGACTGCTCAACTACCGCCCACAACTCGTTATTATTCCTCGGTTTTTTACTGGACACTTCTCTTTTAACATCTGCCCATAAATTCTCAATAGGATTGAGATCGGGAGATTGAGCAGGCCACTCCATGACCTAAATTCTATTGACCTCAAACCACTGCCTAGCTGTTCGGCTGGTATGCTTCGGGTCATTGTCCTGCTGGAAGACCCATTTTAGCGGCATTTCTTCCTCCGCATAAGGCAGCATGATATTTTGGAGTATATCAACGTAAGAGTGCTGGTTCATTATACCTTTAATCCAGTATATTGGACCAACACCGTAGTATGAGAAGCATCCCCAAATCATAATACTAGATCCACCATGTTTTACGGTTTTTGTGGTGAATCTAGGATCAAATTCTGTATTGTGGACGCCTTACACTCGCGTGATCCTTTTCCGCCATAGAGAACAATTTTGCTCTCATCAGTCCACAGTATATTTCTCCACTTCTCAGGCGGCCATGGTAAATGTTCCCTCGCAAACTTCAGCCTTTTTGCTATGTGGATTTTCTTAAGAAGTGGGACTTTCCGTGGACTGCGAGCATTGAGATTATGTTCCCTTAAGCGTCTTCTAACGGTGTGAACACCACATGCCAAGTTTAGGTCATCCAGAATCTGGGTAGCTGCTGCCGAAGGATGCGTCTTGGAGTACCTTACAACACGTTTCACCATTGATGGATGAAGCTTTTTTTTTCGGCCGCGTGTTTCTACCTTTTCTTTATATTTGAGAGCATTGCTTATCATTTTAGCAGAACATCCCAGGAGATCTTGAATTTTTTTGTATGTGTTCCCGTCTTTTATGAGTAGTTGAATTAACTCACGCCTCTCTGGTGTACAGTGTTTTCCACGACCCACTTTTGTTGAAAAAATAAAATCGGTTTTGCTTTTGATTGATTAAAAATATAAAATAGAATATTTTAACTTACTTTCCTATAATTTAAATTAAAAATTCAAACAAAACCACAATTTTTACACCCAAAACTAATAAACACTGCTATTATTTTGCTCGCACTCAAAAGTAACAGTTGCACTACCGATTGGCATTTCAAAGGAAAATTTAAAGTTTACCGTTACAATATGAGCTCACATGATCGACTTGTTGTTGGTGAATACAGATTTACAGTAGAAATCAAAAAAACTATTACACGAATATTAGATTATGAAAATATTAAGAATAAATGTTGCTTGTTCTGTTGATACTGCTATTATTTTACTCGCCACTGTACCTATATTGCACAGTTTGTTTTTTCAATTCCTGCACATAATGCTATTGTTGAGTGAATATTTTCTTTGATAACGAGCCAATGGACTGAAGAATGAAATAGACTTAAAGTCGAAATTGTAAAAGCAATTTTTTTCGTAAATATAATTTTAGAAATATCAGAAGATATTCAAAGAAAAAAACCGATACTATTTCAATTTTTCATTTTAAATTTTTGAAGGTGTCCTCTTTTTGGTGGACATAGATCTACCTAAATCTGGACACCCTAAACAAAGGTATAACATCAGCACACTTAAGTTCTTCAGGAAAGACACCAGCAAAAACACAACCATTGGAGAATATTTCACCGAGACTGATTCTGCTGCGGGCAATTTGTTGCCATTTGGAGAGCGCTTTTAAATTAATACAATTATAGAAAAGCGTCTCAAGTGGACAGAAGATCCTTTGGTGTGATGGAAAGTAAATACGAAGTTCCATGTTTTGAAGCCAATCGTTCGACAATTTTTGTCAGCTCCACCAGTGTCCGTTCCGAGCGAACAACTATTCAGTGGAGCTGGTTCTGGTTTGATTTACAGCCTACTACGGAACAGAATAGATGGCGACAAAGCAGCTAAGTTGCTGTTTATTTAATTTGTACATTTTGAAATTTGAATATTATGTCGTTTTCCATTGGGACCATCCGATTTTTATTTCTGATCTCAGATTTCCGTGGCGAATGGAACATGAAAGCAGATTGATCTGCTTTTGTAAATGTATTAGTGCGTTATTTGACAGTACATCAGCTGTGCAAATTGTTTTCGTTTGGCGCTGGAAAAATACGAAAAATACGAACTAATAAATGGATATTCAAATCGATTTTAGTAAATTTTGTCCTGTAGTCGATACAAATGGAGTGATTTTGGTGGAAGACGACCTGATATTGTTAGAGAACTCAACAAGTAAGAAAAGTGCTTATTAAATACCTACATGTTCTTAAGTATTTAACGTAAAATGGTTTTATAGCTGGCGAATGTGTACAAATTCCATATTCCGAAGTGGCACATATGTACGGTCTAAATGAATTAGATTCCGAGATGCTTGTTGTACCAGGTAAATGTGCACTCGAAATTAATTCTACATTTCTTCTTAATCAAATTGAAATTATAAATTTAAGGGTCATCACCCCAATTGCCGGTACCAGACGAAATTAACCCTGAAGTGGACAACGTAACTAGTCAAAGTAATTAACTACAGCTGAACAAATGAAAGAAAAATATTAATATAAACTTTTTATTTATTAGATGACAATAATCGGACAACAGCAATAAAGTGGAGCAACCCGGAAACCAAATTCATGCTGAATTTGTACGCTGCTTTGGTCAAATGTGTTGGCCCAATAAAAAAGTTTCGTACAAAGAAACAGATGTGGGCACATATGTATAGCTGCCGAGAAAAACACTAAATTTAGTTTGAATCTGAATTGGAATCAGATTGAAACACGCTATAAATGAGTAATAAAAAGAACAAAAAAGGCAATTGATAATAATAATACGATAATACGGCCATCCAGCAAACAACAGAATATGACGAAGAAATCTTGGAAATCGTGAATCAACATTTTCCCTCGGAAGACTCATGTTTCGACTCCACAGACCTGTTCAGAACCTTCGTTTTCAGGTGCTTCCTCATCACACTCGATAGATTCTATACAGACTTCACACTCCTCTGAACCTTTACCAAGGACTACATCATCCCCGGATATACCATCGCAGTACGATGCAGAAGCCCCTTCCTGTTCCTCATTACCAGACCTATCGATTCATGAAGAAGAATCTCCATCTTCAGTGACAGTAATACGTCGTCGTCGGAAAAAAACAACCGTCCAGCAAGAGTTGTTTAAAAAGTACATGGAACAGAAGGCCAGAAAATATGAAAGGCAGAGAAAATGAAAATTATGGAAGCGATTTTGAACTCACGGCAGTGAATCAGATTAAAAAACAAATTCACTAGCTATGTACTATCTATTACTTTTATTTTAAACACATTTTATATAATTTCAGCAATGCTGTCTCGCTTAAGTTGTCCCATATGTTGCATAACAGCATCGGGCAAATTATCTTGTGTATCAGTAGTAGTAATACTTCCAGTTTGTCTTTCTTCCTCTGAAGCTTCGTTTACCTCGTCAACATCCATCCACAGATCGCCTTCTGTTATGCACATGTTATGCAAAACGCAGCTTCCTAATATAAATTTGCACATTCTTTCTACAGTTAAAAAATCTAAACGCGAAAGCTGCCTAAATCTTTGCTTTAGCAAACCGAAACAGTTTTCGATCTAACCCTCGTTTGGCAATGTTTTTTATTATATTTTTTTTGCTGATTACTCAAATCACCATAATCGCGGTACGGGGTAAGTAAATATTCCCTTAGCGGATAAGCAGCATCACCCAGAAGGTGGTAGCTCTGGCCGCAAATTGATGGAATATCCTTGCATATGAACGACATTTCGTAGATCCTTGAATCGGTGATTTTGCTGGGTGATCCTACATAAATATCTAAAAACTTCTTGTCCGCGTCACAAATGCCTTGCAGGGATATTGAAAGCAGGCCGTGTCTATTAATATAGGTTGAACGAATTTTGTTTGCTGGCTTTCGTATATAAAGTAGCAACCATCAATGCAGCCCAAGACATTTTTGAATCCTGCAATCTAAATTGAAAGAATTTGTATATAATTAAAACAGTTCTAGCAACTAATTAACATTATATAATACATCTGCAAATTTTCTGCTTATCTCGATTTTCGCAGAATTTGTATTAGGCATTTTGATATGGTCCGTCGAAATATCGTACAGAAATTCTAGGAAAGATGATAAGTTTCTGTACGCACTCGAAATAGATATGTTGAATAAATTTGAAACTTCCCTATATGAGTTTTTATTTCCAGCAAACCTATAATTAAAGTCGAGTTATTTCTTAGTTCTTCTGAATATAAAACAAAACATCTTTACTACCATAGAAAGGATAAACATTTAACTTCAGCGCTTACGGCTGGTTTTCCTCCGCAGCTTATTTTTATAGTATAGTGTCTATAGTTCTTGTACTGTTCTATTATTTTGTTTGCAGTGCTCCGGGAGACTCTAAAATGTCTACGAAACTTTAAACAAATGTAATTAATACACACTTTGTTTATTTATGTACTTTAACACTTACTTCTTCGTCGGTATAATACCTCACGACATCTTCCACAAAATTGTTAACACAGTGCCTCTTTTCTCTTGAAAACAGCAACTTTTCCAATTGGAAAATGTTTTCGTCTTCTGACGACGAAGAATCGAAATCCACAGATGACGAGGAAGAAGAAGAAGATGACGAAGATGACGAAGATGATAGTAATTGCTCCAAAATTAAGTCCATGTCCATTATTTACGTTTTTGTTCTGAATAATTGCTTTTCATGAGGCTTTTCGTAGTTTTGTTTTGAAAACAAATTCTGAATGACGTAAAACAGCTGTGCAAGGTATATTGGTATTAGCATTAGGTTCGTTCGGGTACTTTTTTGCAAACGTAAAATTATTAAAACTTTGCTAAGAAACTGTGCGAATGCGACCACGTACTGAGTAAATTGAAAAAAATGAGAGAGAAATCCATTTCCCCTCTTTTCATTTTTTCGTAATTTTCTACTCGCGGAATTTCGACTTACTGAAAAATGAAAAAATGAAAACTGTCATCTAAGTGGCAGTTTGAAAAAGTTTGAAAGTTTGAAAAATAAAACTCTTTTTATTTTCGTCTTCAACGATGTCGGAGGAAGAAATTGTAATTGAATGTTCTCCTAGAACTTATCAGCGCATTCAAAATGGTAGGTTTAATAGGTATTTTAGCTTATAAAAAATTAAAATCTAACTTATTTTATAGATTCTGCCGTTAACGTTTATTTTTTGAATGTCGAAATGACATTTCTTAAACTTTTTGTAAGAAAACCGGTCAGGTACTTCTCTGGAAATTGAGAGATTTCTCTCTCGATTTTTGAGATTTGACATTTTTCATTTTTCTACGCTGAAAGTACACGAACGAACCTATTGAATAACTACAAATAGAAACGGCACCGAAGCAAACATCCGCTACGCGGTCCATACGTCGCTGTGATCGCTTGTGCGGGTTTGTGAAATGGATCTGGGCATAATCTGGGATTGAAGATTGGATAAAAACGAAAACAAGAAAATGTATAATATCCCAACAAAAATAACCCTCTAAGGAATGCTGGATGGGTAATTTTTTGTTGTAAACCAGTTTGAGGTAGTGTCGTCAGCAGCGTTCCCTCCCTTTTGGTTGGGCAGAGTTCTCATCTCGGTGGAAAATAGTACTCAAATGGCTTCCAAGGTAGTACGCCTCACAGCGCACCTAAACTAAAGTGTACTTTCCAGTTATAAGTATAAAAGTGGTCAAAATTAGAATTTCTATCAATTTCCGCAATCAGTAATATATTGACGTAATAACACCATGTGGCCATGCTGATTTTGACAGACAAATTTGATAAAAATAGTGCCTAAATATGGTGTGGCGATGTATATTTATTTTTTTATGGTATGATTTGTTTTCCAATAAATTGCTTAGTTGTAGTTTTATTGTTTTTGAGACTACATTCTTTAGTTAAAAAATATCATAAATAAACTGAGCTGTTTTTTCCAAGCTGTTAGAATTCGTATAGTCAAACAATAACTTTTAAGACTAATAATGTATTAGGGACGTTGTTCAAAAAGCTAATTCCGACCAATGTGACTAGCTACTCGTATATGGTATTATCTTAACATTCATTTCTAAAAAAATCGACTTTAATTTCCCAATATAAATTGTTTTCTAACTTTTACAAATTTACAAATAAATAAAGACGAAGTTAGTTTTCGCATAGTGAATTATATCTTATTTGTTAAATATCAAATAAATTTGTATGAAAACAAAACCATTTTTCACATTTTTCTTTAAAAATTGTTGAAAAAGTGCAAAATACGAAAAATTTGCGCAAACATAGAAGTTACCCCAATAGCTAGTATGAAAATACATCAAAAAGGCAGTGGGGCAGATTCACCAGTCAATTCTTGGACTTTGCTGAAGCTTTGACTTAGTTCCAGTGTATACCTACAGCGTCAACTTCGTTTCAAATAAATAGTTGAAAATCGAAGAAATCCTCATTAAGGGTATTCACTTAAACGCGTAAAAGCCTCATAAACTGCGTAAACTGCAGAAATTTACCACCTCGTAAATGAACTGTCAGATTTTGTATGGAGAATAGTTTACGCAGACCTCATAATTTTCCGGAAATCAGCCGCGGAAAGTTACGCAAATCACAAATGTCAAACTGTTTGTTTGATTTCAGATTTACAGTCGATTTACGCGATTTACGCAATTACATTTCCGAGGAGTGTTCACTTAAAGCACCGCAGAAATGTATACATTTACGAGCTGCATAAATTTATCAGATTAAGTGAATACCCTGATTATTCCTGAAAGTTTTATGTAACGGAGTTTACTCTACTTAGTGCGTCAGTGCTTGACCATTCTAGCTCCATGAGTAAATAATATTTATTGAGTAAGTTACACATCTTCTTTAAAAAAAAGTAGGTACATATAACATTAGAATTACGTAGCTTACAGTTTTAATTGCACCATAATGTCCATTGTTATTATTCCTACCATTATTGTATTATGCACATTTCAAAAATTTTTAAAGAAAACATCTCTCACTATATAAGTCAATTTTTATTCTCTTACAAATTTTTGTGATTTTGTGTTATAATTGGGTACATTTTAATCTATGAAATTGACAGTTGTATGGGAAAGTAAAAAGGTCATTATAAGTACTCCTCAAGTGTCAGGTTTAGGAAACAAAAATATTATGTACATATTTCGAAAAAAATAAAAATGAATTATGTTTATATGTTATGAAATAGTAGTACGCGACGGCTTCAAAGTAGTATCCGTACTCAGTTCATAAAAATGTACTCAAAATGAGCAAATGAGTACAATAGTAGCACGGGAGGGAACGCTGGTCGTCAGTATAAAATTCTTTCCGAAATGACGTAACAGGGTAGGGAACTGGTTTGGTTTGGAAGACAGGAAAGGAGATGCAATTTATAAACAAGTATCAATAGCAATGTGTAGGATTTATGAGTAAGAGAGGGAAGGCGATGCAAGGGGTGATCAGTTGGGAAAGATAAATTGAATAAATATGAGTTTGGCTTTCTTGCTGACAGACATTACACAAGATTTTAAGATATGCATAAAAGTATGTTAGAGTCTCACTATTTTGTCTATATTTTTGTCAAATATGCATCGATTTAAGTGATTCTTTTTGTAATTAACCCAAAAATATTATATCTATGAAACCACCAAATCGATTGAGTTCAAATCTCCAGGCAATCTTAGGTATTGGCCCGAGAATACTCCTGTGAAGATTGGTTAAAATTGTCACAAAGGTAAAAACAAGCGTTATTCCGATAGCGTTATATGCTGATAGACCAAAATATAGGTATCTGGGCAATAAAATTCCTAGGCACGAGCAATGCTTGCCGGGTACACTAGATAATTGTTAATCTTTCCATTAACCACTAATAATCATTTATAACTACATATTAGATAGATACATACATACATATTCACTATGTACATATTTAGAAAAGCACGGTGTTCCTTAAAGTGCTAGGTTTGATTTCATATAGTAGCCCCGTGATGGTCTTGCTTGCGTTATTTGGGGTTAACCGCCAGATGCCGTCATTTCTGGTCTGGAGATAATTATGAGCAATTCGCATTCCTTGAGTTCGCTCAATAACCCTCTGTAAGGAGCTGGAAGGTAATTGTAGGAAATTCCGAACCAGCTACATATTTAGTAAGTATACCTGGTATGATTGTTTTGTGCGCCAATGTAAAAGTCGTTAACAAATTCTCTTACATATCTTATTTCTATTCGATTTTAATTTTTCCTCACTTTCGTGTGATCGTTGATCAGTGGTTAGAAAACAGACTTAATTATCCGTTTTGGGCTGTGCGTTAATAATTAAGTTATTTTAAAATAAACTCCACTTAACTACTACTAGACTACTTAATTTCGTATAGCAAGAATCTAATCTGAACTGCAATGTTTCTAAATATTCCTAAACAAATGAACTCGAACTGTCAGCGTACAAACCGCATAGGTACCTAATTTATTCACAGTTTGAAACAAACTACTACATATAGGTACAAACAAATCGTCTAGAATGCACCTACCTACCAACAAACACGCAGACAGACAGACACAATTGCGAGACTCACTTTTTGAGCTCGAATATCATCTTAATGTCATAATTAATAGATCCTACTCGCACATAGGCCACATAACATTATGCTGCGATTTACGCCCACCACCCCAGAGCAACAACAGAAAATTATTGGCTTAGTATTGATTTGCCGTTATTTTTCGTATATCTCTTGAATGAGTAATCCGATTACAATGAAATAATGGAACATAAATGCTGCTCATTGTTAAGACCTAAATTTTCCAAAAAGATCCATACCAATCGGGTTAGTAGTTCTTACGTGGATAGTGGAACACACATTTCAAAATTTACAATTTTATTATATGCAGAGATTTTTCTACACCTACCATGCACCTCACATGCTAACCCACCCAATAACTTTCAAATCATTATAGCCCGCCCTTGACACCTAAGGGTGGGTTAGCCACCCACACCTTGACACCTAAGTCCAAAAGCCACCACAATGACACCACTGCTGCACATATATCGAAGAAATACAAAATATGTATTGTAAAGAATCCGATCTGTGATTTCATATTATCCCTTTCCACATTGTTATTTTCTTAAATATCAATTCAAATCGTCATCACACTTGTCATGCTAAAAGTACCACACCCCACACACCACCCCTATATGCGAAAAGTATCTAGCCGATCTTTTATTTCATATACATACCTTCTTTCCACATTGTTATTCTCATAAAATCCCAATCAGTCTCCTCATGCTAAAAATACCCTTTGCCTGCAATACAAACCACCACTAACTACCTATATGCGAAAAATACATACCCGATCATTGATTTCATTATCCTTTGCATATTCCACTTCCACTCCACAACCAATTATGCAATCGGTGGAGAATAAAATACAACAAAAATAATTGTTGTTTCTCTTTCATTTGCATGTTGTCAATGAGACGAATAAAAAAAGAAGAAGGTGCATAGTCTGTCATGAAATAAACATGGGAATATTTTTGGAAATTAGTTTTACTTAATGCACGAACCTAGAAAAAGGTGGTATATGCATATTGCATATACTAACTTAATACAAATTTCCTCCGCAATGAAGGTCCGTATGTCGCTTCAAAATGAGCTGTGTCCACTTCTATTTGTAGTTATTCAATGGTATTAGTGAGAGTATGTGTAAATCTCGAAAATTATCGAGATCTGCAAAAAGTGATCCGAATCAAAAAAAAGATTGATCTTATGTCCCAATGGAAAACCACATTAGTTTGTACTTTTGTCTACAAAATGTTCAATCAAAATAATAAATAGCTAGCTATGGTTTTTTTCAAATTTTGTATTTTAGTAGGTAACTTGTAACCTCCGTAACATCCCTAGTTTTTATTTCTTAAACAAAATTTTTTTTCCGTGGCAATTATTTTTCTTGCAAAAACTTATTTTATAAAATTTGTCTTTTTTTACTCTTCTTATCTTTTCTCTTTCACCATGAAAATGTCTAACTTCAGTATGTTATTATTGAACGCCCGAATTGATCTTGGAATAACAGCTTAATTCAAGATAAGTATAAAAAATGTTCTCTAAAGCTCAAGGAGTGACTTTTGTTGTCTGGACTTAAATTTACCTGAACGCGATAACTAACTTTAATTTTCCGTATATAGGTATTTCACTTATTGACAATAATTGTAGATATTTTTTTTACATGTGGTGGGATTCTGTAAAAAACGAAACGAAAACCGCTTTTGATTTCACTAAACCTGTCTCTATCATATTTTGTGGCAATAGACAGTGACTGCTATTGTCGAAACGATAGCGTTCGATCGTTTTCGTCTTACATAATCTGGCCCGTGAGTTCTGTGTTTCTTATTGGTGCTCTACAGTCAGGGCAATCGAAATGTCAAACTGCGCTCTCCCATGCTCTTCGATGACTCAATAGAAATGTCATGTTGGCAGAAATAGATGTCAACTTAGTAGTAAAGGTGCTAGTACACGGTATGTAGCGCGCCACATATATATGTGGCTCTGACGTCACCAGATAGAGTACACATAATGCACACATTTCGTATTTCGTATGTAGCGCGGTGGTTATTCGTTTGGGCATTATGTAGCGTACAAATCGTATGTGCCGCACAATGTGTATGTGTCACGAGTGCCTCATATCGTTCCTCATACGTATGAGTACCTTATGTAGCCATTGACGTCAAAATTACGTCAGAGCCACATATATATGTGGCGTGCTACATACAGTGTACTAGCACCTTAAGTATAGAAATTCTTGACTTGATTTGTCGGTGTTTTGGACATAAACGACAACTGAGAGAACTGTTCACGTGACCAGTTCGGCCCAATGAAAACTAGCAACATGAAGTCAGACTGACAGACTCACTAAACTAGATTCTTGAACGCCCTCAATATCAGCTAAAGTCAACTTTGTCTAATAAAATTGCTGTTTTCCTGAAAAATGATCAAACTCGATATTATTCAAACAGATTTTACTGAATTGTCAAAAGATTACAAGAAGTAAAAGTTTTCGTTTGCTCTATTCTCTATTAAAAACAAAGAAATTAATGGTGTGCCTTTATTTTGGGAGGCAGAGTCCAGAGAATTAGGAAAATTAAGAAATAAATAAAGTTCTCGCAACTAGTTTAACGCAGATAGGCTTTCTCAACGTGGATACAAAAATGTCCATTTTAGATAGGTATGCCGTGCCGATTGTTTTTTCTCTTTTATAATTTTAGTGATAGAGCTGTGATGTTACAAATAAATAATTCCCTTTCCCGATCCTTGATTGTTGGGATCCAACACCCCTGCTTCGGTTTTCTGTTTCGACCCATAACATATAACTCGCCCGCTGGAGGGTACGTCCAAAGCTTCTCGCTTTCTGTCTTACCAGCTTTCCGGCTAGGTTCACGCCGGTACTCAAAGCCAGCGACATTCTAGTAGGTTATGGTCATAGTGAACATTGCGCCGGTGACGCCGGTTTTTTCTTCAGTCGAGTTCATGGATATCTACAAATTTCAAAATTAAAAGATTATCCAATGAAAATATATTAATACTAGTTTCTCCCCGCGGCTTCGCTCGCGCAGCCCTCAGTATTTTAAATACCACGAAGGAAACCTTCCTATGAAAGTTCCTGAGAGCAGTTAGGCTTTCCGCACACGGCTCGTATCGTCATCGTAGCGTATGCGGTGCGATGTACGAGAGGCATACGATTTGTTGTCGCACACTTGTATTTAAATGGAGAACCGCACACGACTCGTCTGCTACGCGTAAACGTCACAGCATGCATGCTACATGATGACTATCGTCAAGCAGTGTCGGCCGCTTATCGTATTTGTACGAGTACGCTTGGAGTTTGTTTATATTTTTCAATACCTACGTATTTTATTTAAAAAAAATATGTCAGGCGACATTTTATTTTGACGATTGGAAATTGCGTCGTGTGCGGTTTAATACGCCTATCGTCATCGTAGCTGCACGGCAAATTCATGATGTGACGATGACGATACGATGACGATACGAGCCGTGTGCGGAAGGCCTTAGTAGATCAGTTATCTAAAAATACGTAGCGAAGTATTTATATACATATTGCCTAAAATGGTTTACATTTTTTTTAGTATTGATTTAGATTTACGGCTACACATTTTTTACTTCTTTGCTAAATACGCTTCTCGAGCGGAACTTGAAAATAACTTCCTTCAAAAATTCATAGACGCGAAAAAGTGTTAAATTTTCGTTGTACTTTCTTTTTTCCTTGTCTGCTATTCCTTGATCTCAAATTTATCACTTTCAAAGGATTTCTCATCGAGGTATTCACAGTCTGAAATGAATTTTCGCTTAAATTTAGCTCAGAAAAAGTTTTGGGGAGAATTTTGTATGGGAGTTAAAATTTAGCTCGAGCAGCGTATTAAGCTTTATCAATGTACAAAATTTCAAATTGATACGACGAATGGTTCGTGAGGCGTCATTGGGATCATTGGCAATAACTCGGCGCAAAGTAAAATTTCCAAAATTTAAAGGGAACCTCTCTGCAAAATTACAAATGGTTCGGGCTAATTTGCCAATTTCCTTGCCTACCAATACCCACCGCCTACTTTTATTTAATATAAGAAAAATGTATGAAAAGTAAGGAGCGTTACAGAGTCAGTAAGGGTAAATATATATATGATTGCCGTAGGGTCGAAGAAACCGTCAATACCGTACGAGGGGGAAAGTACCTACGATAAATTAGCCGCCAAAAATCAATAACGGGTTCATGTAAAGGGGATAAATACAATTTTTACTAGAGAAGGGGGTCTATCTGGCTTCGTTTAGGCGAGAGTAATGATTAAAAAAAATTATACTTAAAATGAAAAGCATATATTAAAAAAGAATTGCAACACTTAAGTATAATAAAAGACTATAGGATTTTTGAAAGCCAGGAATCTTTTCTTTCATATTATTTTCAAATCATTTCTATCTCGCTCAGTTTAGGATCGAGGGGTAATTTAAGAGACTTGAAATGAAAATAAGATATTGAAAAAACAATGGCAACACTTATAATAAAGTATTATAGCATTTTTCAAAGCTTTGGACGTTCCCTTGTGTAGCAGAACTGGGATGAAGGTAAACATATAATCGAATAACAAGTGATGGCCGTTCTCCAGAGTGTCAGTTCAATGTAGATACTCTATAGTCTATAAATGTTAGTGGAGTACCATTTGAAGCAGGTTGATACATTTAAGTATCCCTGGATTGGGTCTTATTCACAAAGGTGAAAGGTGCAAGGTTGAGTTTCTCTGGTCAAGCTGGACCAATTTTTCTGTTGGTGTCTTGAACTTTTACCTGTATATAGCTATGGTTGTAAGGTTTGCCTATACTGACCGAAATATTACGACCTTAAAATGAGATTTTTTCCTTGTATAGGTGAATGCTGAGGTGATTGGTAAAGTCACCAGAAAACGTAAAATGCTCAATATCGAGAGTTGTCTAAAGAAAAGAACTGTAATTGTATAAGAGGATAGGAATGTAACAAAAGTAGAAAGATGCCTAAACCAATACTTGCTCGGTCCCAGTTTGTTATAGTATTGTGGTTTACACATGATTGAGGTTCATTTCGCCAATTAGAGTTAAAAACAAAAAACAGCATTTTCCTTTATTCTCTTTATTATCCAACAATATTTTATTTTATCTTATATTTCGTCCACGAAAACAATTTGCAATAATGGCATTAATATAATATTTTGTTAAATTACATACAGTTTTGTAAAAAAAAAAACCATAAGGACATAGTTTGTAAAAACATTCTCTTCTTTAAATACATTCAGTTACAGTTACTACACTCTATATTCGCAAGTGGAACTTAATTAAATAAGACTAATAAGTCAGTCGCTTATATTACACACGTACGCACATACATAATTTCTGTGATATCCATTTCGCCGCCATTCCAATTTGTACACCTTTTGCAGACTGATTTTAATTTCAATTATTTGTAAGGCTATATGCCACACATTTTAAAATTAATATAATTCATATGCTATCACCAGATATTCACACCTCAGTAATATTCATCTGTAAACAAAAGAAAATCAAATCATGGCATATTCGTTACAATAAAATCAATAAAGTTATACAAATAAAAAGGAATTGCATAAAATTGAATTTTTAATATACGTATTATGTGTGTGTTCAAATTTGAACTAATTTACCTCTTTCTAGGTCAAATAACCACGCTCTGTAATCTGTACCACTGTCAATTTTATCTAACGTTTTGTATAAACTACTTGGGAAATATATTTTGGTTTTTGTTTTCTTTAATTTATACTTACTATATTCTTACATTATCACATTGATGTAGATTTATTTAGCTTTTGTTTATAAATCGCCAGTGTTACCAAAATAAATAGAAGTTCTTAATTCTTGCACTGAGTGTTTGCAATAATTAAAACATTAAATTTCTGTTAAACATTGCTGCGTTCGTTATTCGTGAATCTTTTATGTATTGAAATTTTGGTTTGAGATTTGTGTACCGTCTTCGGTCGAATGGTACGTCGACTCTGTTCTGCGCTGGATTAAAGTATACGTATTGTTGATCCTTTGTCTGTTGGGACGTATTTGGACCAACATCTGAACCGAATGGTCGACGCGGATCCAGGTTTACTTGAACACTCGTGGATTTCACAATGTTTTGCAACATGACAGGAGTGGGGGGATAGGAATTGAAGGAGTTCTCTCTATGTGGATTGGGGTACTTGTAGCCTGGTGCATGGTTGGTGGCATCATTTCCACTATCCTTTTGCCTGTGTGCCATTTGACGGTAAATATCAGATGGATTGGTATTTTCTAAGCTGGCATAGCTTGAGAATGATTTGTGTGGTATTGGCGGCCCGTAGGCTGCTGTTATTGATTCGGTATGTGAAAGGGACTCAACAGGCCCTAATGGTGGTGTATCGTATTGAGTGTAGTCGTTATTGTCCGGGTAAGGATAACCCTCATGGTCGTTTTCGACAGTCACTGTTTTTGTTTTATCTAGTTTTGTCTTTCCAGGTAACAAATGGAGTATTTCCTGCAAGGCGTCCGCGGCTTTTCGAGCTTCTTTTTCTGAAAGTTTCGTTTGTCGTCCGTATATATTGAATCCATCATGTCCTGTGTATGGAATAATGTTCTATGTGTTTAAGTATTATGCATTAATTTTGTATAATGTGTGTAAGTAGCAGTATGTACATTTTTTGTAAGTGGTTTCTTGTTGAACACATTTTTGTAGTATTACACATTTTTATTTTTTTTAAGGTAATCTTAATTCACACAGTTATGTACAAGTAGAAGATAAGCAACAATGAAATTTACACTGAAGTTCTCAACGAATTTCGTTTTTATACATAGGTATAGGTTTACAATTTACATGGAAAATATGTTTGATTGACATGTTATATTGTTAGATAGTTTTTCATTCGATTCCGTAAGTTATATTTGATTTTTATTAAAAAAGGAATATTAAATTCATTGAGCCGAAAGGGTTCAATTCGTAGGGAATATATATTTACACAATTCAGAAGACGCTATGGCTCGAAATCTAGTAGGTAATAATGTGTTTCTTAACATTCTCATTAAAGTTATTTTTTTTTTTGGTCTATTAATCGTGAAGCCATGAAATATAAACGACACAATAAATTTATTAGTAGTTATAGATATATTAATCTGGCATTTTGCTGAATAAAAATGGTCCTCAAGGATTAGTGTACACAATTGCAATCTTGGGAAGATGAGATAAAAATACTAGGCTAATATTTCTCCCCGATTTATCAATTGCAAAAGTTCAGCAAGACCCAAGGTATATAGAACTACAAGGTATGATATTCCGCGATTAATTTTTCGTTTTTTCTGCGCATGTACGTCACTTGACGACAACGATTTTAACGTTTCTGTGAAAATATATTGAAATACGGGTAGTTTTCTGTGCCCCAAGTCATTTTTAATAAGAATAATGTTTTGTGTGCTGTTTTCAGTGTAATAGAATAGTTAACAAATTGAATAAATTATTATCTGTTCCCTATGTTTTGTCGTCTGATGACGTCACTTCGAAGAGAGAGATGCAAACAAACATGCGCAATATCATACCATGTATTTCTATATACCTTGAGCAAGACCCATGAATTGTTGACAGCAGGGCAATAATTGCGGTAGCTAATGCTACATACCAACTCCCGAAACACATTATCCGTATTGGTTTAGATGTGGGCACTATTAACACAAGTCCAACTAGCGACCATCGAATATCGATCCGAAATTATATATCTACACAATTTCCTGATGTACCGAATCCGAATGGCTGAATTGAAA
Organism: Cheilosia scutellata; assembly: GCA_955612985.1. NCBI lineage: Eukaryota > Metazoa > Arthropoda > Insecta > Diptera > Syrphidae > Cheilosia > Cheilosia scutellata. The sequence goes on from OY015312.1 coordinate 73,190,870, forward strand.
GCACTTTTAGGTATACAGTACGTATGTAGGTTGGAACCTTCCACCACTAGTTTACTCAATTTATCGCCTAATCAAGGCTGAGCTGTGAATAGAGCTCGAGCATTTTGAGCATGCTGTGAACCCAGCGTCCTCAGATCGTTCTGATTTGTTTATAAAACACACTTGAGTAAATAGCTGTCATATGGTTTTTGTTATCTATTAATTTGGTTTATCTTCTGTGCCATAACCATATAAGGCTCGTCCGTTATTTCAACTATTCTGTTTATCCCGTTTTTTTTTTCTGTCAAAAGTGCGTAATCAGCCTGCTCAGTCAATTTATTTTGAGATCATAGAGCGCGCGCTCTGATAATTCTCTGCAGGAAAAAAGAAACACAAATTCGGATCTCTGATGTGTCTGAGCTAAACAAGAAACACGAAATTTGGTTTTTGACAGTGCAGGCTCTGCTGTGAACTTAAAAAGAAAAACACCTATAGACTCCACGTATTGGACGATCGTCGAATGAAGGTGCACTTTGAAGAGGCAAGATGCTTATGTATCACATGGATCCGAGCTAAAGTGACAACAAACACAATCATTTGACAACTTGAAATTCAATGAACTATTTGGCGGTGCCTTGATATAAGGTCATGCAACATAAGGTCAAATTTCGAAATATGGCTTTTTTAAGTATACATATTCGGAAAGAGACATTGGGTGTATGCAAAAATAATGCAGATATAAAAAAGTTTGAAGGATATCTCACGCTTTCGAATCAACATAATTTATAAAGTTTTAAGGCAGCGTTTTTCACTTCTCATGCAAATCTCAAACGAACAAGTTTATATTATAAGTCAAGATCTGTCTGCACTTTCAGATTTTTAGCCCAAGTGCAGACTTTTAAAATCGTAACATCTGATCGGCGGATTTTGTCTGCAGTGCTTCTTAAAAAAATGTTAACTAATCTTGTAAAATTCGCTGTATATAGGTATATAAAGAATTACAAACAAAAGAGAAGATGGTGGTGTTATCAGTATTATCTCAATAAAGATGTAGGTACCTAAATAACGAATACCTACAGTTAGGTACCAAACCGCCAAATCACTTAGAATAGAGTAACAATTTTTAACAAAGAGAAAATTCATTACCGATTAAAGAAGGTTGTTCGAGCTTTGCTATGGTTACAAAATAAAAATTGTTCGGATAAATGGCCGCCACAGCTTTGCTATGACCGTTTCGCATAAATGTGGCATAAACACCTCCAAATTTCCTCTTTCAAGGCGTTGGTATTCGTGGGCTTATTTGCATAGACCTTTGACTTCAAAAAACCCCACAGAAAAAAGTCCAATGGCGTTAAATCGCAAGATCTGGATGGCCAATTCTGATCGCAATTTTTATGACTCATGCAATAATTGAATTGTTTCTCTGGCTGTATGGCATGTGGCATCGTCTTGTTGAATCCACAGGTTGGTCACATCCATATCTATGCACAAAATCCGCCCCAAACAGTCACGCGTTGTGGATGCATTTGTTTCTCAACAATTACCTATACTCGTGGGTTTTCTGAACCCCAAATGCAACAATTTTGACGATTAACGAAGCCATCAAGATGAAAATGAGCTTCATCACTGAAGATGATTTTGTTTGAAAATTGCGGACTGTAGCTGACAAACCATCATTATTTTTAAAATATTGCTCAAGAATGAAAATGCGTTTTGTTATCTTTTTTTTCCTTTGGCATCACTGTAGGTGTAGGTAGATACTACTATAAAATGGCGCAAAATTCAAATTTTGCTTGAATTATGGAACACCCTTTAAAATCAAGTGTTACCATCAGTTTTTTTTAACAAACTAGCTCTTTACCTTAAGATCGAGCTTAAGATAGTATGGTATTTGATTTTCTTTTAGATATTCTATATTATATGGTTTAATTTGTTGGAGTGAAAATTATCCTTGGAGAACATGTAAAACAGTTTAAAAGTAGTAGATTTTATATGTAGAAAAAAACAACAACTATGAAATAAATAAGAAAATTGAATAAGGGCCGCTTGCACCAAGCTCATTTGAGAGCAGTTTTTATTCTTTTATTCACTGCTTAGCTCTATTCCGTTGATTAGGTAAAAATTGGGTTGCAGGTCTACACTTATTTATCTTTCCACGGATAAATTCATAAAATATTTATCCAGTCTCGAAAGGCTGGATAGTCAAATTGTAAAACAAAGTTTTTTATAATCGAGTATTTTTTATAATACTCGATACCTACTATGGGAGATGGGGATTTTATTCGAAGATTTTTATTAACAAAATATACTACTTTGCGCTTGCTGGAAGACATTGAAGATGATTGGAGTTTCATTGTTTTCTTTGATTGTTGCTCTAACGGTTTGTTTGTTTTTTTATTTTCTATGACGTTGTTGTATGTATGTATGTTTTAACTATGGAAAGCAACAATAAATTTTCAGATCCCTAGAGCGACTATTGGAATATGTATTATGTATCTGTTAACTTCATCCATTTCATATTTTTATTTACCTAGGTCTGTAGCTTTTATTTGACAGTTAAGGTGCTAGTACCTACACAGTATGTAGCACGCCACATATATATGTGGATCTGATGTCACGAGAGAGTGCACAAAGAGAGATTGTACACGGCATGTATGATGTATCTATTGGCTCCACACGCTGACGTCAAAATTACGTCAGAGCCACATATATATGTGGCGTGCTACATACCGTGTACTAGCACTTTTAAATTTTTTTTTGCGTTTCTAATATTGGTAGTATTGTCAAATTTAAAATAATCAATGGTTACTTATCCAGGCATAATTTTGCAATGGTGCAACACAAAGACGGGAGTAACTATTTATTGGTTTATCTTTGGTTAGCTATTCAGAAGTTTATTTAGATATCCAATGATTGGGTGCAAGTGGCCCTAAAAATGAAGAAAAAGTCTAGGACGATATGCTATTACATACCTACAAGCCCACGTTAGAACGACAAGGTTGGATACTTCTTTAGGTACGTGAACCAGAAACTGGATCGCTGAAGCAATCATTTCGAAACAGTGGCAAAGTTGAAGGCAACGCGAAATGAAACCATCATCGCGACATGTGATGACTTCTTACGTGACGATAGCCGCAGTTCCATTTTACTGAGTAAGTTCAACGTTCAAGTTCGTTAACTATCGTGTCTGTGGTCTTTTCTGCTTTGTAAATAACTAATACTATGATGGAACTGCATAGATACAAAAATGCATGCAAATAATGATCACCTACATATCCACCAATTTCTTAGCTGAATGATCACATTCCAGATAGCGCAATAATACATACTATATGTTGCGCAATATTATTTTTTTGACATTCATCATTACGTATGCACAAGCATATGCTAACCCAACTCAACCGTCCGACCACAGCGCCAGTACTTTCTTGTACTTTCACTTTTGTTGCTAAGCATCATAATATTGATGTCTCTTACTTTCTACAACGTGAGACATTGATAATCACTAGGTTTCAAAGTGTTAGTGTAACCGGCGGCGCATAGGTAGATTCATTTCCACAAGTAGGTGGGCATATATGTAAATATCTAACTTTGTGTGTATGTTCAAGATTCTGTTAGTTTATTAGGTATTGTTGTTTGTTTCATTAAAATATGTACATTCATGAGCGCATCGATTACGGAAGCCATACAAGATTGCGAGGTTAAAGATGATGCGGTTCAATGAATTGGATCATTGACCGCCTAATACGCTGGGTGATAATGCATGTGATCGAACTGTTTTTGCATAAAACTATAATATTTACATACCTACATTATATATACAAAAGCGATTATGGTTGCAATAATAGCAATCATATTATTATTTGTGAAAATGGTAGATGAGATTGTTATATGTATTTGGTTAAGGCACTTCATACTTAGTTGGCATTCTTACGCACCGTCGTACGATGATGGGCCATATTTGGATGGCACATAGTTATTGGATGGTGCTTCAAACGCTGCATGGTTCGCAAATGGTGCTCCACCTGAATAACTTTGAGGAGGCAAGTACTGATGTGTGGCGCTGCTAAATGATGGTGGTTTTGATGGCGGGCCATAGTTGTGATGACCAGCCGGTATCTCGTATGTTGTAATAGCTGAAAGAAGAAGAACATGAGTATCAAAACAATTATCAGAAAACAAACCTCGGGTAGCCTGTCATTAAGGGGTTAAATAATTGATTCAATCGACTCTAGTCTGTGCTCTGTTTTACGCAATCGTCGTAAACCTGTATTTAACATGAAAACGAAAGTTGTCTTGCAATTTATTCGGCCATTGGACTCAATAGCTTGTGTTTCACATAGCGGTTATGGTAGTTCAGTGGAATCGAAGCAATACCTAGTAGTATTGGCAGCTAGTTGTCGTAATAGCCGTTCATGTTGGTATCTTATTTCTTTATATGCCTATGTTTTTCAATTTCCTTCCGCTTTTGGAGTATGTTGAACTTGCGGTTGTGGACGATACAGGTTATTTTTTTGTGCGACTATTGATGCATGTGAAGCGACCAGAGGGAACTGATGGTTAGTTGGAATGGTTACTCACTTTCCGTGTGGACAACTGGACCGGGTGAATGTTGACCACCTCCAGAGGAGCCTCCAGATAAGCTGCTTAGTTTGCTAAACGGGTGTGACGATCCATGCGATTGTGGCGGAGGTGACAGTTGGGCAGAGTTTATTATAGATTTACCAACATCAGTGACTTTGTCTCCGGAAGCTGCCACTAACTAAAAATGAATTAAAATGGCGCATATGATAAATTTGTTGGATGTAGGGCGATGATGAACTTACTTTTCCACCAGCACTTAGAGCATAACCGCTTCCCTTGATAAGCTGTCCTTTGAGGGCAGTGACTCCACCAGTTATTGCTTTCACAGCTTGGAAGATCGTGTTGAGAACGGATTTTTTTAAGGACCAAGGATCAAACTCAACGGAATTGCCCTATAAGAAGTATTGCAAGCGAAAATAGATGTAATATAATTTATAGTGATTGATACAAAAAAGGCTTTAGTTTAACAAACCAAAACGCAACTATTCTATAACCGAGTTTGCCAAAGTGTGCCCCGCGGAGCACTTGGTGCAGCAATGTAATTTGTTTATTGATTACAGATTACAAAAATGCGTTAAAATAAATCGTGTTTTCCAGAACTTCAGAGCTATCAGAATGGAAACGATTCAATGGCGTTGATAGCGAAAAGACTTGGATGTTCTACGAAGCTTGTTTTCGGGGAAATAAAAGCTTTTAAGAAGACCGGAATTTTTGAGAACCGCAAAAGAAAGGAGATTAGACGCAAAACTAATCCAAAGAAAGCTTTGCCGAACAAGTAGAGCGAATCTATTTTTGATCTCCATAAAAATTAGGGAGATTGTTACACCTAAACTTCATCAGCTGTTAGGCTCTGTGTCGTAGAACGAAATCCTCGTTCATTATGCCAACAAAAACGTAAGGAAGAGCCGGAATTTCGAAAGAGCATAGCATATCAATTTTAGAAAAAAGTTCTTTGGGATTACAAATCCAAGTTTAATTTATTTGGATGCGATGGAAAAGTGTATGTAAGGCTTCCTCCAAACAAAGAATTGCAGCCAAAGTACACGCTTCAGACCATAAAACATGGAGGAGAGAAAGTAATGGTATGTGGTGCATTCTGTTGGTTCGGTGTTGGACTATTGATTGTATAAGGGTCTTTTGGGCCGACATCGAAAGAGCATTAAAAGCCAAAAAATTAAGAAATGCAAAATCGAAAACATTAAGGAGGTCTGGAACTATATATGTACCACCATATTAGGATGCCGGATGGGCGCATTGGCTCAGTGGTCAGTGTGCTAGACTACTGATCCCCGGTAAACACAATTTAAGGTAGAGGTTTTTTCCACTGCACCAAATCTCGCGAACGTCAGACAAACATCCGAGAATATAACTGTCCTCAAAAAACTTCTAAAAACAGTAGCTCGGAATCGGCATAAAATTGTAGGTCCCTTCCATTATCCATTCTTCCCAAAAATAAAAACTTACAAAACAAATGGTTATGAGAAGCTTATTTTTTATGGTTTTTTGAAAATTGCTAAAAATGACTATTTTGCCACTTTTTCCTCCTTTTCATTCAAAATTTTTCTGAGATCATCCCATTCAAAAAATCATAAAAAATATTAGCGAAGAGATTTTTGGAAAAAAATTTGTTTGCAGTCACTATTAGAATTGTTTGGAGAAACTTTTTTGTTTGAAACGTAGGAAAAAAGTCAAAAAAGTAGACTTTCATAAAAATTCAAACGGAATTTAAATTACCTTTCCATTGATCCCAAATCTTACATGAAGTAAGTTCAAATTATGAGTAGAATTAACTTTAGTTTTGTCAAAATACTTGTGTCCACCCCCACCAGATATAAAAATCCGTAAAATCTAACTATCACTATCTAACTATCAAGAACTGCTTGGACTTAGTGGTCAATCGCGTTATTTTCGCAAAGTATAAACAAAAATTAAATTGTGTTTGTATATTTTTTATTCCAACTGCTGTCTGAGTCTTTAAGTTTTTGAAGTGAGTACATCACTAAGAAACACGATAAATGCATTTACTTATTATATTGTAGTGTGGATTGAAAAGTACTACTTATTGACCACAACGCCATCTAATGGAAAGTAGACGAACTTATTCAACGGAACTTCGAATCGTCGAAACTCAACGAATGGTGAATGGTCTAAAACGAAACTAGTACATTCTCGATTGTTCCGGTTGGAGTATATAATATTCGAGAAGCTTTAGTGGGGAGTATAAAAAGGGTTGCGAAATCCGACGAGAGGACAGTTTATCTTTAAACCGTGTAAAGTGAAGTTCGAATAGTATCGTTAGTGATTTAAAATATGTGAGAGATTGTAAGAAGTGGAAAAGTTGATTTTAAGTGATATTGTCTTGTAGTAAAAGTGATTTATTAATGTTTAGTAAACAGAATAGTGTTTTATCTTTTCGAATCCCAGCCGAATGTAACAATATTGTAGTGTGGATTGAAAAATACTACTTATTGACCACAACGCCATCTAATGGAAAGTAGACGAACTTATTCAACGGAACTTCGAAACTTCGAATCTTCGAAACCCAACGAATGGTGAATGGTCTAAAACGAAACTAGTACATTCTCGATTGTTCCGGTTGGAGTATAGAATATTCGAGAAGCTTTAGTGGGGAGTATAAAAAGGGTTGCGAAATCCGACGAGAGGACAGTTTATTTTTAAAAGGTGTAAAGTAAAGTTCGAATAGTATCGGTAGTGATATAAAATAAGTGGAAAGATTGTAATAAGTGGAAAAGTTGACTTTAAGTGATATTGTCTTGTAATAAAAGTGATTTATTAATGTTTAGTAAACAGAATAGTGTTTTATCTTTTCGAATCCCAGCCGAATGTAACAATATCATAATCAATAATGTGTGTGGCGTTGCCGCATAGCATTTCTTTTCCGTGCCACCACTGACACCAAAAGGTGCCATTTTGAGCTATTGCGTGCGTGGACTGGACAACCGGCAGTGATCAAACATTTGAAACAGACAAACATCAAAGCGTGGAAACTGTGGAAACTAAGTGCGTCTCCTTTAGCCACCTTACCTAACCTAACCTATGTTATCGCGTCATCGGAGCTCCATATTCCACATTTTTGTCTAAAATACCGCTTCGATTGTCCCTACTTTTTTATGAAGTCCGGTAAAGTATAGACCTCTGTGACTACAATGCTTGCTGTGTGTCAAACGGTTTTGTCAAAAATTCACAGTGACTTCTTAAATTGTCTCAAAAAAGGCATTCGGTCAACACCTTTAGAACGATGTTATTTCAAATTAAATTGAATTAAATACACATCACCACAGGAACATAGAAATGGACATAGATGATAGAGATATTAAGGGTATTCACTTAATCAAATAAATTTATGCAGCTCGTAAATGTATAAATTTCTGCAGTGCTTTAAGTGAACACCCCTAGGAAATTGTCATTGCGTAAATCGCGTAAATCGACTGTATCTGGAATCACACAAACAATTCATATGACTGTCTCTCAAAGTTTGACATTTGTGATTTGCGTAATTTAACTGATATCTACTTAAGTTTGAGGAGAAAAAAATGGTAAGTTTCACTCGTGCATATATTTTGCGTTGTATCTACGTTAAATATCCAACACTCACTCACCCCAGATGGTACAAAAAACTAGGATGCACTTATAAAAAGGTTTTTTTTGCAGTACTTAATCATTTATTTGATTTTCAAAATGGGCTGTGAACAAAAATGATCCCTAACTTTACCGAAAAAGAAATTATGTTGTTAAATGGGTTTGTCAAATGTTTGCCAGCTGAGTGGATTGCCACATGTAAAAAATATGAGTAGTACATAAGACTTAAGTGTCCAAAATTGGGCGATTAAGCTTTATAATCAAATAGATATAGGACTGTGAAACAGAAATCGTCCCTTCAGTGAAATTTGAGGTAGAATCGATACCTACCTAAGTGGGTACTGTGAACGGGTATTATAACATTACCAGCTGGTTAGATTTATTTTCTCATTAGTTTGCAAGTAGGTAGCTTGAGTTCAATACCTGTCACACTTTTCCAATTTAATAACGCTTAAAGGCTCATTTATGAACGGTATACACAAAACACTTAAAAATTGACGTGTTTGACCTTTTTTAATCGCCTAATTTAAACAAAAATAAAATCTTGCGCATCCACACAAATCCGTCTCCAGCTGTCAAATAGGATTCCCCCATGAGTGAAATTTAAGGCTTGTTAAACGAATACGAGTCATACGAAGACAATTACTTTTCCAATATAATATTCAACATTCTCAATCCCGTCGCATTCCGTTATATAGTCGTGTCAAACGTCAAAACGTAATTCCAAGCATACGCAGCACGAGAACAAGTTGTAATGAAATCAAGTTATATTATGTACCTACTCGTATAAGGGCAGTTCTAGTGCCAACGAAAATGCTTGCTTAATTTCGTTAACAAATTTAAACGAATGGGATAGCCATGGTCATTTCTGCAAGCCACTGTGAATACTGATAAATTATTTTCATGAACAAAATACTATTCCAAAGGACGTACCTACCTACATTATATAAAGTAAGTAAAAATCGATTCTAAGCGAGATAGATATAATATTATTTTGACCCAATCCGTTTAAAGACAAACTCTTACACACTTGCAGATAGTAAGCTTCCCTTCTTGTCCTGTCTCTTTTGATGAGTGCAGATAATTTAAATAAATATTGCGTTGACACCAAATTCGTAAGTATGTATGTATGTGCAAAGGAAGTTCTTATTCTTAGAGTGTACATTTTTTAATGAAATGCAAATTGCTACAGCACTTCGCATATTAATGGGATGTTCGCAGTTTCCAAGAGTTGAGTTACTGTGGCTATTGGCGGGAGACATCAAATTAAAGCTATTTGACGTGTACGCAACTACGATACGAGTATCTACCATTTACATATCAATATTGTTTTTGAATCCGTCAGAGATGATGTTGAAGAATGAAGTACAAGGTCTGTAGGGAAATCTTACTTAAATTTGGAAAATTATTTCACGACGTTGTACTCGTAGGTATATCCCTTTTTCACCACCATGTAGCAAAAATACAGGATACTGCAACAATATCTGTTAAAATGTTCAATGAATAGATATCATTTACGAAGAGTCATAATTTAAAAGTTGTTGCATAGCATACTTATCTACTACTATTCTTCTTTCAATGAGAAACTCAACTACTAGTACTCAATACTCATGAACTCATGATTGAAAGAAAAGGCTTTTATATGGGAGCGGGAGGTTCCTCTTTTCTTCCTTTGTTATCATGCACCAAACAATCACGTGAGGTTTGCAATTTTTGAATTTTTTTTTATACTTATAGGTAGGTATCTACCTTACCTACCTAATTTAAAATAGTGTTTGTGGAAACTGGGTATAAATATTTTTAATTTCTGTGAAACAATTTGTAAAATTATTGCTAGCGTAGTAGAAAAACTTTTTTCTTTTGTTGCTCTTATGAACATCAAACATTGTGATATACTGATATGCGACATAATTTAAAGCTATGCTTTGTAACGTACCTACATTTTGGAAGAGGAGATATAAATATAACATATAAATAAGTGGTATCTAAGTTTATCACAGCCTGAATTGTCAGTCGTCCAGCAGAATTATGAGTTAGTACGTACACAACAACCGACCAAATATTTCCCTGATGGAAAAAACCAAGAAGTGCGAATCGATACTTACCATCTGTTTATCGATTTTAAGGCCGCATATGACAGCATTTATAGAGACGAGCTATACAGAGCCATGTCTACTTTTGGTATTCCTGCCAAACTTTTCAGATTGTGCAGAATGACGGTGGAGATAATCATTGGTTAAATACAGTTAACCGACCAGCCGATTTTGGGTTAACTAATCAAACCACGAATTCTCTAGTTAAAATTTGCCTCAACAAACATAATATTCAATGGTTACCAGCTAAAATAACCGTTGATTAAAATTATCCAAAGATGAACAAACCGGCGCGGCGCTTAATCAGTGTTAATCAGTGATCTGCAAACTAGTATAGACCGTCCCAAAGCAAAAGAAAGATCCCAAGATGCGCAGTAGCAATTTATTTAAGGGTCATTTTTTTCTCTTTAGGTATTTTTGATCACATGAAATTGTTAATGCTTTTCTCTACTTTATCTTTTTTGCAGCGATATTGGAAATAAAATCCTTGATATGAAGAGACCAGCGCAAGAAATTTTCACTTAAGTTAGGACGGGCTATACCATCCTACATCACTTATGCATTTTTATACCGTTCAATATAACTGCACTTATATGACAAACAACATATTTAAAATTGTAGGTACTCACGTGTCCACTATCGATAGATTTATAGCCGCTGCTACCTCCAGAACTTCCAGAAGCTAGTGATGCTGATGCTTTGCCTATACTAGATAAAATACCCTACAAAAAGAGGGTTAATATGTGTGCAGTAAAGACTATGTTGTATTTTTTTACAGATTTTAAATGTGTAATCAGGTCAAGACCTCCAGACCTCTTCGCTATTTGGGGATCACTTTCTGCTAGTTCACTGTCTTCGCTGGAACCTGTGTCATCCAAAGGATATGTATGGCAAAGGAGTGGTAACACCAGAAGTAGCACGTAGAGTCGCTGAAAATTTAAATTAAAACGCAGTTTATTAAAAGTTCATAATAAATAACTATATTAGTATAATCTAATTATTAATTATTTTATTCGAAATAATTTTATATAATTTACTACACTCATAGAAAAAATGAAAAATGAAAGCAATTTTCTGCGTAAAATTTACAAATTTTAATTGCAACTATGGTCAATACAATTTAATAGTAAATTTCGTTTTTTTTACTATTTTCAATTGAAAATTCTTAAATTTTATGGATAGGTCCCTCAACGCCAACAACTTGGTTGTATCCATTTTGTGAAGAATTTCAATATTTTAAACTGTATCCCAAATTATTTTGTCTGGAAAGCTTCGATTCTGATGTCACAATGCAGGAAAAGCGGTTCTCCCACACACAGAAAAAAATTGTAAAGGCTTTACTATCCGAATTGTAAAACCATCTACATATTTACAATTTAAATAGCAAATTTGGTTAATTTACTATTTTAATTGCAATTTTTTTTGTTTTACTATTTTAGTTTTTTTTTTTGAAAAATTGTGTTTTTAAGTTTTTTTATCGAAGAAAACAAAAAAATTTACAATTGAAATATAAGTAAATTTCGCATATTTTTTCCTAAAATTGTAATGACTAGATATAGTTACAATTAAAAATGGTAAATTTTACGCAGAAAATTGTAAATATTACAATTTTTTTTCTGTGAGTGCCAGCACGATAAAAAAACATAAAAACACAAATTTTCAACAAAAAATAAAAAAGTAAAACTAAAAAAATTGCAATTAAAATAGTAAATTAACCAAATTTGATATTTAAATTGTAAATAGATGGTTTTACAATTCGGATAGTAAAGCCTTTACAATTTTTTTCTGTGAGTGTAGTGCTCATTGCTCAAGGTGTTTTTGTTCCCTTAAAACGCTTACGCACAGCACGAGTGGAAGGGTTAAAACGCAGGACAGAGCATAGAGAAGAGGTACCCAGTAGCAGTACTGGTGCTGATGCACATTGGTCTGAAACTATTGTCGTTATTAATGAGAGGGAAAAGCCGAATGCACTCCACATGCGTGTTGTTCGATGCAAGAAACTCTATATTTTACAGTATGACCTACTGTCCACGTAGCTGCGCTTCATACGCACGCTTTTTGTTTATATGTGCATTCGATGTGTGACGAGTGTTGCGAGAGAATTGTTGAACGGGCGGATTGCAGTTAGTTTAAATAAATACAAGTTAAAACTTTTGAATTTCATGTCGATTCGCTTTCTTCCGAATTTGAGGAGTAGCTAGTCCCACGACTGTCAACTGTGCTCCCATAATTGTCACTGTTTATGTTTACATTTATCGCTTGTTCTCTGGAAGTTTCAAGAGTAAAGGTGCTAGTACACGGCATGTAGCAAGCCACATACGTATTTAGCTCTGACGTCAACAGAGAATGCACAAAGAGAGCTTGTATACACGGTATGTACCCATTGGGACCATTCGCTGACGTAAAAATTACGTTAGCGCTACATACGTAAGTGGCTTGCTACATGCCGTGTACTAGCACCTTAAGGATCTATGATTCTATGGGTATTCTTCGATAAAGTACACCAAACACAAACTCTCAAGCAATATAGATACGCAAGGTCGTTGGTATTTAAGTCACCTACTCCGTTTTCGTGGAGTCCATTAGCGACAGGTTTGCTTATGAATATACCCAATTAGGAGAAAGTGTGCCTCGTCACTCCATAAAATATGCAGTTTAAAGTGCGAAGTCTATACAACATTGTTTTACACAGTATAATTAAGTTCTTGCGCCAAACGAATCTCAAAGGTGTGTCATTAAAAGTTTTCCTTGGAAGAAATTGAATGATCGCTGAAGTGTAGGTGTTCCGAGCTGAATAAGTTTCGCTGAACGATGACCAAGCTGTCTCAAAATTGAGCCTGAACAATCCTACAGGAAAAATCCGCATTGCTCTTTCAATCACTCGTGAATAAGATCCCGAGATACTTAAACTTATCCGCCTGCTTCAATGGCACTTGAACCTATTACACTCACAAACTAATTAAATTTATACTTGGCTCATCGCTCAAATTGTAGGCGTGCACTCACCAGCGCCAGCGGTGAAATCGCTAGTCGATTTAAAGAAATCCTTCGTAGATGACGCATAATCCCCTTCCGATGCCTGTGGGGAAGGGGGAGTAAGCTAATTGCAAATGTTTATTGCAAACACTTCCTTGACACTTTAAAAGTAGTCTCTCGATTGAGATGAAACGTTGGTACACAATATTATATTTGCTATGTAGTGAAAAGTGCACGTAAGTCAAACTGTTTTTTCGACAGATGGCGCCCACTACGCAAATCTTACAATTACACAAATCTTGAAGTTTATTGCCTTTTGCGCTATTGGACAAACAAGCTTGATACTTCTCATACAAAAAAAAAAAAACACTGCAAGCGCATTTTTCGGGATGGGAGCTAAGGTTGTAAACTTTCGAACATTGATAATGCATTATCTTATACTTACCTAATAGACATAAATTAATATCTAAGCAATTCCTGATTCATAAAATGGGTTTTATTGCGTTTTGAAAGAAGGGATCTATGTTGCTGCACACTGTATAATTACAGTGCATTATTGCACATTGGATTGAGCTGGACTTATCCCTTCGATGGTAGCAACTTAACAGCATGTCATGCTCATGACGAATAAAATCCACGCGGACCCGTTTTTGTAGTTTTTTGAAATTTCTGGATCTGCATCAAAATCAAACCCATGTTCCATGTAGGTAAGTAGGTACCTACTGAGATAGATGCAACTTTAGCTATTGAAAAAAAAAATATGATTTCTGTAGCAACCTTTGTAAATTCAGTCTGAAAAAAATTTAAACATTTATCTTTCGGAAAATTCTTTGCCATTTATATTTCAATAAGTCCGAATTACGATTCACAGATTGGCTCCATTGTTGAAAATGTAAATGAAGCTTCGTTCTGTTGGCATAGAGTAGACGAAGAAGCTTTCTAAAACATTTTATTACCATCCCCTTACAATATAGGTACTATTATACCTACATAATGTAAGTATGTATGAACGGATGTAAGTACCATTGTATCTACCCATCTACATACATAATATGTCTTTCAATGGATTTTTACTTGAGTCTATTTTCAGGTACCTATCTACATTACATTAATTTATCAGTCAACATTCAGAATTTTTAACAAGATGAATAGCTACTTGGATGAAAGTAATATGTAGTTATCCAGGACGATATACGTGACTATACGAGCACAATATTCATACCTAGGAAATTGTTAATACAGTTCCCAAGGTCAGCGTATATAGTTCTACGATGTCTAAAATATGACATGTAACCATGTTAAAGTCGTTAAATTACCTAGGATGGTTTGATGTTATGATTTCTTTTTCGACAACATTTAAATGTGAATACATATTAAATAAATAGAGACTATGTTACTTCTTTACCTATCGAGTTTCTTAGTTTAAACCCTCAAGTGAATACAAATTTGCGAAGCTGGCAGTGGTGGGTTTCGTCTGTATTGTTTTTATTTTGTTTAACAACACTGCCAATGCCAAATCTGAACCAGTATTGATATAACTCAAATTGCGGAATAAATATGTGCAACCCTAGTCTGCCGAACAGGAATACCAAACGGTTTCAATTTCTATGAAATGAGCAAAAATATTAGGCTATCTTATAAGAAAATCCACACACGCTTATGCCCAAATGTAGACCCACTGGATTATTAAATGGGAATGTGAGCAGTTTTCTACCAAGAAAAAAAGTCTTTTGGGTGTACGAGAAGTTGAACAGTTTACATAGAGCCAATTTTTGGGGACTTATTTCCAAAAGCGATTCGCTCCATTCACAAGCGATAGCTGTTTTTGTTTAGGTGACGAATTGCTGGCGCCTGGCGGATACAAAATAAAACTTAATTTTTGTGCATTAAAAAAGCTGTCAAACTTTTTGAAAACCAGTAAGACAATTATCTTCGACTATGCCGAAGCTCAAATACCCGGTACTATATTATTGTAAAATAAAAAAATATTTTAGTATAAAAAAATTATATATTTGTATGGGAGGTATGGGTAGTTTTTATTCGACCAAGCTCAATTTTTGTCAAAAAATTTTAAATATTATTAAAACAATATGTCCATAGTTTAAACTTGCTATCTTTACTGTAGCTATTTAAATTTAATTTTTAACATAAAAAGCTATATAAATCTGATATTTTTGTATGGGAGGTAGTAGTAGTTTTCATCCGATCTTGCTCATCTTCGAACTTAGCCTCAGTCTGGTGGATAAAAGCTTACGTACCAAATTTCAAGTCGATAGCTCTTAAATTACGGCCGTAATCGTGCGGACAGACAGACAGACGGACAGACGGACAGACAGACGGACATCGCTAGATCGACTAAGAAAGTGATGCTGATCAATAATATATATAGTTTGTCATACCTACAACGCCTCCTTATGGGCGTTACAAATGGAATGACAAAGTGAATATACCCTCACCACAGTGTGGTACCGGGTATAAAAATATAAAACTGGAAGTCAGAATGAAAAAAAAACCCGGAAAGCCCTGAAAATATCCGTTCGCTTTTAAAATTAAGCAAAAGCGAAGGCGGCGCTTTCAATACGATCCGCCGCGCATTTGGGAATAACCCCCCGTGCACAGTTTTTGGAATGCCTTTTACAATCCAGGGGGCTTATTCCCAAATGCGCGGCGGATCGCTTTTCATGGCGGATTGGTATTTTTGTATTTCCAAAAAGCGATTCGATCCATTCAAAAGCGATATCTATTTAGGTGACGGATTGCTGGCGGATTTATTGTGGATAAAAAATAAACTAAATTCTTGTGACGAATGGATCGAATCGCTTTTGGAAATGTGTTTAGGGATGTGTCGACTTACTCGTATACGAATTTTAACAGCCTTGCAGATTGTGTCCTTGAGATGGCGCCTTAACTTAAATAATAATTATGTTGTATGAGTAGGTAGATATGCTACATGCTACAATATTATAGCGTATTTCAAATTCGCTGAGGGATCAGATTTTTATTTCATAATTACCTGGGGCCAGATCTGTGAGAAACAGATCGAGCGAGAGTCAGAGTTTTCCTAAAATTGTCTTTGGTATACGTGGACTCGTCTACCATGTTAAGAAAAATTGGGAAAACAAATCAGGGAACTTGCAATTCTACAAGAATCTTAAAAATGTGAAGCTAGAGCTACGAGTATCTACACGACATGCCAAATATGACATACGCTACGCATGCCACTCGGACGTCACGATAATTACTCGATATATGTAGAATATGACACGTTATTTATATTGTGGCATTTGTGTGAAAAGTATGCCGAGTACACGGCATGAACGTTTTGTCTCAAAGTTGGCATATTCGTATGTCGACGGTGACTGGCATGTGTTTATTTTTGATTTGTTGACATACGAATATGGCTGTCCAAAAATGGTGAGTACACGACATGCCGCACCGCAGATGCATCTAATATGTCGATATTACATAATTAGGCCTATTCGGCAAAATCTTTTATCCATTTTTCCTGTCATTCTGTGAATTTCCATACAAAA
Source organism: Cheilosia scutellata (assembly GCA_955612985.1). Classification (NCBI taxonomy): domain Eukaryota; kingdom Metazoa; phylum Arthropoda; class Insecta; order Diptera; family Syrphidae; genus Cheilosia; species Cheilosia scutellata. The sequence continues at coordinate 73,207,635 of OY015312.1, forward strand.
GTTCGAACTGTCAAAAAATCTTTTACGATCTCCAGAATTGGTATTCTGCGTGCAAAAATCTTTTATGAATTCTGTTATAAATCATAACAGAATAAAAGACAGAATTTTGTGACTTTTATCATAAAAGATTTTTATTAATTAGAAAGATTTGGATTGAAAGGGATAATCTATATAATTTATGGTCAACGAAATATTTACAAAAGAAGACAAATGTAATAATTGTGCATAAACTAGTGGAAAATAATAATAATAAGTGGAGGAACTCAATGTCGAGTAGCTACTTCTCCGGACGGAGCGGCCCATGTTTCGGTGGTTTGGTCATGTTAAACGCATGCCCCAACCAGGATCCCACGACGTCCTATGGAATCCGTACCATCTTCAGGCAGGCGTCCTCTAGGTAGACCCAGTATGAGGTGGTTATATCAAGTTCATAATCTCTCCTCTACCCGTATGGGGATTGCCCTTGATGATTAAGAGACGATGGCGGAGAATCGAGAGCTATGGAGGGTCCACTTGAGCAACCTACACCCGCAACCCATTTAATGGATAAGCGGACTATTGAAAATGATTGAATGAATATTTTTGGTTCAGACGGTTCAGACACCCACACCGATCACTTTTGCTGGAACTAAGATTAAATAGTAATCCATTTGATCTTCCTAATGTGCGTTTTACATGGTTTTACTCAGCTCTTTAGATAGGATAAGATGTATGCTAGAATTTTAATGAACAAATTGGAACAATTTACAAAACACGAATACAAGCATTTCATTTCAAATGCAGGTAAATTGTATTTCTAATGACGATGTAAAGTTGGGTATTTATTTCAAGTTTCTCGCGACACTACATTTTTACGGATACAGTTCATATCAGGCATCAATAGGAACACAGTTTTGGTTTATCGCAGCCCAGTACATCGAGATCGATTCATTACTAATTTGAAATAGAGTTTTCTAATTGGATTTTGCTCCATGTAAGAGCAATATATTTCTTTTTTACTTGTCGTGGTTTTTGTTGTCTTTTTCCTAGAAAGATGTTCCAGTATTTATTACACAATTATTTAGTTTCTAATAATTCAAAACATACTCTTTTCACACTGCATTTTAATATGTTTTTTGCACAAATTTGATCAGGTGCCTACCGTCTATGTATAAAAAAAAACTGTGCGGTTTGTTTTGACAGCTTCGTAACAGATTTTCAAGTTTCGAAATTCCATAACAGATTTTCATAAAAGTTGGAAACCCTGAATACGATTTATGAAAGATCTTATGATTCATAACAGAATAAAAGATTTTGCCGAATAGGCCTAAATGTATTTTGGTATGTAAATCGGTTTGTGAGTACAAGGCATGCAATAAGATAGCATTTGTTGGCAATTTGGTTGAATTTTTTTGTATTCACTAAATTGAATTTAGTTGCAATATGGTATTGTTTAATTTAAATAAAAATGTAGCGAATTACTTCTGATTTGGCCATCAGCAGCTAAGACGAAGACACTATCGTAACTTGGCCAGAAAATTTAAAATCCGAAAGAGCTTTTAGTAAGGCATTCTTGAAAATAACAATACGTTTCATTTTATTATCTTACATTATTTGTTGTTCTGTAATAAATTTTGGGGTCAATATCCATTTTTGCGGCTCCAAGGACCTCGGGGTGAAATTATCTACTTAAGAATACTTTGCAAATCGTCTTTTTTTTATGATTTCAAAGACATTTCAGTAAAAATATAACTTATTTTCAAGGACCTCTTGGTAAGACATTCTTTATAATAACAATACTTATTTCCTTTTAGGGAATTCTTGGGAGCGATGTACTTTTGTTTCTGTTAACAGGATCCCAGGGTAAAATGTATAAATCCCAAAATCGACCACTATTTCTAAAATCATTTTCGAAATATGTCCCTTTTAGGAATTTAAACGACATTTCGGTAAAAATCAAATTTTCTGGAACCTCTTTAAAAGAAATTATTGAAAATAAAATTGCTTAAGGAGAATTTTTAAAGATATCTTTTTTAAGGAGTCCTTTCAAGGAACTTGTATGCAATTTCAATGACCTCTTCATAAAACATCATTAAAACCTTATCATACGAAGCCATACTGTGTGAAAATGTGTAACCGTTTGATGAAGACGATTGGCCGTTATCAATGGTCCGTCAAGTTCAGACTATTTCATATAATCAAACTACGAACGCACGCTTGAAAATCAAACCTTTAAAATTTGAAATAAAATTAATTAAATTCACCCAAACTATTTCAAAACAAAGCAGACAAAACAAAATACGTTCTCATTGACATGCACGTTTTTCAGTCGTGTCTGAAATTTGCGTCGTGTATCTAATATAAATTCGTAGTGAAAAATAAATAAATAGTTGGACTTATTTTTATTAAATTTCATTTAAAAATTATGTAAATTTGTAGTAAAAGAAAATTTGCTTTGATAATCAAATTAAGGAATTTTAAATAAACGAATCGACCTAGGCGAATGAAATTTGTAACATGACTTCTTTTTACCATCGTCCGGTTGGTATTGAAAATGGACTCGAAACGATACGTTTGACCGTAAAACTTTAGCCAGTATTCACAGAAGCCCGTTAGCGATGCCAACTCAAAAATGTGATTTAGAGCCAGAAATGTGATTTCAGCGCTAATTCAGGGCCAGACCAAACGATTTTAGTGTCTACACTGTTTTGACGTTTTTGACGTACAAAATCCAAAAAAAAAAAAAAAAATTAATTTTAATAATTAACTAAATTTTAACAGAAAAACTGTTTTATAGCAATAATTTAATTCGTAAAAGGGAAATTTACAGTGCTAGATCGAATGAAACAGTGCTAGAATTTCACAATTGGGCTAGGTTTGACATCGCCGCCGTAAATGTAAACACAGCATTTCGAAGTTGACAGTAATGAACATTTTCAAAAACATTTTATTTTGTACCCATATTTTTTGCACATACATAAATTTGTCCATATCGAATATCTAAACAAAGTCTAATTTTGATCCTTTATTAAATTCACTTGGTATCACAATTGACCTTACATTGGTCTACCTAAGTGTGTCGACCAAGGCCGACAGCTACCTCAATAGGTTAAACATGGCATGAGGATCCCTATCTATACAGCACTCACATAAAGTGAAGTATGTATTATTTTTGTTTGGCGGCTAACTGAATACAAATTAGGGGATTAGAGGGATTTAATAAAAACATATGAAAACACCTTCTAAGCGTGCAAATTTTCTTCGATATTGATTCTTTAATAAATAAATAAAATAAATAAAAATGCACTACTTAAAAATATCGCTTTTTTTTGTTTAAAAATTAAATTTAACAACAACCTCTTAATATTTCCGTCTGAAAAAATTACTGCCTTTTCGCAACACTAAAAAGAATCGTTTGTCCAGGTTTCAGCTTCATAGACGTTTTTCTGTCAAAGAAAATAATTAAAACCCGAAAAACCGGTTTTCCTCCATTTTTTCGAAAAATTTTAAGGTTAAGGTAAAAATGGTTAATACAAAAGTTGTAGATCTTTTTATTCCCTGCAACTGTTACGTTTAACTTTTTTTGATAGGATGCACAGTTTAGCCAGAAATCACGAAAAAACATTGTTAACCCCTAAAAATGCACCCCATTGCACTCCGGATAGCTGCTGTCGGTTCGATTTTTTTGTCCTGTTTTACAAGAGCTTGTTCTACAAAATTCAGCTGTCAGAGTGCTGTAACGAATTTTTTTGTTGTTCGAATCCTATTTCTGCTGGACTATTGCCCGTGCACAGGATACAGGGATTGTATTGTTTTTTTTTTTTTATTATTATTATTGCTATTATAAGGACTTGGATAATAATGTTCTTTCGTCAAATGCGAAAAATGAGAAAAAATCGATTTTCTGGAATTTTTTTCTCCGTAAAACTGAAATATAGCAATACGAACAAAACAAAAAAAGAAACATGAAAATCGAACCAGCGGTTATCGAGTTATAGTGAGGCGGAATAGTAAAAAAATTGTGCACTTTGTGATGAAAGCATGATATTTTACCATGGAGAACACATTATATGAAAATGATTTTAAGATATTGTTGCACTTCAGATTGCGCCCTAAAGGGGTAAAAGGGGGGTCAAAGTTGGTATGGGAACATTTTTATTTTTCATCGGATTAACTTCAAACTCGGTTTATGTACTCGCTATGAGAAATAAAGAAAACTGTTTTCTTCGATTTTGGAAATTTATCTCTTAAAGGGGTAAAAAAATTTTCCCATACAAACTTTGACCCCCCCCCCCCTTTTACCCCTTTAGGGCGCAATCTGAAGTGCCCCAATATCTTAAAATCATTTTCATATAATGTGTCCTCCGTGGTAAAAATTGCATGCTTTCATAACAAAGTGCACAATTGTTATACAATTTTATACTATGCCGCCTCACTATTATAACGTCATCGAGTTTCACCTCTTAGAATCCTTAGAAGATGTTTTTTTTATGGGAGGTGCCACGTCCCTTTGTCCAATTTTGATCAATTTTCACGGGAACCCTCCCGGGCCAATACCTAAGCTTGTCTGTAAATTTTAACTCAATCGATTGTCGGTTGTTGTCGGATGTCGGTTTTCGAGATATAAGATTTTGAATGTTGTTTTTGTATGTGCGGGCCACGCCCCTTTGTCCAATTTTGACCAATCTTCATAGGTCCTGGGCCAATACCTAACTAAGATTGTATGGAAATTTGAGCTCAATCGAGTCGGTGATTTTCAACTTTTAAATAGCTGAACACAAGTCACGATCCATTTTTATATAAATAAAGATTATAAAAGTCCTGTTAACATATTAAATATTCTGTTTTTAATTCATGTACTATTATATAATATTAGTTTAACATAGATACATATTTTAAGAAATCAAACATAAATACAATTATTATTTTTACTTTTTTTTGATCAAGCACGACATTTACAACATATCTATACATAATAAATACATTTAAGATTATTAGCCTTATTTTGTGGTAACTATATTTACAATTATTATTCGGACGAATGTTTTTTCGTTCATGTTGAGACAATTTTTTTAGAATTTGAAATAGTTTCTTATTTTATGTAAGTATTATTATACGCACTCTCTTTAATTTTTGTGGATGTAAATTAAATTAGAATAAAAAAAACACCAGAAAGATATGTAAGCTATTTGGGGAAATTCTTTCCAAACTAAAAAATTCAAGTTTATCTACCTGCTTAATGCATAAAGGTAAGATTAGACTGTATGCCAAGTGGTCATAAAATGCCAATTTCTGACAGTTCTTCAGTCAAAATATGGTCATATAATGTAATGGGCATATCTCATATGCTCTAATGACCTAAATGCCACATATGACCAGGCTGATTTTGACAGATAAAAATGCCCAAATAGCATATGGTGTAATCGGACAATAAACACGTACGCCAGCATAAAGCTCTATATGCCCATATGCACTTTATTGAAATTTCGTTATGGCATTGCTGGCATTTTTGATGGAACAAGAATTATTTTGTTGTCATCGATGTTTGAGTTCGTGGAATTGTGATTTATTTTCATTTTCGTTCTCTTTTTTGTGGATTATTCAATCTATTATTTGTGTAAATTATTTAATTGCATCTATTCTTTGTAATTTTTTTAGGTTTAATTAGTGGTCTTGTCCTTTTCCGCAGTAATTGTGGTTATGTATACTTTTGTCCTGTTGTGAAACTTTGTTTGTGTAGAAATTGTTTGCTATCTATATTTGTTTTGTGCTAGTTATTTGTATTTTTGTTAATATATTCGTTATGTGCTTTCATTGCTTCGACTGCTTATTTCACTTGATGTATATTTTGTTTGTTATTTTACCCTTTTTAGTTCTTTTGTGTGTTTGCTTTTTTTCTTTTTGTACTTTTCGGAACCATCTACATGTCTTTGGGGAGCTCAATCGAAGCGGGCAGCGATGCCAGGATGATGGAGGAAGCAAAAGCTGACACGGCGAGGAAGAGACCAACAAAGCAAATTAAAGGCGAATGGTCAGAGGATCTCATCCGCAAATTGTTTTCGACTGTCGAGATCCGACCCGGACTTTACGATGTCGCAAGTCATACATATCGGGTCCCAAAGAATCAAGCATGGAAGGAGGTGGCCGCCAATGCGCAACAGCTCTCTTTATTCATTTTTCACTACAATAAAATGACCACAATCAATTTCGAGCAGTGAAACACCAAAAATAAAATAATAAAAAATAGTAAAACTAAATAAAATAATACCTATTATTTCACTACCAGAAAATTTCCAACTTCAAATTTTTGCTTTGTTTTTCTTTACAGCATTACCCTACTACAACATTTGGCAATAAAAAACAAATGCCTTAAATGACCCTCATGGCAAATATGACCATATTAGTAATTTTGGTCATATAGTCTAATATACAGTTTTGATAATCCTGACATTTTGGTCACTTGACAGCTAATCTGGTCATTTGCCTGTTGGCCTTCATATGCACAATTGGCATACAGTCTAATCTTAGCTTAAGTATCCAAAACCAAGGAAAGCAATATATTAGGTATTGTTCGTATGACAGTGATACGAATACATTATCAAGTACAAACGCCTCATCTTACTTACTTTATCATGCCAAGAGCAATGAATTGCATGCAAAATTAAACTTTCTCAAAATTTCTACTTATTTTCATTGCAAGCGTTTCTTATGTTTACATTTTCGCCATGTATGGCAATGAGGTAGATACTTATGTATGTTAGACGAGATCACCATAATATAATGGAAAGCTCACTAAAGATTGCCATGCGAGTTAGTATATACTGTACAGGTACACGCATGTGTCTAATAGTGGTTTTGTATGGGAGATACCAGAACTACTTGACCGACCGAACTTCCTAAAAGTTTCTTAGCCTGTCCCAGCACTTGAAGATTTTGCAAGATACTTACAGTGTTTTTTTTAAGCGGTGTATGAAAGGTTTTGCTGTCCCTTGTCTTGCCAAAAACTCTATTGCCTCGTATATTATAACCCATGATTTTATATCCAGCGGACTCGGGTATTCTTGTATGTTTTTGTTAAGAATAGGTATGGAGGTACGGAGAAGCACAAGTAGTCGTCAAATGCCTTGATATGGCTGCTTGGCATTAGTCCTATACAGCATAATACATGTTACAACCTCAGAATTTTGTTTCGAGATTACACCTAACGCACCTGTCTATAGCGCATATTTCGGCTGAAAAGATTTTTGATCTTGTTTTCATCGAAAAATGGTGCCAATGTTTACCGTCTACGTAACTTTTAGAGTTCGATTGGAGCCAATATTTAAAAAAAAAATACCAACAAAATTAACAAAGAAATAAGAGGGCAACGTAGATGCAATAAATCTAAAGAAAAGGGACCATTTTTACATATTGTCCTTAAAAAAATGGTGCTAGACCATTTGGGGAGCATAAAGTTGAGCTTTATAACAAATGCTCAAAATGAATTTTTTTTGCGATATATTTTATTTTTGTTCTTTAATGAGTTAATTTTTAGGTTCTTATGATTTTATGTTGTTTTCTTATTTTTCTATTTTCTATAAAAAAAAGTATTAGCTGATCTCAAAAAACAAGGGTTCCAACACATTTTACAATATAAAGGCAAAAGTTTTTAAAAAAATAGTTTTTTGATTTTTTTCTTAAAAAAAGAAATGGTCTGTAAATTGGAGTCCAATATTACTGATTACCCTTAATGTACTAAAAAATATGATTACCTTTCTAGGAAAAAAGTTTCTTATATCGTACTTGGAGGGCACAGCACAGATGATATCGGATAACGTGAGCCTGACCGAATGTGCGTCAAATTAAAACGAAAGTTCCATTTTTATGATCATTCGTTTTCCCACACAAAAAATAAGCGGTAGTGTTTATTTGATACTGTGGGAAAACACAAAAAAAAAACAGGGGAGAACTGCATCGAATTATCAATATTGCTGGAGAGAAAATCCGCGGTAAGTTGAAGTTTAAAAATTATTATTCGTAAGGCCCAATGGCTGTAACATTTTAATCTTTGCTAAAATACGTACTTTATCTCCCAGCCAACCCTGCATTAAGAGAGACACAAAAAGAGTACCTATGCTCAATAGGATAAAAAAAAATATTTCGCATACCTACAAACTGAAATGATTTTTCAAACCATTCCAAATTCCAAATATATTATAGCTAAGCTAAGCCCATCCAGTCATCCACGCGATGTTGTGGCTGGGTCTGTTGGAATGTTTACTCTTACTATATACATATTATGTTATATACTCTAATTACTTCTGTAATGGGAGCGAGACCGCAGGTAAATGCGTTGATCTTTAGGTACTCCGCAATCAATTAGGTCAAAATGATTTATATAATGAAGATTAATCCTTAAACCCTACCCATCCCTGGAGAAACACTATTGCTACCCTGGGGTCCAGAAAACCCCAATATAGTTTTGTTATTATTTCAAAAACAAAAAGACGTTTTAATATAAATTATTTTTTATTAAGACCACACACGTAGTTGAATATTAAAAATACCTTAAAGTTGAGAATCGAGCCATTCTTGGCACACAGACCGGCTATGTCCGCCGCAAAGGGAGTTTTGGGGCGTGATGAGGTCAAGTGCAAGTTCTTTGAGGAAATGGTGCCGTTTTTGGGACTGTTTTGACGCCTTTATTTTTCTAATATTCTTGCCCTTATCAAAAGAAGGGCGCAGACTGGTGAAAGTCGATAATCTTAATTTTCGTCATATTTCATACGTTCAGAAGGTATTTTTTATATGAGAATCTCTGTCTTCCGATATTACAGTATTCCTACCCTGGGGTCTAGTGGACCCGGAAATTGTTATAATTACGACTGCACATCACGCACAATTAAAAATTACTAATGACGAGAAGCCTACTGATATATTAGAGGATTAGCTTGAATAGCGCCATCGTGTGGTTTTTAGTTGAAAAAATATCCACAAAAATTTTGTTTATGCGTTCAATTGAACTGAAGTTCAGACTAAGTACCTACATTGTGAAACCGGACGAGTTGAACTTCAAATTTAAACTCACGTTCAGGTTCAGTTGAACTTTAGTTTAAACTTCCATTATGAAATTGGGGTCAGTGGAATAAATAAACAGAAACGTGTGCCAAATCTCTGCAAATGCGTATTTATGTATAAGAAAATAAGCTTGATATTGATGATGTCGATGGCAACATCGAAACATCGTTTAAATAATTGCTTATTGTTATTACTTTATCACATATAAAACCCACAGCATTAAGAAAACCTACTAACCTTACTAACCTTATGAAGCTATTAATTTGCTCGAAAACATCTAAGATTTATTCGCCAATAGTGTGTCTTGAAATGTAAACTTTATTATATTGACACCTAAAACAATATTACGCCCTAAAAACGTTTGTTCTCTTTGACATAAAAGGGAACAAACATATAAGTTTAACTTTCCAAAAACATGTGTTTCTAACCTAACACTTGGGTTGGGTACCTACTACTTTTAACTAGAAACGACTAGGTTATACTGCTCTTCTTGTTAATTAAATAGAAATTGAATTAAAAACAGATATTTGAACACTGCCACTGCGCCACAGCTCTCCGGTTTAAAAACAACGATATTTTCCTGCATCACCTGAAGGTAATAACCAAATAACTAATAAAATTTCCAGTACGTAAGGAGCGCATTGGTTAGTGTGCTGGACTACTGTGCGAGGGATCCCAGGTTCGATCCCCGGAAAAACACAAATTACATGTTAAGGATTTTTCTACTGCGCCACCTCTCGCGAACGTCTAACAAACATCCGAGAGTATGACTGTCATGAAAAAGCTTTTCAATTCAGCCGTTCGGACTCGGCATAAAATTGTAGGTATACCTTCCATTCGTCCCAAAAATTGAAACTCACACAAACGAATGGTTGCGAGAAGCTAGGCCTATAGGGTGTCTACCGCCTGTTGCACCACCTATTTATTTATTTATTTATTTATTTTTAAGGACACGTTATTGAAATAGAAATGATGTCAACATTTATATATTTTTTGACACACTTACAAAAGCATTTGATAATGACATACTTCAAAATTCAAATATCCTCTGTGGTTAGGTTTATAATTGAAACGCGCGCATAGTTCTTTACTTTTCACTTCACATATGAATTGGCAATTTCTCGGGCAATTTATCTTAATTTAATACTGAACAAAATTTTAACGACGACCCAGCACTAAGGGATAGATTTACCCGAGTAGTTGGGTTATATTTATATATCTACGTAAACCTTATCCGAAAGGATATGATAGAATATTTCAAATTTAGTAAATGGACTATAAACTATATTAAAATGCACAAGATTAATCTACTTTGCAGCTCACATCGAAGTGTGAATACCTTCTACAAGATACAAAATAAACTGAGAATGCAACTCTTTTAATGAACCAACCAAATGAAATTGAGAACAGAGAATGGCAAAATAGTTTATTCAACACCTCTGCCTCTGACTTCACCGAATTGGCTTATTGTGTAAAGTTCTTTAATTGATTTCTGATGTAGCAATACGATCTCCAGTATTAACTTAATTTTGAAACGTGTATTTTAGAGCAGGCCTTGGGATGCCAGAATTAAGACCATTCGTATTTGAATTGAAATTAGATTATATTTACATGCTGTTGGTAGAGCTATATGTATGCACGTTCATATGTATAAATATACCTATAACTACATAGATACATAATTACATGAATCATTGCATTTTGTTATTTTATGAATAAGTTAAGTGAATTGCTTATTTCAGAAACAACATAAGTCAGCTTTTTCCAATTTTTTTTTTTTGCAAATTTCTCATTTTTATATAGTTATTCATCTGTTAGAGAGAAACTATACATATCAGACCCAGTGTTCCCAGGTTGAGGGGAAAATCGCCATTTTTGCCGATTTTTTAAGACGAAAGGGGAAAAAAAGGGGACAGGGATAAAAACGGGGAAACAAATCCAAAAAGGGGAAAAATCTTAAAATCCTATCAAAAACAGTTTGTGCTCAAGAAACGCAACCTATGCAACATCTCACTTTTTTTGTTTGGTTTCTGAATGCATTTTTGACATTTGACATTTCATAAATCTATTTCCATGGCCTGGCCATACACTTCTTACCATGAACGTCGTGTCAGAGACAGGTAGATTTTGAGTGAGTATAGAAAGGAAATAGGTAGATCATACAGAAAATGGACCAAAAATCCACTTTCAGAAATAATTCTTGCATGGGCATGACATGATGCATGAAGATTCTTTTTCGAAACCATATAGCGCTTTCGATACAAATCTTCCTTTGGTATTTGTGTTCGTAGAGTGCGGGCGTCCGCTTTGGCTTTACATTACAATTTTTGTATTTTCGATTTAATTGTTCCTGTCAACCTTTATTTCATTGCAATGAGGCGTTGTTTTTGAGCATAGCCAAGTCGTTCGTGTGAATGAATGCCCGTGTATTGGGCCCTTACTATGAAAGTCGTTTTGGGCGAAACAGGTAGATTTTAAGTGAGTAGAAAAGAGAAAAGCGATTTTCTCAACTAACCTAAAAATCTACCCATCTCGCCCGACGCGACTTTCATGGGAAGGCATGCGTGGCCCATCACATAGTGTGTCCTTGCACTATGTCTAGATTCAAAATACATATTTCGCGAATTTCTAGACAACGGCCGGCGGCACAACTTAAGGGGTAAGTGAAAATAATTCTCATTTAATTTAGGATTTTGAAATGAGGGAAGAACGAACGAAAAAAATTAAAATATCTCACGCAATTGGAAACATTGCCCGAGTTCAAAAGCTGGTTACGCAAAGATATTTTCTTTGGGGACAAAAAAGGGATTTTTTTCTTTTTCAAAGGGGAAAAAAAGTCATTTTGGTGTTAAGAAAAGGGGATTTTTTTTCTTAAGACCTGGGAACCCTGATCAGACCCCTCAAAGTACGAAAGTTGAGAGTACTATTTCAGTGTTTTGAAGAGAAACGACATAAATCATTGACTTATGCTGTTTCTCCACAATACTTTTTTACTTTGGACGTCCTCAGGTGGATACATATTGTACGTGTGAGGAGCTAGAAGTAAAGATAAAAACACTTTTTTGAACGATGTGGCAAAGAGTATGGCAGTTGCTGAAAAAATACTACATCTAAGACGGGCTAATAAGTTCTATTCGACCATTAGGTTAGGTTGAATAGGGTGTGAGCTCATCACATTGGACTAGGCACCATATTGGGCCCATCGCCATCCCTCGGGGCGACCGCCCATCGCCCAAACAATTAATTTCCCTACAAAACCTTGACATTTTTTAAATTTTGTTTACGAGGCGAACCTCCTTCCCATTGACGAAGAAGTACCTACCAAGGTATTTCCTCCTGTACCGAGCAATAGCTTGACATTCACAGAGGAGATGAGTTATATCTTCAGCGACATGTAAGTCTTCGCAATACCTGCATGTGTCCGTATCTGTTAAACCTAATCTCATAGCGTGCTTCCTTAGAAGACAGTGCCCGGAAAGTATCCCTATTGCCATTCGTAGTTTTGATCTGCTGAGCTTTAATAATTTTACATATTTTTTCCGATCTAGCTTAGGCCACAGAGCCTTTGAGACCCTTTGCCCTACTATATCCGACCACCTTTGATCTGCCCTATTTTTGTTTTTCCCGAGAATAATTCTCTTGGCCATGGCTTGCATATTTTTTCAGATGGCTGTGTTGGTCAAAATAAAAATCACACAATGATAATGTTTTTGTCATCTTTAGTACCTTTTTTAAAGTTCAAGAATATCGAACAGTATTTTCCTATACAAGTCAAATATTTAAAGAGATGAACTGGTAGCTCTGCCGCAAACCTTATCCCTCTGGAAAGGTGCCAATCAATATTAAGAAGATGAATGAAATAAAAAAAACTAAAATCGTATCTACCAGAAGACATTAACATTCAAGAGTACTATGATTAAATTTTTGCTTGGCCAACTTATAAAAAGGATTCTAATCCAATCGATACAGATCAATAGTATTTTTTATATTTTCGTAAACATTTTTTTGTTGTTTAAAACATATAATAAATAATAAAAAAAAATAAAAACAAAAGTTTTACCAAAAAAAAGTTCGTTTATTTCAGATATGACATAAGTCAAGCGACTTTAAAGGCTGAAAAACCAGTTAAGACTTAAAAAAAGCTAAACATTTTAGCGGTTTTCGAATGCATCTTAAGCCAAATTATAACTTCGCATACTCGAAATTTTTAGTGTGGTGGAATTTTTTCATATAAAACAGTTTTTTGTTGCTCCTGAAAAGTTAGGACTCATTGACTTATGTTGTTTCTGAAATAAGCGATTCAAGTATGGTTTTCATTGCTTGGGCTGTGTTGTTCCTCTACCTGTTGACTTTTTTTGTCTACTTTTAGATCTGGCATTCATCTGTAAACTTCAATCGAGAAAGCCTATTTACGGTTTTAGGAATTAATTATATTTTTGTTAGATCCAGTCTGCAATTTAATTTTATGAATACTACTGTCCTGAAAAAGCTTCTCAAATCAGCCGCTGGGACTTGGCATAAAATTGTAGGTATGACCGTTCTATTGGTCCAAAAAACCTTCTATTCTATAACTAAGTATTTATTTATTTTACATGTCGCAGTGTATATTAGTTATCTACTATGTGAATGCCAAGCCATTGCTAGGAGCAGAATAAGGTAACTTTTAGGAACATTTCCATGGGTGCCGGGGCATAGAGACATTCCAGGTAACTGTAAGGCTGACAAACTTGCCAAGCCCGAAACTACACTACCTATCGTACTAAGTAAATGTAGTCTAGGTATCCCAATCGCTACGTGTAAACTTATAATAAAGCTGGATGCCATCCAAAGAACAAACTTTAGGTGGACATGTGGCTCGATATCTCTAGCGACAAAACTGATATGGCCAAAGCTGGATCTCAAACTTTCTAAGAATGATCTCTCTGGGCAGGAGGCATATCGGCGCCACAATAGGTGTCATTACGGGACACTGCCTTATAGGTAGGCATGCAACAAGGCTTGGCGTACTCTCAAACGATTTTTGTAGAAGTTGCTTGGACGAAGAGGAGGAGGAAACTATTCAGCACTTCCTCTGCACTTGCCCGGCACTCTCCCGAAAGCAGAAACTCCATTTGGGAGCCTCCTACTGCAATGACCTAAACGATCTAGCAAACCTAGACATTCGTAGTCTCCTTTGCTTCATCAGAAGCTCAAACTGGTTCAACGAGTAGGACGAAATTTTTACTAGATTCATGTGGTATCACAAGTCGCAAAGAATAATTTATTAACATTATATGTGTATAATACCTATGGTATATCGTATACCTTATACCTACTCGTACAGATCATTTTGTCATTGACTTGAAAATAATATTATGTTAAATAAAACTAAATAATATTAAGTTAAAAACTATAACGATATGCTACTTATTCACGTGACCCACTGTCTATAGGCTCAAATCTGACAGTAAAATCATGTTATCCGATCTTCCCATTAATTTTGAAATTGACTGACTCTGACCGACCGACCTTACCTTACCTTGTCTTAAAACGACAAATTGAATATAAGAAATTTTCTCGATTTAGTCCTTCTGGCTGAATAATTTTGTACTCCCGATACCAGTCCTGCCAAGATTTTGTGTATAGGTACGTTCGCTATTTCAAAATTCAAATTAACCATTTTAATTAAACTTTTAGTATGAACATTCACTTTTCATTTCCCACTTTTCGAACACAAGAAATGGCGCTGCTCCATGACCATTGAATTTGTAGCTTTCAAACAATTATCTTTACTTACAGTTTGTCATGCGCTATCGCTAGTACAACTATCCCTTAGTCTGTGCAATTAGATTATATTAGCGAAAGCAATACTACAGAGCTCAATTAACAAGCATGGCATGCCGTTGTCTAATTATTGAGATATGACAGAAAAGTTACGTTTATCAGTTGGAAACTCATGAGTGCATTAAATTCATTTTAATTTGGCGATTAACAGTTACCTAAACCATAATGTGTATGACGAAACAGTTCGTGATGACATTTCCTATGTTGCATGATTGTCTGCATCTAAGACAAAAAAAAAATCGCAAAAGACGATTTAAAATATTTGCATATATTTAATATCAAATAACATAAAGTTGTCTGGCCGGATCAACTATTTAGATATGTAAGTTGGCCAATTCTAACATTGAAGTGAGTGGCGGTCGAACGTGCATGTCAGTGTTGGGACTTGAGGGTAGGCAAAAGGTGGTATATTGGGAAACCAAAAAGTGGTAGAAAGTGGTAGATTTTTAAAACATGCCATAAATGCAGCTATCATGCTATCATTACCCAAAATATGATGAAAAATTGTTTCCAAACATTCAGAACAAATTTTCTTGAGCTCTATAAACGTCACCTCACAAAGCATCAGACATTTTTTTCCAAAGTTCAGTACCATTATACAAATTTTCCAGTGCGCAAAAATTTAAAATTATTCAACCACTCGGTTTCTATTATGTGGATGATGGAAAATAAGTTTTATATTGCGTGGGTATTTGTTATTATATGCGTTATTGTTCCATTTTTCCCCATCTGAAAAAGTGGTAGATTTGGATTTGTGGGTGGTAGAATTTTGGGTTGAACAAAAAGTGGTAGAAATACCACTTAAGTGGTAGAAGTCCCATCACTGGCTGCATGTCGATGAGAACATATTTTGTTTTGTTTGCTTTGTTTTGAAAAAGTTTGAGTGAATTTAATTAGATAATTTTGTTTTTAATTTCAAGGGTTCGATTTTGCAAGCGTGCGTTCGTATTGTAATTATATGGAGTACATTGCACATCTTCACACAGTATCTACAGCAGACAGGAATTGGTCTGTCAGACTGTCTAGTCAGTTGATGGTTTCTTACCATATGGCTCTAGTCTTTAGCACTTGATGCTGTCTGCATACCGGATGATAATGCTGAACCCAAAAAAGGTAGCAAATTGCCCGAAAATACGAAGTAGATTTACAAAAAATGAAGCAAACATTTAGCGAAATGCTCAAAATGATATAGTTAGGTCTTCAATGGGATAATGGGATCTATATATGGATGTGTAGTGTGACAGAAGCAGTAAATGATATTCTATAGTGCATTACATGACACATTTTTTTCCTGATATTTATATTTCGTAGATTTTTTCGTCGTTGTTGATATATTTAGAGTCAAATTCATCAATATTGTCTCTTTTAAATTATATTTTAAACCATAAATAAACGAAGTAGAAATAAGTTGCTACGTAGCAGATGAACAATATTTAGAAAATGAAGTAGATCTACTACATATGAAGTAAATTATAATCTCTGCGGATACGACTTCTCAGTACATACATGGAACAATGCCTTATCGGCCATGGTACTGGCATAAAGAATCTACACCCTTCAAAATGCATTCTCTATACTTTTAAAATGTTACCTATCAAAAGGGGTAAAGGGTATCTTTAGCGGAATGGGCTGTATGTATGTTGTTGAGTAAGGACAAACTGTAGGACAGAACTGTTATATATCTAATAAACTATGAATATCTATAAAAGTAATAGATTAATAAAATATTAAATAAAGGGGTAGGTACCTATCAATTATTCTGAATTATATCATTGCATTGTGAATTATATTATAGTATCTTGAATTATATTATAACTTAACTTAACTTAACTAATAAGAACTACTGTGAATGATATGTTGAGATGGTGCAATGGCGGTTCGTCAAGTGACGAACTCGAACTCTTTCTTCTTTTGGCGACCGTCCACTGATCATCATCTGGAAGTTTATAATAAAGATCTCCATACCTGATTACAGAACACTCAGTTTCCTTTATTTAAGAAGTAGGTATATAATAAGGACAAACTCTAGAACAGGCTAAAAGCCTTTAATGCCTCTTTGGGCAGTAATTTCGAACTATGAACGATGCAAAGGATATGATTAAACTAGATCTTGAAGTTTTAGCTAGGAATGGCTGGCTAGGGTTTTAAGGATGCTTTATGAAGAGGTCATTGAAATTGCATACAAGTTCCTTGAAAGGGCTCCTTACATCTTTCTAAAATCTCCCCAAGCAATTTTATTTTTAATAATTTCTTGTAAAGAGGTTCCAGAAAATTTGATTTTTACGAAATGCCGTTTAAATTCCTAAAAGGGACATGATCGAAAATGTTTACCCTGGGATCGCCCCCAAGAATTCCTTCAAAGGAAATAAATACATATGTTTGTTATTATAAAGAATGTTTTACCAAGAGGACCTTGAAAATAAGTTATATTTTTACTGAAATATCTTTGAAATCATAAATAAGACGGTTTACCAATGTGTTCTTAAATTATCAGTAGATAGATAATTTCACCCCGAGGTCCTTGGAGCCGCAAAAATGGATGTTGATCCCAAAATTTATTACAGAACAACAAATAATATAGATAATGAAATGAAAACGTACATATTGTACACACATGTCGAGTAATTATCGTGACGTCAGAGTGGAATGCGTATGTCGTGTTTAGCATGTCGTGTACTCGTAGTTTAATAAACGCAAAAATAAAAAAATAACATTTCAACAAACGATAAGCTCTGTAACAGTAGTATGGGATTACAATGGAGCTCAGCCTACAAATATGTTCGTTATTTATTACCGATGTCGTTATAAGCGATTTTGACTGTATATGTACCTACCTACTAAGAAGTATCGCTTCTGGTCAAAATTCGACCTATTCTAAGCTAATACAGTTGTCGTTTAATGGGCTAAAGAGTTTAGTATTGGGAAATCCTATGCTCACTTTATTTGATCTGCAGCTGCACTTGCACACACGATATGGGAATGATATAAGTTTCATTCCCCTCCTTTGAAAACAATGCAAATATCGCATGCTTTAGTATTCCAACTGAACATGATTTAGGTTTTGGGCCAAAGGATGACAATTATTTTTTCAAACATTATACTGTATTTTATACTGTAATTTTGCAATACTATCGGTTTCTACGATCAACTTAGAATACTATACCTACCACACAGTAGTTAGTTTTGATGAAATAAAATTAAAACAAATAAATAGTTGGCGCAACAGGTCATAGGCACCATAGGCCTAGCTTCTCACCATTCGTTTGTGTTTGTTTTTTATTATTGGGACAGATGGAGAGACCTGCAATTTGATGCCGAGTCCGAACGGCTGAATTGAGAAGCTTTTTCATGATCGTTATACATAATCTGGGATGCTTGTCAGTCGTTCGCGAGAGGTGGCGCAGTGGAGAAAACCTTAAGATGCAATTTGTATGTTTTTTCCATGGAACGGATCTGGAACCCCTCGCACAGTAGTCCACCATACTAACCATCTAGCCACTGCGTCCCATGAAATAACATGGCTACATGAAATTTGGCCCCAATGAAAACTAAGAATGAAAAGTCACCCCGAAATTGGGGCAGAATTTTACGCAATTTTCTGTTGTTGTTGCCTTTCATGTACATTTTTGGGGTGATTTTTCATTTTCAGTTTGAGGGCATTTTTCATTGGGGTCAAATTTCATGTAGCCAAATAACATTGCGCATAATTATTATTATTATATCGATCTGGTTTGCAATTCTATTAACGTAAACAATGAATAATAGATATATACGAACACGATTTTAGCATCCCTGCATCAGATAGTGCAAATCCATTAAAGAAACTGCAGTCTGTGGCATACAGCAAAATACACAAGTGCACATTCAACATAATGTAGCTATACATTACATCAACAAACAGAAAGTTGATGCTAATCTTCATACTAATCGCCGGCTTTTTGTCTGAATCACTTATTTACCCAAAAAAACAAACCTTAATTTATTTGTAGATATTTCCGTCGGAGTAGCACCACACCATATGCATGAGATACACAAGCTTAATTCGCTGAAGGTACTAGATAGTGTAGCAGTTGGAAGCATATCTTGTAGGTGTTTACCATCGGTTTCACTAACAACGGAAGGAAGTCAAGTGTGATCACTTTCTCTTAGTTACGATTGTAAGATTGTGAGTGTGACACATCATCGATGGGTGCACTGCAAATTACATTTATTTCCCTCACGTCCGCACCACAAAATAAAGTCTCCAGTTACGGATACGTAGCTGCGCTTTTACTGTGACTGATACTTTTCATTATTTGACATAATTTCCAATTGAAACTTACCTTCATTTTGCGATGTGGCTACCTATATGAATTAAATCCTTTTGGTGTTGTTTAAACTTTCAAATCACTTTGGCTTACAATTTGTGAACACTTATTTATTTTCAAAATAACACTTTTTCGAGGTCGATTTACTTTAAGCTCTAAATTAAATATTCAAACGTTATTGTAGCGTGCACGAACTCGAACTTGAAATAAACAACGAACGCGAGTATCTTCTTTTATTAGTTTTATTCACAATTTCTCTTGTTACATCCCGTGTTTATTCTGCAACGGCTTAAAATCATTTGACTCAATGTCTTACAGTGAGTCTTGGTTTTAACAGAAATACCATTTTAAAATCTCAACTCTTAGTCAATTTCGGATGTATGCTCTCTTTTTGTCCACCTTCATCAGCTCAACGCTACGCATACCCATGGCAGAGGAAACCGAAGCAAACGGCTTGAACGTAGAAATGCGTGTAGGTATATCAGAGAAAGGCCCCCACCTTTGGCTCTCTCATGGAATTTAAACGTTTTTGTCTGAGCCTGAGTATGAAAGTGAGTGGCCGTGATGGCATAAGTGTGATGCAGAAAAACACACCGAATTAATGCAGAGGGTAATATTACATGGGTTTGATAATGACCACATTTATCTGTTGTAGCGGCAAGTTTATGTTCGTACAGCTACAAACAAATAAAAAGTGTATCTTAGAAGGAAAGAAGTACGTACAGTACAATGTATAAATATGATATGTATAGTAGATTGGATGGTGTAGCCTGTAGCTGATCATTTATGGAGCTTACCCTACCTACATACAATCTGTTATCCAATATTCAACGGATTCGATTTGGTATAGTGCTTATCATTACATTAGCTTGTCTTCCTTGAAACGTGAAAGGACTTATATATGACTTACTTAGTAATCCAGTTTGAAAGATGAAACCCAGCTATGAGTGTAGGTAGGTAATAGTTGAGTAACACCACAACTAGGATTTTGTTAATTACTGGTTTAAGGATTATGCTTTTTTACGCTTGAATTTCAAGTTAGTTTAGGGAGAGTAAGTCGAGTGCGTAGCATAGCTCTTTATACTTTATACTTTATTAGCAATGCACGCGGCTCCGTCCGCCGTTTTCTTTTCTTTTAAATAAAACAAACATTTATTTGAGTTATCATTGTATGTACGTGTGTTTAAATTTTTTCTTCTTTTTAAGCTTACGAAATATTTTAACGTAACGCCTTTTTGTAAACTATACACGTTATTTTGTTAAGTGTTTTTTGTATAAACAAATTAGCACTGCAGCTTACACGCGAATCTGTAACATATATAGCTATCCATGTGAAAAACATGGCTCTCGGAGGTCAACTCTGGCAATGGAGGAGTTGTTCCAAAGATAGCCCCTATACCTCCGTTTCCCTTTCCCCCATCCTCTCCCTAAGTAACCTATACTGGATTCGGAGGATGTAGCCATCAGTAGAATGTAGTAAGAATTCTAAAAATCGGCCAAATAATTCCAAAGTATAGTCCCTATCCCTACCACCCCTTTACCTATTCTATTCAATTTTCAATTTATTTTATCTCACCCTCTGGATGGACCAGAAAGATGAATGTTAGCTCAAAATACTCGGTGAAGTATTGCCTAACAATTAAAAGCATAATCTTGAATTTACATACATAGAATTATTATGAGTATAATGGCAAGTTAAGCGTAGTAAGGTCGAAATAGAAAATTTTATTTGAAAAGATTTTCAACCCTTATAGGACGAATTTTGAAAAACGATGAATGAGGCATATAATAAAATTTGCTTAACTATCAACATACAAACTTTCAAGTTCATACGGCTAACGGTTCGTGAGTCCCCCCTTACTCCCCGCGACTCCCTTACTCTTGAGCAATTCTTACCCATCCTACGGACTAAGTTGGCCACATATCTATAAATCAGAAAAAAAAAATCATGAAAATCGGACGAATGGTTCTCGAGTTATGGAGAAACGAACAGACGGGCGTTGCATTTTATAAGTATGTAGTATGGATGGATGGATACGTAGATCATTTTAGAAATTCTTCCTATAAAACTATAGATATTGTTGAGCTGCACGCAAGCATAAATCCATTTTATACCCTATTCACACCGAGTCGAAAACTCGGCTTTCGCGAAAACTCTCGAAAACTTTATTGAAAACGGAAGTTTTCCCATACATATTGCAGTTTTAAAAACGAGTTGTTTAAAGTCGTTTTCCCTGAAAACGCCACGAAAACGACTTCCAGTCGTTGGGTTGTTGAAGCACACCCACCTTTTGCAACATTCAGCGAGTTCTGCAAAATTGCTGACAGGATAGCTCTCACTCAGTGCTGTCGTTTCTTCTAGTTTTTTGTTTAAAAATGTGGAATCTCTTGTTATCTTTGCACCATAAAAAGTAAATTATTCAGTTTTTCTAGAATTTTAGAACGGCAGCATTACCTACCACAACTAAATGGTATTTTCAGATGGTTTGATTTTGATTGTTGCCTATGTTAATTATTTTATGCATTTAACCATAAGTTAACGATTAGTAGCTTAATTAATTTTGTTTGTATACTATGTCAATACGAGCGGAGTTTAGTTAGTAAAATAAAATTTTAGTCGCCACAAACATTTCATAGCTAGTTTCACAGCCAATTGAAACGACAAACGAAAACTAGTTGTTGTTTGGTGGTGTGAATGCATCGACGGGTTTTGCGTAAACTTTTTGTCGAAAACTCAGTTTTCAGTGTGGTGTGAATACGCCATTAGGGGTTTAGTTGAATAGTTTGTTATATTTTTCTTAGCCTTTAAGGCTATCACCGCATTCTAATCCAAGTGATTACCACTCCTTGACACATTTTACTTTGTAACGTAGCATTTATGCAAGCACCTTGGAATTCATCCGTGGCTCATCCTCATGACAATGTAATCCTAATATATAGTTTAAAGGTATCTATGAACAGGGGTGCTACTGCAGTCTCCAATTAGCACAGAATTGGGGAAAAAACTTGAAACTTTATTAAGTACAAAGACAAACACTTTTGCTGCGTAAACGATTTCTTAATAAAAAAACTAATGTGATTTTATCATGCGCATAAGTATCAGTAATCATGGTGATTACTTTGAGTAAATGGACTTGCGACTTTTTTCGTAGTATATAGGCACCAAAAAAATAGCTTGAAACTTTAATAAAACTGAGTTGTTGCAATAAGTTGACAAACTTTTTTAATGTTTTTGAAGAAAAAATTAAAATAAATTATTTCATTGAGTTAGATTAGGTTAGAGGTTAGGTGGATTTCCCAAAAGGACGCACTTAGACTATATTAATACCTCAACTGTGATACTACATGAAAGATTGGCGGCGAAGGGAAGGGTAAAGTCGATAGAAAAATGCATGGGCTGGACATTGCAAATGGGAACTCTATTGCTACCTGCGAATATCTTTTGAGAGAGAGAGATCTGTGTATCTTGCCTCGTTAAGAGGTCTTGGTGGTGACTGAAGCAGTTAACTCAATAGGTTAAAATTAATAAAGTTACCACCTCTTGGTAGCGGTTTGGCTTTAGGGAAGTACGGAGGGTGACCGTAACAGTCTGCCCCTGCTTATTGCCATCTATCTATCTATCTATCATGACACCGAAAGTCTATGTGACAGATTGTCTTCCAGAAAAAGACGAAGTATACATGTAGCAGTCTGCCCACGTCAATTTTCCTTGACAAACCCGTCCGCAAGAGAGAGACTGGTGCGAGCAGAAAAGCTTGATTGAAGCAATCCACCCTACTGCTTGGTACCGAAAAGGTGGTCGCGGTTTGTCTTCGGGAAAAAAGACGGAGGGTTACCGACAGTCTAGCCACCGCCTATAATTGCTTCTTACATGACATACGGTTCAAAGTCTGAAGATGAAGCTGACTGATGTATTAACTTCCACCAGCTGGCAGTTAGCCTTCGGGGAAGGCGAAGAGGTGACCAACGCAGTCTAACCCCGCATTAGTAGTAGCTGATGACAGTCCACTTCTAAGGAGGGTGGCTGGTACAGGTCAAAGAAGGGTATTTGAAGTAGTCTGCTCTACAGTTTGACCTCGAAAGGGTGGCAGTTTGTCTTCGGAAAAAGATGGAGGGTAACCGAAACAGTCCAGTTTTCGAGTCGGTTTTTACGTAAATATGAAACGTTCCTATATTCCCTTTAGTTAAAATGAGGGCAATAAGTTGCTCTTACCATCCACTTCAAAGATTTCGTCAAACTACAAATTTTACGCAGCAGCGCAATACAAAATTCCTTCAAATCGTGAGATCCTGTTCAAACGTGCCTCTTCGTAAACAGCTCTTGCACATGATAGTTAAGTAGCAAAAAAGGCGCATTAACCAACAAAAATCGTATGACACTAAGCAAAAAAGTCACATAAGCAGGAAATGTAGGCAAATGGGCCTTTTTAACATAGTAAATGGCAGATAAGCCTTTATTACTTAGCAATACAGCTAAGCATGGTAGATGTGACCATTTTCATTGCTGATTTAGAGCCAGTTGGAAATGTGCCCTTTAAGCTTCGTACAAAAATAAGGCAGTGTTTAACGATTCCAAATATGTCGCTAACTCAATTTTTTTATTTTGGCGTTTGCGCCCCTTTTTTCTTAGGACGGCAGACAGTACAGTTGAAAGCAGAGATTATTTTCTTCTTCGAGATGACTGTTATTATGTAATGAAATTTCTCCAGACTGCGTTTTGCTTCTGATGCAAGTAAATAAAACGAATAGGTTCTACTCATATTTAAGCTCGGCTTAATTAGCACTCCAATATAATTTGATTGAACATTTTATTTTTGTCTCCGAGAGTATCTTCCTCCACCATCTCTGAAAATCATCATCTTTGACTTCTCTAAGTTAACTGTCAAATGCAATGTTTTACCGCGCCTATCATTTGATGCATGGTACATATTTTATCAACTAGAAAGACGATTATGTATCATGTGCAAATATGAGTACTGGTTATAAGCCCTATTCCACCCATTTATCCTTTTATTTATCATTAACACATAATAATAAATTTGTCTGTCTGTTTGTATGTGGCATTAACGCCTTATCCAATCCTTATACATTTTTCAAACATAACATAGAACCTAATGAAGCAGTATTTTGATTTTGTTATATCGCAATCGGCAGACTCATTGAGAAGAAATTCGAATTAAGGGTCGGTTTTTCCTTTTCGGTACGGAACCTTAAAAATTGCAAATTACCATTTTTTTGTTCTCCTGTGGGGATTATAGACTCATACTATCATTTATATTAAAACAAACTTTTAATCTTTAACGAAACAGCTTTAAAAAGAAAAGAAAATTGCGTGGTAATCCCTCAAAATAAGGACTTTTACAGAAGCTGCAGAGACGTTGAAGAAATAGAATCTGTTCGCCATCTGCTTTGCGAATGCCCGGCCCTTAAAAACAGCAGACAGAAGATGCTCAACAACTTCTTCTTCGATGAACTTACTAGAAGATCTGGAGAGTGTTGATCTTAAGGAACTCCTGAGATTTATACTTAAATCTGGGTACTGGGTGGTTCCACACCCTTCGGTTACTCTTAGGACAAGCTTGAATTCTAGATACAAGAGCTTATGAATACCTGTGATTAATACTAAGTCTAGGTGACTCAAATAAAAGCGGAAAATTGTTGTCTCCAACAGGTATGCAATGGAAGGTTCCCGTGACTGGACACAATTGGACCCAACTGATGGTCTAAGTGAAGCTGTGGTAACCGCCACAAGTTCTGTAAAACCAGATAAGTAGGTACATACCACTAAGTATTTTGTGTCCCTAACTTCGTCTAAATGTGCTCTAAAATATGGCATAATGCAGTTTTTCATTTATCATTTTGCTTAAAAATTTGGTAGTACAAACCGCGTTTCAACTTGTGATTTTGTGTGAAGTGAAAAATAACCAAGTTCATTTTGACTTTGTTATAATTACATATAAGAACATTTTAAAATAAGAAGTTAAATGTGAAACAAACGGCACAGTCTTATAGAGTGCAGTGAGACAGATTCAACGGTATCAAACACTTTGGAGTATGGTATATAGAAAAAGAGAAGCAGTTCGATTAAAGGCTCGAGTTGAAAAGAACAAATTCTACAGATAGACTTGCAGTTCTCGACCAATACACTCAGGCTAAACTTAACAAAATGAAGAAAGCAGAAGAGGGCCTGAAGAGAAGGCAGAAAGACAAAATGCATCTAATAAAGTCCTTATTTCAGTGAAGTAAGTAATGTGCAAACTTTTTTTTATACATTTTATATTATTTATTTACAGGCGGACCAGTAGGGATGGAGTTAAATGGGAGGGTTATGCACTTATGACCCCAATAAATATAATCCCGGTGATTTTATATATTTCTGGCCGATTTCCTAAGATGTTATCCATCAAGTCTTCATATAGAGCTTTACTTCCCGATGCTCCAGTTGTTGTTTGGGTATGCAACAGAAGAGTTCGGGACAAGGTCAATATCAAATATGAGTAACAAGGAAGAAGAACATTATTTTTTAAGTTTATTATGAAGTTTATTTGTTAGATATGTTTTTTTTATTGAAGAAGTAATATTTTTAACAATATATATTTAAATAGACTACGTCTACCAAATTAAACTGTGTAATATGTTTTTACTTAATAGTTCCTCTACTAACGCATGTCTTCTATCGGCATTCGAAAGCACTTGATCAGATTGTAGATCGTAATCAGCTGGTTCCTCGTTTTCTATTACATCATAATGGTCCGCACATGTGCACTTGTTCCGTCTACGAAAACGTGTTTTCAGCAGGCCATATCCGTGTTCTACGATATCCCGGCAGAAGAGTGCAGTTCGTAAATGTGCGTTTGCAAGCGTGTTAAATTTCCATTGTCTTTAAAAGGTCGGACAAGCCAACCACGGGAACGAAATGCGGAGTTACCAAGCAAAAATGGGTTGTTGCTTGATTTTCGGATGCCTTTTGGTAAAGCGCTGATCTTCGAAGAACTCTGCTATCATGCAAGCTTCCTGCCTCACCACAAAAACCGTTCACAAACTTTTTATGAGTGTCGACTACAGCTTGCACTGAAATACTGTAATAGTGTTTTCGATTGATGTAGCTTTGCTTATTATTTTAGGGGCTTTGATTTGAGACTTTATTTGCATCTCGCCATTTAAAAAAATCATGTCCGATTGAAATAAGCCACAACGAAATTCTATTTACGATGTTCCATGCTGTTACGAACAAATTCCAATATGTTTGCTACGTGTTACCCATGAATTTCCTTGTCGGGTGATATTTTTGGTGTGGTGGAAATGTAACGATCCATTGTCTTATAGTGATATACAAATTAACTATAATTTTAGCACTATCTTCGTGTATGTAAATAAAATTAACTTTTACCTATTAAAACATGAGCAGTAGAACGCTGAAGTCGAAAATGTCGTTTGAAGTCCATTTCACTATACTTTCCAATGATTTCTTCGAAATTCTTCACATTTTCATGCTTCTTGTCAGATTAAGGTGAGGAATTGGATGAGAAATCGGCCATAACTTCCTCCAAAAATGAGCAGTCTCACCATTGTAGCTTTCGTCTTCAAACAAAAACTGTAAATAAAAATATATTTAAACAACGATTATTACAATTGCCAACCTCAATTTTACCTCATACACAGCTTGCTCAATTTCCGTTTTGTTTACCTTCGAAACGTCAAATTTTGAAGGATTTCACGTCAAATTCGTTCAGTAATTCCACACGTCAAGAGAAAAATTGCAATTGATCCTGTTTGTTTTATTATGCTGATCCGAATCAGACCACGGGCATAATAAAACACGGCTAATGTCTGCACTAGTTTTCAAGAGACCATTTACTGTTTGTTTCCTCAGGAGGGAGAGGGACGATTTTTACGAATATCAACTAATATCCAATATCCATCGGATCAACCATATCTAACTATATAAATATATAATTATATACGGTGGGGCAGGTTTTTAACCTGAAAGCCTCGGAGTATATATCCAGTTCAGTCAGACCTTTCTTACTATTCTAAGCTGAGGCAGAGACAACAGCTGCTAAACGGGTTACATTTCAATTATGATATTTGATTTGTCTGGAAAAAAACAATCAAAATACAAAAATCCAGTCAAAGAAATGCAGACTAAAATCCAGCTAAAAATACAGCCATGAACGAATAAAAAAAATCAATAAAATAAGGGAGCACTAAATATTAAATGGCAAATATTGCGAGATCGGATTACGGGTTATCAATTACATTTTTGTAATTGAAAACTTAATCTATATACAGTGGTCGGCATAAGTATTTTGTCAAAACTAAAGTTAATTCTTCTCATAATTTGAACTTACTTCATATAAATTTTTTAAATTCTGTTGGAATGATACACAACTTTCCTTAACCCATTAAGTACCTACCCATTGAAAATTTAGAACTTTTGTAAAAGTCTACTTTTTTGACTTTTTTCCTCGGTCAAAAAAAAAATAATGTTTTGATGCAAAAAGTTTCTTCTAATAGTGACTACAAATTATTTTTTTAAAACTCTTCGCTAAAATTTTTTATAATTTTTTGAATGGGATGATTTTTATAATTTTTTGAATGATGATCTCAGAAAAATTTTGTATGAAAAGGAGGAAAAAGTGGCTAAAATAGTAATTTTTAGCAATTTTCAAAAAATCATAAAAAATATTAGCGAAGAGATTTTTGAAAAAAAAATGTTTGCAGTCACTATTGGAATTGTTTGAAGAAACTTTTTGCATCAAAACATATTTTTTTTATACTGAGGAAAAAAGTCAAAAAAGTAGACATTCACAAAAATTCTAAATTCTAAAATTTTTAAATGGGTACTTACTGGGTTAAGGAAAGTTTTGTATCATTCAAACGGAATTTAAATTACCTTTCCATTGGTGCAAAAATGTACATGAAGTAAGTTTCAAATTATGAACAGAATTAACTTTAGTTTTGTTAGTGCCGGCCACTGTATATAAAAATGGTGGCAAAAATGTATAGTAATTCATCAATTTAGAACGGCCGGACCGGTTTGGCTCAAATTTCTTTTCAGTGTTTCGTAATTGCCAGGAGAAGGTTTTTACGAAAGAAAATTTTGGGAAACCCCTCCGGAAAAGTCGGAAAATTGGAAAAATCAAAAATTGATTTTTTGTATGGAATTTTGTGTGCAATTGTTCCGGAATGGCTTTTCGAATGGAAAAATATAAAATTCTTAGTGGAAAACTCGGAAAATTCCGGAAAAACGCGAAAATTTTTTTTCGACGAAATTGTGGCATTTTCTTTGATTCTGGCAACAATTTGGTCAAGATCTCAAAATGCGTTGGCTGTTGCATCCTCTGGCATTGCTGCCAAATTGTTGGATGGCTGTCGAATGGCACATTCCGCTTTGAAGCTTCCGATGAATCTTCTCACGGTTGACAAGCCAACGAGCACAATGACCAAGAATTCGGCGACAACGAAATTGATGCGAGAGTGCAAAATCATCATTTGGGATGAATGCACGATGGCGCATAAACGATCTTTGGAGTTGACCGAAGGATGAAGGATTTACGAGGTGATTCGAGACCATTTGGTGGGGCTATGATATTGCTCTCCAGAGATTTTCGTCAAACGCTTCCCGTCATCCCGAAATCAACTGCTGCCGATGAACTTAATGCATGCCTGAAATCGTCGTCTTTGTGGCGGCATTTAAAGATGTTGAAATTGACCACGAATATTAGAGTCGCATTGCAGATTGACCCATCTGCTGCTGAATTATCGAAACAACTGCTGGCGCTTGGCAATGGCCAAATTCTCGTTGATGTTTCGACTGGATTGATATCGTTCCCGGCAAATTAGAGTCAACGAGCTTATAGTTCACAGTAACATTATGTTCGTTTAGATTCGCGATTAAAAGCTATGGTAAAAAAATCGCCATCTTGAAAATGATAACAAATTTGTATTAGGTATTGGCTAAATAATTTGAATCTATTACAAGAAATATGAGTATATCTAATCTAGTACGTTACATTGGGTCACAGCTTCAATATTACTTTATAAAAGCTATATCAATATTTTTAATGATCAAGTAAAAAAAACTGATTAATACATGCCAACGAATTTCAAATGTTTCCAATAAATCGAATCGATGCAGCAAATCATTGGTCTTACTGAATCTGTCTTCAAGTTTTCAACCGCATCAAGTTCCACTTGCTTGCACTACTTAATACGACTAAACTTCACTATTCATTTCTGTTGTAAGACTTTAATACACTACTGTAATTCAACTGTACTCCAAAGCAACTGTTGCAATTCTTGTCACTTACTTTGTCTTTCCTTTTCACTATGAACTATGAATTTGTATCAGTCTCTATTGGATTACCGAATAATAAACTACTCTTTTGTCTTTCGTTTGATTGCCTCTCTTCTTATTCCGTTTTGATCTGCTAGAGGTTATGGGCCCAGGCTACAAAACAGACAAAGAATAGTTTTTTTTGTTATATTTTTCCACCGGTTCTTAGTTAGAACAATTTCGTTGGTCGAGTATTTTTTTTTTTCTTTCGTTTGCTGCTGTCGCGATGAGTTCGTTATATCAGATTGAGAAATTGAACGGGGAAAATTATGGGAGCTGGGTGATCCACATGAAAAGTGTTCTTGTGCATGCTGAACTTTGGTCGTATGTCGACGGATCAAATGAGTTACCAGATGAACCGAAACCGGAGGAAAAAGCTGCATGGGAGGCTGCGGACGCAAAAGCCCTGGCAACGCTTTTACTAAGTGTAAAACCGTCGGAGTTAATTCACGTAAAACACTCTAAAACGTCGAAGGAGGCATGGGACAAATTGTCCGAAATCTACATGCCGAAAGGGCCGGCTCGTATGGTCAGTCTGTTCAAACAGTTGTTGCACGCAAAAATGTTGGACGGTCAATTAATGCCAACCCACATAAATGAATTCTCTGGCATTGTGGAAAAATTGCGCGAAATACAGGTATCTATTCCTGAAGAACTTTTAGCAATAATTTTGCTTTGTAGTTTGCCGGATTCCTATGAAAATTTCGTAGTTGCGATTGAGAGTCGCGATAATTTGCCCTCTTATTGTAGTTTGAAGGTCAAGCTCTTAGAAGAAGACCAAAGGAGAGTCAATAAAGACCACACTAACGGTTCGGTAAGTGAACACATTTTTGCTGCAAAATCACGAGAGAAAAGTCATTTTAGCAAATCCAATCACACTATAAAGGGAAAATGCTATTCTTGCGGTAAACGTGGTCACTACGCGGCAAATTGTAAAAATGCGAAGTCAAAACAGTTATCTTCGTTTGGTCTTTTTTCCTCAATAGATGGTTCAATGCTGCAACGGGACGAATGGTGCTTGGATAGCGGTGCAACCTCGCATATGTGCTGTAATAAGGAAGTATTTACCGAACTCCGAAATGACGTTGTTGGCGAAAAGGTGCAGTTAGCAAATGATAAGTTCGTTGTATCGAGTGCTATTGGGACAGTTAGATTAAAACTAAATACAGGTGACATCGATCTGCAAAATGTTTTGTACATTCCAGAACTACAAGGTAGCTTTATGTCCGTGAGTAAGATAACAAAGCATAATTTTACCGTGGATTTCCTACATAACGTTGCCGTTATTAAAAATTCCCAGAACTCTGTTGTTTTAAAGGCTTTTAAGAAAAATGAACTATATATTGTTAAACCTCAAACTGAATTTCTTTCTTATCGACACAGAGCTATGAGCAACACGATGGAGAAGTGGCATCAAAGATATGGGCATCTCAACATGAACAATTTGCAACAGCTCAAGAATGAGGACATGGTACATGGTCTAAATATTGATTCGTCTGACGATAAGGTGGATTGCGTTGTGTGTGCAAAAGGGAAACTGACGGTGCAACCTTTCCCTAAGCAATCATTTACTCGAAGTAAACAGTTGCTAGAGCTGGTACATAGCGATGTGTGTGGACCAATGAGGGTACCATCAGCTGGGGGAGCGAGATATTTCATGACACTTATCGATGATAAATCCAGAAATATACAAGTGTATTTCTTGAAGACGAAAGATGAGGTATTTAACTTATTCAAACGATTTAGGGCTATGGCGGAGGTCCAAACGTCACGTAAAATAAAATGTTTGCGGAGTGACAACGGACGAGAATTCGTGAATAAAGCATTCAACGATTATTTGCAGGAACACGGAATAACCCGCCAGCTTACTGTCGACTATACCCCACAGCAAAATGGTGTCGCAGAAAGAGCCAACCGGACGCTCGTTGAGATGGCTAGGTGTCTGCTGTTGGATCAGAATCTCCCGGAGTATCTGTGGGCGGAAGCAATTAATACGGCAGTTTACCTGCGGAACAGGTCACCATCGAGGGTTCTTGGCAGTATTACTCCATTTGAAATTTGGACAGGATCCAAACCCAGTGTTGCGCACTTAAAGGTGTTTGGTTCAAAAGCCATAGCTTTAAACAAAAGACCTGGAAATTCCAAATTCGCCGCGAAAGGTCGAGAACTCATATTCGTAGGATATTCGGAGGAATCCAAGGGATACCGATTGTTCGATCCCAAAACAAGGCAAATTGAAAAAAGTCGTGATGTTAAAATATTCGAAAATAATGTTCAAAATTGTTTTGTTGATATAAAAGACTTTTTACTTACAGAAACTGATGTTGTAACCAAAGAACAACAAGAAAACACCAACGACGATGAAAATGTCACAAAACAATCACCTAAGAAGCAGAATCCACCAGAAACAAAAACAACAACTGACTCATCAAGCTCGCCAAGAAAAGCTGTAGTTGTTGGGCCGGGAAGGCCAAAAATCATCCGAACGGGAAAGCCTGGTAGGCCAACCAAGCAGTATAATATGATTGAAGCGGTCAATGCGATGGGGGATTTGTCATCGGTACCATCATCAGTTGCAGAAGCGAGGAATAACTGTGATGCTGATAAATGGAAGTATGCAATGCAGTTGGAGTATGATGCACTCGTTAAAAATGAGACCTGGGAGCTTGTGGATCCACCACCAAAGGACAAAATAATTGGGTGTAAGTGGGTTTTTAACCTCAAAAGAAAACCAGACGGATCGATTGACAGGTACAAATGTAGACTTGTAGCCAAAGGATGTTCCCAGAAATATTTGATAAATTTTAATGAAACTTTCTCCCCTGTAGTCCGTTACTCGACCATACGGTTAGTTTTAGCCATTGCGGTGCAGTATGAACTACTTGTACACCACCTCGACATTACATCAGCATACCTTAATGGCGAGTTAAGCGAAGATGTTTTCATGGCCCAACCCGAAGGATTTGTTGACCAAAATAATCCACTGAAAGTTTGTAAACTGCGTAAGTCGCTTTATGGCTTAAAACAAGCGGGGAGAGAGTGGAACAAGAAATTGAACGAAGTGTTGCAGCAGATTGGACTTACGAGGTGTAACGGGGACAGCTGTCTGTATGTCAGGAGCATTGAAGATGAAATCAACATTGTGGCTGTGTACGTCGACGATTTTTTGATTGCATGTTCATCGGAGTCGTCAATGAACAAAATAAAATCCCAAATTGGAGCTGCGTTTGATTGTGTGGACAAGGGTCCAGTCGAGCAATTTCTAGGGATTGAAATTGAACGAAGTCAACCGAGGGGACCACTCGCTTTACATCAACATCAATATATACGTGAATTTCTACATCGATACCGCATGGATGCATGCAAACCCTGTTTTACGCCACTCGACCCTGGAATGAAATTAGTAAAGTGCCGAAGTGAAACCTGCCAGAAGGAGGATCCAAGCTACTACCAATCAATAGTGGGTGCTATTATGTATTTAGCAGTTTCTACGAGGCCAGACATTAGTCACACTATAAGCAAACTTTCTCAATACAACGTGGAACCTCATGGGGAACATCTAAGTGCATTAAAACATCTGTTGCGGTATATCAAGACCACTTGTAGTGCAAAGCTGTTTTATTCAAAATCGTCTGAAGGTCTTCAAGGTTATGTGGACGCAGATTGGGGAGGAAACACCGATGATAGAAGGTCCTACACTGGGTTTGTGTTTACATTTGGTGGTGGAGCCATCTCCTGGGAATCAAAAAAGCAGCTATCAGTCGCTCTCAGTAGCACTGAAGCCGAATACATGGCACTGTCGCAAGCAAGCAAAGAAGCCGTTTACTTGCGGAATTTGGTATCAGAGTTAAACCTTCTTTTTTGTAATCGTTCTGTTCTTTTATTTAATGACAATATAGGTGCTCAACAGTTGGTGAAAAATCCGGTACATCATCCAAGAAGCAAGCATATTGATATCCGTTACCACTACATTCGAGACTTGTATGAAGATGGCACAATATACTTGAAGTACCTTTGCTCTGAAGACATGATGGCGGACATTTTTACAAAGAACTTGGCAAAAACTAAGCACTTGAAGTTTTGTTCGATGTTGGGCATCCCGATTAAATAACTATCTATCCGGAATAGCAACATTATGCATTGTGGGGGAGTGTTGTAAGACTTTAATACACTACTGTAATTCAACTGTACTCCAAAGCAACTGTTGCAATTCTTGTCACTTACTTTGTCTTTCCTTTTCACTATGAACTATGAATTTGTATCAGTCTCTATTGGATTACCGAATAATAAACTACTCTTTTGTCTTTCGTTTGATTGCCTCTCTTCTTATTCCGTTTTGATCTGCTAGAATTTCGTCATATTCACTGCCGACAGTATCAATTTGCATTTCGTTTTTCCATAACAATTTAATCGTTTAACAATCTGCATGCTATAATATTTGACGCGACATTGTAATGGACAATGTGCTGTAACTGTAACTCGAATGTTGTTTAGTTTGTAAGAAAAATAAACTGCATAATGTAAAGAATATTTTTTAACTTTCTCGTATACGTAGTAAGAGAAAGATATTTTTTATTCTATCTATTATAAGTGATTACGAATAACTATGTATAATATAAACATATGAATTCAGTGCGGTTTAAATAGAATAAGCTACATTCATATAATAGCAGGAAGGACAAAGGATAGCTATGTGAAAAATTACTAACAACCTTTTAAAAGGTTTCTAGGTAAACCCTTTCCCAGTTAGCATGACTATTCTGATGCAATCTTTGTGGAATGAACTCAGTTGCATTATTCATAATTATCGCCTTATCATTGAAATTAATGATAATTTCCGTTTGTATATACATTTCTAAAAAAATAAGTTGTATTGTGTTTGTAATTAATGTTCTCTGTAATATTGGCCCGGCAGTTTTCCTGTGAAAATCATATAATTTTTACGTGGCGCCTCCCATAAAAAAAAAAACATTGCAAACGCTATTCTTCGACAGTCATGGGAGCCAAAGTTTAGAAAATTTGTAACATTGATATGCATTGTCCTCTGCGGCATTGGACATAATTATTTCATCTATTACCCCTTGGAACTTCGAGATCTCATAACCGAAAACACCGACTACCCCACCCCATCTCTAAATTTTGACAAGAACCTTCTCGTCACCATCCTCTCCAGAGTAATTTGGAATGAGGAAAATTTTTCAGAAGATTAATCAATTCACTTCTACACTGACGGCTCAAAAACCAAAGCCGGAGTTGGTATGGGGGCGTTTTCTCCGAAAATCTTAATCTTAAGCTCTCCTTCCGTCTACCAAATTATTGTAGCGTGTTCCAGGGGGAAATAATGGCGATAAAAGAAGTCTTATCTTGGCTTAAGAAAAATGTGATATCCGTTAAAGATATTTGCATATTTTCGGACAGCCAAACAGCCATCAAGTCCTTGGATTTGATCTCTATAACTTCTCTAGTAGCCCTCGAATTCCGATTGTCTCTTACGGAGATGGCCGAACAGTTCAACATTCACCTAATTTGGCTACATGAAATTTGGCTCCAATGAAAAATGGCCTCAAACTGAAAATGAAAAATCACCCCAAAATTGGGGCTATTTTTCATAATGAAGTAGATAATAGTAAAATACAACAGAAAAAAAATTCTTTTGCTTTTTTGGAGCACTTAAACTTAACCGTTGAATTTAATCTTGGTCTTAAAATGTTTTATTTATAAAGTTAGTTTGTCAAAAAAAATTAAGGAATTAATCTCTAAATTTTCTAGAAAACGAATTTATTAATTTTTGCGTACGTAAAACTTTTCCTGTTCAACTTCTCAGTCAATTCCAAAACATCCACTAAATTCCTATGATATGTTATGGTTAAATGTGTCAGTTTTGTTCTGTTTCGTGATTTTACGGATGCATTTTACTGATGGCTATAAACGACGCCTAACGTGCTCCTGCCAGTACCGCAGGCACTAAATGTTGTATGCTTACGGAGATGCCAGATTGCGCATTTTGTCGTATTTTGGGCAATCTGTTTTCTTAAAAAACCGGTCAAGTGCGAGTGTCACTCGCGCACCAAAGGCTCGAGTTAGTACATCAGCAGTTAGTTCGTATAAATGCCTATAGTGTCCCTAACGTCAGTTTAAATGTCGGCATTTACCTACTTCTCTTTTCCATACATGCTGAAGCTGAACAATAACACTAATAAGCGATTGATATACGAAGAAAAAAGATCACCCATGACTAGGGTGACTAGATCCATGCCCACAAAAAAGAGGACACTTTTAAAAATCTCAAATGAAAAATTTAGGTTAGGTTAGCTTAGACCCTTAGAGGGGCAGTTTGCCATATATTCAATTTTCACGCAGAAACCATTGAGGCCCATTGTGATTACCCCTTTGTAGTACATGATACGACATACATCTATAACAACACCATTAGGATCTGTTGATGCATCTTTTTAAATCGTCGTTGCTAGATCTTTCAAGTCGTCGAAGAACCGTGCTCCCATACAAGAGCAGCGGAGGGCTGGGCAGTGACACAGGAGATGTTTCACAGATTCTATTTCCTCTTCATCTCTGCAACTTCTGCAGAAGTCTAATAACTCTAATACAATTTTTCCACGTTTAAGGCATCATTTTCATTGCCACCTTTAACTACAAATTTTAGGTCGTGTTCATACCAGAAAGATGCAGAAAATTTCTGAACTGCTGAAAAAAAGTTTTGTTATAGTTTTGTGGTGTCGAAAAGTTCCGTAAACTGGGAAATCCCAAAAAGAGGACAAATTGCACATTTTTTCAAAAAGACACCGGACATTTTTTTTAGATAAAAAGAGGACATGTCCTCTTAAAAGAGGACGTCTTGTCAGCCTACCCATGACAAAACAATGTATACGCGAAACTCAAATGAATGAATGGAGACGACCGAGACGCACATATTTTTATAAGAAGCGTACTTTGTAGGTATGGTGATTGACCTATTTTTGTAAATATCTTGTAAAATGTTAACTTTCACTTGTAAAATAACAATATTCACCACTTAGCTATACGAATATGATCTACAAAATAGGAATATATGTATACATGCATCTGTATGTGTGTTTTTTATTTGTAAATCAAGAAATAAACAGTTTCTTTTGCTCATGAAAATATTGTTTCACCAAATTTATAAATTACACCAAAACCAGCCAACGTATCGCTATCATAATAAGGTGCCGTTTTTTTTCCTTTGGGTACAGTACAGAACCTTATAAGTGGCAATGCGGTTTGTATTTTCAGTGATCCTTGATGCGTTAACAGAAAAACTCGCCGTCGCACCACGATTCATTTTAAATATGGTCGGTATAGCGAACCTCTGTATAGTTAACTATCCAATATAGTGAACCACCAACATTTTAATTAATGAACTCTGAAAATCTCGATATCGTTAAATCTGATTTTTTATTTCGCAAAATTCAACGAAAAATGTTCCAGTTTTGCAATGGGCCTGCATGTCGACTATTTTTCAGAACAGTTCAATTAAATTTAAAGAAGACACAAAATGAGGAGACATATTTTTAAAAAATTTAATTATTGAAGAATTTTTTTTTTCTGTGTTTTTAAAGATTGATACGTAGATATTATAAAAAGGTTATGTCTTTTTTTTTAGTTTAATAAAAAAAATCTGAAATAAAAAAATTATTTATATCAAACTAGCCCCCCGCCGGCTTCGCCAGCCCTTTTTTTGCTTTTTTAAATAAAGTTTTTTTTTTTAATTTTTTTGGCCTATCAATCACCGTAAATACAGACATTTGGAAAAAATTAAACTAAATTAAAAGATAACATAACATAACATAACATAACATTTTATTGTAGCAGAAAGATACATTGTTCATCACATAGGCACTATTGCACTATTTACAGAGATATGGTAAAACTACCTTACTACTGGAAAATTATATATTTTTTATAACAAAAATATCACAGAACTTAAATAAGAGGGAAGGAAAAGTTACTATTAAAAACCTTCATAGACAGAGAAAAAAAAATCCAGTGGAGGGAGAAGGAGTGCTTGTAGAAAAATAAAAAAAAAAAAATACTTGATTTCAGGTTGGTTTGACAAGAATGGGTATAAATATTCACAATTAATAAATATGATATATATATATATATAAAGAAACAAAACTTTAATAAATTAAATAACAACAACGATAAACAAATAAATAAATAAATAAATGAACAAATAAATAAATAAATTAATAAATAAATAAATAAATAAATAAAAAATTAAAAAAATAAATAAATTAATAAATAAATAAATACATAAATAAATAAATAAATAAATAAATAAGTAAATAAACAAATAAATAAATAAATAAATATAGATATAAACAAAATAATAAATAAATAGTTATTTAGACAAAATTAAATAACAAAATAATAAAAGCTGCATTTATATCAACTTTTATGGAGCTACTATATCAAACCCGAAATCAAGGGATTATCAGATGAACTGCAAGACCAACTGAATCGTTCATATAATTTAATAATTCTATCATCTACTTTTTCGATATTGGCATTTACGTGCAATTGTTCTGTAGAAAAATGGCAAGGTAAATTCAAGATCATTTTGAGCAATTTATTCTGCGTTCTTTGCAATTTCCTTATATGGCTAATTGCACACTTACCCCAGACTGGTGATGGTGACCCATAAAACATAATGGCTTGGAAAATGGCTTTGAACATAATGAGTTTATTTTCATTGCTTAGTTTCGAAGGTAAAATATTTTGAATGTTTTCTTGTTTGGGAGGAGCCACGCCTCTTTGTTCAACTTTGACCAATCTTCACAGGAGCACTCTACGGCCAATACCCAAGATTATCTGTATGTTTGAGCTAAATCGATTAGGTGGTTTTCGAAATATACGATTTTGAATGATATTTTTGTATGGGAGGTGCCACGCCCCTTTGTCCGATTTTGAATTTGTTTAGCCTATTGACCGACCACCGTAATTACCAACATTTAAAAATAACTAAATTGGTTGAAAATTACGAGCGACACACAGTGGGGAAAATGCGGAAATAAATGTTAAAAATGAAATTCGTAATATTGATTTTTTAAAGATATATATCTGTTCTATGTTTTACCAAAATTAAAGAAATTTATTTGATTATCGCCACCAATCGAAGGTGGTCACACTGCACCACGTGCTCCATCACGAAACAGATCTGGTCCATGCTGGATCTTAAGCGCTCCAACAATCTTGTAAAACAAAAAAGATCCAACATAAGCACATTAGTAGGTGTCATCACGGGACACTGCATTATTGGGAGACATGCTCTCAGACTGGGCCTCCCTTCCAATGATTTCTGTACAAGCTGCATGGACGAATAGGAGGAAGAGACAATTCTTCACCTCCTATGCACGTGCCCAGCCCTCCCAGCACGCAGAAACCTACACCTCGGAGAATATTTCTTCGACAATCTTGGCGAACTCGATAATACAAGCATAAGTTGCCTCCAACGCTTCATTCTCAGCTCCTCTTGGTTCAATGGGTAGTTGTGAGATCATTAGATCCTGTGGTATCACAATGGGCCTCCTCTGGCCTAAGTGTGGCTGCACTTAATGCGGCCTGCCACTCTAACCTAACCTAACCTAAGATATTTATGTCAGAGAATTTTCGAGATACATCGCACCAAAGTTGCACTTTCTTTCAGTTTTAGGTTTCATGTATTTTCTTGCAATAACTCTTTGACAAGAAAAGTAGCAAAGTATAACAATTTCGATATAGTGAACAGGCCTGGTTTTTATTCGTTCACGAGCGTCTAATGTGGTAGATTATTGCCGGAGCCGGACGATATTAAAGCGAGAACGAGGTGACAGCGTCGGTACATTACACCTGCATTGTGAAAGAGGCATATCCAATATCCATGCATATTGCATATTTCGTGAGGAAGTAGGTAGGTATCTAAAAAAAATTTCGACGCATTAAAAAGAAACTAAACGGGTGCAGGAAATAAAGCCCCAAAAGCGAAAAATGAAATAATACCCCAATTTTAAATATGAAATAAGGAGCCACGGCGATGAAATAAGGCCGAAAAAAAAAAATTAAATAAGACCCCAAATCTGACAGTAAACCCAAAGGGGGGGGAGGCAGCATGCCCCCATATGTTTTCGTTTTTTGTTTGGGGTCTTATTTCATTTCTTCTTTTGGGGCCTTATTTCATTATGAAATAAGACCCCAATTTTCATTAGGAAATAAGGCCCCAAAAAAGGAAATAATACCCCAAATTTGATTAAAAATCGTTGTTGTTGTTTCCTGTATAATTTTTTGGGGCCTTATTTCATTTTATTTTTGGAGCCTTATTTCATTGGGGCCTTATTTCGCAGAGCCAAAGTAAACTCCATGTTTAATCATCAATTAAACGGAAATGAAATATACACCTTGGCAACAAATCACATAGATCGATCTGAAAATAAAAGAAACTTAATGCGGACGTATTACAGTTGAGCCCGGAAATACTTTGAACCCATACGATAGGTATATATGCCCAGAAATCCGTTTGCAATCTCCTAACCTATTCATAACATATACAGTGAAAGCAACAGTGCTGAAACCAGTCCTGCATGGATTTTCTTCCTCCACTAGGCGCTTCATAAATGACCACCATAAAGACAGAAATACAACTTTTTTTTGCATTTAGAGAAATCGATACATATTTTTTCCTCGACAATAATATACCTATACTCATTTTGAGTTCGAATGTGAACTGCAGTGTCTTACAAAATTTGGGGTCGTATACTTTGCAAACTGGTATGCATTATATAGCGATGAGTCCATAAAATTACCTAATTCGATGGGATCACAAACATGCAATTAAACGTTTCACATTGTAAGTTGATAATGCAATACCTATTACTTCTGTCTGAAACGAAAAAAATGAACTCCTGACCTCTTTGCTAATCTAACCCCAAGGCATTGAACCATTAATGGGATCCACATTTTTCTCTGAATGAACCATAATATTTTCTAAGACAATGAGAAAATAATGTCGCAACAATTAATAATATGGCAAATATAGTTTATTTAATTTATTTAAGGTTGACGACGAATTAGATCATTTGACATAATATTTCATATGTCATATATTAATGACTTTATTTTGTTTTCTCTTTGCGTGCTATGCGGCAGATAATAAATGTGATTACGTGGTACAACTTATAATTGCAGGTTTGCATGATTTAAAAAAGTAATGCCAGTTTTTTTTTATTTTAGAATTCACTGTGAATTTCTCTCCCATAATGAATTATGGACTTAGAACACCATTTCCTCTAAAATGCTGATGGGCCGTTCGAAAAACAACGAAGTTTGTAATCCAGAGACAAGAAGTCCGACCTGTTCATGTTTTTATCGATATCGAGAATATAGGTCCGATATGGTCCAATAAAATCCCATATGAACATCGTTAAGTACACAAATCGAGAATCCCCATCACGTGCCGAAGATCTATCGATGGCAAGAGGGTATCAGAGTGCTGCAACTGATATGCTAGGTTTCGCCCGACCTCCCCTACAAAACCCTTTGTTTGAGGAAGAGTGCCAGCAAGCCCATGCAGCAAAGTAACTGGCCTACAAAGCGGTGCTGCAGAAAAGGACATAAGCAACTCGTAATCTCTACGAGCGAAAAAGGGGGGAAGATCATCGCCTTCTCAGGAGAAAATAGAAACTGCGCACGAGAAGCGCGCGATCTAGGAAACAGAGAGGTGCTACTCTAGGAGCAATGTGCGAAAGTTTTACCAATAGGTAGAACGAACGTATCAAGGCAACAAGATCCGAACTGAGACTTGCAAAGATGAGCAAGGAAATCTTGTAGTAGAAACACAGTATATATTGAGGATATGTAGACCCAGACCTAAAAGTGTCTATACGACTACCGGATACAAGCAGTGTCTTCCAATCAGAAGTTCTGGCTGTTCTGAAAGCGGCAGAGCTAATGCGGGTGATATCTATATATGGAAGGGATATAGCCATCTACATCGATAGCCAGGCTGCACTCAAGGCACTGGAATCTACGAACATCAATTCTGAATTAGTCAGGACCTGTCGCACAATGCTTAAGGGATTATGCAGTCAGAACCGAGTGAGACTGTGCTGGGTACCAAGACACAGCGGTATAGCTGGAAATGAATAAGCCGATGAGCTTGCGAGAAGAGGCGGGGAAATGTTAAATGGAGGAGATGTGTATATTAAACCACCTCCTTGCATCATAAAAAGCGATATTAGGAATAAAATAACTAAGGAAGCCGACCGGAGGTGGGAGGGCCTCACTGGTCACGCAATATCTAAGGCACTTTGGCCGCAATACGACCGTAAAAGATCTAGGGAAATCCTCAAACTAGGCAGGAAACAGCTCAGGACACTGATCGGCATATCAGAGCCAAAAGGCTCGGGCTGGCAGACTCGGACAATTATAGATTCTGCGATGACCTGCAGGCCGAAGAGGACATAACACATATACTATGTGAATGTGAGGCAATATGTCGCAGTAGAAGGAAATTTCTGGGCAGGTACTTCTTCCAACATCTAGAGGAGATAGACAATACCAACTATAAGGGGCTACTTGGTTTTTGCAGGGAAATTGGGGCTTTCTCAAGGGCAAGTATTTAGGTGTTTTTCCATTGTAGGTCACTGCAATTGGTTCCCCCCAGGGATCGCGATGGGCCCTTATGGTGCCTAGTGCCGTATGAGACATCTCTCTCATACCCCTTTTTAACCTAACCTAACCTAACCTATTCACCCCTATCGGGAATAATATTTCCCCCGGAATTTTTCACATTCAGCAATTTGATTTACATTGCTGACAAGGGAAATATTTCCATCGGAATTTATTCACGATATCTGAACTCAAGTGAAACAAGGCTGCTGAACTGGACGGCCTTCCAGCCGAGCTATTTAAGACAGCGGGAGACGACTTGGTGAAAAGTATACTTACTCATCTATAGGATTTGGTCGGAAGAAATTATGTCAATGGAACCTCAGCATCGTATGCCCGGCCCACAAGAAAGGGGACACTTTAAACTGTGCCAGCTATAGAGGCATCAGTTTCCTTAACATCGCATACAATATTCTGTCTGTCCTACTGTGTGAACGCTTGAAGCCATTTGTGAATGAACTGATTGATCCCTACCAGTGCGGTTTTAGGCCCAGTAAGTCCACAACCGACCGAATGTTCACACGATCCTGGAGAAAACCCAAGGGCAAGAAGTCCATATTTATATCGATTTTAAGGCCCCATATGACTGAAACTTACTTGAGAAAATTGTTTGAAACTCACAAGACAGCATCAGCCCAGAGGCACAATTTTTCACAAGTAGGTACATATCATGTACAATTATACTTGCATGGGCGAATGATATTGACACCACTGGCTGAACTCAGCGAGCTGTCACTGGCACGTTTGCATTGACGGGATTTTAAGAAGGAGATTTAACAGCAGATTCTAGAGAGAATCTGTCGACTAAGATTCTTATTGGTAGGGCATGTAGAGCGAATGGACACTAGCACTCCGGCTTGAAGAGTCTTCAACTCCAACCCAGAGGGACTACGCAGTAGAAGAAGACTTCGCATTAGTTGGCTCACACAAGTGTAAGGTAACTCTTTCTCAAACAATTTGGAGAGCGCAACTGAAAACAGTTGCCCGGAAAAACTCAAATTACATCTTAAGGTTTTTTTCTACTGCGCCACCTCTCGCGAACGTCGGACAAACATCCGAGAGTATGACTGTCCTGAAAAAGCTTCTCAATTCAGCCGTTCGGACTCGGCATATAATTGTAGGTCCCTTCCATTCGTCCCAAAAATAGAAACTCACACAAACGAATGGTTGCGAGAAGCTAGGCCTTGGGTATCTACCGCCTGTTGCGCCACCTATTTATTTATTTATTTATTTATTTAACTGGAAACAGTTAGCCAACCAGGTCCTGGACTGCCAACTATAAGTAAGTACATAAGTAGTTATGTCCGTCAGTAGCTAAATCTCCTAGCCATGATAGGTAGGAGTTGGAACAAACAACGAAGTAAAGACCGATAACATAGCACTGGCATCAAGTTCGGTGTACGTTTCAAAATAGGCCCATATGTACCTACCTTCAAATGACCTACAATTATTGTGTTTACATAATTGCAAAAACTATTAAATGCTGTAATGATATAATAATTTAGATAAATATTAAGATAAAGACAATGAAGATAATACCCGCGCACACGTTGCGGTGTCATAGTAATGGTTATTGTTGTGACCTCATAAAAATCTTAGTACCTAACGTGGCGTCACAACATTGAATTTAAAATGTAGGTCATTTATGACGGTATGCGTTATTTTTATAAATTAACATTATTAAGACAATAATAATGCCTAATGGAAGATGCT
The DNA here is from genome assembly GCA_955612985.1 of Cheilosia scutellata. Lineage (NCBI taxonomy): Eukaryota > Metazoa > Arthropoda > Insecta > Diptera > Syrphidae > Cheilosia > Cheilosia scutellata. The sequence goes on from OY015312.1 coordinate 73,251,534, forward strand.
TTTTGTATGTTTAATAATGTTAAACCTAATTTTAGCACAGCTATAACTAATAACTATACGCGGCGTCGAAAAAATTATCCTGCATTGACTATCGATGTCGACCCTATTTACAGTTTGCTTTTTAACCCATTTGCATGCTATTGGCCTTTACTTGCTTGTAAATATGCAACACTATACAATAATATTAAGTAGGGCGCCACATACGGGGTGCCCGGTTAAGAAGGTCGAAAGTGTATTTCACAAAAATTCAAAATTTATATTTACAAGTATTTTACAACAAATTTTGTAAAAAAAAAAATACCATCTTAGATAAATACAAATTTGTAGGTATGTTGGTGAAAGAGGCACCTTTATACAAATTTTAATTTTATAACATTACACATTTCGTCGGCTGAGCTCTATATTGGCCAATGTCCATAAGCTTCATTACATTGTTGGTATGTACTGCAAGAACCTATTCCTAAGGTAATGACTTGCCAATTTCGCGACTGGGTACTTAAGTGCAATTTATGTTTAATCCTACACTTAGCTAAGCTGAGACTTCAGATGCCTCTGTAAAATTGGGTATTAATATGTAGCTTGTTGAAAATTCAAATATTGAAAAACAGTTTGATGAACACGCTAATTGCAGTCAGGACAACGTCTGTGTTTACGTGAATTGAAATCGTTATCGACCCTTGCTACAGGATGCTTGAATATTGATGGATGCAAGGCCGGATTTAGAGGTCTGGAGGCCCTGGGACAACGAATGAGTGGAGAACCTCTGACTTATTATTTTACAAATAAAATGGGCTAGATTTTACGTTGCTACCCATTCGAAAAAAAATACTTTGTTTTATTTATTCCGATTGACTTTTATGCGCTGAGCTCAAATCTGAAAAAAAAAAAATTTGGCGGTCTCTTACCGTTTGGGCGTGGCACGCCCCCAAAGTTCAAAAAATACCATATAAAATAGTACCTACCAATATTTCAGGAATGGAGTGTCTAATTTTTGTAAAATCAATTTTTTTAATTCCCTAAATGTGCAGTTAATTTATAAAAAAGTTTCATCAAAATCGGGTCATAAATACCGGAGATATAAAATAATTAAAAAAACGTATAGTTTTTGGCAGCAAACAGCATAATAAAAACTTTGCATATATATACCCAACCTTGCACCCACTCCAAATCCTACAGTGACCACAAGCGGGGGGGTTGCAGGGGGGTAGCATGCCCCCCATACGTATCTCACTGTTAATGCGATTTTTGTAAAAAATAAAATGTGATAAGTCAGTAAAAAGAATGTTTAAATACAAAATACTAGCCCGTGCCCTTGAAAGTAATTGAAATGTCAGTACAAAAGAGCAAATTCATCGGGAGTAGAATCCACTGACACACAATAATATTTGGATTTTTTTTTTATTCTATGAATACTATTTCAGTTAGCACTTTGTTACCCATCCATAGATCTACGTAAATCGTGGACGAAAGGCAATTGACATGATCACTTCCTTTATTTGCATGCTCTTTCAAACGGGTTGCCAGGATTGGTTCATACTCGGCTAGCAATTCCAAAATTCCCAGAAAATTTCCATTTCTCGGTAAACCAATAATTTCATTGTCACCTTGAAAGGCTAATCCACGCTCAGCAGTGAATTTGATAGTACAAACGATAATTCTGAAGATTTTTTCCAATACTGAATTGTTTGTGCCTCTTGTATCGCTAGTTCTTGATCGATACGTCCTATGACTTTTCCCCGTTGCACTAAACTCATTACTAATTCCAAATGAGTCTTTGAAATCTCATGTTCATATAGACGCTCAGATGCATGTTTCCAGTCACAGAAGCCTTCTCCACTGAGTTTTGTGTTTTGAGTGGACATTAACTTACACCCAAAACAATATATTTTCCCCGTAGTTTTGGCAAAGCCAAAATCTGTTGACGGTCTCTTGATTTTTATTATGGCGTGTAAACATATTCTTTGAACATTTCCGAACAAAGTTGGAACTATCTCGCGACTGATCTTGAAGAACTGAACTCTGCGCAACTGAACTTCATCGCAATTTTGAAGTTCTGTGGAACCTTTTTCAGTACAATATTCGATCATTATTTTCATTTGTTATACGGTCAAATCAAAGGCCGATGTCATTTTTGAGACCACAAAATTCTGCTTGCTTTTGATTCTGATAATCATTCCATAATAAAATTTTGTTTTTATTTTTTTTTTTTGTGTGGTGTTTACTCGTTGGAATTTGAAATATTGAGCATATATTTTGTGGAGGCCCGGGGCTGTAGCCCCGTCTTTTCAACATACTAAACTATTTACTATAATTATTAGATATATTCAAGTTTGTTTTTAGCTACTAGACAAACTTGCAGTAAATAAAGAAAGAAATCGTTTTTACGCATATCATATACCATTTTAAGTATTTACTATAGAAAAATGCATCCGCATCTAGTAAATAATATTCATTATTGTAAATACTATAGTTTTCCAGAATTTACTTTAATTTTATGCATTCGACAATTAGTAAATATCTACTATGGAAATTTGTATGTATTATCTGTTGTTTGCAATTTGCAGAAGACTGGGTTGGACGAAATATCTCGCTTCTGAAGCACTAACACTAACCACGGAAAATATGACTAACTCTACAAATTGCCGCCCTAATGAATTCCACTTAAAGGCCTTATTGCGTGCTTTAAGTACCTAGATACTAACTAACAATTTTAAAAAGCCTATCATCAACATTTTTTTATTACGCATTTAACTTCAAAGACGCGTTCTTCTGGGAATCAAGTGTTTGGTAAATATCTACATAGAGCAAGATAATACCTAACCCAGGAGTTCCCTAACTGTGCGTCGCGACGCCCTGGGGCGTCGTGGCGCTATCCTAAGGGGGTCGCAAGACGGCACGTTCAGGCCGCTTGAACGCGACGTTCCATAAACTTTGAGCTCGCTTTGATATTAAATTTCTTTCATTTTTTGAACAGAGAAATAGTTCATTCATCACGTACGTAGCATGACGTTTCTCTTTACGAATGGCAAGAGCGAGGTCGAAACGAAAATCCAAATCCCCATATTATAGCCGCATCCAATTCGAAGCTAAAGCGCCAGCCACAAAATCTCTTTAAAAACAAAAAAATTTACTTAAACGGCTCCAATTTTCTCTCAATAATTTTTATTGAATAAAAAATAAAGCAATGTATTGTATGTATTTGTAACAAAAAAAAAATGACTAGTAGCCGCATAATTAAATAAGGATTGGCACCCGGTAGACTGTGGGGGCCACATTATTTTGGTGGCATCTGTCTCATCTGGAGTTTATTTTTCAGCCACTGATTCCAAATCAGCATGCGGCGGTTTGTGGAAGGGAACCCGAGGCAGTCAATTCCTCGCCGTGCACAAGAAGTCGACTTTTCGCATATTTCATCTTGACGAATTTTGCATCGGGACTTGGGCCGACATCGACACCCGTACAAGATCCAACTGATCCAGGAGATCAAAGTTAAAGACCATAGACAACGCCGTTTGTTCACTGACAGGCGCTTCGGAGCGTTTGGAAAGATGACCCCAATTTTGGCCGAAAATCATCTTTTGCGACGAGGCGCATTTTTGGATTTTTAGCAAGCCAAATTGCGATTTATGGAACGACGCCATTTCAACATCGACCCGTCCTTATTGAAAAACCCTCTAATGAATCTTCGTAAGATCAGCTTCTATTCACATATCTTTAGAAGGGCGTCGCAAAAATCTTACAACCTGTACAGGGAGTCGCAGTATGAAAAAGTTTGGGAACCCCTGACCTAACCTATTCAACGATCAAAGTGTTGTTTATTGTTTTGCTAGGTAAAAGTGTGTAATGTGGTTTACAAATCCTAGTCTTCAAATTTTTGATTAAATTTAAAATAACTGAGTGAATATATTGGATTTAAAGGATAATTACTGTTATATGTGATAAAGCTTCTACGAGTAGCTATTAAGAAATAGAATATTAATAAAACGATCAAAATGCAAGAAAAAGTTATATGAATAGAATTCGAAGTCGAAGGAGCCTGTAATCCAAATAAATAACATGTACGTATTATGTACTGTACATGTACACTGCATTGCATATATATTAACAGGGCTCAGTTATAAAACCTGAGTAAATCTTGGGTATGATTTCAAAAATACAACTTGCTCAAATGACTTCGACATTCAGCGAGATTCACAATTAATGAGAAAGTTTCATGCGACCCTGGGTCCTATTCCACAAAACAACTTATCAACTTTTCACTTTGCACTTATCAAATTTTTCGTCAATTTGCAAAACTTTTCGTTTCTTAGAACTATAAAATTTTATAAGTGATAAGTTGATATTGATAAGTGTAATTTGCAAAGTCTTTGCAATTTTTATATTCTCTTTGCAATTTCGTTTCCACGTACGTTCTCTTGTGCAAAGTGCAAAATTAATTAATTAATTAAACAAAAACTGTAAATTCTATTTTTGCAAAGCAAATTTTGATAAGTTTGTCAAAAGTTTGCAAGGTAAACGATCGCTTTGCAAATTCATATTGCGTAATTGCAGATTTGTCAAAATATTTTCATTTTACAGTATAAATGCAAGTTGGCCGGGCAGCGTTTATTACTCAAGGGTGTTACGGAATTCGGCCGTAAGTCAAAGATTTGACCATGGATGGAGACCATGGAGACAAAACAAACTGTCCCTCGCATAGGTCCATGTTTTTTGTGCCGACCGTCGCAGTCGCAGGGATTGTGCTTTTTTCAAAACTTACTCCCAGGCAGCCTGTTTATCTAATTTATTAACCTTCAAAATGAAAGGTAAACTTAAATTTTTGTTCTAAATATTTATAAAAAAATACTTACTTTATTGTTTTGAAAACTAGCAAATAAAATATCTTTTTTTTTCTTTAATCAGATGTAACACTGCAAGTTTTTTTCAATTTTTATTTTGCGGCTCATTTTAACAAGTTCTATTTAGCAATGCAAAGTGAAAAGTTATAAGACAGAAATGCAAAGATGATTAAATGCTTTGTGGAACACTTTGCACACTCACTTTGCAGGAGAGCGCAATACTCTTTGCAAAATTTGCTTAGTGCAAAGTGAGGGCTCTGCGAAAAAAGGCCCCGAAAGAAAAATGAAATAAGGCCCCACAAAATTATACAGGAAAATAGGGCCCAGATGTCGCACTTTAGAGATGTAACGGATAGTAATTTAGCCGGATACCGGATACCGGATATTCGGTATGTATGTAATAAGGCCGAATAGCCGGATATTCGGCGGCCGGATATCTGGCCGAAGAAATGCATACTGCGAAGCATACATTCATGTTTTATCCTCCAAAAAGAACTCAGCCATATAGCATGCTATGAGAATTACTCCTAGAAACTAGAGACACACATATAGCATTCTATAATGTCTTTCTATAAATTGCTGAGCTCATAGCTGTGGATACTATTCTATGGGCTGTATTTTTTTTTTCTTTTGTCTGATGCTCATGTGTTTTCGTCTGATGGCTATGGAAATAGTAAGCTATGAAATGCCCACCCTACATCTTATGGCAGACTATCGTTATTTCTTTCTATGAGAAACGACAGATGGTAGGCTATGATCTATAAAGTGCTCCTCGTGGAGACGCGGCTGTTAATCCACGGTGGCATCCACGGTTACCTGGATATGCCATGTGCGGTAGATGAATGAACTGAAATGTACAATGAACAAAGTTCCGAGCGTGATCGGAACAGTTTTGCGATAAATGATATTTGTAGTATTTTACTACAACTACTATATCAGATATCAGAAAAGGAGCCGGATAGGCCGGATAACGGATACTAACCGGATATCCGTTACATTTCTTTTGACATTTGACCCCCTTTCTACCCCTGTAAGAGTTGAATTTCCAAGATCGAAGAAAATAGTTTTCTTTATTTTTCATAGAGAGTACATAAACCGAGTTTGAAGTCAATCGGATGAAAAATAAAAATGTTCCCATACAAACCTTGACCCCCCCCCCCCCTTTTACCCCTTTAGAGCGAAATCTGAAGTACCCCTATATCTTAAAATCATTTTCATATAATATGTCCTCCATGGTAAAAATTTCATGCTTTCATCACAAAGTGCACAATTGTTATACAATTTTAGTTGTTTTCATGTTCACCTATAAAAAAATAATGGAAATAATGGAAAATTGCAGTAATAAAGTCCGAAAAAGTGCTAACAATAAGGGGAATTTTTCGAACATCAACAATTTTTCGCCCGGAACTCATGATAAGCAAAAAGTGAAATGTCAATATATACTCTATAGTCATATAGACTATAGAGTATACAGATTGGGGCTATGTATGGAATAGTACATTGGTTAAATGGCCGCAACGGCTGATGGCAAGTATATGTAATGTACGTAGGTACTCTTTTATTGAAATTTTCTATGACCTTTTCGCATAAATGTGGCTGAATTTCATTAATACACCTACCAGTTTCCTCTTTCAAGGCGTTGGTGGTGTGGGCTTGTCCGCATAGACCTTAGACTTCAAAAAACCGCAAAAAAGTCCAATGGAGTCAAATCGCAAGATCTGGATGCATTTGTTTCTCAATAATTACTCGTGGGTTTTCTGAACCCCAAATGCTACAATTATGACGATTACTGGAAGCCATCAAGATGAAAATGAGCATCCACTTGTTGTTGTTCAAAAATACAAAAATTCGTTGTTCTTTCGTATAGTGCTCCATTTTTACTAACCCCGAACTGTCACTTGTCAGCTGTTACATTGTTATACTTTTCTCCGTTGGCTCCACTGTACTAAATGGCGCAAAATGCAAATTTTGGGTGAATTATGGGACACCCTTTATGTATCTTAATTACCGAATTGTAGATGAGTTACAAACAATATTCTTCTCGCAATAAGAAGCCGAAAACATATTCAAGCAAAAACAATAATAAATTAGCATTGAGTAAGGTAAACAAAATTTTGTTTACCAACAACCGAAAGAACTGATTGAATCGGGCGAATATATCGAAGTAAAATATCATTAAGGCTGATGATAGGTAATTACATAATGTTGGTATAATTTTCATCTAGTGTTATAAAATAAAACAGATTCGCGCGCGGAGGCAAAATTTGCTCAGACTGGATAAAGCTGTAATTCGTTTGACTTTTGTCCATTGAGATCACTAATTTTATACGCGAAGTCCAAACCAAAGCACGTTGTGATGGTATGCATGCTTCTAGGTCTTTCATTGGAATGGAATAAATGATTGTGGTATGCTTTGGAGACTTACCCATTGAATACACACATCTATTGGTGAAAGCAAGCAAGTCATCTGTTGAGCGGGAGGGAGTGGATTTGTGAACTCTCATGTGAGGAAGCGCGACCTCTCGCAGCTGACTATATTATGAATAGATAATGTCTGAGCATGGGTTTCATTGGGTTGTGTCTTGGGTACCTATCTCGATCTACAGCGTGCTTATTGACTGAATGAACAAAATGGGAAAAAGCTGCTGTGCTTTTTGGAGACCGATCTCGCTGCAAATGAGACTCTCTATTCTCTGGTTAAATTAAAGTAGTACATGTCAATGTTGCCATTGTAGTTTACAAAATTTTGCTACTTTTATAGGTAGTATGGGCTTTATTATTAAATATTATACATATGCATAGCATATTCCCCTTCCATTCGTCCCAAAAATAGAAACCCACACAAAACGAATGGTTGGTCCGCCTGTTGCGCCACCTATTTATTTATTTTAAATATTGCATATTATTATGCCGCCGCGCCGCACTGCAAACCGCATTAAATAAAGTAAATGAATGGACGAGGGAATGGCGAATCGCCCTCAATGAAACTAAATCTGTTCACGTGAACTTCACATATAAAAAAACTAATGACTTGCCAATGTTTCTAAACTTGGCCAGAATACCTTTTGCGAACGAAGCCAAATACCTGGGAATGACACTCGACGCAAAGCTGAAATGGAATTCGCACGTGAAAATGAAACGCAAAGAGCTCGAACTCAAATATAGAGAAATGTACTGGTTACTTGGAAAACATTCCCAGCTCAGTACCGAGAACAAACTGCTTTTATACAAGCAAGTGCTAAAGCCGGTGTGGACCTACGGTATACAACTTTGGGTTTGCACCAAGAAAACAAATGCCAATATTATACAATCTTTTCAAAATAAAGTGCTTCGAGAAATTGTAAATTGTGGTATATTAGAAACGACGATATCCACAGGGATCTCGGAATACCTACAATCGAAGCTGAAACTAGAAGCTTTGCGCGAAAGCATAGAAACCGACTAATCGGACACACCAACAATACAGTCCTACAAATTTTGGATGAGAGCAATTTATTGCGCCGACTACAAAGAACAAAACCTTTCGACTTGGCGATATAGGGTTTAACCGCGTCAAAATTGCGGAACATGCAGGATCTTTCATTGGAAAGTAACCTGTCAAAAGTTTTCATTTCGTGATAGAAAAATTGCTTGATAAGTTATATCTTAATTGCAGTATCTACAATTTATATCGAAGGGTGGTGTTTTTAGTCAGTAAGAATCTGACACTACTATGAGCACTCGTTGTTCTCATAGTGTCTATGCAAGATTTTCATCCACCCTCGGAAAAAAAAAGTTAGCGGTAATATAATTTAAAAATTCCCACTAAAAATTCGTTCTCTATGCTCAAAGCTAAATAGTTTGTACGTGTACACATCGAGTTCGTTTAATACATTTGTGGTTTCTTCGTCTGTAAGATAGTTTTTCCCGAATACATGCATTATGTTTTCTGAAGTATCGGACATTTTTCTATAAAGTGTAAGAGAATCTTCTCGTTCTTTCAAGTACATAATTCACAGACGCATCGTAGATCCTCCCTGTGGTATGTAGTTTAGATTCACAAGTTTCCTACGTAGCCTTATCATCATTGATATTTCCTGCACACTGTTTTTATCACGGAAATAATTATTTTCTGATAAATTGTGATTCAAACGACTGATCTATAAATTATTGACGATTCGGCTTTCTCTCTGTATTTTGCCGCATAGCATCTAGCTTTCCAATCAGCCCATATAAGACTTATTTCCAATTTGCCACATTTTCGATACTCAAATTGAGTTACGCCACTCTGCGTACCAGCTTTATTACCTATTATTTTTTATTATTTATTATGGTAACAGTCCTTAAAGCTGCTATTTTTGGTAGTCGAATAGATGGCATAGATGGATACAATGCCAAACATATTATATAGTTTGGGGTGATTTACCATTATTGGATAAAAAAAAATTAAATAAATAGGTGGCGCAACAGGCGGTAGACACCCTAGGCCTAGCTTCTCGCAACCATTCGTTTGTGTGAGTTTCTATTTTTGGGACGAATGGAAGGGACCTACAATTTTATGCCGAGTCCGAACGGCTGAATTGAGAAGCTTTTTCATGACAGTTATACTCTCGGATGTTTGTCAGACGTTCGCGAGAGGTGGCGCAGCAGAAAAAAACCTTAAGATGTAATTTGGGTTTTTCCGGGGATCGAACCTTGGATAGTGGGATCCCCCGCACAGTAGACCAGCACACTAACCACTGCGCTACTGCGCACACATTGGATACAACATTTTCCTATTTTGGGTCAAATTTTCGTTTAGTGTGTGTTGATGTGAATATTAAAATTATTTTTTTTACTTACTTACTTTTTATCCACTTATGTCCCTGCGCCGTATCTAGTGCTAATACATTTGACATAAGCAATACGGTGATCTCTGACATGATTATTGTCGATTCTGAATTCGAAGAAGTGTCCAAACCAAACTGTTCATTGTTGCGGTACCTAGAAAAACCACGAGTCGCGAATATAAACGGATCGAAGAGACCTGAGAAGTAAAAAGCCATTTTTTGTTAACAGGAATCGACTCACAAGATTCCGGCAGATTCTTTAAAGTGACTGTCTTCCCCGTGCTGAGGTGAATATGCCCTTGAGATGGATCTTCACATATGGCAAAAATCCTAAATTTGCCATACATTTTGTAAGTGATGACAATTTAACTTTTTAACAAGTCATTTCTTAACATATAAATTTAACAGGCGAAGCTAGTTTCTGTACCACCAACTTATTCGCTATGAAAGTTAACAAGGAAAATTTCCCTTAACACTTGTAGAATTTTGCAAAACTAAATAGTGATTCAAAGCGTGTGCGCGTTGGGAGACTAGTTTAGTTTAGGCTAATATACATACTACAATAGTAGTCTGGAAATTAAAGCAAAGACAACAAATCTCAAAACAAAACTGTTGTCAAATACGCTTGCTGGACGAAAAGCATATACATGTTAAATCGATAAAGCAATTCTGCGGCGGACCTTCCGACTGGCTTCTTACTTATCGACTGAATCAAGTTTCCAAGCACTCGCAGATCTGCCTATTGAGAGGGACTCCAGTATTGCCCCTCTACAATAAAAAACCATTCCAGACCAACAAAACCAGTTGATCACAAAAGGATACAAAACCATAGCAGATGCACCCCAACCAAACCAGTTGATCACAAAGGAATGCAGATCGTTGGAGCAGAACACACACACACAGTGACAGTGCACAGTGCAACTACCCCTAACGTAGCCACACACTCTAACATACATACCTAGTTATCCCGAGGGGAGCAACGAAGTTGTATGAGCAGGACCTGCGACATGCGATAAGAGAGTTTAAATCTCCTAATCACATAAAGCGGGTCACTTAGGTACCTATAAAAAAAAATAAATAGGTGGCGCAACAGGCGGTAGACACCCAAGGCCTAGCTTCTCGCAACCATTCGTTTTGTGTGAGTTTCTATTTTTGGAACGAATGGAGGGGACCTACAATTTTATGCCGATTCCGAACGGCTGAATTGAGAAGCTTTTTCAGGACAGTTATACTCTCGGATGTTTGTCAGACGTTCGCGAGAGGTGGCGCAGTAGAAAAAAACACTAAGATGTAATTTGTATTTTTCCGGGGATCGAACCTGGGATCCCTCGCACAGCAGTCCAGCACACTAACCACTGCGCTACTGCGCCCACCTATACCTATACTGTTTAATAAAATAATTACTATAGTCGCCTGTTTCACTACTTGATCACAACCTTGGAGTTTTTGCTGCTGGAAATTGCAGTTTGGAAACTTGGGCTTTGGGATTTTTGTCTTATAAAAGAAAAACAAACATTAAACAGTTTATAATTATGATTCGAATTTAATAGAAAATAAAAACACTTGGAAATCTCGAATACCAAATGAAGAAATATAACTTGTTATGAGCTAACAATTTTCTATTCATCAGTTAGAATTTTGCAACAATTTAACAGAAAATTTTAACAATTGTCGTATTGTGCGGTACAGAAACGGAGAATTCATCAAATTTCCCACTTGTTAGAAATTGTCTTAACAACAGTTAAGACGATTGTTAACTTATGTTTTGGTGGTACAGAAAATGTTGTTAATTGTTAAAATGTGCCTGTTTAACTACACTTCTTGTTTTGTGGTACAGGCCCCAGAACTACTCGACCGATCACCGATGTAGTCCATTTTCAACACGAATCTGATGACGGTAATAAGAAGTCCTCTCACAAAATTTCAATTCGTTTGGACGTTATCGTCTTTTCAACAGACAACAGACAGACGGACATGGCTAAATCGATTGAGAATTTGATCCTGATTCAGTATATATTTATATGATACTAGCTGACCCGGCAAACGTTGTTCTGCCTAAAATAGTTATTTTAAATATTTCAAGATTTATTTTGATATTGTTGTTCAATTATTTCTTTTAATAGGAATGAAGGCGGATAGCTTCAGTGGTTCAGCGGCCATTATCGGACTTACATACGTAGGTACCAACGTTTTTAAATAGGTAATGTAATATAACTGTACCCGCCCGGCTTTGCCCGTGCACATAAGTTGTATTGCTTAGGTCTTACCCCCAGTTTCACACTGAAAGTTTAAACTAAAGTTCAACTGAACCTGAGCGTGAGTTTAAATTTGAAGTTCAACTCTTCCGGTCTCACAATATAATTTAAACTTCAGTTCAACTAAATTTAATGAATGAATTTGATAGTATTGTACAGTACTTAGCTTTTATATGACTTTTCTAAAATCGTTCTTTGTCTTTGCTTTCAAAGAATACGCAAAACAACGTCAAATATTTGTGTTTTTGACAATCGGCTGATCTGAGGTTTAAACGGCAGAATACTGTAGTTTAACTTAAACTATAGAATGAACTCTGTTCAAGGTTTAAACGAAATTCTGAAGCAGAATTAATTGTTGAACTAAAGTTTAAACTAAAAGTGTAGTTTAAACTCCAACTGTGAAACTGGGGGTTAGATAATAATGTTCTATCGTAAAATGCGAAAAATGAGAATAAATCGATTTTCTGGAATTTTATTTCTGCGTAAACCTGAAATACAGCAATACGAACAAAACAAAAAAAGAATCATGAGAATCGCCCCAGCGGTTATCGAGTTACAACGTCATCGATTTTCACCCCATAGAAGACCTTTTTTGTGGGAGGTGCCACGCCCCTTTGTCTAATGTTGACCAATCTTCAGAGGAGCACTCCTGGGCCAATACCTAAGATTGTCTATAAATTTGAGCTCAATCGGTTCGGCGGTTTGGTAGATACATAAAGATTTTGAATGTTTTTTTGTATGGGCTGTGCCACTTCCCTTTGTCAAGATTGACAAAGGGAACACTCCTTGGCCAATACCTAGGATTGTCTGTAAGTTTCAACTCAATTGATTGCGCGGTTTTCGAGATATAGGATTTTGAATGTTTTTTTTGTATGGGAGGTGCCACGCCCCTTTGTCCAATTTTGACCAGTCTTCACAGGAATATTTATTTTTATTTATTTAAATAAATAAATAAATAAATAAATTCACAGGAATACTCCTGGGCCGATACCTAAGATTGTATGTAAATTTGAACTCAATCGATTCAGTGGCTTTTGAGATATAAGATTTTGAATGTTTTTTTTGTATGGGAGGTGCCACGCCCATTTGTCCAATTTTGACCAGTCTCCACAGGAATACTCCTGGGCCGATACCTAAGATCGTATGTAAATTTAAACTCAATCGATTCAGTTGTTTTCGAGATATAAGATTTTTTTTTTATGGGAGGTGCCACGCCCCTTTGTCCAATTTTTTCTTTTTTCTATAACCCGTACTGAGAAAATACCTTTCCAACAAAGTATAAATCATCAAAATCGGTTCGGCCAATCTCGAGTTATGGTATTACATCGGATTTCGGATACAACATAGGTATACATCAAATCAGACAAAAAAGCTATAGGAATCGCTAATATTAGGTAGGTTGAAAAATTATGAGTAGGTAAGTATAGCTGTAGGTATACGCCTGATAAATTAATAAAACAAAATATTACATGTGGTCATTTATTTCTATCTACATATCTATATCTATTTAATCTATATAATAGCAGGTATATTCGTTGACAGTAACAATAAATTTAAAACTTTCGAAAGTACTCGCATGTAGGTAATCATTCCCTTAGCAGTTCCTGTGTTACATTGGCAAGCAACTTTGCCTGAATTCGCAGCTTTGCCGCTTCCGACAAGCGCTTCATTTTTTTACCGATACACTCTAGAAACAGGTCATTTTCATCCTTTTCCTTTATTGATTTGCTGTTCACTGCCGTTTTTAATACTTCCACAAGATCCACAATGGCAGCATTTGAGTCATTATTTGTGCTTGCAGCAATCCTTTTCGATGTCGATGGCACGCTTTGAGCAATTTCGTAATGCACTATTTGTTCTTTGTTTGTTTGCGGCACTGAATCTCTCAAAGTTGATATTTTGGTATTCGACGAAACCCGTTGGAGAGCTTCGATAATAGCTTTGTTTTCATTAGTATTTGTCATAAAGCTTGTAGTATTTATGGCTCCTACTAAATCTATCAAGCCTTCTTTGGAATCCTCTGTAGCTACAGGTCTTTTTTTTGTCGATTGTGCGCTTGCAAACGTTTCTTCACATGAGTAGTTATCTGGAACGATGAAGTCTTCTTTTAATTCTTCCACTTCTACCGTATAACTTATCGGCGTAGAAGCATTACTTTGAAAAGTTTCTTCATATGAAAGCTCAGAAGCGAACTGGGAGGTCATATCGACATCATAACTGTTATCGATATCCAAATTCCTTTCAACAGGGTTCCTAATGAAAACAAAATATTATTCAAGGCTGCATCCAAATTTTAGTAAATTAAAATTAAAATTAGTAAATTTTACTGGATTCACAAAAAAAAAAAAAAATACAAAAATATCGGGGTATTTACCATTCGGTGTATCGGGTCTAGTACAATTGTGAAATTGTATTATTTTTTATCTCATCGAGAATAAGTAGGTACACTGAAGAAAACGACAACAAAGATTTGAAATCGAACTGACATTTGCGAACTTGTACATTTTACACTACTATTGTATTATTTTTTTCGTTACAATTGGTTTGGGGTATAGTAAAAGTATAAAAGTGTAGCAAATATATTTGTTGTTTTAGTGTAAGAAAACTTCACACTTTCACAATTATACTAGAGCTGATAGATACACCGAATCACATAAAGCAACTGTCATACCTTATGTTGTATACCTACTGTAATAATAATAACTAATGTGTATAATACCTACATTCGCAAATTAACAGTTTCAAATAATATTGAACAATTTTCTTTGATATTTAAATACATAATAGCTAACCCGTGTCGACTTGTTTCGCCAATTTGAAGCTTTTGTATTAATTTATGAATATTATATATTAATGAATATAATATAATGTAGTTCAGCCAGTGCCGACGCGTCCTATTGTATAATTTTTATTTTTTTTTTTCAACTTAAACCCTAGCCCTAAGTCCTTCTTCAGTATTCACTCTATGTTTACTTCCCAACCCGTGTCAGCCCCTTGTGCATTTACATTTAACAGCAATACTTTCCTCTTATTCGATCACAAACTAATCAACCCGCAAAATGTTTACACTTCTCCCCTAAAGGCACCAACCAAGTAACAAAGAACAGAAACTGAAACAGAGCAGGGAGCAGCGATGACAACTCAAAGCCGTGATTCAGAGCCAGAAATGTGATTTCAGGGCTAGTTTAGGGCCAGACCAAACGATTTTAGTATATGTATATCTACACAGTTTTGACGTTTTTGGCGTATAAAATACTGAAATTTTAATTTTAAATAATTAACTAAATTTGCTTGAAAATTTAAGGTCTGTTCCTTTACTTTTAAATCTTACGAATTTTTACTAATTCTTTCGAATTTTTACGCATTTTTACTCAATGTCGTTCCCTAACTTGAAAAATTCGTTTTTACTCAACAAATTTCTTTGAAACAACTGTCATTGCCTGAAAATTGACAGATGATATGAAATTTGTATGAAAATGGTATCAGAATATATAGAAGGCGGGAAAATAATGTAGCATTTTTTCTCTTCTCGAATGCATGTAGTTCAGTCTGTAAAAACTCTTGCACATACTTGGATTCATACTCACATGCAATTTGTGGAAAAAAATGCATCTGTCATTTTTCATAGTTACTACAAAAGCGTTTCCTAACGTTTTCGTAAGTTTTTCTAATTGAGAGAGATTTTATCGCCACCACTGCCATTTTGACAGTCTTTTCCATTGTTACTACAAAAGTAAAGGAACAGACCTTTAATTGAAGCGCAGTGCGGAAAGTGAAATTTACAGTGCTATATTGAATGGGAGAGTGCTAGAATTTCACATTTGGGCTAGGTTTGGCATCGCTGGCAGGGAGCTTTTTCGTTCTGTAGTAAATTCTGGTTCTGTTGTGCGGGTTATTCGTAATGCGGTATTCACTTATCTAATCTGATAAATTTATGCAGCTCGTAAATGTATAAATTTCTGTTGTCCTTTTAGTGAACACACCTTGGATATGTCATTGCGTACATCGCGTAAATCGACTGTCAAGTCGGTTGTCAAACTAAAAATTTAAAATTATTGCCAAATTACCTATCAAATTCCCGAAAGAGCGAAAAGAAAAATCTTACTTATTTCTATGAGAAATTGTCAGTAAACGAGTTACTTATATCTATTGGAAGTATTCGGTGAAAATAAAGGTAGAATTTCAATTAAATTTTCCAAACGATTGTCTTTGACTTGATCCACGAACGTTTCCAAGAGATCTCGCGACTCTGCTTCTGACAAACAATGTGTGGAAGGGGAGTTCAAGGGAGTGTGTTTGAGTTTATTTCATAAGCATTTTCATTTCTAAGTAGCTAATCAAAATTACTTGAATTCTTAACGTCATTTTGAGATCTTCCCAAACTCTGGAAACAAACGAACAATTTATACGACACTGTCTGTGATATTTTGTGATTTGCGGAACGTTCCGCGGTTGATTTCCGACCCTAAATCTTCGCGGAAAATTATGAAATCTGCGCTAACTATTATCCATACAAAATCAGACAGTTGATTTACGGGTGGGCGCAGGGGCGTAGCGAGGGTTCGAGCCGTGGGTGGTGACTTTCATTGAAATGCCGACCGTAAAGAAATCATGAAAATCAGCCCAGCGGTTATCGAGTTATGTCGTCATCGAATTTCAACCCACAGAAGATGTTTTTTGATCAATTTGGCCAATACCTAAGATCTCCTGTAAATTTGAGCTCAATCTATTCGGTGGTCTTCGGGATATAAGATTTTGATTGTTTTGTTTGTAAGTGAGGCGCCATATAGGAACACCCCTGGGCCAATACATAAAGGACCATTCACATCAGAGCGACCAACTATCTACGAACGAACGAATATTCGTAAGTTTTGACAGTCCGTTCATATGAACACTGTTCTAGGTCGCGGTAGTTCGCGAATTTCAGCCATCAGTTGTATTAAGAAAATAAGTTTATAAACAGTTTAAATAACGAAAATTCGTTTTCTTCGTTTTCTTTTTGCCGCGAAAGAAAAGAACCCTGCCGCGAATTGTGAAAGTTCGCAATCCACATCAATAAGCAGGAGTTCCACAAACTATAGCGAATAACATATCATTAATTCGAATTTAACCTCAAATTAGAAATGCCGCCCGTTCTTTTTAAAATCGAATCGAAACTCGCTAAATTTTAAGGCAAATTCACCGATGCCGACCGTCCTTTCTAAAATCCAATCTAAACTAAACTCGCTAAATTTTAAGGTTTTCAGTCGTCAAATTTACCGATGTTGACCGTCTTTTTTAAAATGGAATCAAAGCTGGATTTTAGGGAATTCATACGTGAAACCTTTGAAAATACCGACTTGTAAGTACATATATACATTTACAAGTTTAAAACCTATACCTAATGAAAATCCAAACCTAAGACCTAATTTTTGAAAATTGCTCGTTGATTTGCCGACTCTTGAACAGCCTAATGAAAATCCACGTGTGGCGCGTAAATTTGCAGTTTACGCTCTGTGGTACACAACATTTTTGGTTTTTCCAGAAATCGTTTTGCCTAGATTCTTGTCTATCAGGACAATGCATTTTTTAATGTTACAAATTTTACAAACTTTGGCTCCTATGACTGTCGAAGAATACCGTTTGCAATGTTTTTGTTATATGGGAGGCGAGGTGCCACGCCCATACGCATTACACAGAACATTAATTACAAACTCAATGCAACTTATTTTTATATTGTATACATATATACAACCTATCAGTTGTTTTTACTTAAAAAAATATGTAAAAATCGAAGAATTTGCTAAGTTTCGGTGAAAAAAAAAAACTGATTTGAGTTAGGTACCTCCAACTTCTAGCATGTTCGAAAATCTTTGCCATAGACCTAATACTCAGATTGGTATGAATAACACCATGTCAAACAAATCTATTGCTAGGAACGTTCAAAATGTGCTATTTTGTTGACTCAGAGCATTTGCTAACTTATTTAAACAAAACTGTTATTGCACAACTGAGCTTAATTTCGTACCGCTCTGACATTAAACATAAACAATTTATTTAGTTCCGGATCACATCTCTTCCAAGATTTCGTTAACCGAAACTACTTTTAATCGTACCAAATTCCAAATAGTACAATTTCGTATCGGATCACATCCCCATTTGGGAGTCTGCGGTTGACATTTTGCAGAAGATATGACGTATGAAGGTGGGAAATTGACACGGCTCCCTCAAGAATTTTTAAATTCGTTACAGAATATTGAGTACAAATTTATTTCTCGTCTTCCAAACATGTATTTTCTTAATAACTGCATCTACCTAACTGCAAATTTTGCAAAAACCAAAATAATGAATTTCTTATAAAATTGTATAACCAATAACTCTGTTCAATTTATATTCTCAGTACAGTACACTGGTGCCTGCGGGTGGCACTCTACTTAAGAAATTGCCACTGAAATAAAATACAGAACCTATGAGTTATAGTACATTTACACCGCACCTAAGTTCCACATTTCAGCAGACAAAATTTCGAAATCCAATTTTGCGTTCCCACTGAAATTTCAACATTTCAAATGACAGCTACCTAGTATCAAATTGGTTACCTACTGATTTTTTTATGTTTCGAAATCAGAAGTGGTTTGTACCTAAAGAAATCATTTTTTATTTATATTCATCTAAACATGAATACAAGTGATAATTCAGACATATTAAATACAATCTTAAATAAATAATATTAAATACAACAAAAAATTCCTCATCGGATATTTTTACAGCGGTTTTTTTTGTCAGTGAGCCCAAAAGTCATCAAAATGAGGTTTGTTCGATATGACATACTTGCAAATTCAGCGATGAAATTCAACATTTCGCTGAAATTCAACATTTCGAAATGCTGGAAAATATATGGCGAAATACTGAACATTTGGCCTGAAATATTGCAATTAGTCGAAATGATGAATTTAGGTGCGGTGTAAACGTACTATTACATTCAAATTGCTTTTGTAATATTCCATAAACCCACGTACATTCCACCATGATATGTCTGCTATCTGCTCCCCGGCTATGAGCAGCAGGAGAGAGGAGACCGATCGCCAATTTGCCTCTCGCTTATTGTGTTTATTAGACCCGATGCACACATGCGTTTTTTTTTCCCGCAGCGGGTCCGCGTTTGCGTGTTACAGTACTCACACCTAAATTGTGCGGTGCACACAAATAGGCGGATACGCTGCGAGCCCGCGCGTCATTTTTACGGGTAATAACACCCGCAGCAACACGCAAACGCCGACCCGCTGTGGGCCAAAAAACGCATGTGTGCACCGGCCCTTAAAAAAACTCATTGTTTCAGAGTTACCATTCGTCCGTTGATGAAAATTATAATACATTTTTCTTAGTTTTTTGCTATGGAGATTTCAGAATTGAAGCTTTCTTAGAGCGTTTGGGAGCATATATTTTAAGTTTAGGGAAAAAGGTTTTGTGGATGCGTGTACAATATTTGTCGGCTATGTACAGCCAGTGGCAAAATTATTTGCACAAAAGTAAAGTTAATTCTACTCATAAATTTGAACTTACTTCATGTACATTTTGGCATCAATGGAAAGGACATTTAAATTCCGTTTGAATGTTACAAAACTTTCCATTAAGTATACCCATTGAAAATTTGGAACTTTTGTAAAAGTCTACTTTTTTGACTTTTTTCCTCGGTCAAAAAAAAAAATGTTTCGATGCAAAAAGTTTCTTCAAACAATATTCTAATAGTGACTGCAAAAATTTTTTTTCAAAAATCTCTTCGCTAATATTTTTTATGATGACATCGTTTGCTGTCAATGCGGTGAAAAATATGAGTGTGATACACAGACGACAAATAATTCCCGTCCCTTTTTTCCTCGTATGCATCAGTAGCTGAATTTAAAAATTCGATGCTGCCAAGTCTATTTAATTTAATTCACTGCGTTGCTATGCAGTGGATTTAGAAATAGAGACATGCTGCAGTGCTGCGGTGGGTGCAGAATTTACATTATTGTATCACCACATAAGAACATGTACATTCTAATCCTGCTGCGCAATGAATTCTGCACGTGTGTTTTGGGCATAAATCTTTTAAACTGGCAGAAATAAAAGATCTTCTAAAAACAGGAGTTACGAAAATGGATGTTTTACTGAAGCAGCAGTGGAAAGTTTACTTAAAAACTTAAATGAAGAGAGTAGTAGCAGCTATTACTCGTCGGAGTGATAGTATTTTTTTTCATTTGATTTTTAATCTGTGTGTGATTAATTTTGTCGTTAAAAGAGATAAGGTTGTTTGTGGTACCTACTCTTAAAAAACGCGCGTATAGTATGTACGGGTTTGTCATATTCTTAAGCAATTCAATAAAGAAAAGAAAAAACTAGCAACAAACAAAAATATTTATACGTAACAGTGGCGTGGCGTGAATAATTTCAAATGGTAAGTCGAAGTCGAAAAATATCAAAATGTCGAAGGGAAGATGTAGGTAGTAACTATCTATATCTATGTATACAAAACCTTCAGTTAATTTTTTAAAGTCATACAATCGAAAACTCCAGAAAGAAATTAAATTAATGAAAATATTTTCCCATCTTGAGTGCAAAACTTTCATATTTCGTGTAAACGTGATTTATATCATGTCTTATAATCTAGTGTCCTTTATACACATCAGTTTGTTTATTTTTTAAAAGACACTTACAAAATTCGCCAAATAACTCGGAGAAAAGCGTGTTATTTTATTGCATAGGATATAGGAAAGCAGCCTTTGAACAGAGGATACTCCCCTCAGAAAAACTCAGGAAATCATTAAGTACCTAGGTAAAAAAGGGAACTGACTAAGTGACTTCATCACAGCAGCGCAGTGATGAGAGATACACACACAATTCAAATTCACCAAATATGTCGGACAAAAGCGTGTTATTTTACAGAAATACTCAATTACACCACAGCGCAGCGGTAAAAAATACACACAGAATCCACCAAATAACCTGAAGAAAAGCGTGTTATTTTTTTATGAGAGATTTTATAACCCGACATATTTCGGGTTATTTTAGCTTTGGGTTATGCTCAGAGAGTGTGGGTAGTTCTAATACTAAATTACTAATAATAAAGAAGGCGAAGGGTGTGTGTTTCCGTGTGTTCTTGACAATAAATTTCAATTGGGTTGCTGTTGCTGGTAGTCGGGTCGGGCCGGGGTGGTGTGTAGGTGTAGCCTGCGCAAATGAATAGATACATAGGTATTATTAAGTTTATCCCGTTGGTTTTTAAGTAAACATTGTTGTGTAGCTGAAACTGAAACGTTTAAAAAGTAACTCGGTAGGAATCGGGTTATATGGACGCCACGCCACTGATACGTAAACATGTAAACCTTTACTTTAAAATCTTTGGTAAACATTATGATTAATTGTTTTTTGCCTTTTTTTACGTAACACCCTGTGCCACATTTCGAAATCGTTCTCCTCCCTTGCTACACTTTTTTCACTACAATATTTTTTTAAAATCTTTGATAAAAAATTATGATTAATTGTTTTTTGCCATTTTTACGTTACACCCTGTGCCACATTTCGAAACCGTTTTCCTCCTTGGCTATACCTTTTTCACTACAATACTTCTTTTGGACCCGTTTTACACATTACGACTACGATTTTTGCGTACGACACTTTATTCTCTTTTGGGCACTTATGGTGCATTGTGCCTTGATTCTCAAATTGTCTTTTTTCCTTTATTTCTCATGCGTCGTTCGCGGTGGTAGGTGCATTTTCGCCGCGCAGACTGCACACAATTCAAAAATAAACCAAATGCAGACCTTTTACGCGAACATAATGCGACCGAGTACCTACGATTTAAAAATAAAGCAAACGCAGAAAATTACGAAGAGGGCGAAAATAGAATACAAGAATCGGATGGGACACGAGAATTCGCGTAACTTTGAGCGTACTCTTGACGAAGCGAAATAAAAACCGAAGAGTATTGTATGAATTGTCATATTCGCAATTTCAATTCCTTGCACAATTGATAAATTATTATTTGTCCGCACAAAAATATTTTCGAAACCCGAGACCAAACGCTAAAACTTAAAAACGCAGATGTAGATACCCTTTCGGGTTTCGAATAAAAAATAGACTCTATGCCGTACATGTTACCCTACTTCAAATTATTCAACTGTATAAATACCTAATTCTTCACATAGTAGCGACAAAAAAATATGAGGGAATTTACCTTCTTCTCTTGACAGAGGGAATAAGGAAAGTCAAGGAGTTGTACAATTCCCAGCGTTCAACATCTGCTGATGGGTTTTCCGATAGATGCTCCATTTTCTTATTCTCCCTTACAAAACGATCTCGCAAACTTCTCCATCGCTGTTTGCATTCAACATCTAAAAAATGCATTAGTTATTGTTTTTGGATTATAGACACAAATGCACTAAGTACTACTTACGTGATCTGCCGAGTATATCACCAATCCCCTTCCATACAGCCATTCGTTTCTGATTATTTTTAATCGAGCGGGATTTTGTGTGATAGAGACAGTTTCTCTCTTTAACAAGTTGAATTAACTGTTCTTCGAAGTCCATATTCATTGTACGAAATTAAATATGTAAATATGTAGATAAAACTAAGTAAAATTCAAAACGTGTCTCACTTTGTCCGTTCTTTATGTGTCGACGCCAACGCAACGCAGCGCATGACTGACTAAACTGTTTGTTCAGTTCGTGATGATGATGAATAACGAAGTACGATGTACACTACACATTTCATATGAAGTGAAACGTTATCGATTTGTTAACGTGGCGGCCAGCCGCGACTACGACTACCTACTCTACTCAAACCAAAATGTCAAACGTACGAACGAACGAACGACCGAAGCGAAAAGTGATTGTATTTGTTTGTATACCTACCTAGACCTACCGTATGTGTGTATCTTGTATATACTTATCTGAATACCGGTTTAATACTATAATATGTACTGCGTTGCGAATAGGTTAGGTACATATCTACATTTTGGGGTGCGGTTTCCACTTTTTGTATTGCTGCTTGCTGAGCATGTTGACTGTGCTACAGCTGTAGCGAAACATCTGCTATTCTGCGTATATACTGCAGCGTTGCCAGACTTTTGTCGAAAGAATTCGTTTTTTGGGCACGTGTCTTTATATTGTTCTCGTTTTTGTGTAGACATATTGCCTGACTCTTATTTCATTACCTGGCGCTGGCAATAATAAATTGGTCCACACAACAGGATTTTGTGAATTCCATTACTAAACATCAATAGCAATTAGGGGAAGCCGAGGCATAGCAGACCTCCGGCCAGATGGGGCTACTCTATATTTCTATGTTGAGTAAAGTGAAAACTCTATATATCTAAGGTTTGGGTGACCGACAACTCTTTTTTGAACAAAATTGACATGGTGTGGTGTGTTTTGGCTAAACAAAACTTTTCATTGAGTTTATTTTGAAGTGAAATAGGTATAGGTATGTACCTACCTATAGTGGTGCATTTTTGGAAGCAAAGATACATTTTAAATTTGGTTTTCATGATTTAATAAGTACATTTTTGTTTTTTGACTAGTAGGCTTTGCAAAATAAATTAGTTTATAAAATCAAAAAAACAAAAAAAAAAAAAAAAAAATAAGAAAAAATTAGGTAAACAAAAAGAAAATCATAACTTCAAATCAATTTAATAAATACTAAATATGTAGTTATTATTGTTTGCCAGCCCCTTTAGTATACTGAAGATAGTTACAACAGGACGAATTAGAGAAGAGCCAAGTTGGCAGAACAGTGCAAAATTCGACTATTGGTGAACGATCAAGATGTAACCATTATAAAATTACAGATTCAAGAAGAGTGCATTTTTATCAAATACATGAATGTGTACGAAGCTACTGAAAAGGTAATTTAGTTAGACATGCTTATTTTTAAGTTTAGAAACTTAACCAAAAATGTGTATAATTTTTTTTACGGGATCATGGCGTTAACTAGAACGACTAAAATCCAGAATGGTCAAAATCTCGAAAATGAATTTGATAAATCTCGAATGCAAAAATCTCGAATGGGTCAAAATCTAGAAAGTACAAAAATCTCGAAAAACTCTATCTCGAAAAAAACCTCGAAAATAAAAAGTAAATTCGGGATAAAAAGTAAATTCGAGATTTTTTTTGCACCCACCCCATATCCAAACAGTAAACCCAAGCAGGGGGGTTACAGATGAATCGAGATTTTTTGCTTTCGAGATATCGGAGTAGACCCTTTCTTTACACATTTAAAGATTTAAGTATGTACAGTCGAGTCCGCATATCTGAAATACGCTTAACTGAAAAATTCGGTTATTTGAAACACAAAATTTATCACACAGCATTTTTTCACAACTTTCATACAAACTACTTCGCTTAACTGAAACCCGCTTAATTGAAAGATTCGGTTAAATGAAAAAATAATTACGGGAAAAATCATTCATTTATGCTGATAGTGCTCCGCATAACTGAAATAAAAAAGCTGAATACGCCCCGAATATATGTGGTTTTCCATTGGGCAAAAAAATCAATCTTTTTTTTGATCCGGATCACTTTTTGCAGATCTCGATATTTTTTGAGATTTTCACATATACTCTTACTAATCCCAATATACTTTGCACAGCTGTTTTATGTCATTCAGAATTTGTGTTCAAAACAAAATTACCAAAAACCTCTTGAAAAGCAATTATTCAGAACAAAAACGTAAATAATGGACATGGACATGTGATTCAATTGACGACCTTGAAGACAAAATATCTTTAACGAATATCCGGAACCATAAGCAAACGCAGATATGCGACTTTTATAAGCCGTCTAAGTAAACGGTTACTGCAATAAATCCATTTTTTTAAGTACTGAAATACATATTAAAAACTGAGCTGTGAATTACAATTTAATTTTTTTTTTATTTATAGCGTAACGGGTACAGTGGTTGGCACCCATAAGGAAATTTTGACTTTAAACAAGCGTATAGATTTGTTATTTTAAAGGCGATTTCAAAATATTATACATTTATAATATTCCTTAAGGAATTTTCTTTTTACTAAAAATTTAATTTTCGAGTTTATGGGGTTTCAATTTGTAATTAAATGTATTATACAATATGAGTCTGTGGTAAGGGCAATACCACCTGAAGGTATTACCTTCTTTATCGACAGCCAGGCAGTAATAAAAGCCATAACTGCGCCAGAAATAAAATCGAAGCTTGTGAAGTCCTGTCGCGAAGAACTCAAGGTTCTTGGTACACAGCACAAGGTATCGCTCTGCTGGGTTCCGGGACATGAAGGCATTCCAGGCAATGAGAAAGCAGACGAATTAGCAAGACAAGGTTCGACAGCTGTTTCAGGACAAGCTGATCCCTCTGTGAACATCCCGCCTTGCACACTCAAGCTTAAAGCAGGGAGAAAAGCCACAAGAGAGGCGAACGCAAGATGGGCCACCTTAAACATTTGTAACACTACAAGAATGCTATGGCCGTCCTTCAACGAATCAAGAACCGAAAACATAATGCGGAAGGATAGGAAATCCCTGTCCACCCTCGTAGGTATCATAACGGGTCACAACACTCTGCGGTACCATATGAAGAAAATGGGCTTAACGGAAGAAGAGCTTTGCAGAGGCTGCGGTGATGAGGGAGCTCTTGAGGACACAACCCACTTCCTATGTCACTGCCCAGGTCTCCAACACACCATGTTGCGGCAGGCCATCCTCACCGCAGAGAACCACGATCCACGAAGGTAGATCGGCAGTAAATCGCCATAGGATATCCTTAGGAATAATTATAATTTGCTTCTTCACTGGATAGTGGATATCCATCACTTCGGTCACGACAGCACTTTTCACAAACCTAGGCAAATTAGAAAAAGAACAACCCCTATCCGACGAGCTGAGCCGAGCGACCGCGAGCGTGCCGCGCCCTCCTCACCTGCATCAAAGATACCTCAGTGGCCTAACCTAGCTCACAACAACCAGGTATAAATTCCTAGGGAGTCACTTCTTCACCGACCTAGACGAGCTTTCCAGCACATCAATAGACCAGATAATGAACTTCGTCAAATCTACAAGATGGTTTGTATGTAGCAGCACAGTAAGTAATTTGAATATAGGGTTATAATGGGTAAGGGACGACCTCTTTCCCCCACGGGCATCACAATGGGTCAGTATTGACCTGAGTGTGGCACGGAGAAATCCTCGCCAGCCCACAAACCTAACCTATTATACAATATGCCTCAATTTCACACAAAACAAAATTACACTTTTATAGGCGTTTAACCTTAGAACCGTGTACACTCAGATCAACATATTACCGTGTTCTGGGGAGCTGTGCTCCCCAGTACATATTGTATAAAGCTTGAGCAATAAATACCAAATTGCAGTCTTTAAATATATTTTGTATTTCATTATTTAGTTTATTAATACATAATATACATTTAAATATCGTTATATGTAACCCTGTGAAGTTTGGTCAAAATCGAATAAAGGGGCGTGGCACCTCCCATACAAAAAAAAAAACATTGCAAACTCGATACTCAATGGAGCTAAAGATATAAAATTTGAAATATTAATGTGTATTGTCCGAGCAAAGCACTTCTCGAAATGTAGGCGGGATTGGAAAACGGGGCGTGGCATCTTCATTATATAAAAAACATCTGTTGTTCATTGATTTTCAACTATATTTCCGAAAATTGTTTGCCCATTATGATTTTCACAGATGACTAACTCAAGCGCCAACTCTTTGAGAAATACTTTTCCTTACAGCGATTTGTTGGTGTCCAAGGCCGATTGGCATAACTCGAAGAGTCAAAAAGCAGCAAGTCCAGCCACGTGAACCATATTTTGTAATTATTTAGGTACAACCAGATTACCAATGACTGCTTTTCCTTTTGCATTTGTAGCCGTGGAGTTTGCAATCGGGAATGATAATTGGCTTCATTGTCGTATGTATTTATACATATTTTTTTGAATCTCATCCGAGAAGCAAAAAAACTGAAGCTTGCATACCTCTTATCTTAGCTTCATCGATTGCAACCATCGATCACATTTGTTTGGTGGAACTGTGATATCTTAAGTTTTGTTGTGATGCATATTATCTTTTGCAAATAGATAACTTCTAAAAATGTTTTCTTGTAATTTTTATAAAAAGTAGTAGTAGGACCAAGTCAAACAAAAATTCCTATCGATCTTTCTTTCTATGGCAGTTGACAAAAAACAGTTTTTCGATGAAAGTCTCTGATCCTTTTTTATTTGATAATGTATTTCTCGTTTGCTCTATATCTATAGCACTGGGCATCGACTCCCAAACAGTTTTATCATTTTTACTTTGACCCATGTATGTATACATTTCTTCCTACGATTTACCTCAAATGCTAATTCTTGCGCTGCCACTTGAGGTAGCTGAATATCTGCATTTTCCGTATCTTGAACGAGCTCTGTCAAATGGTTGTCCTGAATAGTCTCAAAATTATCTTGTGGAATATCAACATTTGAAGAGAAGAATCAGAAAAGGAATTATTACCTCCGGTTCAACAACGTTAATAGATAGTAAAAAAATCTACTGTTATAAAACACATAACTAAAAACAACTAACTAACTAACCCCTGTAAATAAGAGAAATCACTAAGAATAATTCAATTCAAACAAAATAAAATGAAATTGAAGCTACTTTCCATACAAAATGTACTAAGAAATATATTGGGGAGTACAGCTCCCCAAGCACGTACAGAGGTTACGTCGTTCTAGGCGCTCTTACATGA
The DNA here is from genome assembly GCA_955612985.1 of Cheilosia scutellata. NCBI lineage: Eukaryota > Metazoa > Arthropoda > Insecta > Diptera > Syrphidae > Cheilosia > Cheilosia scutellata. Next base: position 73,279,174 of record OY015312.1, read on the forward strand.
AACTCATCGAACATTTAAATTCAAATACACTATTTTCGCAAAGCGAACGTTACACTACACACAAAATGCTCAGATGTGACATTGGTGTGAAATAGGTTGTGGTGTATATTCATACTTAAAAATTGATTGGGGAGTACAGCACCCTATACAAGGTTCTAAGGTTAAACTTTTATTTATAAATATCGACTGAAGAGAGCCTTTAATATTAGAACTGCTGCAAAATAGCTATTACAAATTTATTATATTATTGGAAAAAACAAAATCTTTATCCAAAGAAGTAACTGGAACAGAGCAAATCACTATTGAACAGAGAGGTGCCAACTACTGTATAAAAAAAAGGGGTGTAATAAAAATAGTTAACTTGTTTTAAAACACTGCTTTTGGTTTTTTCTGTATGTACCTACGTACTTGGATTCTAGGTTGGATTGGTGAAATTGTATTTTAGTTATCTAAACTCCGGTAAAGTGTTATTTTTTCAGTTATTCGAAGATCCCTTAAGTGAAAATACCGCTTAACTGAAAAAAAGTTATGGCAAATTGGCGTTTCAGTTAAGCGGACTCGACGTACTTATTTATATGCATTAAGAATCGATTCTGTGGGCGTAGTAGCGCAGTGGTTAGTGTGGTGGACTGCTGCGCGAGGGATCCCAGGTTCGATCCCCGGAAAAACACAAATTACATCTTAGTGTTTTTTTCTACTGCGCCACCTCTCGCGAACGTCTGACAAACATCCGAGAGTATAACTGTCCTGAAAAAGCTTCTCAATTCAGCCGTTCGGAATCGGCATAAAATTGTAGGTCCCTTCCATTCGTCCCAAAAATAGAAACTCACACAAAAGAATGGTTGCGAGAAGCTAGGCCTAGGGTATCTACCGCCTGTTGCGCCACCTATTTATTTATTATTTATTAAGAATCGATTCTAAAAGGTATACAATATTTTTTTAAACAAGGAGGTAAAAAAAAAAATTTAAGGCGAAAAATGCATTTGATTGAGGATAACAATAATTGCCGGTGTAATGGAACACAATTGGAACGTAATCGGTCGAATAATTGATAAAAGCTGAAGGAAGCCATGGACGAATTCGGAATTCAACCGATTGTCATTCGAAAGACACCAAAGATTCCCACACGGGAACGTCACATGGCGATTTGAAGGATCGCATGCTGTGATCGCAACTTTTCGAGTGCGAATGAAAAAACGTGTCAATCATGCAAGTGCCCGCGCGAAGCGCATGCCATTTACCAGGAACAAGTCACATCGGTTCGCGAACACCTAAGCTTCAAGAAAGAGTATTTCGCCACTGGAAATCAGATCCACTACACTCTAAAAAATGCGTGTAAAATTACTACGAAAATGTATGTAATTTTTAATGTAAAAATAGGCAAGTTGCGTGTTTATACACACGACAGTAGGTAAAAAAAAAATGTAAACACATAATGTTAGATATTACAAACATTTGTTGCAAATGTACACCTTTTGTGTACCTTTCAACAACTATTGTTTAAACATTACTCTGAAAATGTTTATAAATAAACAAATTTTGTTTAAATATAAACACCTTATGAAATTTACACACACAGTGTTTAAAGCCCAACAACCAATGCTTATATTTACACCCATCTGATGAAAGTTACACATTTTATGTGTAAATTTGCCATTCGATTGTGAGTGACGGTGCATTTGCGAGCTCATATGTGATCAGACCTTTGAATGGAGCGGTTCAACCTTTAGTCCCATTACATATTTTATTGAAAACAAGTTTTGTGCGCGTGTGTTCGTTTTTATAATCCAGTTGGTTGCCCGATTTCCCAAACCAGACATCGATTTTCTGGATCTTGTGGTGCAAGTAATTAATTATTATTACGCGTTTAATAATTATGTACCCCACGCATCTGTCGCAGTCGATGGAGTTCCTGGTGCGCTTTTGCTACAGGCACTATCCTAACTCTACGCGTGGCTCAAAAAAACATGTTAATAACATGCAACGAGTGAACACGCTCATTTCGAAAATTATTGGAAGCTAAAATAAATAATAAGAACAGATACCTATCTTTTAAAGCTATGAATTTTCAATTTTTTTTTTTAACTGAAGTATGTACATATTTAAAATTTTTTTTTTTTGAAAACGAATAATTTATAATAAAAATATCTTAAGCATTTTTGGATTGTTTTATTTCGTTTAGACAGGTTCACTGCAGTGGCGGGTATCAAGGCCGATGATAATACTTTTATTTGTTTTTAAATTTTTTTTGAATAGACTTTTTGACGATTAAATATTGAATTTAAGCAATATTACATAAAAAAAAGTCTAATTTTAAGCTTCTTCATAGACAATTTTGTTGGAGCTTACACATTATATGTAGAATTTTGCTACAAATTTGAACATAAAAGATTTGAATTTACACATTTTATGTTGATCTATAAACATTTCTTTCTAAAATTCTGTTGAATTTTAAACATTAATTATGTAGATGTACACTTAATTTGAACATTTTAAGTGTAGAAATACGCATTCATATTGAATCTCGATACCAAACTTAAGCAAAATTACACAAAAAAAGTCTAATTTTGAGCGTCTTCATACACAATTTTGTTGGAGTTTACACATTGTATGTCGAATTTTGCTACAAATTTACACATAAAAGGTTTGAATTTACACATTTTATGTTGGTTTATAAGCATTTCTTTCTAAAATTCTGTTGGATTTTAAACATTAATTATGTAGATGTACATTTAATTTGAGCATCTTAAGTGTAGAAATACGCATTTATATTTAAAACCTGTGTTTGAATTTACACAACAAAGATTTAAAATTTACGCATTAAATGTTTAAAATTGATACGTGCGTAAAATTACTGCAATTAAGGTAGGCAAGTAGATTCCTCGCTTAATGATAGTAAAATTACACGATTTTTTTTTAGAGTGTACAATTGGGTTACACCTGGGTGCCACCAGTATAAGGTCGTCAAATGTTCAGATAAGATCCCGCAAGTCCTCAGGCGAAAGTTCCAAAACTCAGTTCAAACGGTAATATGTAAGAACCTTGAATATTTACGTCTCTGTAATTATTCAATCAGCTTATTTACGGGTTTAGTTTGTCCATTTGCATTGGCGCTATTCTACGATACCCGGAGGCCCAGAGCTTAGCTTCAATGAGGGCCGAGGCCTGTGCTAATGTCTCTATTACATACATACAAACATACATTATTAAGTACATTTTTGTTTTTTCTTTTACAGTTAAGTTGAAAATACATTTTTGTAGATCTGAAGTAGAATAGGATATGAGGCTAAGGTGAGGTGAAAAAGACTAACCGCCAAGAATGGAGCGTAGATAATATGCGACTAACTGTTGAAGACGTCAAAACAAATAAAATGGATTTGAAATTCCTCGAATTACTTTACAAAGATTCCTTAAAAAAACAGATTACAGCTCTTACATTCCACTTGTTGTAACAAACGTGGGGAATTTTAAATCCGTTTTTTCGGTGGCTCATGAAAAAGACTTTGCCGAATATAATGATTTAGCAGGGCGTTTGTTTGGCTTTTCCATGAAGGAATTTCGAGAACTAGTATATGAACTAGCCAAAAAAAATTAATTACCCAATAAACGGAACGCAAATCGTTTCCTCAAGAAAACCAGAAGCAACATCTGCAGCTCGATTTAACCGTGTAGGACATTTTTTTCAATTGCTGGAGGAGTGAATCGAAAAACATGGGTTTTCGTGAAAAATACTGTATTCAATGTTAACAAAGCAGGCATCACAAAAGTAGCGAAAAGTCTGGAGAAAATGATGGCAACAAAAAGGAGGAAACAAGTAGGACCATGTTGTGTTTCCCACTGCATTGTAGTCATCGGTTGCAAACTTTGGATGTAAGCTTTATGAAGCCCCTTAGTTCATATTATGGAGATAAATAGAGAAATGGCTAAAACTATACAACACCCTGGAAGGACAGTTACCCCTTATGTCGGCACTCTGCTCCACATCAGTCATTTCGTTAGTCTGCAGTTCTGCACCATGGGTCCGTCTAGCCAGACCATTTTAAGACACATATTATTTCTATGGAATAGGGCGATTATAAGTACAAGGAACACTTAAACAATTGAGAGAAGTTAGAAAAAAAATAGTTCAGTTATTGTTCGCTGCTACCATTAAAGCATTTGAACCATTTTTGAAATTGTTTAGAGTGCTGCAAATAAACAGGTTCAACACGTACCTATTTCACACTTAAATCGTGTCTTTCTTATCAAACTGTCGTTCACACAATAAATTTTGCACAGATTTCTTTTGCAGTCGGTGTCAGCACTGCTGGATGGAGACATGGAGTCGGCACTCTTTCTTCTGTTTTGTACCCAAAATAAGCTTCAACACTAGAACGGGTGCTAAATTGCTTCATTATTTGTTCGTTGGTTATCCTTTCTTCAATATGTGGTCGTACAAGATAGTCAACTAGTGAATGCAAAAATATGCGACTTGCATCTGTAGTAGATTTCCTAATCAGTTCACTCTGAATTATATATGTGGCCAAGGCAGCTATATCTAACTTATCGTTTATAATAAAACATTATTGCTTGGGGCCTTTTTACTGGTCCAACAGTTTCAGCGTCATAATATACCGTGGAGAGCAATAGAACAGTCTTATTTTCCTTGGCACATATAAAATAAGGGCACGTCATTATTGGAGAATCCGGATTCTTTGGAGTTTACCAGACGACTGCGGCTAGCTAACATTTCCTTAGGCTACGTCCATAGTGAAACCAGCTTCTAGCTTTCTCACCCTAGAAAGCTGGTTACCGGCGTCAACAAGAATTAAAAATGCATTCCGGTAAAAGCTGGTAAGCGAGAAGCTGGTTCACTATGGACGTAGCCTTAGGTATGCACCTTTTATTACGGCGAATGGTTCCAACGTATGCCAATTCGGCACTTCTAAGGTTTTGAACACCTTCCAACGTAGTGAAAAAATTATCTGCAACTATTGTCCTTCCCGACGATTCATATATTTTTGAAAGTTCAAGTAGAGTTCGTTCACCTTGATTATTATCCCTATCTTGACCTTGTTCCCTTCCTGTGTATAAAATTCTTTCAAAGGATAACTATTTGAATCATCACATGCCCACCATATTTGTATGCCGTATTTAGCTGGTTTCGACGGTACCTATTATATTGGGTGACTTCGGCTCTACCACGATAGGGAAAAAGCTGTTCTTCAACAGTAATACTAGCTTTTGGCACATAGTGACTCTAAATAATAATGAGCATTGAACATACCTAACCTAGCCCAGATATTTCTAATCGCCGCAGCCTTATCGATAATTTGGCGCATACCACAAGTTTTTTGATTATCAAAGCGAATAAACCGACTTAGACCCTCCGCAGACGGCTCGTATCGTCATCGTAGCGTGTGTGATGCGATGTACGAAAGGCATACGATTTGTTGTTACGCTACGCGTAATCGTCGCAGCATGCATGCAGATGCTAGATGACGACTATCGTCAAGCAGTGTCGGCCACTTATCGTTTTGTTTGTTTGGTTTGTTATTGGTTTACATTTTTCAATATGTAGATATGTACCTACATACGTATTTTATTAAAAAAAAATTCAGGCGAAATTATTAAAATTTAATTTGAATTTAAATCTATTTGGTTTTTGAATTATGTACAGCCTTCACAATAATTTTCACCAGCTCTTTAAAAATAGGTAGATATTTTTCGACGTTCTGTAAAATGTGTGAAATTTGTGAATCGCCTTCCTCTTCGGTGGCAATAAATAATCGTGTGGTTGTATTTTTTTAAATGTATGGGTGCACCCAATACTTTCTTCTGCATTCCTTTTTTTCGGTCATGGAGATAACTTATTAAAAGAAATTCGTCTTCATCACTCGACATCTTTACGCTTTGTATTTTGACGATTGAAAATTGCGTCGTGTGCAGTTCAGTAGCAGTATCGTTATCGTAGCTGCATGCAAATTCATGATGTGAGTCGTGTGCGGAAGTCCTTATAGCCCTAAAACGATTCAGTATGACATTGTCGCTCGGAAGATCGGAAGTGTATTAGTTTTTCACAGTTCTTTTGAGTGTTGAGAATTAGATTGATTGACCCCTGTCGCGAGTAGAATCCCAATGTATGCATATAACTCTTTTTCAGTCACTAGACTTGGACACCATACTCTGCCTCTGCGTTTAGCAGGTGCCTTATCGCTGTTATACACATTTGTTGCTACCGTTGCTTTTCTATTGAAGTTGTACAAATTTGCTAAAAAGGGGGAAAACTGAGGGATCTGGCATCGCTGGCGTACAATACGGGTATGAGATGAGTACGCTTTACAAGGTAGATTGTATTTAATAGCCCGTCCCAACTTAAGTGAAAATTTCTTGCGCAGGTCTCTTCACATTAGGGATTTTATTCTCTTAGCGACAACAAAACAACTTTTCCAACTAGAACTACAGCTAAAAAAATATGTGCGCATTTCAAACAATAAACATACCTCTGCTTTGGAAAATATCTCGCTCGATCGACGATCCAGCCAGCCATGACTGATTGTCCACACAGCAGCGTCTTTGGGATCAGCACAAGATACACATTTACCCACACCAGAGAAGAGGGAAATTTGCTGCGTGTTGCACTTCTCAAATAGCTATGTGCTTTGCTTAGCAATGACAGCCAGAGTCCTGAGTAACTTTATTATAACAGCGTGAAACCCACTATGCGTTGAAAAGGGTTGAAATGGAATTTTCGGTATACTTTGTGACAAAGTAGAGAAAAGCATTAACAATTTTATCCGATCAAAAATACCTTAAGGGAAAAATTCCTCTTAAATAAAGTGCTACTGCGCATGTTGGGATTTTTCTTTTGCTTTGGGACGGACTATATTAATATTTTTTCTGTTCTGTTGACGAAATTTTAAAAATATGTAGATATCTGTAGCTAAATGTACATATGAGGCTCATATTATGAGCTAAGCATTACGTCTTTGCATTGCTTTCTGAAAGAGTTTAGTCTATTTTGCCGTGATGTGGATATGATCTGCATGTGATCTTTAACTGTGCAAGTGAAGTAGAGATGGGAGTTCATGTTCATGTTATTTTGCTTTGGCTGGCAAAGTCACACAGGTAGCAGATTCTAGCTGTAGTAGTGACTTTACTATGGGTACCTAGATTTGGATCGTATTTGAAAGATACCAAGTCAGGTAGATATAGATACTTTTTGATGAATTCAATTGTGGTTTCATACGATATACAATAAATGTAAATTATTGTAATATAAAATGCGTACTTATCTATCCATCTATTTCTTCAAAATGAATATCAGGAAAAATCGTGAGTATGGATGTGGGACAAGGAATGAGTCGTCACGTAGGTATAGCTAGGATGTGCAAAATTTGTTTAATTGTTTGAAGATTATTTAATTTATTTATCTAACACTAGTAGTTTCCAATATAATACAGAATTTACGACGAGAGGTTGCAAATTTACAGCCAAAGGAGGAATTAATTTGCGAATATAGCATCAATAACGGCCGTATTATTCACTCGGTTTAAATACAAGGTTAAAACGCTTTTAAACGACGAAAATAAACCTAACTTAACCATCCGTTTTAAACCCAAAAAATTAAAACTTAGTTTTGGTTTATTTTGGTTTATTTAAAGTGCTATAAACTTCGCGTTTGAAAGTTCGGGCAAAGGTATTCCGCCTTACCAATAATCAACTTTAGTCTGGCAGCTAACACAAAGACTCAACACTTTCGAAAATGCCCATACCAATAAACAAATTTAGTTGCCAGAATATGGTTAACTGTAGGGTTAAATGTTAATGTTGAGAAAGTCATGTTTATCTCGGCCATTAGCTAATTAAATCCACCCTAACGTCATTTTCAAGAGGAGTGATGCCCATCAGATCAAAATTAGAGTATCAAAAATTGTAATAGGAGTGGATTGTAATACCCTGCATCTGCTCTACCTGAATAGATTATTGGTATTAATTAATTAATTTTGGTAAATTGTAACGTGATTCCTTATTTTATTGATTGCGATAAAACAATGCAAATGGTTTTTGTGCCTGTTATACGCAAAATCATTCAAATCTACACGAAATAATAGAATATTCCATTTCTAAACACAGTAAAAAACAAAAATCGAATGGAAAAAAACGATACAATTGTATATTTTTCTGTGCAAGTGCAAGGTAAAAGAATGTGCTCTTAGTCGACAAAGGGATAATATAATATAAACAGGTAGGTTGTATGTATTTCAACAAAACTACAACATTTCTTGCACTCTTTTCTTTTCTACATCAAAAAGTATAGACTATTCCATTGGTAGACTATTCAAAGCAATATTATAAATTTGTTATGCCACGTAAAACTCAACCAAATACGCAAAATGCAATGCAATGTCTAAATTGTAACCAATATTAATGATTCAAGTTTTATATATCGCAGTTCATATATGAATAATAAGTAATATATTACTTAAATATGCATACTATTTTGTAGCTGTCCAACACCAGACCCTCCAAATTCTTTGAAAGGAAGTTTTCGTTTGCTGAGAATCCTTGGTGAAACATGTTTTGTGTAAAATGGTTGATGTCGCGGCAAATGTAGTTGTAAGAATTGCCGACGACCTTCAGAACATTACGTTTACATTTTAAATAACTTTTCAAAGCTATTTTATAAAATGTGATGGCTTATACACTTATATATAATTTCGTGTCACTTTCATTCATATACTATATTTTATATATCAGTGTGATTTTTTTGGAAACAACGTTCCATGAAATCGGCAGAAAGTATGTTCACATATTCGTGTGATGTTTCAGTTGTTGTTCTATTCGTTACATTGTATTTGTGATTTGTATACTACAAATAAATTTCTTTTTTGCATCATTAGCCTACGAATAATTTATAAACGGTGTTTTTATTATGATGCAGTAATCTGAAATGAATTTTATTAGAACAGCATAAATTTTTTAATACAAAAGTACCTAAATGCATAGGATAACGTATTGTAAATAGTATTGAAAATAGATCCGAATTATATGATATGGCAGTACTAATTTTCGTATGAATTTGACAAAACAGCTGACAATTTCTAGATTTCCTAATTGGGGTTTCGCTTTTTGCTTTTAATAAGCGTTTTAAAGCCTTTGGAAGGAATCTGATGGGCGAATTTAATTGTAATTTGTGTATAAATTCGTTTAGAATAATTTATTCGGCATAAAAATGATCAGTGGCCTTGATTTCCGCGAAACCAAATTATGGAATTTGAGTCCTGCTATGACAGAAAATGTAATAGATCCTAATAAAGTTGTCGCACTAGTAAATGTGGAGATCAAATTGTTTATTGGTACCATTTCAATAAAGCTATATATTTTAGGTAAACCTGGCAGCCAACTAGTAGTCGGAATTAGGGTTTGATTATTAGTAAGGCCGATTGTGTTATTATTCAAATATGCAGTTTGTGAAGAATCTAACGGCCGATTTCTTCACATGACTTGAGTACTATGTTGGCTAGACCAGGTACCAGCTCTGATAGGTACCTATACCTACTCCGTACCAACGAAAAGTTACAGCCGATTTCAGAGTACTAGCGCTAGTACCGGTATTAGACCAAAAGTTGATACTCAAATAGGTATCAGATCATTTCTTCACGAAGTACTAAGCTGGATTTTATACCGAGTATTAGTTAGTACTCGGTGCATTAGCTGGACCCTCAAAATCGGCAGTCCAACGTCGTTAGTACCTGAATTAGATCGATTTCATTGCTTCAGCTCTTGTCTATTTTTGTGTAAAAAGTAAATACAGAGTAGGTTTAAGTGTAATGAAGATTAGAAAATGGATTTCATTTGTGATAGGGATAATTGGTTCAACAATTTCGATGACTACATTGAGAACGAGAGTGGTGAAGAAGGGGTGGCAATTCGTCGATCTTGAGCGCCGCATCTGCCATATTATGCTACAATGTAATATAGTCAATACTTAGGACGATGTGGATTTTTTCGGCGATTTCGGTTGTCCAGAACAACTTTTTTTACGTTCTTCAATTAGTAGTGGACGAATTTCAGCACCCACACTCACGGTTAACATTTTTTTTATATACTTTCAGTTTTAGTCGGTAATCGTTTTATATAATTAATCGTAATCATTAAATATTACCTGAGCGCCAATTGCTCATCAGATCACTCTACGATTCATGGCAGGTGGATCGATGTAAATAGCGGTTGCCGACGTCATTCACGTATCAGCCGCTGGTCTATGTCGCATACTGTCAAAAGTATTATGTATGGCCTTGACACGCCATATGGACGGATTTATTCAAATGCCAGAAACATTGGCAGAACAGGAGATGGCCGCTGCTGCATTTTATCGCTTTGCATAGTCTCCAATCGGTGCAATCTACCGCACTCATATTAAATTGCAAACACCGAATTGGTGTGTGCAGTTCCATATCTGGAATAATAGAAAAAGACAAACAACCAATCATATCGCTACTATATGCTATCCCATGCTGATGGATACCCCAGATAGAGATACACAAATATTTAACAACAGGAAAGCAACAAAAATATTAGAAAAAAATACTTGCTCTTATGAATAAAATATAAGCATAAAAATGTTATGACATTTCATTGTCAAAAATAGGTACTAGACCAGTTTTAGACGTATTAGTCGTTAGTACAGTTGATAAATTTAGCTCCGGTACTAACAATGTGAAGAAATACACAAGTACTAACTTTTCGTTGGTACCGAGTATCTAGCTAGATCGGGTACTAGTACTAATGTGAAGAAATCGGCCGTTAGTAATTGTATATTTCTTCAAACATTTTGTAGGATAACTGATTTTTATTCATAAGAGCAAGTTTTTTTTTAATAATTTTGTAGCTTTCCTGTTGTAAAATATGTGTGCATGGGGGTGTCCCCGCATGGGATAGCATATGATAGCGTATAGTTTTTATACCTTCCACAGGAACTTCTTTTTAATTAAAGGCTTTTACTTAACTTCGTGAACATTTTGTTATGATCCAGTCTTGCAAGACAAATTTGAACCACTTCCTCTAAGCTTAGAACTTTCTGCAATCGAGAAAGCAATTATTTCGCACTTGGCCAAATAAGATCTATTTTCAATTTATTATATCTCACCCTCTGGATGGACCAGAAAGATGAATGTTAGCTCAAAATACTCGGTGAAGTATTGGCTAACAATTAAAAGCATATCTTGAATTGACATAAATAAATTTATAAAGGCAAGTTAAGCGTAGTAAGGTCGAAATAGAAAAGTTTGTTTGAAAAGTTTTTCAACCCTTATAGGACGAATTTTGAAAAACGATGAATGAGGAATGTAATAATATTGACTTATCAAACTTTCACGTTCATACGGCTAACGGTTCTTGAGACCCCCCTTACTCCCCGTGACCCCTTTACTTCTGAGCAATTAACACCCACCCTACGGCCTAATTTGGCCACACATCTATAAATCAGAAAAAAAATCATGAAAATCGGACGAATGCTTCTCGAGTTATGGAGGGACGAACAGACGTTAGCGAACATATTATTAGCGCTACCATCCGTCCGGGATTTCCCGGACATGTACTCTTTTTTGCCTATGCGGGGAACGTCCGGGATAGTTTTTCTAGATTGTCCGGGATTTTTCATCGTCAAGAGAAAATGCAATTCGAAATTAACAGAGCTGGAAAATGTCAGTTTTATTCCCATTTTTTGGGAGTGAGATTGATTTTGAATCGTAACTTGTTGCTTCTTAATTCTGCAACATACCAACTTTGCTAATCGACAAAAGAAAGTTTCGAAAACACTGAATGAAAAAATTACTAGTGTTGCATGTCTATAATGCGATCTTACCTATTGAAATCGATGTACAGTACTCCCCGGATAAAAGCAACCCTCTTAATAGCAAAACCCTTTTTATAGCAATAAATTATTCAGTGTTGGGACTCACAAGCGCCATTCTATGCAATTGTACCCGCTTTATAGCAACCCGGTTTTAAGCAAACCCCTCTTATTATCAAATAAAAATCTGAACAAACATTTTATTTTACCTGGTATTTTATCCTTTTATAAGCACATTCGATTTTTTTTTTAAATAAAATAAAATTTCATGAAGGAAGATAATCTCGGGATGCACTGATTTTGAACCAAGTAATGGCTGGCTTTCGAGTTGGCAAACATTAGTTTCAAGAAAATTCACGGTGAAAGAAATGATGCTGATGTTTCAGCAATGGACCGAAAATATTTTTTCGATACATATTATTAAACATATTTTCTGAAAAGGATATTTTTAATGCGGACGAAAGTGGACTAATTAGGCAAATAATTTTGTTTGTTGACAATGCATATTGCCACAAATTGTTTGCTGGCGTGAAGTTAGAAGAATTTTTAGTAGCCGGTGGTGAAGATACCCGAGAATGTGGTTGAAATTCCTTCAAGAAAAGATGCGCACAAAGCTTATGCCACGCTGATGTCATTTGCGCTAAATAATTAAAAATAAATAAATAAATAGGGCAACAGGCAGGTAGACACCCTAGGCCTAGCTTCTTGCAACCATTCGTTTTGTGTGAGTTTCTATTTTTGGGACGAAATGGAAGGGACCTACAATATTGTATGCGGAACCCGAACGGCTGAATTGAGAAGCTTTTTCAAGACAGTCATACTCTCGGTTTGTGTTTTTTCGGGGATCGAACCTGGGATCCCTCGCACAGTAGTCCAGCACACTAACCACTGCGCTACTGCGCCCATGCGCTAAATAATAAATCTCGGCAAATTTTTTGACACTTACGAAAGTGTTGAAAAGAACAGTTCAGCGAACCTTAATCTTAGAACAGATAGGTATTTATCGAATTTCACACTATTAATTATTTTTTGGCAGCTGAAACGTTTCCCACCACGCACGATAGCGCCAGAAAATTACCCCAAGATAATTATTTAGGCCAATTGACACAGGGCCTAAGTATAAAATCTCTGGATGAATTAAAGGATCATTTTAAGAAAACTACTGAAAAATTAATGATTCAAAGAAAAATTTAAAATGTTGTCCCCGGAGGGACAACGCAGTAGAGGAAGACCTCGCCTTAGGTGGCGCGCACAAGTGGAAGGGGACCTCAACCAACTTGGAGTGCGCAACTGGAGGCGGTTAGCCAAAGATCGTGCTAACTGGAGAGGCGTGTTGGTTGAGGCCCAGGTCCACCCCGGACTGTAGCGCCATCTAAGTAAGTAAGTGTTTAATTAAATATAAACACATTTATGAGCTATAACAAACGTCCCCGCCTAATAGGAATTTAATTGAAAACCCGGCTATAAGCACTATTATTTCATACCCATCCGCATGTGCTATTATCCGGGGAGTACTGTAATCACTTTAAAAATATAATATTTTGCTGAATTGCTTGACAATGAATACCTATATAGAATAGCAGGCACTTTGAAAATATTCAAAAAGGAGATTGCTTTGTCTTCACCCGGCAGTAGAACAATTTTTGCTTATGTTTGAAACCCTAAAATAATATTTTTAAGACGTCAAAAATCCACCGAAAATATACAATTTTTATTTTGTTTTGGGTTGTTTAATGCGGCAGGGTTTCCTTAAAAAAAAAAAGATTTTTTCAATATTTTGAAAATCCGCGAATACAGAGTTTTCTGAGTGCTGTTGGAGAGACTAGTAGGCTTTGCAAAATAAATTAGTTTATAAAATCAAAAACAAAAAAAATTAAACAAAAAGAAAATCATCAATTCAAATCAATTTAATAAATAATAAATAGTTAATAATATTTGCCAGCCCCTTTAGTATTCTGAAGACCATTATAAAATTGGCTAGTTAAGAACAGAAGTGATCCAAGTAACATTTTGTGATAATTGAGATAATGAGCAAAACGCGTTTTCTTTATTATGTACAATTGTGTGTAATAGTTTTATTACAATATGTTTTTCTTTATGATAGATATTAATGTAACTTAGTCTTTCTGTTGAATTCAAAAACTTAAACTTGCTAAATTCCAAGGGAAAACTGTTTTTTTAGCAAATTTCACTTCCCGTTGAATATACTGTAAAACTTTAGAATATTACGGAAAAGAAACGCAACTTAATTTCGTAAACGTTATAAATATGTGTAGCTTGTATTTCGAATTGATTATGTACTGACAATTGTGTTTATTTATATACAAAAAGATTGGAGAGATTTATTGACAAATGTCAAATCAATAATTTGGGGTTAAATACAATGACATTTTGTATATTTATGTCGCAACTTTACTTTACTTTATTTTACATTATATTATATTTTAATTTCAAACTGAACATTCACCACCGCCGTGAACTAGTTCGCAATCAATCATCCAAATCCAAATATTACAAAGTCCCATCTCTAATGTATGGTCGGTAAAGTAGTCATCTGCGCTGTTCTTCTTATTTGCTTCCAGTTCCACTTCCAGTTGTTGTGTTGACTGTTGAAGTTTGTGTCTTCATATTATTGTGTTGTGTGTTCTGTTAAAGAGACAATTAGTGGAACAGAGACAGACGTACAAACAGATATAACATAAATCCCTAATCTGATCTGGAGTGAGTAATATTGCCCTATTTGCCATCTCCCTTCTTCTACACAGAGTACTTCGTTTACTATCAAAGAGTATTAGTGAATGGACGGCGTCGGCGTAATCGGTGAAATTTTAATTTTCTATTAAATACGTATTTTTTTTGTTTTGTTATTTCGTAAAGTAAATTCAATTATTATAGTGCATTTTAATTTGCGGTTTGTGCTGATCTCGTTGCGGTTGAAGATATATATACAGGTGAGTTTAAATTGGAATAATTTCATTTTGAATTTATGTGAATTAGAATGCATTTTGTTTTTTATGAATGGAAGTTGGGGAATTTCATGGGGCTTATTGGTGTGAGTGTGTGTGATATGCTGAATGTTGATATGCATGCTGATAAAGCTGAAAGTGGTAGTGGACTGTAAAATGAGTTGTTTTGATTTTTTATTTGAGCGGGTTTAGTGTTGTTAGACTGGGGATATTTTTAAATTTTGCGAAAATTGATTTTGTGTAGTGTTGCATGATGTAGTGTAGTGTTGTGATATAGAATATTGTTGAGTTATTTAGAGTTAATATTATTATTATTAATATTTTCATTAGGGTGTTATTATGAATATTATAATTTTTTTTTGTTATTTTACTTGTGAGAAATGTGCTTGTGTAGTGTGATAATGTAATGTGTGTGGATATGAATGTAAATAGATGAATATGAATGAAGTTTATATTCAACTTTTATGTAAGTAGTTAATTAGTTATGTACATATTGTACGGGAAGTTTTTTTTTTTTTTTTTTTTTTTTTTTTTTTTTTTTTTTTTTTTTTTTTTTTTTATATAATATGTTTAGTTGACCGATTCGGTTGCGTTGCTCGGTAATAAACATATTTTTGTAATTGGACGTTTGAATTCACCGTTTTGTGTCTTCAATGTGACCACGCGAATAAGTTGGTCTGCACCCGGGTGTAGATGTATGATTCGGGCCATAATCCATTTCGACGGTGGAATTCGCTCGTCTTTTACCAAGACCAAATCTCCTAGCTGCGGTTGTGGCTCAGTTTTAAGCCATTTTGGCCGTTGCTGGAGACGGGATAGATACTCCGTGCTCCACTGCTTCCAAAATGTTTGATAAAGCTGCTGTATCCTTTTCCACCTCTCAGTGCAGCAGATGTTTTCGCCGGTGATGTCTGGCTCTGGCACACTTATTGTAGCCTCTCCAATAAGGAAGTGTGCTGGAGTTAAGGCTGCGAAGTCATCTGGATTACTGGTGAGTGGACAAAGGGGTCTAGAATTCAGACATGCCTCAATCTGAGTTAGGAGAGTGTATAACTCTTCAAAGGTCAGGATGGAATTTCCGGCAACGCGTTTGAGGTGATATTTCACCGACTTCACTCCGGCCTCCCATAATCCTCCGAAATGTGGGGAAGCTGGAGGAATGAAATTCCATTTGACCCCGTCGTTCAAAACCGTTTCTGCTACCTCCTTCTTGTTAAAGTTGGCCGCTTTTCGTAGGGTCTCCAATTCCTTGGCAGCGCCTACAAAGTTTTTGCCGCAGTCACTGAAGATTTCTTTACAGTTACCGCGTCTGGACGAAAATCTGCGAAAAGCGGCAATGAATGCTTGAGTCGTCATGTCACTGACGAGTTCAAGATGTATTGCCTTGGTGGCCAAGCAAACAAAAATGGCGAAATATGCCTTGAACGTTTTCGTTCCTCGACCTTTCCACGCTTTCACATCAATGGGTCCGGCATAATCTACCCCAGTAAAAGTAAAAGCTCGTGAAACTCGCACCCTTGGAGCTGGTAGATTTCCCATCAGTTGGTAAACTGGTTTTGCCCTATGCCTAAAGCATATGTTGCAGCTGTGGATGCATTTTTTGACACATCGTTTTATGTCGAGAATCCAATATTTAGTTCGGAGATATGCTATCATCTGCTGAATACCACCATGAAGGGTTCTTTCATGTGCATCCTTTAAAATAAGTTGGGTGAAATGGTGCCCAGGTTTCAGAATGATTGGGTGCTGTTGGCTGTAACCCAAGTTTGCGTTTTGAAGCCTTCCCCCTACTCTAATTATTGAATCCTCATCGACGAATGGCTGTAAAGATTTGATCCGTTGTAAATTTGGTTGCTTCTCATTTGAGTGATTTTCGAAGAACATGTTTCCTTGAACTGTCCTTACGGCTACCTTCAGACCTGCTTCAATCTCCATCGGCGACAGCGTCAGTATCTCCCTTTGGGATGATACTTTGCGTGCGTTGGAAGCAAATCTGCAGCAATATGCCAGAATCTTGAGTAGTCCAGGTAGCGTCGAGTGACGATGGATCAACATATCAACAGCGTTGTCCTCTTTGATGATGCAAAGTGATTTTATTTTTCGACTTTCCTCCTCAGTGGCCAAAATCGTTGGTTGGTTTGGTGTTTGGAATTCCCAATCAGTTCTCAGAAACTCTGGACCATTCCACCAAAGAGTATTGCCATTTAATTCGGACGGTAACAGCCCCCGTGAAGCCAGATCAGCTGGATTGTGTAGAGTTGGAACGTGTCTCCAGATGCTACAATTTGTTAATCGTTGAATCTCTGCTACACGGTTACCCACAAAAGTTTTCCACTTCGACGGAGGTGACATGATCCACGCTAACGTAATAGCTGCATCAGACCAAGCATAAGTTCTTACGCCACCTATTCCCAATGCCTTTGTGACGTAATCTAAAAGTTGCGCCAGTAAAACCGCCCCACAGAGTTCCAATCTTGGAAGTGTGACAGTTTTTAAGGGAGCCACCCTTGTTTTTGACACTAAGAGATGCACATGAATGTTATTGTCGTTATCTAAAACGCGAATATAAATTGCCGCACCATATGCCTTCTCCGATGCGTCGCAAAATCCATGGAGTTCGATTTCCTTTTGTTGTCCTTCCAGGTTCACCCAACGTGGTATCCGGATAGTCTCAACCAAACGAAGCTCTTGAGAGAACGCAAGCCAATCCTCCTTTAGAGCGATTGGAATTGGTTCATCCCATGCGAGTCCGTGAAACCAAAGCTGCTGCATAAACATCTTCGCCTTGACAATGCATGGCGAAATCCAGCCCAATGGATCGAATAAGCGTGCTATAGTTGACAGCATAGTCCTCTTCGTCGGCTCCTGTGAAGTATCGTAAAGGACATTTTGGAAAGAGAACACATCGTCAACAGGAAACCATCGCATTCCGAGCGCCTTGATATGATCTGCCGAAGACCCAAACGGCACCGAAAAATTTAGCTCCCGCTGTTCCAGGGGAATACCTTCCAAAACTTCCTGTGAGTTGCTCGTCCATTTCCGCAAATGAAACCCTGCGGTTGCCAGCAACTGCCGCACCTCATCACGTTTATGTAAGGCAGCTTCCACTGAATCGGCACCGGAAATTAGGTCGTCAACGTACATCTCGTCTCGTACGGTCCTAGCTCCCACTGGAAAATGTGACTCTTCATCCAAAGCCACCTGGTTTAGTGTACGAATGGCGAGATAGGGTGCACTGGCTGTGCCGAATGTGACTGTATCCAATCGATACATTCTCAAGGGTTCCTGATCACTCTTACGCCAGTATATCAATTGATAATACGCATCTCGTTGCCTCATTCTAATCTGACGGTACATTTTTTCAACATCAGCTGTAAAGGTAATTTTGTACATTCGCCACCTTAAAATTATATCAATAATGTTGTTTTGTGTTTTAGGGCCTATCAACAATCGATCATTCAAAGAAATCCCGTCCGAACATTTTGCCGCTGCGTCAAAAACAACTCGGAGCTTTGTTGTCGAACTGGCTTCCTTCGTAACAGCATGGTGAGGCAGAAAATAATGAAAGGAGGATCGCAGTACATCATCCTCATCATGAACTTCCGTCATATGACCCAACGACAGGTATTCTTCTAAACATTTCGAATATTCCCGGTGTAGTGTTGTGTTGTTGGCAAATCTCCTCTCTAGTTGATGAAACCTACGCAAGGCCGCTAATTTAGAGGATCCAAGCGCAGGTTGCCATCCATCCTTAAATGGAAGCGAAACTTCGTATCGCCCATCTGGTAGACGCTTCGTCGTTTCCTTAAAGTGCTCTTCACACCTCCGGTTCTCTTCCGTCTCGTAGTCCTGATATGGAACCTCCTCAATCTCCCAAAACTTACGCAACTGTGTATCGACATCGACCACTTGGTGAAAGCTATGCACCGATATATTTGCCTCAGGTGCCTTACCCAGTAATATCCACCCCAGCTGCGTGTTCTGTGCGATCGGTGATATTTCATCACCCCTGACTATCTCTGGCAATATTATGTCTGGATATATATCGCTACCCAGCAAGAGATCGACTGTAGCTGGTTTGAAAAAGAGAGGATCAGCTAGAATTAGTCCCTTCAGGTGTTTCCATTTATTGGGATTCAGTTGTTTGGCCGGGAGAAGCCCAGTCAGGGATTTGTACACATAAGCTCGTGTACCGGTCTCAAATTCAGAGTGTAGAGACCCAAACGAAATATCAGCATACCTATGGCATGCTCCACTGCTGACCTTTCCCAACCCTGACACCTCAATAAATGTACTCCGGGCCTTTAGGTTCAGCATCTGTACTGCAGCTTCAGTGATGAACGTCGCTTCCGAACCTGGGTCGAGCAGCGCTCTTAGGTGGAAATATCGTCCATTCGACGACTTCACTTTCACCAAAGCAGTAGCCAAAAGAATATGTGTGTTTGTGTTGTGTTGTGCTAAGTGGTTTCTAACCGCTCCGCTTGAACTCGGTCTCTCGTCGTGACTAGGGTTACTAACAGCCACTTGATACCCCTGAGAATGTACGTTAGTACTTTGCAGCGGTGCAAAGGAGTGTTGTGTGGATTGTTTTATAACCGCTCCGCTTGTACTTGGTCGCTCTTCGTGACTGGGGTTTCTAGCAGCCACTTGATACGCTTGAGCGTGTACGTTAGTACTTTGCGGGGGTACAAAGAAGTGTTGCGTAGGGTGAGTTTGTTGCTCATCAGGTTGTACAGACATTGGCAAGTTTGTGATAGGGGTCGAAGATGTGTGCAAAAGGGAATGGTGCTTCTGCTGACAGAAATAGCAGCGTGCCTGGCTCGGACACTGTTGCGTAATATGGCTATACGCCAAGCAATTGCTACAAACACCGATTTTTTGAACCCAGTTGTAGCGTTCCACAACGTTCATTTTTACAAACCGGTTGCAGGTGCGAATCGGATGTTGTCCCTTGCCACAAATCTTACAAGAAAATTGCTCCTTCTGCTTATTTTGCTTAACATGAAACGCAGTTTTTGTTGTAGGACCTTTCTGGATAGGGTTTTTTACCTTTGGCTTCTGTTGGTCTATAACCTCTAATGTCCTAAACCTAGTTTCCAGAAAATCCGAAAATTCGTCGAACGATGGCAACTCCTTGCTAGCTCCTAGACGTTCTTCCCACAATTGCTGAGTACATGGAGGTAATTTTTGAAAAATAATATATATAATTACTAAATCCCATTCTTTTACAGGAATCCCCAAGTTGTTTAGGGAATGAATACACTCGGTTGTCGTATCCAGCATCGTTTTCAACCCGAAAGCGTTTTCATTCTGCATATGCGGCTGATTGAAAAGCACCTTCAAATGGGTATTTACTAGGAAGCGCTTATTTTCATACCGCGAACACAGAATGGACCATGCCTTTTCATAGTTTCCTTCATCGATGTCCAAGTGCTGCAACAAACGTTCGGCTTCCGCAGATAGACCTGACTTCAAATAGTGAAGCTTTTGTATTTCTGTCAGACCAGAATTATTATGAATCATAGATTCGAATTTACTTTTATATTGCCTCCATTTCTCGTATTGTCCAGAGAAAATTGGAAGCGCCATTTCTGGCAAACGTATACCATGCATGGTTGAAATGCTTTGCACCGCCGTGCTTTTAGAAGCAGACTCGGTTAGCTTATCCAAGCAATCCATCAGAGCAGCTCTGTACTCTAAGTAACATTCCATTATTTCTCCCATAATTTCCTCACATTCCTTAATTCCCTCATCGTAATCCAATAATGCGACCAACTTCTCATTCATTACTTTGGCTTGTCTAAACAAATCTTCTAAAATAGATAGTCGGCCACTCAATATATTTTTTGTCTTTTTGGATTCGGAAATCGAACTAAAACTCTTAAAATTCATCTGAAGGATGGATAAGGCATTTTTTAAAAGTCTAAGTTCTTTTGTTGCACTCATATTTCAAATGTAATGGCAAATAATGGACTTATAAGAATATTACTCACTCACCTGGTACTGCAGTAGACAATTTGAATTAATTACACGACGCGGGAACCCGATTGGCACAAAAAACTCACAAGGTAATGTCTTTATATATGTAAATTTAGATTTATTAATTGAATTATTCTTCTCTTTTCAGATGAAAATTATTGAATTGGATAGAATTAAGATTAATGTAAATCTATAATTATAGTTTATATGTATATCACACTTAAATGTCACTTGTAATGTTCAATATATATGTAATTTGGCTCGAATGGACCAAATGTTGAATTCAAAAACTTAAACTTGCTAAATTCCAAGGGAAAACTGTTTTTTTAGCAAATTTCACTTCCCGTTGAATATACTGTAAAACTTTAGAATATTACGGAAAAGAAACGCAACTTAATTTCGTAAACGTTATAAATATGTGTAGCTTGTATTTCGAATTGATTATGTACTGACAATTGTGTTTATTTATATACAAAAAGATTGGAGAGATTTATTGACAAATGTCAAATCAATAATTTGGGGTTAAATACAATGACATTTTGTATATTTATGTCGCAACTTTACTTTACTTTATTTTACATTATATTATATTTTAATTTCAAACTGAACACTTTCCCATCATTTTTTGTTGACACATCCAATATTGACGAAGTTTTTGACACTTTTATGAACTTGGATCACTTCTGCTTTTATTAAAAAATTATAAACTGTAGAACAAAAATGAAGTAAACGAGTTTTTATCGAAAAATCCATTAATTTAATGGTATTTAAAAGTAAGGGTATATTCCCCCCTTTGTCTAGAATCTAGATCAATAATAATAGTAATTTTCCGAGTTGTCTTCATTGAAATAGATTCTATTATGTCATTTACAAAATTTTATTTTTCGCACATCTGAAATTAGGTTCCAATTCCGATTGAATGTGTCAAAAAGAATTATGGGAAAAGAAACATGTTGTAATAAACCTATTACACGCAATTGTAATAATAAACGAAACGCGTTTTGCTCATTACCTCAATAATCACAATCTGTTACTTGGATCACTTTTGTTCTTAACTAAACAACTTTGGATTACCTTGGCAGTATCTTTTTCTTATACGAAAAGTGATCTAAGTGACAACAACCGACTTTCAAGTAACTTAGATCACATATGCACTGATAATTTATATTTTTAACGCAATACAGAAAAGTCAAAAAGTGAACTTTGTTAGGAGAAGTGTTCGATAGCACTAGGATCACTTTTGCACTAACTAAATTAGTTTCTTAGAAGTCCATTGTCATACTTAGCTCAGTTTTTCTAAAAATGTTACTTGGATCACTTCTGTTCTTAACTAGCCAATTGCAGATTCAAGAAGAGTGCATTTTTATCAAATATCTGTACGAAGCTACTGAAAAGGTAATTTAGTTAGACATGTTTATTTTAAGTTTAGAAACATAACCGAAAATGTGTAACATCAACAGTGTAACATGTGTAACAGTATTTCGCCAACACAATGGGAATCAGATCTACGACAATTGGGTTACACCTGGGTGCCACGGCCACCAGGTATAATAACATCGTCAAAGGTCCAGCGTTACTTTGATAAGATCCCTTAGGAGAAAGTTCCAAAACTCAGTTCAAACGGTAATATGTAAGAACCTTGAATATTTACGTCTCTGTAATTATTCAATCAGCTTATTTACGGGTTTAGTTTGTCCATTTGTAATGGCGCTATTCTACGATACCCGGAGGCCCAGAGCTTAACTTCAATGAGGGCCGAGGCCTGTGCTAATGTCTCTAATACATACATACATACATACATTTTGAAAATCCGCGAATACAAAATTGCACGTAATTTATAACCCAATCTTTTTGTTTGTAAAATATGAAATATATTTTGTTGCCAATAACTCGAGGCCCAAGCAAAATTTCCAAAATCCCAGAAATTGATTTCCTTTACCTTTTCCCACATTCCCCCAATTGGAAATTTGGAAAATATGGAGTATCTGACTAAGGAAATACATACCTATCTCACTTTTTAAGATTCGAGTTAACCCGCCAATGGTGACCTACTGGTCTGTGAACTGTGAGACCGGGTGTGTTAAAAAATTCGAATAACTTTATTATCCGTTATTGTTTTTTGTTGCAATTTCGAGTAGCTGCCGCATTGCACATCAGTGTTGTTAGGTCTCTCTCTCTTCATTTTTCCCACGAAACGTGGTCAGTTTTCCCTTTTTTCCCTTTTCACCGAACTCAAATTCCCACGAAATTCCCACGATGAATTAAAATGAAAAAAAAAAAATAATCATAATAAATTTTAACTCATTTTTATTATATTGAAAGAAAATCACAATGGCCGCGTTCCATTGACCGCTAGATGACTAGCGGTATGCCAAACTCCATTATAAAAAAACTAACATTTCAGCTGTATCACATATTGTGAAATATCCTTTTCTGGGAAATGTTTCAATCTATCGCAAAATTGACTAAATAAATAAATAAATAGTTCATGCAACAAGTCCGTATAGGCACCCTATAGGTCTAGCTTCTCTAGTTTGTGTGAGTTTTTATTTTTGGGGCTAATGGAAGGGACCTACCATTTTATGTAGACTCCGAACGGCTGAATTGAGAAGCTTTTTCAGTACAGTTATACTCTCGAATGTTTGTCAGACGTTCGCGAGAGGTGGTGCTTTTCCGGGGATCGCACCTGGGACCTCTCGCACATTAACCGCTGAGCCACTGCGCCCACAAAATTAACTGGTAAATTGGAGGAAAAATAACGAACTGTCAAAACAAATCTATCAAGTCTAAATTAATTTAATAAAAAATAAGGAAAAGTGGAAGTGAAGAAGTTACACAAAATACATTTTTGATGCTCATGAAGATAAAGTAATAAAAATTTAAACTGGTTCCTGTCCAATGTCAGGACAGGAACCGCTGGCGCTAGAGCACTAGTTACATACGCTGGCGCTGCGCCGTCACTTTACTCCAATTGGAGTAGATCTACTTCACTTTTTCACAAATTTCAGAAATCTACTCCCTACTTCACTTATTTCTAATTTCCCATTTTCTACTCCAATTTCAAATTTGGAATCCATTTCTTTATTTTGTTTAATAAAAAATATTTTACAATTTTCTAAAATGTTTTTTATACCATTAATGACAAGTAAGTAAGTAGTATGTAGCAACTTTACGGATTAATTTATTGGAATTTACCTGGAAACCTGGTAGCCCCAGGTAAATCTATGTATGGTGAATTTGATCAGATAAAAAATAACTCGGAGCTTAGACAAAATTCGAAACATTGGTAGATCCAATATAAAATAGATTGTATATCTTTTAGGCTCTTAATTTTAAACAAAGCATACCTTACCAGGACTTGCAGTTTTCACCCTACAATAAATTTCCTAGTTACGACTGCTAAAGAAATATTGATCGATCTTGACAGAAGGTATATCAGCGCCACAATAGGTGTGATTACGGGACACTGTCTTATGGTCAAACATACAACATTCTTAAACGTTCTCTCAACATTCTTAGAAATTGTTTGGACGAAAATGAGGAGGAGGAAGGAAGCTCCATTTGGGAGCTTTCTATTACAACGATCTTAACGATCTAAGAAGCCTAGATATTCCTTTGCTTCTTTAGAAGCTCAAACTGGTTCAACGAGTAGGACGAAACATCTTCTAAATTCATGTGGTATCCAAAAACGGGACCTTATGGTCTAAATGTATCGGCCTTTTGTCGGCAGCCATTTCAACCTAACCTAACCATGTATGAAATATTGGTTTTAGTTATAGGATAGACTAGTTTGGGGACTTAGTCACGAGCCATGCCCTATCATTATATTCGCAAAATGCAAACATTTCGGCGTTCTACCTTGAAAAAGGTATGTATGTACATTGATGCTTTTTGAAAATCTACTCCCGTTTTTTCCTATCTACTCCACTTTTTTAGGCAATTCTACTCCAGAAAATTTTTCAGAAGTGGCATCGCTGTGCGCCGTCAGATTGTTTTTGTACTAGAATTTTTTTTTTTAAGAGGCTATTTACATGAGCTGTTTTTATTTCTGCTGATAATTGTTGTGAATTTTTGAATTAGTTTTGGTGAAATTTCACAAAAAATTGGTTTTAAAATTTTTTTTGTCAGATTCCTGAAATTCCCACGATTGTATGGTGCTTTTTCCCTTTATCCCATGGAAGGCTTTTCGGACATCGAAATTCCCACAAAAAGGGATAAATCCCACGATATAACAACACTGTTGCACATCCCTCACCATCAGTTCAAGTCGAAACTGCTTAGTGAGAACACGTTGTGTATTTTTTTTACTAACCCGGTGCGTGAGACCGTGTGTCACCGTGTATGTAAGTAAAATATTTGTTTATTATTCGCATATTTTACCTAGTATATTATTTTTTTTATTGTTTTATTGTGTATTTTGTTCATTTTGTAAAAGTTCCATATGTCGAAAGACTAAAAAACGTTATTTTCCTTTATGAATATGTGATTTTTTATTTTTTTCTTAATTTTAAAAAATTTATTACTAAAAACATAGTTATTTTTAATGCTCTAATTAAAAATGTTTGAGAATTGTAATATTGAAATAAAAGAGCTTAAATTGATTAAATATCTTTGTTTTATTGTCAAAGAGCATAAATTAAAAAAAAAAAAACATGAATTATTAGTAACACGTTTCGAGAAATCTTCAGTTGAAAACCCCGGTGCGTGAGACCGGCGTCCGTGAGACCGATCAAAGTCAAATTCGCGTCACCATTGTCGGGTTAAGGTTTCAGTGAACTTATTTTTTCAACACTTTGATATGTGTCAGAAAATCAGCCGTGAATAATAAATTATTCAGAATTCAGCGCAATTGAGACACGGCCTTAAAACATGAAGTACCTACCGTAATGAAAAAATCTTTAGTACCTACGCGCATTTTGGTCCTAGTTTTGTACTCTTTTTTAGATCCTATTTTGTCCAGGAAAGACAGGGATTTTCATGCTCGATAGCTACTTTCTTCAAATGATTTATGGCAACCCTAATTTTATAAGTAGTATGGATACGGATTGATCTTTAATTCATTATTTTACTAATTTTGAATACAATTTAGTACCTACCTACAATAGTATTGCTTTGACTCACTCCTACGTCTCCAAACTGTCTTGCAGCGCCGAATTTAGAGAAAAAGTCTCCAAGCACTCTCTCACTCTCTCTTCCAGTCTGTATAAACAATATGATATGACTTATGAGAAAGTAAAATAATGCCCTGCCATTGGCGTAGACTGAGAACGTGAGAACAAGTGATTACACTGATCAGTTTCGATTGTGTGATCAGTTCATTAACAAAACGTTTTTATATTCCGAGCGAATGTTCGCACGACCCAACGTAAAATTTTCCTTTTCTTTGACCGAGACAGTGAAAATCGTAACCAAAATCGGGCTCAGATGATTATTGTGTAGTTTGTGTACATTTTTGTATATAAAGACACATAGACTGTGTTAATTGTTTCTATCCCATGTGGCATGTGCTGTGCAAAATCCAACTAAAGCCTTACTTGTGACAGTAGGAATATAATTTTATTCCCATCATAATAATATGTTTGCGATATCTACATTTTTGGTGCTGCTAGTGATCTTTGAAACGGTAGGTATCTGTAAAAACATTTACTTAAGTCACTTGTTTACATTGCTTATGTACCTACAACTACATACCTATATATTTTTGGTAATACATGGATTAGAGGCCTCCTCTTCGATTTTGGTGGGATAAAGAGTATGTAAACATATTTGTTTGAAATTTTGAAGGTGCAACCAAAAATGTAGTCTAAATAGTTGTACCAAAGATGGTACATTTTTGATTTATGTTTAGAGAAATACCCAAAACACAATACACAAACAGCTTCAACCCATCATAGGCGGGGAGGAAAGACGCCTAGTGCATACGTTTACCAAATTTTATTTAACCCATAACATTTATGATACGATTCCGTTGTCAAAATGTCATTTCGAAAAAAGTTTTGGTTTGGTTTTGGTTCAAATTTTAAAAACAAACTTTTTGGTTTACCCTTTAGGCCTAACACTGAAAAATTGGAGGCATCATTATCATTATGTAGGTATATCGTAGATATATGTAGCATGCTTTAAAACAGTTTAATTTGCTTAAACTAAACAGAAAACACCCTGCCGTTGAAAATATTTTTGCTTTGAATTTGTTGCTCTGCTATAGTGATCAAAACACCTGATAAATCGGCAGTATACTTACATAAATGTATATACACAGCAGCACACATGTTTTTTCTCCGTTGTTGTGGGTTATTTGTTATTAAATTTAAATTAGTGTGCAGCCAGTGATGGAATTCTTCATTAAACAGATTGTGAAAAACTGCGCTTGTGTTATTTCTGGATTCGTTGTTTCTTAAATATAAAAGCGGTTTTATAGATATTTCCTGTCTTGTTTGACTAAATTGTCTATCTTATCTACTAAAGTGACCCAAGCAATTACAAAAAGCTATTGAAGCGTGCTTGAAGGCGTTAACAATTTGAATGACGATAAAGTGTGTGTGAAAAGTTGGGGTCCAAACAAAATCGTTGAAAGATTCATAAGCTATTTACAAGTTAATGAATAATTCGGCTCTGATAATGTTGTTACTAAAACAAACAATCAAATTAATCGACAATGATTACAATCATGCGAGCCCATCTCATTAATATGCGTATTATGTAGGTATGTATGTATCTATAGTTAAATGTATATTACTCTTCGTTTGTTAGCATTTTGAAGTCCAAAAACTTTATAGTGGAAGTTGAAATACTATTAAGCTTAGATGAACTTCCGCAATTAATTTGATTACCTACCTACAAAAAAATATTAAATAAATATAATTTACACGGTTTGTATACATAATATCTACCTTTAGATCGCGGGTGGTTCATCCGATATACAGTGGCCGGCACAAGTATTTTGACAAAACTAAAGTTAATTCGGCTCATAATGTTACTTCATATAATTTTTGGCATCAATGGAAAGGTCATTTAAATTCCGTTTGAATGATACAAAACTTTCCTTAACCCATTAAGTAGATACCCATTGAAAATGTATAACTTTTGTAAAAGTATACTTTTTTGACTTTTTTCCTCGGTCTACAAAAAAAAATTTTCAAAAATCTCTTCGTTAATATTTTTTATGCTTTTTTGAAAATTGCTAAAAATGACTATTTTAGCCACTTTTTCCTCCTTTTCATACAAAATTTTTCTGAGATCATCCCATTCAAAAAATCATAAAAAATATTAGCGAAGAGATTTTTGAAAAATTTTATAAAAACGACGTTATTGGGTACATACTTACCATCGACTCACAAAAGGAATATTCTACATTACATTGTCCATTCCTACACTAGAATTTTGCGAAAAAGTAACGCACGTGTGCATTGTTCAATTGCAAACAATGTATTGTAGATCGCAAGTGCGGGCGCGGGCCCGCATCGGAGCCATAGGAAACTGCGGGCGTTATTACCCGCAAGTATGGCCCGCATCGTGTCCACCTACTTGTGTGCACCACCCAATTGAGGTGTGAGTACTGTATGTAACACGCAAACGCGGACCCGCTGCGGGCCCGCGCGGGAAAAAACCGCATGTGTGCATCGGGCCTAACGCTCTAGATGAACTTAGCTTTCTACATAACATACATAATTAGGTATGTACAATGTACATAGGTATATACCATCGGGAGCCCTACTATTTCCTGTCAGTCAGTTCACTAAAAGAAACGTACTCTGCTCACTTCTAAGAAATACATTATAAATAACAATGCTTTCCTTCAATTGTTCTTATTGTTTTTTTACTTGTTGGTGGTCATCATGATTCATGAATCATTCTCTGTTTTTATTGCAAAAAACGTATTCGAAGAATAATGCATAGCATAAACGTGGCATAACCGCCAGATTGTGATGGTTTTTCATTGAATTAATTTATGAATTCTTAAAATGTTGCTACCTACTAAAGATACAAATATGGGCTATGACTATGAAATAGTATCGTAGTCCGTAAGTTGGTTTTCACTGTTTGTTGAATACATGGGAGAAAATAAATTTGTGAGCAAAAGTGCAACGAACAATGAAAGCTGTACAACTGGGATTAATGAAATTCTGTTTATCACCATTTTAGAAAATTGGTTTTGTTTGTTTCCGACTCGAATATTGATGCAAGTATGTATAGTACCTATTGCAAAGGCATTAGGCAATTAATTTAAAGCATTTCATATAAGACCGAAAAATATTGAAAATATTGTAATATTGAAAAATATTGAAAATAAAATCTAACTTCGAGTAGGTACCTTACCTTTTTTTTTGGATGCGCCATTGGATGTGGTAATCTTCTAAAGATGCGTTAGCCCGCGCTACCAACATGCACGATCCGCAAACCCGATAATCCACAAACCACACACTTCAACCACTCTCCCCGCGGGACTGCCGTTAGGTATTACTTCGCGGGAGCTAATCGTGTTGTGTCACCTGCTTCTGGTGTTTCTGCGGCCCTTACCTACGTTATACTTATTGTGTTATTGTAGCATGTGCGAAAAATATGGAGAGTACCCGACATGCACGTTTTATATCAAAGTGACTGGCATGTGTTTATTTTTGATATGTTAACATACGAATATGGCTGCCCAAATATGCCGATTACACGACATAAAATTGAAATGCTAACTGGCCAGCTTATTATGTCCTATGATATCGTAGGTATTAGGCTAGGTACACACATACGATTTCATCAAAACATATTTTTATTTTTGGTTTTAGATATCATTTGGTAAAATTGCATTTGCTTTTAAAAACATTTTGGAAACGTGCCTTTTTTAGGATTTCAAGGACAGTTCAGTGAAAATAAATATGTATAACTTATTTTCAAGGACGTTTTGGTAAGACATTCTTTATAAATACAATACAATACAGTGGAAACCAACTTGCTATATAGCTATATAGCTATAGCTATTTGCATCTATGGTAGGTAGCAACATTTTAAGAATTATTCATAAATTAGTTTTCACAATACAATATAGTTTTTTTAAGGACTTCTTGGGAGCGATGTCCTTTTTTTGGTTAAAAGGATCTCAGTGTAAAATTCATAAATTCCAAGAAATATGTATGGTATGTCCCTCTTAAACATTTTAGCGATTTAGATTGTTAAAAATCAAATTTTCAATAACATCTGGGCAAAACATCCTTGAAAATAAAAATGTTTAAGGAGATTTTATAAAGATGTCCTTTTTAAGGATTTCAAGGAACTTGTACACAATTTCAATTAACTCTTCATATAACATCATATACCTTATCATATGAAGCCAGCCATTACTATAGCCTATACTTCAACCTGTAGTTTATATTCTTCCTGTGCGTCATTTATATAGTTTCAAGGTATTAAAAACGTTTTTCATGAAGTCTGGTCATCGTAATTTTCGTTTAATCTCTAATTATGATTTACGTGTAAACTTCTCAAATGTGCATCTGTTCCCAATTTCCGCACCACTGCATATCGAAATTTTTTTTCTATTTTGTCTTATCGATTGTTTAATAAACTCCCGCAATCCATCAGGGCATTATCAACGCCTGGAACATTTATAAAGGAAGTTAAAATTTGGCTCTCCCGATTTGACTATACCGGTTTAGAATCTATCATTTCCGATATTCTGGTTTAACCTTAGTTCAATTTAATTTTTATTTGCTTCTTATATTTGTGTATGTGTATATTGCTTTTTGTTTTAGTATCTTTGGTTTATAATTATTTATTTATTTTTTAGCTCTTAATCCATTTAAGTTTTTTACGAAAGTTTTTCTTAATGGGTCACCCCACCCAAATAAATTTAATTTGTATTGTATACG
Source organism: Cheilosia scutellata (assembly GCA_955612985.1). NCBI lineage: Eukaryota > Metazoa > Arthropoda > Insecta > Diptera > Syrphidae > Cheilosia > Cheilosia scutellata. The sequence continues at coordinate 73,309,812 of OY015312.1, forward strand.
CCAATCGAAGTGGCATTTAACTCTATTTTTATTACACCTGTATAAAAATAAAAATGTCACTAATTTTTCTTATAGTTTTTTCTAAGTACATAGGTACTTGTATAAATTAAGAAAAGATAGCCTTTGTATTTTATAATTATAAGAAATAAATATCTATCTATCTATCTATCTATCTATCTATCTATCTATCTATCTATCTATTATTTCCGTTTCATCGTACATAGTTCAGATATACTGCCCAACAGACCATAAAAGGTTTCACTTTAAAATCACCAAACTTGCATCAAGCATGGACCTATAAAAGGTCCTGACTGACTCAACAACGTACAGCCAGAACGTGAGTCGTCACTTCTGTTTCTGAAACATATTTTAAGACAGAATCTGAATTTTTATCAAAGTTAGAAAGACATTTTCTGATTTCTGTGTAAGTATTCAACCAATCCAACTCACTTGGATTCAATTTTTACAGCACTAGCTACATGAGCATTCGGCTAATATATATACATAACTTTGATGAAACTGAAGAAAGTACTAAGTAGTTATCAAATTAATATAATTCCTTTCAAGGAATGCGAGGACAAATGAATACATCGTACTTATCCGAAGTTAATTCAAAGGCCATAAGGTGGTCATACAAGTCATTTTGCGAAGTGCAATCCACGGCTTTTTAATTAATTAATTTTTACGGCTAAGTAATAAAATCAGCTTTTCTGACAAGCAAAACCGGATTACATTTTTCCAATGAATCTGTCCCTTCACAAACTTCAATTACTTCTGTACCTACTTGTTTGCATATTATGGTGAATCGAGTTTGAGATTAATATAAATAATAGTAGGTGTATTTGTGAGTATGGGAGAAATGCAAGTAAATAATTATAAATAAATAAATTAAAGATTGTATTATCAACAACATTTTAATTTTGTTATCGTCATATTGAGGAATCAGTGCGGTAGCACTTATTGCCTTTGTCGCTGATATTTTCGAAAAACAAATGTAGAATCAAAAATATTTACCTGCGTAGTGAATTGGGATCTCGGAGTTACTGACTTGTATTTTTTATTTTCTAACCTTCCTAACAATACCTAACAATAATAAGTGCGGAACTGTAATTTGATGCAAAACTACACTACATACAGATATATGATATACAGCTATGTATGTACATATATAGTATTTCTAGTGCGTGGGTAGACAATAAAATTTGAGTTCATGCATTATTTAAAATCTCATTCGTTTTCTAGTTTTTATTAACGTTAGGATCTGTTAACGTCTTTAGTTAACGTCTGGATCTGTTAATAATTATAGCCTAGTAGATTATCAAGTGCATTGAGTATAACTGAGAAGGTTACGTATACGACACAGTCATTGTTGCTATTTGCTAGCATTGAGTAGAAGTAGAAATGGAGTAGAAAGTGGGAATTGACATAGTTTTATTGTAGTAGTAAACGTATCAATGGTGGACCACACAGTGTTGTTCGGTCTCTCTCTTCATTTTTCCCACGAAACGTGGTAATTTTTCCCTTTTTCCACTTTTCACCGAACTCGAATTCCCACGAAATTGCCACGATGCATTAAAATGAAAAAAAAAAATATTAACTCATTTTTTTATATTGTAAAAAAATCAGAATGGCCGCGTTGCATTGACCGCTATAGTCATCTAGCGGTATGCCAAACTCCATATAAAAAACTGACATTTCAGCATTTGCGCTAGAGCTGTAGCACATATTATGAAATATCCTTTTCTGGGAAATGTTCCAATCTAGCGCAAAATTAACTAAATAAATAAATAAATAGTTCATTCAACAAGTCCGTATAGGCACCCTATATAGGTCTAGCTTCTCTAGTTTGTGTGAGTTTTTATTTTTGGGGCTAATGGAAGGGACCTACCATTTTATGTAGACTCCGAACGGCTGAATTGAGAAGTTTTTTCATACAGTTATACTCTCGAATGTTTGTCAGACGTTCGCGAGAGGTGGTGCTTTTCCGGGGATCGCACCTGGGACCTCTCGCACATTAACCGCTGAGCCACTGCGCCCACAAAATTAACTGGTAAATTGGAGGAAAAATAACGAACTGTCAAAACAAATCTATCAAGTCTAAATTAATTTAATAAAAAATAAGGAAAAGTGGAAGTGAAGAAATTACACAAAATACATTTTTGATGCTCATGAAGATAAAGTAATAAAAATTTAAACTGGTTCCTGTCCAATGTCACTTTGCCGCTGGCGCTAGAGCACTAGTTATACATACGCTGGCGCTGCGCCGTCAGATTGTTTTTGTACTAGAATTTTTTTGTTAAGAGGCTATTTACATGAGCTGTTTTTATTTCTGCTGATAATTGTTGTGAATTTTTGAATTCGTTTTGGTGAAATTTCACAAAAATTTGGTTTTAAAATTTTTTTTTGTCAGATTCCTGAAATTCCCACGATTGTGGTGCTTTTTCCCTTTATCCCACGGAAGGCTTTTCGGACATCGAAATTCCAACAAAAAGGGATAACTCCCACGATATAACAACACTGGGACCACATAACCTTCGCATCTCTTGTGGTTTTTTTTCTCTGCTTTAAGCTTGTGCGTACAAGGAGAGATTCACATCGCAATCTATTCGTTCGTCTTGCTAGTTCGTCCCCTAATGCTTTCCTAATTTTCCAAGAATATTAAGCTCTTCGCGACAGGACTTCACAGGCTTCGATTTTAATGAAGGTTTGCACACGACACAATAAATGTATGCGGCAAGTTTATGACATGTTCCCGCAATAGTCCAAATAATGTTTTTACGAAAGAAAAATTGGAAAAAAATTCCCGGAAAATTACAAAAATTCGAGAAAAGGGGAAAGTGTTTTTATTTTTGTTAATCTATATATATAAAAATGAAGTTTACCACTCACTGATCATCAAGGCACAGCCCAAACCCTTTGCCCTAGAAAGCTGAAATTTTGCACAGAGGTTCCCTTTATGATGTATACGAGGAATAAGGAAGAATATTTTGAAATTTGGCCCCTAAAGGGGTAAAAGGGGGTCAAAGTTTGTATGGGCAAATTTTTATTTTTCATCCGATTGACTTCAAACTCTAGCTAATTCTAGCTATGGAATCCGTACCATCAGGCAGGCGTCCTCTGGATAGACCTAGGATGAGATGGTTAGATCATGTTCATAATCTCTCCTCTACCCGTATGGGGGTTGCCCTTGATGATTTGGAGTCGATGGCAGAGGATCGAAAGCTATGGAGGGTCCACTTAAGCAACCTACACCCGCGACCCACTTAATGGACAAGCGGACCATTTGAAAATGAATGAATGAATTAATGGCTTTAAAGGAGTAAAAAAGGGGGGCCAACATTAGTGTGGCCACATTTTGTATTTTTTATCCGATTGACTTCAAACTCGGTTTGTGTAGTCTATTATAAGAAATAAAGATAATCAATCCTCCTATTTTGGAAATTCAGCTTGGGGCCCGTGTTATTGGTGATTAACCCTTTTAAAGGGGCCTTTTCTTAACTCACGAACCGTTCGTTGAAAGTGGTACACATCCTCACGATCTTTCCGGTTGCATATGTTGCAGAGTATAGGAAGATCTGGGCGGGCGTGGGAAATAATTAAAAGGTAACATTTCCATTTTAGTCTAAAGATCTTGCTCATCATATCGGTGTATTCGCCAGCTAAGAATTATGTTTTGTTCCGTAAATTGTGGCTCAGTCTGCTATAGTATGTTCTGTAGTTGGAGTAGTTCGAAATAGCTATCATTCCTACCAAAGTGACTGTGTCTACGAGTTGTTGTTAATGTAATTCTCTCAAACAATAATTCAGAGACTAAAACTCGACATAATTTCCCAACAGAAATTGTCAGGGTCAATCCCAAACAAGCGAGAATCGTTGTTACTCCTCGCTTCCCCACTCAGTTCTGTGTTTTCCCCAATAGGGGGAAATATTTGTCAGAGATACTAATTACTTCTAAAGTACTTTCTTAGGTAGGTTTCCAGCACGATATATGTATAAATATAAAAGAGGCAACTAACTGGCTGTGAAGAAATTTCTGTGTCCAAATCCTGCGGACTGCGCGAGCGAAGCCGCGGGCAAAAGCTGGTTTTTGTATAAAATCGCGACTTGAACGGTGGATTTGCGTTCAAAAAACGATTATAAACAAATTTATTGAAATTTAAACAGGGCAACTATAATTAAGAAGCCTATGCCTGTATCCTGTATTGATTTAAAGCTAGGACGTGAATTCCGATACTTTCCCTTGAGATGTAAAAATTAAACTAAGGAAAATGAAGGTACATTTGGATAGGGCTTAATTTTAGACCTACCAGACTTAAAAGAAAATCGATGTTAGAACCTTGTTCTGGAGGGTTACTCCCAAAAAAATCGAGAAGTGACTGAAATGCAGTTTTCCAGTTTGGTTTCGTAGATATGTGTACGACAAATGTGTGCAATATGTTTTGTGCCTTTTGTATTGTTTTTACGTCATGAGGGAATTAAGTTTGTAGATTATGTATTCCCTTCAATAATTTATAATTTATGGAATAATTCAATACAAGTTATATTCTTTTCTTTTATTTGATTTGTTTTGTTTTTGTTTGTTTATTGGATTGTTGCTATAATAAATATAAAACCATACCAAGCTGTCTGGGGGGTGCATCGTGCATCACCAAGAGAAGGTGTGGCAAAGTGTTGTATTTTCCTTTTGTGTGTAGAAATGACCAGTTCGGTTTTTGTGGATTGAACATTAGGCCGCAGTTACTAGCCCAGGTGTCGAGGATCTTGGGGGCTCCATTTATTTGTTGGGTGAGTGTTGGAAGGAATTTACCCCTTATACCAACACCAAGACGTCATCAACATGAGCAGTTTTTTCGCCGCTGTTTCTAAGCTGCATAAACGCTTCTCAAAGCCGTAGACAAATAACCCCCCCATATCGGATTCGTAGTTTGTTCTTACTCAGAGACTGATGCAATTCTTATATTTTTATATGTTACAGTTCCCTATGGCCAGTTGCACAGTCAGACCTAAAATTTAAGTTTAACTACTAAAACTCGAGAGTTTAAACTTTTGGTTTAAGTCGTTCAGTTTCACTGTATAAAATAATCTTCCATTCGCTTAATATTTCATTTTCTTACTACATATTTCTTTAATTGATTTCTTTAAATTACAGAACAGATCACAATGCAACTTAATGTGATCACAAATGCAAATTGGGTACACCGAAAATTCTAAATTAGCACGAATTCATTTTCGTTTGGTCCTTTCACTACTTAGGAAGCCATTTTGTTTTCTTTGCAATTTATTGTTGTTTCTTTGGAATTCCGATTACAAGTTCGGATTAGTGTGATATTCGGATTAAATGTGGTCCGGATTAGCGATACATTAGGTACCTACTGTATTCTGATCTAAGTTGTCTCCGATAAATACAAATCTTCGGAGTTGATTTTTACAAACCTCTCGATATATTCAGGGACTTTGAGGTGATATGAAAACTTTCATCTTTTGTTAATTGTTTATGTTGTTATTTCAAAACCTAACCAAATACTTTGTGGAAAAATTTATTTAAATTAAATTATAATTTAATTAAATTTTTCTATTTCTAGACAGTTTGCCAGACCGAAAACTTACCCTTAACGCCAAAATTCCGAAGACCCCATAGAACCCAAAATGCAAACGACGCGAACATACAAACGGTTTAACATTTTCAGTTAAATATTAACAAATAATGCTAATATTTATTAAATTTAAATATTTTAAGAATGAATCTGAGGTGGACGATATTATACGAACTATCTTTTCAGTGAAGGATTCAGGTCTAGTACTGTTCAACGTGACCCATGTAAGATAGTTGCGTCTTCTGTATATAAGCGTACAGTCCTTAAGACAATTTTTATTTGTTTCATATTATGCTGATATCGCTTTTATTTTAAATACATAATCATGTAAGAACACTAACGATAGTGTTGTTGAAGATAGTGAACTTCAAAATGACGAACCACTAAATCAGAAGCAAGAGTTCAAAGTGCAAAGAAATTCGGACGGCAAACTGGACATAGTATTTAATGATGTATCTTTTCCAAGTCAGTGCAACAACGGAGAACCCCCAATGCTTCTAGCCCGGAAAAAGGTATTTCTACATGTTTTACTATTCGATTTTTTTTAGTATAATTTTTCCTTTGGCTCTTTAGATATATATTTTCCTGATGAGATCGATATTGACCCAATATGCAAGCGTGATGGAAATTCACTTTGCACGAACGTTGAAAACTATCCGGAACAAGAATTGGAGAATATTTTGAAAAATCAACTTTTAAAACTTGACGTTTTATTTAATGATTATGACGACAAGCAACCAATTAACATAAGTCAACGCATGAGTCCTGGCGAGGAGTCCCTCTGTTCCAGTGAGGAAAAGGTTGTGTATCCCAAAGCAGGCGAATCAAAAGACTCTAAATGGCTTTATATTGTGAATCATCCCAATGCCACCCAAGGCGTGAAGATAGAACAATGTGTGTAAGTAGCATTTCAATTTAATTATGTAATTTAAAATACGATTGAAGTAAGTCAGTGAAGCAATTCGTATTTAATAATCAAATAAACTACGGATAGGTACCTACTGTTTGATTCAAATGGAAAGGCGCATACTTTTACGGCTGGTTGGAACAATGGAAGTGCTAATGGGCCTTTATTTGAAAGTTAGGAGTAGGTAACTCTTCTTTTCTACCAGCAGGAGAAATGACAAAGGATATTTGTTTTAAAATACGGTAAACACAATCATAAGTCACGTGTAACCCTTTATTGACATTTATTTACTTGTACTTACTCTGCTTTCTTGGCTTGGACCGACCTATAGCAATAGAAACAACGAACAACATTTTTCTCGTTATTTGCAAGTTTCCATTTAGGTAGGTATATACACCGAAATCTAAACCCCAGACAATTTGTTCGATATTGGACTTTAATGGTCTAAAATCGCAGAGATAAGAGCCAATCAGCCTACATGCTTAGGGTTAGGCGCAACTGAGGGGTCTCCATTCTTGCGATCCGAGCATTCATTTACAGCTGATCTAAAATGCTCGGCGGGTAAACCAGCAGGTTTGTTGGTCTTCAGCTGGGGTATTGCTATCCTCAAACGGAAGTTTTGGCAATCAGTATAATGTTGGTCTTAGTCACAGGTCGGCGGTCGGTTTCTATATGTATATACGGTTTCTATATGTATATACGGAATTTTTTGAACCCCGCTTTTTATTTTTCTGTTAAAAATGGGATTCTAAATCCTGCATCAATCAGTTCAATTTCACCAATCGATGTCCTACCAAGCATAAACCCATTTTTTTATGTAGTGTTGGATATAGCTAATTCGTTTCCCTTCTTTTATGGTCGGGGTCGGAGTATTGATCTCCCCAGCCGTGTCTTGAATCTATGCCGCTCGGGTTACAACTTACAAGCAATGACTGTAACAATTATGCCATTGCCACCCCTATAACACCGCGATTTTTGTTTTGCTGTGAAGAAGTTTCTGGCGGTCTCTTACTACAGGCTCCTGGCGACGGAAACTTTCGGACACTAGAATCGTGCCTTGAGTTAATCGTAATGTCTACCCAGTTTGGGGCACGGTATAAGGCACCCATATCCCCGTATGAATATTGAAATTTGGAAACTATGTGCTTGTTGGAGTGACATTTTCTCCACACCAGACGTGATGTGGTATAAGCTGTTCTACCAAAATATTTCTTCTTCCTATATTTTAGCGTGAAAATCACCTAATTTGATAATAATCTTATGTCTGATCGCGGAGCTCTAAGGAACTATATTTGTCAGTGTCGTAATTCTTTTAATTTAAATTAATTTTCCTTACGTAGGCTTATTAAGCTTATTAAGCCTACGCCGATTGTCATAAGACGTTTAATAATGAACCGAAATCTAAAGACGCTGCAGACTTGCGTATAACAAATCTACAAGTCCTGTTCTCTATAGCAATCGCCGTAAAAGACGTCACAATTTTTCATCTTCAATCAGCATCATCATCAATTTTAGTCAATTCATCCTTTTAAGGCCGACCAGTATTTGAGGGAGCTCTGTATTTTCATAGATAGATATATTTTATTGGTATAAAAATGTACATTTCTTTTGTTGTCGCACATACAGTCTGTCACGAAATTGTTTTTACAAATTTTTTGGCAAGCTCATTTTTGCGTATTTTTTATTACTTTCCGAATGTAGTATTTTTTGTTACTGTTCTTTAGTAGATATATTAATAAAAAGAAATTTGTTAAAAAAATGAAGTAAAACATCAAAGAAGCTCTTTTGTTTTATAAAGAAACTGTCTAAATTACCAGTTGTTTTCCTTTGTAAAAACAATTCCTTGACAAACTGTATATTTAATACAGAGATGTGATATATTAGTGATATCTTTCTACTGAAACATTATTGGGTATAAAATCGGATCTTCTGAGAAAAATACGTTTAGAGGAAAATACCAAACCTCTAATTTAAGACAAAAAAAAGATAATAATAATAACTTTAAGCATTTGTATATGTAATGTATAGCATATGAATCAATTCAATTAAATTCTTATGTTAATAATATAAAAATGATTTAATTGCATTCATTTAATAAATAAAAATATAGGTATAATATATATCAAATAGTAAATAAATTTATGTATAAATAAATAAATAAATAAATAAATAAATAAATAAATAAATAAATAAATAAATAAATAAATAAATAAATAAATAAATAAATAAATAAATAAATAAATAAATAAATAAATAAATAAATAAATAAATAAATAAATAAATAAATAAATAAATAAATAAATAAATAAATAAATAAATAAATAAATAAATAAATAAATAAATAAATAAATAAATAAATAAATAAATAAATAAATAAATAAATAAATAAATAAATAAATAAATAAATAAATAAATAAATAAATAAATAAATAAATAAATAAATAAATAAATAAATAAATAAATAAATAAATAAATAAATAAATAAATAAATAAATAAATAAATAAATAAATAAATAAATAAATAAATAAATAAATAAATAAATAAATAAATAAATAAATAAATAAATAAATAAATAAATAAATAAATAAATAAATAAATAAATAAATAAATAAATAAATAAATAAATAAATAAATAAATTAATAATTAAATAAATAAATAAACAAAAAAAACACCAGTAAATAAAAATAAATAAATAAATAATTAATTAAATAAATAAATAAGTTAACAAATAAATAAGCAAAAATTATATAAACAACAAATATTTGTATTTTCGTGAGAGGGAGTTTACCACAAAGCATTACCTGGAATCGATGGGAACATAATATTGGACAAAACGGACTCACTCAATATTCCGGAGCCTGTTTAATTCAATTTAGGTAATTCCCCCCCTCTCCTACACATGTAGCAGCTTTTGCGTAGTTTTCTACGTTAACTTCAATCTCAACAAAAGCAATAACAAAGAGACAAGTTCTCTTATATAAAAAAATTATGTTTGTAAATAGTCAGCCTGAAAAAGAATGAGATCTAAATATTCGCCACGTTCTTAGTTTAAGAAGGTTCAATGATAAAAAAATTGGTAGGTTCACTGGTAAAATTTTAAAATTCTTATGTATTACTAGCTGACCCGGCAAACGTTGTTCTGCATAAAATAGTTATTTTAAATATTTCAAGATTTATTTTGATATTTTTGTTCAATTACTTTTTTTTAAGAGGAATGAAGGCGGATAGCTTCAGTGGTTCAGTGACCATTATCGGACTTTCATACGCACCGACGTTTTTATATAATATAGCTGTACCCTCCCGGAATTGCCACGCCCTTTTGTCCAATATTGACCTATAAAGTAAACCAAATAATAACTAAGATTGTCTGTAAATTTGTCCAATTTTGACCAAACTTCACAGGACCACTCCAGGGCCAATAACTGAGATCATCTGTAGGTTTGAGCTCATTCGATTTGATGGTTTTCTAGATATACGATTTTGAATATTTTTTTGCTTATAATAATATAATAAATAGGTGGCGCAACAGGCAGGCAGACGCCCTAGGCCTAGCTTCTCGCAACCATTCGTTTGTGTGAGTTTCTATTTTTGGGACGAATGAATTGAGAAGCGAATTGAGAAGCTTTTTCAGGACAGTCATACTCTCGGATGTTTGTCAGACGTTCGCGAGAGGTGGCGCAGTAGAAAAAAACCTTAAGATGTAATTTGTGTGTTTTCCGGGGATCGAACCTGGGATCCCTTACACTTACTAACCACTACGCTACTGCGACCTTATGTTGTCTTAAATATGTAATTTGATCAAAATCGTTAGAGCGGTTTTTTGTAAAATTATGCTGACAAATGTTACAACTACGCATTCTTCAGGATATAAACATTACCTAGCAGTTACATTTTCACCCAAATCGAAAATGGCGTTTTCGAGATATGAGCAGTTTGTTTTAGCCTGAGTTTGTTCATGTAATAAGGGTGTGTGCATTTATTAGAGAACTTGATATTCGGACAGTTAAATTCAAAAGTTCGGTTACTGACCATGAAACAAGAATGACTATGGAATGACTTGACTTCCTTAAACTCTCCGGAAAACTATGTGTAATTTGAAATGATTCCAAATTTTAACGCACCATCGTCTGTATTTTTTCAATCCTGTCTGATCTTTCTATCCTCTCACTTATCTCTGGGTATTACAGTTTTTGAGGACACCCTACATTAAAATAAAATTCTATTATCTCCACACACACATACACAAGTATACATCTAGTTTTACACCTAGTCGTAAATGCTGTTATTAATATGTTATCTCAAATTTACAAGCACCTAAGGTTAAAAACCAATCAAAATCCAACTGCAGGCAGCCAAATAAAGCTAACTAAGTCTACTGATGTTGAATAGAAAACTCCTTGTTGGAACATCCGTCCAATTTCAATTCAACGCTTGATCAACTGTAAGCTTACTCCAGTAATATGATGAAGTGCACTGAACTGAAAGGAACTCGTTATAGATAAAAACGTCAATTACGGACAAGAGTTTTTGTATTAGATCGCAACCCCATGAATGAAACGACTTTGCTCCCAAGCCCATGAATATGAAATCGCCATATTCACTGGTTTTATATTCAAACAAAATGTATACCACTTTATATTTTTGGAATCAGTCCTTGGCATAGAGTTAGAGGAAAAAAAATGCTGTGCTTTCATTTGATGTTGTTTGATGTTTCATTTTTCGGATAGTACGAGTATAATATGGCACTGTTCTACGGTAACATAACTATATAGTAACTACTACAGTTTTAGAGTTACAGCAACCGTTCACCACTCAAAGGAAAGGGTATATTTTCCCCAAGAAAAATTTAAAGCGTCACCCAAGTGTTACCATGTCCGAGATATTGATATTCGAACCAGACGATTTTAGAAGATTGTTTGTTATTTTATTCAAGTGTCTCTCTAAATGATAGATAATATAATAAAGGGTGATTTTCATTTTAAAGTTAAAATATACTGAAATACATACATACATATTATATATTATTTTTAATTTAAGAAATTCTAGTCAACATTAGCATCTATTATAGATTATAGTAAACCGGAGAGCAGGGCCGGAGCAACCATATGTGCAAGATGTGCAAACGCACAGGGCGCCAAGTTCTGGGGGCGCATTGCTAGGAGTAAGGCTTACTATCCACGTAGTTGCGACTCATAAGCACGCTTTCGTCATTTGCATCTCGTTGTACGCTTGCTTGCAGCTTGCATGTAAACAAACGAAGCTATGTCCACGCAGCGGCAAAGTCGCATTGGCGACTACGAAATGAAGCGCAGGCCTAAGCAAAAATAATTTTATCTTGCATTCATTCCACCTGTGCTGAATTATTTCTTGCACATTAACTCACATTACTGCAATGTTGCAACTTCAAGGAGAATCTAACTCAAAATATCGCAAAATAAAAAATCCCACTAGACCTACGCAAGTTCAATTCTTACCTACCTAATCTCAAAATATTCCACCCTGTTCGTGTACGTATACTTTTTGCACATCCACTTACATTTTACAAAAGAATCTAGTTCAAAAATCTCAAAACAAAAAAGTTCCACCCCGTATGTGCGTGCAGGTTTTATTTCTTGCACAGTCGCTCGCAAAATTTTCATAGGAAAATATGGCAAACAAAAAATGTATTTCTACGGAATTGTTTGTGTTTAACGTGCAGGTTTTTGATTCTGCACATAGGGGATGGGAATATTGGATTTCTCATATACGAAAAAAAGGAGAATCTCTTTGTAAGAGAAATTTGTTAGCGAATCTATTTGTAAGAGAAACTTGTCACTTTTTTTCGTAGATGAGAATGGAGTTGCCATTGTGACTGCTTTCCAGTCAGATCTGACTGGATTGATATGCATAAATATGGATGATTTTTTAAAATCCAGCCAGCTGTTTTTTTTAGCTGGATACGAATTTTGTTCGACTGTTTTTAAATGTTTCGAGTAATTTCATATTTATCAGTGTACATTTTTAAATTCAAAGTGGCAATAGAAAAAATTAAAAAGAAGAACAAATATTGCTTTAATTTAATTTTTTTGCTCTGAGCTTGGAATAGAATGAACCAATTTATGCGTTTGCATTTACACAAGAACTTGCCTTTTCTAAACAGATGTTTGAAACTAAAAATTTATCAGCTGTTGTGTGAGGTTCATCTTTGTTATACCGGCCAAAGTAACAAACAAATTAGTAGATAAGTACTAATATTACTTATAAAAGCAACAGCGACATAGCTATGAGGAGTAGATGCAAATGATGAAAATGATGACGAGACGAGAGATTAGTAATGTAAAGTTCATTTATGAGTTAATACATTTTGTATACCCTGCACACAGAGGTATATTCACTTTGTCATTACATTTGTACCGCCTAGAAGGAGTCACCGGATCAGGAATCAGGATCAAATTCTGAATCGATTCAGCCATGTCCGTCTGCCTGTCTACCTTTCTGTAGCGTCCAAATGAATCGACTTAGTCGAAAGAAATTTTGTGAGATGACTTCTTTTTACGCTCGTTAGGTTGGTATAATAATGGTACATGTCGGTAAAGTAGTTCTGTTACCTCTCATACAAAGCCAATCCTAGATATCTCAATAAAAAAACGCATTGAAATTCTACTTCCTGGGTGATGTGGAAAAGACTTATGCATGTGTGCAAATATGAAAAAAGGGCGCATTCTGTAAATCTTGCACAGGGCGCTAGTTTGGCTGGGGCCGGCCCTGCCGGAGAGTAATACCACATACCCACACATACGCAAACGCAATGGTTGCACTCCCATGAAAACGTGTTTTTACTATACTCGAGTGAGTTAGTGTATATTTTGAAAATTAAATAATACGTGCCTCCCTTGCTCAAAATTTATATTATGTAATAAAATCTATGCAAATAATATTATATAGTTTGGGCAATTTTTTTCGTTTATGATTCAAAATTTTACTTTTTGTTTAGTTTGGGTGAATTTCCATATTAAAATTATTTTTTTGGTATTAGATAAAGTAAACAATTATCCTACTACATTATATAAATTGGCGTATTTTTTTTGGAATCTATAGCTCACTTTTACTTTCACGTGCAAAACTGTTATACTCACTTTTGGTTTTGTTATACTCACTTCCCAAAAAAATACGCCTACTATAACAACAAAAATATTTGCTACACTTTTACACTTTTACTATACCCCAGACCTATAGTGACAAAAAAATACAACAGTGTAAAATGTACAAGTTCGCAAACGTCAGTTCGAGTTCAAATGTTTTTGTTATTTACTCCAGTGTTGCTATATAGAGATTAGAAAAAGTGTACTCATGATGTGATAAAACAAAATACAATTTCACAATTTTACTAGACTTGATACACCAAATCGTGAATACCCCTAATGTAAGTTCTCCGTTTAAGAGTGATATGCGAACTATAAATGTTACACGAACATTATTAATATACAAAATACCCGCTTGTTTGCGTTTCATTTGGGACTCTTTGGGACTTATGTCTTATTTGTCGGGGATTTATGTGCCTGCGCCAAATTGTTAGCCATGTGAGATTACACATGGATCTCATATTGGTTTTGTATGGGAAGTACGAGAACTGCTCGATTGATTTAGACCATTTTCAGGTCGATTCGTTTGATCGCTATCGTGTTGTGAACCAGACAGACGAACATAATAGCTAAATCGATTCAGAATTTGACTCTGATTCCGAATATATTTATTATGAGGTCTACGGTGACTAATTCTTGGCGTTATGAATTGAATATACCTATACCTACATACCTTCATGTGGAGGGCTCAAAATCACAAACATTATTGCAAAATAACAGATACTTAGGATAGTATAAATCTTTACATATTATATAACAATAACCTAGCAGACCAGTGTTCCCGTTGCTCTTAGAGTTATTACCTATTGGAAAAAATTTAAATTCTGCTTATTGTATCCAAAATAATTAATTTCACAGTACATATTAGACGATAATTATGCTGAAGCAGTAAGCGTATACTTAAAATTGTGTCCGAATCCGAACATATCGTGTAATAGCCAAGGTGCCATGAAATAAAGACTTAAGCAAAAAAGTCCAAACCGTAATTTTGGACCCCCTGCTTTCTTTTTCTTTTAAATAGCTGAGTGCAATAATGTCCAAAAACTTGAAATAGTAATAAAGTCCAAAACGCGTTTTGGACTTTATTTCACTTTTGAAAGTGCAATAAAGTCCAAAATTAGGTTTCGGAAAGTCCAAAACGTTAGGTTTTGAACGTTGCTATTTTTTGTGTTTATATTGCCTTGATTTCTGCTTTTAAAAGAAAAATGGCGTAGTTGTCCTGTTCGCAGCTTTTAGTTATAATATAACGCGCCCGTATGTTAAAATCCCGATCTGTCAATTTATCAGCATAGCTCGATATGGTAGACCCAGCTATACTCTGAAACTCTATATGTGAACATACGAAATAGGAGTAGCATACAGTTTCTGAGTTTTGTGAATGTAGCGAATATTATAATAAAAAAATTGTTTCAAGTTTTTGGGTTCAGTATTTGAGAATACCGCGGATAACATTTTTTAGTGCTTCGCCTTAGTAATAATTTGTTTGTCTGTTTATATGTGGCATTAACGCCTTATAGAATCACATTAAAAAGGCTCACTCAGATATAACATAATGGTTAGTTCTTATTTCATTGCACGCATTAGAAAGAAATACTATGAATTTAAAGCTTTCTGAAATAAAATGTCAAAGGCGACCAAATTTAAAACCGAATGTTTCCAATTACCTACTACTCTAGTTTGGGGTGAAGGCGCGTACGTTGGGCGCACATCTAAAGCATTAATAGATACACGCATCTCATATATCATAATCGTGTTTCGTTTCAACAAGAAGTTCCCAAAGGTAATTTTTAATTAAAAAATTCAGTAACATTTATTTTCTTAAAATCGACAAAAATGTAGGTAGGTACGCTTCATCATACCTACTGTCTATTTTATATTATTTTGTCTAATTGCTTGAGAAAGGCAGGGCGGGCGAAACCAGGTGAGCACGGTCCCAGCTAGTCAATAATAAGTTTGTGTGGGAGCACACCCACCCGAACACGTCCAAAATGTTACTCGTAGTTGTAGTTCAAAAATGAGTTTCATTCCGAGCGTTGCATTTTAAGCTTTGTCGTACGTAGTAAGAAAAAATAAATTGTTTTCGTTTCATCATATTGCGATGATAATCGGGCTCAATAAAGTGGGTTTCGCAATTATTTCCGTCCATTCAGGGAGTTTGTGGGTAAACTCCTGAACCGATTCGCTTCAAAATCTGTGGATGCTTTGATTTCCTTTACAGCCATTTCTTAATTTTCATTTTAGACTAAAAATTAACATTACTTTCATTATATTTATCAATATATGTAATATAAAAATGGATCGTGGTTTACATGCCGCTTGCACGCGACGTTCCATAAACTTTGAGCTCGCTTTGAAATTAAATTTCTTTCAAAAACTTAAATTCTCTCTAACAATTTTGATGAAACGAGCGATATGTATATCCAGTTTTCAGTTGTTTTGCGAATACGGTTTACCGGAAATTCGCATCGGTGCGAATATCCGACAATATATCGGAACTTCGCAACCGAAATCCTTCACCTATGTTCTTTGATGTTACTTCATCTTTGTGTTCACTTAAAAGAACCCTCATTTCCCCATCGTAGGCTTGTTTACTTGTGACGTCATATAAACTCTTTGTGATAACAGCTTGATTTTTTGAAGTTCTGCTCAACGCTACTCCCTATTCTTGAAGAGTGCATTCTGTAATGTGCTCTTCTCTAACCCAACTAATCGAATCTGATGTAGCAACGAAGCATGAAGTTTTTTCTTTAAATTCTTTATACTTTCTTTTCAATTTATCGATAACGCTTCTACCTACATATAATGAACATTCAAACCGAATACTTTTTTTTTCTTTGTAGTAAATCTGCATCCCATCGATGTCTTCTCGAAAACGTGGTATTCCACAAAGGCCGAGTTCAGCTTCCTTTGTGATAGAAGCTCTTGATTTGTTATTTTCTTATTTTCCAGAAAGTTGTTGGTTTTAAATGTGGTTATTTCATTTTCCATTGTAGTTAGCTAATGCTACGTTTTCACTGGAGATTAACTCCGAGATTAGGATTAATTTTCGTTAACCTCGTATAAATCTCGAGATTTAAAAAAAAAGAAAGGAGATTAGAAATTAATCTCCTAAACTGACCAGGTTTACATGTAAAGTTCGGTCTCTGAACACGCTCTTAGCAGGTCGAGATGTCCAAAATTAATTTTTAATATTTTAATATTTTTTTTCGGTACCTAACCAAATAACGATTTCTTGCCAATCCAACCCTTAAAACGTTCATACATATTAGTTTTGAGGACAAAATGATGCGGTAATACAATTTTTAGATTATTGCCACTCATATTTTGTTTATACTTTTAAGTTTCGAAAGTAGAAATTGTTTAATTTTTTATCATTTGTCACACTTCGATTTGACAGCTAATGAAAAGATGTGGTGAAACGTCAAATTGATATCTTTTTTGTTGGTGGAAACACCTCAGGATTAATTTTAAACCTTAATCTTGGGATTAGCGTCCGGTGGAAACGTAGCATAACAAAATTCAATTTAGTTATAAAAAAAAAAAACAAAAAAATCCGATTGATTTTACATTGGCACACAAATATTGAATTTAATAATATTAAAAAAGAAGAATAAAACCATGATTGCTTTTGTTGGGAGTGCGAATTTCCGATTCTAATACATCTACAGTGGCCGGCATAAGTATTTTGACAAAACTAAAGTTAATTCTGCTCATTCTGCTCCGTTGGAATGATACACAACTTTCCTTAACCCATTAAGTAGGTACCCATTGAAAATTTAGAACTTTTATAAAAGTCTACTTTTTTTACTTTTATCCTCGGTCCAAAAAAAAAATGTTTTGATGCAAAAAGTTTCTTCAAACAATCCTAATAGTGACTGCAAAAAATTTTCAAAATCTCTTCGCTAATAGAAGAGATTTTTGGAAATTTTTTTTGCAGTCACTATTAGAATTGTTTGGAGAAACTTTTTGCATAAAAACATTTTTTTTTGATACCGAGGAAAAAAGTAAAAAAAGTAGACATTCACAAAAATTCTAAATTCTAAAATGTTTAAATGGGTACTTAATGGGTTAAGGAAAGTTTTGTATCATTCAACCGGAATTTAAATGACCTTTCCATTGCTGCCAAAATATACATGAAGTAAGTTTCAAAATTTCGTAGCGAAAACAATAAGGTTCCGTTTTTTTCCTTTGGGTAGGGAACCTTAAATTACGTTCTCCAATGTGCATATCTAATGCATTTTCGTTTACATTTACAAGTAATGGTAAAGCAAATTTGATATGGCAAACATTTTATGTATATTTGTCAAATTGCAAATTTATTGCATCTATACAAAAACCCATCGCATGGAAGTATCAGCAAAAAGTATTCAAGTAAAATACGAGTACATATCAATTGCGCAAATATTAGAGAACTATAGATTCTCGTCTCCCCGCCGCGCCGCTTCGCTCGCCAAAGCCTTCAGGATTTTGTACACAGAGATTCCTTCACAATCAGTTAGTTTCATCATTTATATATTTAACTAGATGTACCCGCCCAGCTTTGCCCGTGCACAGGAATTGTATTGCTTAGGTCTTAGATAATAATGTTCTTTAGTAAAATGCGAAAAATGAGAATAAATCTATTTTCTGGAATTTTCTTCTGCCTAAACCTGAAATATACAGCAATACGAAAAAAACAAAAAAAGAATCATGAAAATCATAGAAGTTGTTTTTTATATGAGAGGCGTCACCCCCGTTTGTCCAATTTTAGCGTGGCGATATCGATAATGGATGTAATGTATTGGATATATAATATGCACCCTCTGCATCGCCCTCCCTCTTCTTGATCATGCTACTTGTTTGTAATGCTGCATTTCCTTTCCTTTGTTTCCCTCTTCCTATGGAATCCGACCAACTATCCCCAACCCTACACTGTTACCATATACCATATCGAATGAAACTCTGAAATGAAACCTGTTTTGTATTATACGTCTATTCTCTTATGAAGATTATTAATATACCCCATGCCATACTGCTGCACGCATGACGCACCCCCTCCCCATCCTGCAAGCATCGGACATACGATCATAATATACATACCTACATATACAACTGACCATAGCACTCACTGGGAAAACAAATCAACCCTTTTCGAATGTATAGTATACGTATTGTTTTTGTTTGACGATCGCAAAAGTATAAACATCCATTAGTAGCAAGGTATATCTGTATGTATATATTTTCACTTCAGAAAATACATTTTGGCTAAAAACAGTTCCTAAGGACGTGGCTATAAACGATATATGCTATAGCAGTCTTACAGTCTTAAGAAACATTTAAAAAAAAGTTTCATCGAAATCTGTCCAGTAGTTTTCGAGTTTTTAGCTGACAAAGAAAAGTCCTACAGTTTTATTATATGTATAGAATATAGCAAAGGAAGTTAGTGATCTAAATATACGAAGCGAAGTATTGTCTAAAAATGATATCAAGTTTTTTTTCCAGGTTTATAACCTCTCCACCTCTAATATGATTTATTTTGTTTTTAAAACGTTGCCTTTGTTTTTTTTTGTTAAAGAACATGCTTCAACTACATACGGTGTTACCGGAAAAACTTTAAAATTTGCGAATTTTTTAAAGGGTTCCTGAACGTTGCGTATTTTTTTTTATTACCAAATAAGCAAGGGATAGGTTTATGAATTTTGTATAAAATTGAAAAAATGTATGATTACTATTTGAAACCATGTAGATCTACAAATTTTGAGCACATATTATTTTTTCTTTTCAGAAATGAGGGATCTAAGTGCACATTTGCCGAGTACTTCCCGAACGGATATACGGCCAAATGTAAACAGAAGTTCATATACCGAAAGCTAGTTGCCGTAAAAAATGGCAAACTCGAGACGGATTTTTTCAAAATACCATCATGTTGCCAATGTATATATAAGCAAGAGTAAATATTAATAAAAATGTTGTATAATGATCTATATTATTTATCTATCATCCTTTCGGATACACTGGACCAAAAATAAAACTAGAAAAAATTAATTTCAGCTAAAAGTTTTTTTTTTTTTAATTTGCCGAACTCTCTAAGGTGAAAATACCTAATACTGGCACTAGACTGAGCCTAAATGAGGTTGTTTGACAAGCATCTATTATAATTACCAGATATTCAGCCCTATCGAGGTATCCGATCGGAAAATTCTTCGATTTCATACGAATACGAATCGGAGGATGTTTGAGGTATTCTTCCAAACAGCTTTTCGGAACTTCTTTTCGACAAATATGCAAGGCACACTGGCATTTCAGTGCGATCAAGTGCGTTTTTACCGATATTTTTGATAGTTTCGTACGAATTTTCTTCCGATATGCTCCGACAGGAATTGGTTTCGGAATTTGTTTACTACGATTTGCAGTGAAGTATTGATAAATCGAATGTAATTTCAGTCTCCGACGGAGTATGCGTAGCGGAAAAAATTCAGTTCCGATCGGATACCTCGATAGGGCTGATTAATTTGTTTTAGTACAGTACATACGAGAATCAAAGAAAGCTGAACCTTCTAGAGACAAATTCTTCATCAATTAACAACGTACCTATTATGAGAGAAGTACCTACCGACTAATAATGCGATATTATTATTTATTATTATAATAATTATAAGCTTTACTATCTATATACAATACATATTATAAAATTGCAGATTTTTTCTTTGTTCCACAATGGCGTTAAAACTACTAACCCGATTGGTGTGATCTTTTTGGAAATGGTAGGCCTTAACAATGGCCAATATATAGTATAGGCTCTATTTAATCAAAATTGAACAAAGGGGCGTGGCACCGCCCATACAAACAAAAACATTCAAAATCTTATATCTCGAAAATCGCCTAATCGATTGAGTTGAAACTTACAGACAATCCTAGGTATTGGCCCAGGAGTGTTACTGTGAAGAATGGACAAAATCACCGCCCATATAAAAAAAATATTCAAAATCTTTTATCTCAAAAACCGCCGAACTAATTGAGCTTAAATTTACAGACAATCTTAGGTATGGACCCGGGAACGTTGCCGTGAAGATTGGCCAAAATTGGACAAAGGGGCGTGGCACCGCCCATATAAAAAAATATTCAAAATGGTATACGCATTTTATGAATGAACATTATTATCTAAGACCTAAGCAATACAATTTCTGAGCACGGGCAGTGCCGGGCGGGTACAGCTAGTTAAGAATATAAATGTGTGTCTTAATTTTTTATAAATTTTTCTATTTTGCTTTGTTTATTTCTATATACATGCACTTTTTTTTTTAATTGACAAAGTCTTTTCTCAACACAATTAATGTTTATCGCTTCTATAGTGTAATGTCATTTTAAGCAGAGTTTGTCATTATTTTCGTTTTAGACTGATAAATGTATAGTTCATAGTTTTTACAAACTGAAGCTAGCTGATTTATCATTGTCTGAATGTTGTCTGATTTGTGTGATATCGTCAATTGATACTTATCAATCAATTTTTTGATATTTTTTGCGATGTATTGCGATTGCGACGATCAATTTTCAATGAAGTGTTGATCGATTGTGAACGTGCATCATTTAGCGATAGTTTGTTGACAAAACGATTCGCAGCACATCAGAAAAATTAAAAAAAAATTCTGTGCCAATCTCGTCATTTTCCCCAGCGACACGCTTTGTAAGCGAGTCTCTTTGCTCTATGTGCTTGCATGGATGCTTTATTAAACCAACGGTTTTGTGGGTGTGGTTGAATGAAACCTAGTTCATCAGTACATCACCGGTGTTTTTGTCATAGCTTATTGGCATCGAAATCAGTGGTTTTTGGCACTTGATGATGGCAGCAAAGGGCAATCGGCAAAGTTACTCACGGTTTGCTGTTATTGCAGACGGATAACTTCCTTATCACAGTATTCTTCCGTTATTGTTGCGTTTGAGATATCCGACTGTAATTTTTGAATGCCTTATTCATATCAAAGAGCACAGTAGTGCCCCAGCCAAGTTCTCTAGTAAAGGCACTTACCCTTTTTACAGGAACAAACTCAGGCTGTTTTCGATCCCACTCTAACTTCCGAACCGATTGTGCCAAAAACTTCAAACTTGAAACATTTATCAAACTCATTAAAAAGGTCCACCTCACCAGATTTCATATCTATAGCATTAGTGGTTTTCAGAATACAGGACTTCAAAAACCGCAAAAACCGTAACTGACTGACTCACTCACTCACTTAGATGACCATCAAAATTATGAAGCACTTCCGGCCATCCTAGAATCGTGAAATTTGGCAGAATGCCAAAGGCGTTTTATTCCATTAGGTGTGGAAGCTCCCTTAATAAAAATGTGTAGGTACAAGCTAGACAGCTAGAATATCTACGTCAGATAGAGTTTAAATAATTAATGAACTGCCGTGTAAACCTGTAACTAATTCTTACAATTACGCAGCGTTTAGCAAAACTCGAATAATTCAGTTAATTGAGAAGGCCATTAGCAAATTTTTTATTACGGTGAACCAAATATTTTACTACCTATATCCTCGGTTCTTAAACTGTGTTCCGCGGAACCCTGCGGAACAGTTTTAAGGGTTCCGCGACTTTCTTGAATTAAGAATAATAGTCAATAATATGCAATTTAGTTTTAACCCGGGTTAAATGACTTAAACTGTTTAAACTTAATCGGATTAAACGCCGACAAGGTTAAAAAACGGTTTAGGATTTGGGTTTAATTTTTGGGTTAAACTCATTTAAACCTGGGTGCGAACTTTAATCCGGATTAAAGTGAGTGAATAGTATGGCCGTTATAGATCTGCAGAGTTCTTCTTCACCAAAATATGTATTATGATTCTGTATCATTGAACGAATCTTGGGTTGGTATATTAGGAGTGAATACCCTGAACTTGCCAAACAGGCTATCGTGGAATAAGTCGTAATTAAGTTTCACTTCACCTATTCGATTCCCTTTCACCTCCTACTGCTATCGTGGAATCTGGCGGAAACGTTTCCTTATCGACACGTTTTTGGGAAAGGTAGTTTCACTGTCAAACGGCGGTCTTTCATTTGTCAATACAGATCTGTTTAGCTGCTTTTGTCGGAGGCATATTATGAAAAGTTTGTTTTAAAAGTGATTTAAATAAAACATAATGCATAAGAGGAAGAACGAAAGGAGCGGTGTTCTCAGAGAAGAATACGAGACAGGTTAAGAGGAGCAGTGCATGATTTCATGGAAATCCCTGATGAAATTTGTTTTAGAAAGATTATTTATTGATTTTAATAAAGTTCAATGTTGCAGAGATAAAGCAGCTTTTTTATATGCATACATTTTCTTAACCCTAGAAAGGTAATCTTCGTCGATTCGACGAACATGATACATTTAATTTTTTCGATTATTCTCTTCGATCTTTATTCCGATCGCATCTTCTCTCCTTGTCAGACCAGTCATCTCTAAGTTCTTATAGTTCCTGGACATTCGTCGAAAAAACGGTTTGGGTAAGTCTTGTTTCGAAAAATATGGCGCCAAAGTTTGTCGAAAAAATAGTAAAAAATATGATTACCTATATATGACGTACAGCAAGCAAGAAAACCTATGAAATCCGCAATAATTTTGATACGGGCGAGAAATGTCATTTTGTTCGGGAAAAGTTTGATTTGAACGTTTTCAACGATACAGTGAAACTCATTGACATTACCCACACGGGGAACTGTTCACTTCGCGGATTTGACGATACCAAAATATTTTTTTCCGTGAATATTTCCTCCCGGCGGATACCACGATAGGGGTGTATATTAAATTTGCTCCCTTTTGTCACAACGCATCGCTGTGAAGCAGGATTTTCAGCGTATACTACTTATACAAAGACTACGAGATTGGACGCTGCCCCAGATGCGAATACAGCTTTCGAAGATAGAAGTCAATTTAAAAAATATTATAAATCAAACAATGAAACAGTTTCATTCTTCACACTAACCTTGAAAAAAAATGTCTTAAATAAAAAAATTGATTTTGAAATGTGTTATTTTTAATTTTTTATATCTTTAAGAGTTGGGGTTCCGAAATATATTTGGGCCTTGTTTAGGGTTCCACAGCTTAATAAGTTTGAGAACCGCTGACCTATATTATAGTCAACATAGGAGTAAAATCCGGAGATTAACGTTTACCAACGTATATTTATAAAGTACGTACATCGTACATACAACATATACATACATTATGCCAGTACAAAAAAAGTTTACCGGGTAGAATGTAGAAAGGACTGATGTAGTGATTTTCCTTTACCGAGATAGATCAAAATTGCAAATACATACCTATAAATAATGTATCACTTGACTGTTTATAAAGTACTTACCTAATGAAGAGGAATGTTCCTGCACGTGGATAGTGCCTCCTAGGTATACCTTGCTTGAAATAACTCTAATTATCACTCATTATCAAACAAATAATGGAATGACCAAATTATTTTAAATTAAATCAATCAAAGATCAACGACTTTGGATGGTTTGCGGATTACCTAGAAATGATTTATTAATAGCAAAGGAGTATCTATCATGCGTGCCTTATAAAAAATTAAACAAAATCACATTTGTTTGCGTATCCCTGTGCAAATGAAATCGGGCCCAATGCTAGAAACGTACGTCATTAAAGTTGAATTACCTAGCTCTATTCTATGCAAACAACTTTATTGATTTCACTAGGTATTTTTAAATCAACAGATATTCAACTAACAAATTATAGTACAAAATATACAAAGTGTACAATAATAATGTGCCTTATATCTAATAAAATAAACTTGTATCCCTTGCTGCGTTAAATGCCATAAAGCTGTATAAATGTATTGAAGTCTTCAAAGTTACGAATGCCATTGGTAGCGCGACTATAATTCACATGACACGAATAGACAATGTGTTTGATTTAATAAAAAAGATACCCTTTCCCGCTTCTAATGGTATGGTACTAGTCCCTCATGCATTGTAATTATTGAATATTCCACCTATGGAATAAATACCACCACACAAATATACATACTCCACAAACACAAATAGCAATTATAATGATAGCTCTAGTGTTGACGCAAAAACGAACTTTTAGCCTTTCTAGATACTCCTGTTAGTTTTTCGCTGAGGTTCTTTGAATCTGGTCAACGATTCCGAAGTTTTCGACAAAGGTGAAATTCACTTTTCCTCTAACAATTATTACCTTCATCGGGTCATTGATTTGCTTTTACAATACCCTCAGAAGAGCAAGTAAAAAAAATCAATATGGAGAATCGATTGGTTTCACAAAACATTAATATTTTTGACATGTCAACGAGTCACAGGTCATTTGTTTTTGTTATTCCATAAAGTTCACATAACATGTGTCTAAAATATTGCTTATGATCGATTTTTTGATTAAGCCTTTCAGCGAAGGGACAAACTCAAATAATAACAACATCGGAAGGCGATACAAATTTGTTTGAACATAGACAGGACACAATGACGAGTATATTCAACTGCACCATGTCGATGTTTATAAATGTTGTGGTTACACGGGAATTTAGTTCATTCTTATAAAACCGTTGCTGTCAGTGAAGTTGAAATTCAAACGGTTGTGACTAGAACAGCGGAATCATTGTTGCTAGGCATTCCGGTGTTTACATTTTGTGTTTATGAAGTAAATCGGTTGCAATTTTGTGATATTAACAGTGATAGTGATACCATGGATACGCGCACTGAAGTTTGGACGTCCAGTGGATCCACTCATAGCGAGCGTGGATCTAGTATGAGTAGGAGTAATTCAGGTAACCAACAAAATCGTTTATCCAATTCTTAATCTATAATACTAAAGACAGAAAAATCCCTTGCATTTTAAGGGAGATATAATAAAGGCTTCAAAAGTAAGGTATATGTAGGTTAGGTAGAGGCATACCATTACTATCATAGGAAGAGTAAACATATTTATCATTATCACTAATGATTCCCGTTCGAAATTTATGCAATAACCTCACGGTATGCAGAGCATATGCGCATTTGAGACTCACTTTGATATCACGCATGACAGTAGAGGTTTCTAGAACTCTGTTCTATCTGCTGATGTCACAAAATTTCGACAACTTAATTTGTTGCATTCAACATAAATTTGCAGACTTACTAAATCTGGACCTACATGATAGCACAGATTAAACGTATTTGAAGATGAAGTACGGGCAAGCGTTTAACGTGGCTAAACCATCGTAGCAATCGCCCCATTCGACATAGCTTGACATCACACCAGAAATATAATAAAGAAATCTCAATACGGCACTTTGCATTCGCGATCAAATTCGTTCGGTCACTAAAAAAATTTCACGGCCATAATTAACATATTTAACAAACACCAAATTATGTATAGGCCTATAAGTAAGCTTTTATCCCAGCTCTATATGGTCTTGATAGCATAAAAACAAACTAAACTACAGTATCAAAATTAATCTAGCTTTAGTGGTCCTACTTGTTAAAACGAAAAAGAGCCTCAATGTGACTCCCCTTCTTTTTTTTTAGAAATACATTATTAGATATTGCGCGGTAATAATAATCATTTTTAGTGTCCAGGTCCAGGTTACATTTTATACCCTTTTAAACATCTTTCTCAAAAGTATAAATCTTTTTTTCAAGTTTTTTTCAGTATTTAAAGAAAAGCAAAAAAAAAGTTGTTATAAGATCAATAAATTAAGTAAGAAATTCAGTTTTTATTTGAATTTTCAAATTCTTTGATTTGAATAAAAGTTTTGTAACACTAATGCTAAGCTACAAAATATGAAAAAGAATAACACTTTATATAATTCAAACAATGCAGTATTAACTAGATTACAAAATACATAAATAAACACATACTTAATAAAATTAATTCAAACATAAACTGCCGCTCAACTGAATAGGTTCAACATTTAAAAAAAAAGTAAAACGACATCTCTCGTTTTAACCTTTCCGATTTTAATTAAATCAATTTTTTTTATATAGAATAATCAATTATTAATGAAACACGAACGTTTACGGTATCTAACACACGTATTTATATTTTTATGATTATTTTTCCAAAAACATAAAAAAAAATTATTTATTTTGGCTCAACTGAATAGGTTCAAGAACTTAAAATTAAAAAAAAAAAAGTATTTATTCACAGTTTTGGATCTTTTTAACATTTAACTACATATTTAAGTATAATTTAGTAATCCTTTGTTCAATATAACTTCATAGGCTTGCAGGATCATCAAATTGTCTCCTGCTTTCATATACTTTTTTGGACAATAGTTCCCAAACGTTCTCAATGATAGTTATTGCCGGGGATTATGTCATCCACTCGAGCAATTTTACATTTTGGTCGTTTATCCACTGTTTAAAACGACCCTACCATTAGGTATGAATGGGGCCGTTGTCCATGGAATCCGTTCAAAAATATTCGAAAAATTTGGAAAATCATTTTGTAGTACAGTTTTATTCATTTTCGATGTAACAAACTGCAGCTCACAAGTCTCATAATATGATATGTACGGAACACCGTTATGCCCCTTGCACAGGTGTGGTGGCTACCTAAAACACATTCATCCTATCCCAGGTCATGAGTGTAATAGTTGCAGCCATCCGGTCCATCCAGGTTGAACTTCTTTTTATCGGAAAACACGACAGTCTATACCAGTCCTTGTTCCAGGTCATATGCTTTCGAGCAAACTGAAGTCGTGTATCTTTGTGCACATCATTGACATGTGTTCTTTTTTTACTTTCAGTCTCGCTTCAAATGCTTGGCGTTGGCAGTCCGAATAATGCGCTTTCCAGATGCCAGACTTGCATTAGTACCGCATTCTTCCCGGGTTCTAGCAGCAGAACGTTTGGAATTCTAACCAGTTCTGATGATAAGTCTTCTGGCTGCTGGTGTTGTCGCATGATGGCCCCCTTCTTTCATATTGTTATTATAGCTTAATTCATTCCGAATAAAATTACCAACTACATTTTGACTTCGGCCAACCTTCTAAGCGATTTGGCCCAGCTTTAAACCAAATTCGAGGTATCCCTTTATTCGGCCTTTTTCAAAGTCGTTCAATTGCTTTCAGCGAACAGTTTTAGAAAAAAAACGGCGGTAATTACTTTCAATTTAAAAAAGCAAAAGAAATGGCGTCGCGTCGTTACATAATCGTTAAAGATCACAAACTAAAGTCATTGTCCTTGAACCTATTTTGAACCTATTTTGATGAGCCAAAATAAATGTGAATTTTTGGATATCGCTCATTTACTTGAAGACTGTCATAACTCAAAAAACTCGATTTTGCAGAAAACATGTTTAAAGTTTTCAATTGACTACCGCCTTGCAGAAATCTGAAGAAATCTTATAATTTCGAAATTAACTAGTAAACTTTTATAAATTTAATATATCCATAAAGGTAAATCGACAACAACTAGTCTTTTATGGTTTTTACCTGAACGAAAATATTCCCTACTTCGAATTGTGACGTTATTGTTGCAAAAATTATATTCATAGGAGTGTCATAAGTTCGAATATGTCGTTATTATTGAGAAAAAAAACAATAGTTTTGTACTTAGTCATTTCATTTTCAAAGTCTTATAATTTGAACTTTTTGAACTTAATATAAAGGGAGTTTTTTTTAGAGGTATACAAATACAATATGGAATAAAATACTTCCAGCTAATATTAATGTCTATGATATTAGCTTTATTTAATAGCTAATAATTTTTTGCCATTACTTTTTAAATTTCGGGCGAACCGAACCATGGTTTTCAAAATAAGTTTGCACAATTTGCACTCGTTGTTCTGGGGTTCATTCATCGTAAAATGGCAAAACGTACTTACCACAAATCAACTTTCAACTGCCATTTGACAATCTGTAGAAACAGAGTTGCCAATTTAAGAACCAAAACTCTAGAAAAACACCCTTTACTTCTAGTATTTAATTAATAAAAATAATAATTCAATAACAAGAAAATATCTTCAGCGTAACTTCTTTTTTTGAGTACACTACCCTACTTGAATTGCTCTTTAGTGTATGCAGATTTGTAAAAAACTGAATTTGGTGATTCTCATTAAATTTTAAGTATTTTTACTTGTGAACGTTTCAGCTCTACCATATTTAACGGAGCAATGTCATTTGCCAGCATTTTTAAATCAAAAAAATTCTCAAAACAAAGCTATTTTACAATAAATGGATCTCCTGTTTTTTTCGCCGATCGGATTATTGAAAAAAATAATTCGGGAGTATAAATGGGACCACTTTTAAGCATTCGTTCCGTTCCCTCTCAATTAAGGAATGCACAGAGTCTCCTTTGTTTTGTGTATGGATAACCATGCCAATTTCAATGAAAATCCTGTAGAAAAATTACTCCTGTGTTTATGAGAAAAACCCTGTTTTATCGTGTAATCATACTGTTTTATTCCCATTTGAATAAACTTGAAAAATTCTATTGATCGACGCACGGTCGAGTGTTTGCTTCCATGAATAAGACGTGAACGTGGACGTACGAAAAATTGCAAGACTAAGATCAACTTGAACATGTCGTACATCGCCTTATAGATATCATTGGATAAAAAACGAAGCCGGACACGCTGTGATTCGAAAAAGAAGTATTCTGTTCAAACTCAAGGTGGTATTGATCGAACTGAAGACAAATTAGATAACGAAACCATAGACAAAGGTATGGAGGGTCCACTTCAGCAACCTACACCCGCGACCCACTTAATGGATAAGCGGGCCATAGAAAATGAATGAATTAAAATATTTATCATTTATTTCATATTTAATTAATAGTTCCTATTCTATTCTTACATTTCGAAGAAAAAAATGCACTCCAATGAAAAAGAGTTCCTGTATACAATTTATTATGCCGGCAGAAATCATTCCGTGTGCGGTGGCCATTGTGTATTATTTCTAAAAATTTATAATTTTTATCAACAATTTCGTCTCATTTTGAGTTATTGAGATCTATTGAGAGTTTCCATCGACAAAATTATCTTCAACAACGACACATTGTCTTATAATATAAACGGCTGACTTCTAAACAGCCAGTCTTTTTTACAAAAATAACGTCATAAGAAGAAATACTTCAGTTGACGAAAGTATTTTTTTCATCAAGAACGTCACATATTGCAGTATATGGAGTTTGATTCAAGTTAAATATTTCAACAAATCAGTCACAACACGAAATAATGCACTTTATATGAAATTTATCTACATTACAAATATCATAACATTTTAACGAATAATGTCACAACACAAAATATGCCAGTTTTTTAGAAAAGCAAACCAACTAACACACGATGACGACTGTAGCAAACTGAGATATGTCGCTCTTATGAGTAAAAAATGTTAGGATATATGAAATGAAATAACGGCATATTCTCTTCTAACGCGGAAGGTATACAGGATATTAATACGAAACTTTTACACAATAATGAAGCATCATAAAACGAATATTTCTGCATCATTAACTCAAAAATCGCGTTTTTTGAGTTATGACAGTCTTCTAGTAAATGAGCGATATGTTTTTCCAAAATTAATAATATATATAATATAATATATATGTGTGTTAGAAACCGCTAACTTTCGTGTTTCATTAATAATTGATTATTCTATATAAAAAAAATGTATTTCATTAATTATTATCAGAATGTTGGTTAAAGAGATATTGTCGTTTTACTTTTTTTTAAATGTTGAACCTATTCAGTTGAGCGGCAGTGTAAGTAGAATTGTACGATTGAAGCGTTTTCCAATCGCCAGCCTTGAATCTTTATATTGACGATTTGTAATAATGAGATTCTGGTTGTGAAACTTTGTTTCTTCGCGGACAATGATTCTCCAGAAAAGTAGCTAGTTCGCGAATATCAAACAGCGACCGACAATGACTGAAAGCGACAACGAAATAAAAAATCAGTTTTGACCACTAATGTGCGTTTTCAGCAATTAAGATGAGCTTTTTATTTTTTTTGGGTTTTTTATAGCATAGCTTAAAACTACAACGATACCTACATGTTTTTATTGGTTTACTTTTTAAAGCTTTATTTATTTTCGGACTCGGTACCTACTTCAAAAGTTGGTAAATATGGAAACTGATGATATAAACTAAGGCGGGAAGTTTGAATTGGTGGTGGACATTTGAAATGAGGGTGAATTTGATCCAACAAATAGTAATAATAATTTTAGTATCAAGACCAGGGCCCTATTTAACCAACTACTTTTGACTTTGCATTTTGCAGTTTTTCAAAAAATGTAATTCCCGCAGAGTAGGTACAAGTGCGATATGTTTCACTAAAAATACAAAGTTCTCAAGACTTTGTATTTGGCGATTTATGACAACTTTTTTGCCAAACGTAAAGTGTAGGAGTTTCACGAACTAAAAACAAAACAGGGACTCCATGATATTGGCCTTCATTTCCATTCCAACGTATAAAAGTTGTTGCAATGGAATTAAGCAATTATTTCTTTTTCTGTTAGCTTATGTCGAATTTATTTTTATTTATTTATTTATTTATTTATTTATTTATTTATTTATTTATTTATTTATTTTCAATCAAATGAGTACATCTACTGTTCTCGCTAGATTAGATACTTAATACAAAAAAATTATACTTAAAAATGACCACCAAAGCCTAACAACAGTATTAGTTTATTCCTAAAAGATTCTCTACTAATATTAAAATCAATAACATCACAATATTTATTGGATTCCCTAAGGCATCTGGAAACTGGTTCATTGTAACCATAGTTAACCCTATGATAGGGTATATGAAATAAAAAGCGATTTCTAAGAACTCGCGCAGAAGCATAAAACCAAACTAATTATAATAGAAAAAGGGCAATCGATATGACCATCTATCAAATCGCGAATAAACATAACGGAAAAATATTGCCTCCTTCTGAAAAGAAGTAAGATACCAAATAATTTCCACCTCGTCTCGTAAGATGGCATTTCAATATTCCATCGCAGTCTACGAACAGCTACTCTAGTAAGACGCTTTTGGATCTTCTCAATTCTAAAGGAATGTACTTCGAAAAATGGATTCCATACTATACTGCAGTATTCAAGATGTGATCTGGCAAATGCAAAAAATAGACATTTAAGAGTATGAGGTTCTTGAAAGTCTTTCGAGTTCCGCAATAAAAAACCAAGCATCTGATTACCTTTGGCAACCAAAAACTCAATGTGCTTGCAGAAGCTAAGTTTTATGTCAAAAATAACACCAAGATCTTTTTTGGAGCAAATAATGGACAAAGGGGTATTATCGATTACGTACGTAAAGGGAATTGGAGAGAGATGACGATAAAAAGAAAGGCTTTGACATTTAGAGACATTGAGATAAAGATCATTGTCATTACACCAAATAGAAAGACGTTTAAGGTCTTCTTGTACAAGAATACAATCTTGAGCTGAACGTATTGGTCGGAAGATCTTCAAATCGTCGGCAAACATAAGACACTGGGAACTCAAAAACAAGTCAGGAATGTCATTAATAAACAAAAGGAAGAGCAGAGGGCCCAGATGACTACCTTGGGGTACTCCAGAGGTAACATAAATTGGTGACGAGAGCATTTCGTTTATGCGAACATACTGGATACGATCCGTTAAGTAGGAATGAATCCACTTTAGGATATTGGAGTGTAATCCTAAGGTAGTCAGTTTGGAAATTAATGTTCTATGGTTAACGCGATCAAATGCTTTAGCAAAGTCTGTATAAATTACATCACATTGCATGCCATTCTCAAGGTAATTCAAGGCAGTATTACAAAAAATTGAGAGATTTGTAGTAGTGGATCTGCCCGTAACGAATCCATGCTGAGACGGAGAGATAAATCTTTTTAAGAGAGGTGTAAGTTTGTCACAAACTAGTTTTACAAACAACTTACAGATAGAAGAAATTTTACAGATTGGACGATAGTTGGTAATATTATGCCTCGATCCAGATTTATATATGGGCGTTAAAAACGACCTCTTCCAATCTTTCAAAAAATGTCCAGACTAGAGAGATAAATTCAATACTAAACACAAAGGTACAGAAAACGCGGAGGAGCACTTTTGAAGTAAAATTGGCGGGATGCCATCCATGCCCGGATTTTTTTCTAGTTTTAATGAAGAAAGAGCTATTTGAACTTCAGTGACTGAACACTCTAAGTTGCCTATATTTACGAAATCACAGGACATTGAGTTGTTACATGAGACTCTAGGTATGGTAGTACCACAAGAATAAACAGATTGAAAGTGGTTAGCGAACATGTTACAAATGGTTGACAGATCAGATGAGGATACACTATTAAGACGCATACATTTAGGAATACCATTAGATTGTTTTTTGCTATTAATAAAGCTCCAAAAGCGTTTACTATTGGTTCTTAAATTACATTCGACAGAAAGAACATACTGTCTATAAAGTAACTTATTTAAAACATCAAATTCTTTTTGAAACGTCCGATAAACTTTCAGAAGTTCCGGGTCGTTATTTCTATTACGAAAACGTTTATAGGCCTTATTTTTCCTATTATTTAAGTTTACGATTCTGTCATTAAACGAAATGGGCTTGTTACCCTTGACAGACTTAACTTTAGGTGTAAACAAATCAATTGCCATTTTCACAGTTTTGATAGATAAATACATTAAAAGAATTTTCCAAGTTATTGTTAAAAATAACTACCCAATTTATACTATTTAAATAGCTTGAAATATTGCTGAAATTAGCAATTGATTTTTTTTTCCTTGCATACCTACTATTGACAAGTTTTTCACAATTTTAAATGTAAAGTGCAAATCCAATTTGTTTGGAGAAACGAAATGGACGAATCCTTTGCAAATTCGCAAAGCTTTGCATTTTGAAAAAAAAAAACATGCCTTGCACTTTGAAAATTTGGATTTTGGTGAAACGAAAGATACCTAAATTGAAAAATTGGTTGATGAAATAGAACCCAGCTCCCAAATTAAAAAAAAAGAATACGCATTCTCAATATTAATATCTACAATTACAACTTTTTTTTTTTTTCATTTCATAAAACTTTATTTTTCATATAAATGTATAAGTATCGGCGAAGCCTTTGACTTTTCTGCCAGAGTTTTTTTTTTTATTTATTTATTATTATTATTTTTTTTTTTTTGCGTTTTTATTTTAGTCAGCTTAGTATTACAACATTAAGATAAATAATAAAAATGTTTATCTCATTTTAAACTTTATCTCATTATATCATCAGAGTCTGGAAACTCAGAGCGCTATTATGTTAAAAAAAATGGTTGCCTTGTCTTTACTTTCCCAAAGAACTGTCAAAAATATTACTAGCTTGTTCCAAGTGAATCTCGTTTCCTTTAGTTGGTAGATGAGATAAAGCGCAATGTTTCCACTATATTTTTGATTCTGTGATTATGAAATTTGCATTCTGTAGTTTTAGATATATATTATAATAATATAAGAAAATACCTAAGGGAACACGTTTTATTATAGATGGTGTAAGCGTTCGTACAGATACACCTATATCAAGTTCAATTGTGAGAATTGGAGACAAAATTCCCCCATTCAAATCAGATTTCGTTGGCGTCCAATCAAGGTAAATACAGAAAAATATGCTCGACAAATTAATTTAACACTTTATTTATTAAATTTTTCCAGATTTCGGAGAAAATACTACCACAAAGTAGTTTTGGCCATACTCATATTTTTAATTATAATTTTAGTAATAGCTGTGATAATTTTAGCTGTAGCATTTACGAGTAAGTACCCATACTTATTTAAATTCCGTATGAAGGTTTGAGTAAGACCAGTGCTTTATTTCAATTTAATCAATCCAGAATAGCGGGGTCAGTGGTTTGTGTTTTGAACTATTGAACGAGGATTTCTAGGTTTTACCCGCCGAAAATCAGCTTAAATAATGAGTACGAGTTTCAGTCCTCTCCATACTCGTACTTTCGAAGAAAACTTGCAATCGTATGATTGTGAATTTTGGTATCCAAAACCAGTGATGGTGTGAAACAGAGAGCCACCTCAAATTTGAACGTATTTTGCTAGCACGATACGTTTCATTACAAAACGAATTGGGTAGGATGGATATTGCATTTGAAATTTTAAACATTCCGTAATAATACCCATTGTTTTCCTAAAAATTTTCTACCTCGAAAAATAAATTTTGAATTTACTATTAAAAATTAACTAAAAAAAGCTGATTAAAAGACCGTTTTTTCATACATAGCTCCAAACAAATATTGTAATTTTGGAAAATATTTAATTTTATTAATAAACTTGTTTTTACGATTAAGGCAAACATTTTTAATTAAGTTAATGTGATCGGTTTGAAATTTTGACGACTTTGCAATAAACGAAACAAATTGGTCCGTGCACTTTCGGAAGTGCAGAAAATGTTACTGAAAGTAGACCCTTTTCTGAAGAACTGAGTGCGTTTTCTTAATTTGTTCCCTTATTTTATTATGGACATGCTTTTTTACGGACGTTTTAGAAAAAAATATTCCATTTTTAAAAACAGGCTAGGCGCTAATTGAAAAAAACCTGAACAAGGTTTCTAATTTCAAATGCCTATTATGTTAATTCAAGTAATTTTCGAGAAAGTAGAATTTTACAAAAACGGTATAGATATATGGAAAATACCGTTAGTCTAATGCTTTGTTGTCGTCATCGTGACACGAGGTTATTGTTTAATAATAATGAAGCCTAAACGAGTTGTTGCTATGTGGTTATTGCATCGTCGTATTAAGCGCCGTAGGATTAAGCGCAAGTACTGGATTCATCCTATCAATCAAAG
Source organism: Cheilosia scutellata (assembly GCA_955612985.1). Taxonomy (NCBI): domain Eukaryota; kingdom Metazoa; phylum Arthropoda; class Insecta; order Diptera; family Syrphidae; genus Cheilosia; species Cheilosia scutellata. The sequence continues at coordinate 73,345,161 of OY015312.1, forward strand.
CAGAGAACACACGGGAACATTCTACACTCTTTTTGAAGAACTAAGGCGTGATGGTAGAAAGTTTTTCAACTTCTTCAGAATTAATGAAATGCGTTTTTTTTTCTTATCCTCCAAAACTTCAAAATCGTTTTTGAGAGCGCAGCAAACTTTCCTCCATGCATCCCTGGTAAGATTCCTGTCTTTAAATTTATCCAAGGTTTTATCCCACAAAACAGGTCTTGCCTCCACTAATGAAATAAGGACATCATTGTCAATTAAATCACCCATTGCACTTTAATTAAAACGCACTACCAAAACTAGTTTTAAACGTAGTATGCACCTACAATTTCACATACTGAAAAAATCGGTGCGTGTGCAAGCGTGTATTTAATCACGTACGCCACTACTTCCCAACACTGCCCTGCCGGCGATACAGTGGCAGTGGACGGCTGCTCACCGGCTTTTTCCGGCACCGATCAGCGGTCGGCGTGTGTGCCAGACTCCCAGGTCCCGTTCCCAGTGTTCCCACATGTGGTTCACTATTGGAATTTGGACGACCGGTATACATAAAATCGGCCGTCCAAAATCGGTGTGTGTGCAATTAGCCTTAGTTTTGTGTTGATTTTGTGCGGATTTCCGCGGTAATATCAAGCGGGAACGTTCTCAATTTTAATGTGTCTAAATGTAGGTATCTGATACCTAATGGAAGTTTTTTGTACTAAAGCAAAAAATGGTTTTAAAATGGATGTTTAATTTTCTTTTTTCAAAATAAGATGGGTCGTGTCTTCAAAGAGACACATACATAATATTCCTTAGCTCACATCTGGTTTTTGCAGGTGTTTTCGTGAATTTGATATATCGGTAATTTATTTACACTAGGAAATTTGTAAATACATACTTATATGTACTGTACATTTATTAAAACATTGACTTGACTGTTATCAGGAGGTATTCTGTAGCTTCTCTTCTTCTTTTAAATAGAGAATCGTCTGAAATCCGATCATCGATTTGGTAAAGATTTTCAAGAATATTTGTCAGGAGCAATTAGGCCATATCTAACCAAGGAATGTTTCAAAATTTCAAAATTGTGGTCTGACCTAAGTGGCTTATATAGTTTCGCAGGAGCTGCTTATGTCGGTTGAAAGGTTTAGTGTAGAGGAAGCGATATGGTCGGACCACCTGCCCATAAAATTAACTTTGAAACACATCGGCACCTCCACCAGCACGAACACTTTCAACCTCTTGCCAAAATTACAGTGGAACGTCCGAAAAAAGTCTGAGTACCAAGTTAAGCTAAGCAACAATTTACAAATCCTTAAGCTTCAGGAAAACCCAATAGAGCTAAAAGACTTAAGTGATATAATCAAGAATTCAGCAAAGGAACAGGGAAATAACTTAAAGCTCTTTAAAGCAAAAAATAAGTGGTACAATTACGAGTGTGAAGCAGCTAGGAAAAAAAGTTATAGATTGCTAAATATTTTCCGAAGAACTGGAAACCAGGAGGCGAAAGAAAATTACTCAAAGGCTCAAAAGGAATACAGGACAATCTGCAGCAGAAATATGACATCGTACTATCACCAGCTTGACCTCAAAATAAGCAGGGTGAAAGACAGTAAAGAGTGGTGGAAACTGGCAAAAGAAATACGAAACCAAGACCAACACATGTGCCCCCAAATTTCCGCTCCCGAGTTTAGAGCATATTATAACTCACTCCTTAACCCTAACCAAAGCGTAAATCAGATTTTGTATGCACATAATCTAGTCGAAGATCGCGATTTGGATAAACGCATAACAGTACATGAAATCATCACTATTCTGAAAAAAGTAAAACTGAATAAAGCACCTGGGGAAGACAGGATTACCTATGAGTTTTTCATAAATGCAACGGACGACTACCTTGAGCAACTGGCTGTTACCTTTAATAGAATGCTGAATGACTTCAAAGTAGAGGAAGATTTTAGCAAAACAATAATTTTTCCTATATTCAAAAAAGGTGATATAAACCAACCCAGCAACTACAGGGGCATCGCTTTTATGAACTGTGTTGCGAAGATTATGATGGGAGTACTTAACGAGAAGCTGTTCGCATGGGTTTAAAAAAATGGTATTTTGACAGAATTTCAGGCGGGCTTTAAAAAACGATATTCGACTATGGATAACATCTATAATCTGGCTTCAATCGTTCATCTGAAGCTGGCAGAAAAAAAGAAAGTTTACGAATTTTTTGTTGACTTGAAAACTGCATTTGATAAAATTTCAAGAAAATTGCTTATCTACAAATTACACGCAATGGGAGTCTCGTCCAAATTCGTCAACCTGATCGAAGCTATATATGCCAATACTCAATCTGCGGTTTGGACAGGAAAGGAGCTCTCCGAATACTTTGAGACACTTTTTGGAGTTAAGCAGGGATGCTTGCTTTCGCCGCTGCTTTTCGCGCTATATATAAATGATTTGCATGAAGTGCTAGGGGGAGGACTCTACATTGATTGTCTCAACATAAGATTGCTGCTATACACCTACCTACGCAGACGATATGGTTATTCTGGCGGATGATGTCAAGGTGTTACAGCAGATGATAACGCGACTTGAAGCTTACTGCGACAAATGGGGCCTAGAAGTAAACATATCTAAATCAGAGATTATGGTATTTAGAAATGGTGGGAGGCTTTCTTGCAAAGAAAAATGGATATTAAATGGAGAAGAAATACGTATTGTTTCTAATTATACATACCTAGGAGTCTTATTGTCTCCGAAGATGTCATTCTCAAAGCATGTGGAGAAGAGAAACAGTGCAGCGAAGAGCAGCATAAACTCGACGTGGCAACATTTTTTGGCAAAGAGAAATATTGGTCTACCTGCAAAGTGGAAATTATTCCAAACGGTCTGTAGAGCTATCCAGACTTACGGCGCTCAGGTCTGGGGCTTCGGAATGTTCGAAGAAGTGGATAAATTACAACGGTACTTTTTGAAACGAATTTTGAAGTTACCTCCATTTACCCCAAACTACGCGCTATCATTAGAGACAGGAGCAGAAGACGGACATTACTACACCCTTGATCTTCACATGAGATACACAGCAAAAACAATGTTCGAATACAGTGAAAGAAGACTACCACACCAACTAACAAAAATACTTTTAAGGGAAAATTTATTCTGGGTAAAAGAATTAAACCATCTTGGGGGTAGTTTTGGGCTGCATTGGAATGAGAGAGACACTTCTCATAGCGATTGGACCCAAAAGAGCTTAGAGCTACTGCGGCTGCTGAAATCGGAGGGTCAACAGGAAAATCTACGGAGGTCGTTTGGAAGCAGTACACGCATCTACAAGTTTCTGGATTATTCAAGAGGTTCAAGTTACATCACCGGTGGGCTCGAACTAAACAAAATCACCTGGATATTTATGGCAAGATGCGACCTAATTCAGCTTAACGGGAATAGATTCGGGGAGAACGAAACATCCTTATGTACTGTGTGCAGCTTAAGGGAAGAAGAGAACATCCAGCATTTCCTAGGCAGATGTCCGGGGTTAAAAGAATTCAGGCTGGGTTGTTTTGGGAGAGCTTGGTTAACAGATGCGGAAATTATTAACATACTCAATGGAGAAAACAGTACAGATTTTGATAGGCTCATTAATTATATCACTGTAGCATTACCATACCGAAATGAACTTGTTAGAGAATTTAATCAGTAATAATTTTCTTACATGATCATGAAACTTTGAATTCAAGCTAATATTTAATATAAATTTAAATTTACCCGACAGACGACTTTTGTCATTGTCGTAAGTTTTGTATTTTTAACTTTAATTCAAACTATCTAAGCTAAACTAATAATGTAAAATTTTCTTTTTCTTTTTTTTTTTGATATTAAGTTGAAAATAAAAACATTCTACTACTACTACTACTACTACTACTACTACTACTACTACTACTACTACTACTACTACTACTACTACTACTACTACTATATAGTTTTGGTCGCTTATTTTTTTTAATATAACATATAAATTAAACAATAACAACTCAATTCCTTATACGACAAAGACTCTTATACCATAACCATAACTGACTGTGGGTTATCCATTTCGCGATTCGAAAATATAGCTCTGTAAATTTGACAACATCCAACTTGTGATTTGTTCAGTTTAAGGTTTGTCGCTTTACAAGACGGGTTCAAGTTTACAGCCGGATTTAAGCGAGTTTAACCCAAAAATTAAACCCAAGTCCATAGTATTGCTTAAACGGGAACATAAACTCAGTTTTTTTTAACCTTGTCAGCGTTTAATCCGATTGAATTTAAACTGAACTCTAGACGGAGGCCAGTTCATAGTAGGTACTTTAACTCGGGATAAGATTCAATTTTATTTTTCGTGAAATTGATCAAATCTTGATGTCTTCGTCGCCAGAAAATTAGTTTATTGAAGGGATGGTAAGTCTGAATTTTTTAATTAATTTTATTTTCTTTTTTATCAGGTTATTAAATTAATGTAAAAAATAAAAATTTTAATTTTATTCATTCGACTCGAACGCCAGGTCTTCGTCTTCTGCTTCCTCGTCGACGAGCGACAGTACCTATAGTATACGAAGACTTTCGTAATTGCCAACAAATATAATCAATTATAAACATAATGTAATTTTATGTGAAATTTGACATTATCTACTTAAATGGGTTAAAATCGGTTAAAACTGTGTTAAATCCGTCTTTAATCCAGTAGGTTAAATGCATGTTTTTGAGTAAATATAATGGATATAGGTCTAAATAGTCGAATTTTAAAATTTGCTGATGAAACGGTCGAGTGTAAAATTCACTTAAGTCTAATTTACACCCGGAGTGAATAATATGGCCCTAAGAGAAATACAGATCTGATTGATATCTAAAATCGGCAAATCTATCTTATTGGGAGAAAATGTTTAACGTACAGCAATTAGCACACATGATTCTCAGCTGATTTACAGCGATCAAGACGAAATACATATTTTGATTGTCGAAAATTTCGGAGATACAGACTAACCGTAGATTTATTGGAGCGGAAGCTTGAAATATGAAATCACTTACGAACGACATGAAGATTAGAAACATTTTCGCTGGTACAAACTTTGACTACCCATTTTACCCCTTAAAGGGTGAAATTCGAAATATCCTTCCTTATTGCTTGTAGGCTATAGGCATACATTTTAGAGGAAACCTCTGTGCAAAATTTCAGCTTTCTAGGGCAAAGGGTTGATTTTATTTGCCAAAAACACTTGCCGAGCATCAGTTTCATTGAGTTTGAACGTTTTAACCATGCGTAATTTTAATGAAATAGGTCTAATCGGATTGAAGTTTTAGAGAAAAATAAAATATTATAAAAACATTAATAGTCAAGATCGCTTAGATTTTTGTAAACAAAGTTTCCTGATCTTCAACACTCCCTCTGAAACTTTGTCGGCCAAAACTCCCATTGATCTTGAATGGTGTTCGATTGTCGGTCTGGGCAAAGGCTTTGTGAATATGTCTGCAGTCATGTCCTTTGTCGAGATATATTTCAAATCCAATAAGTCGGCTTCTAGTGCTTCCCTTACAAAATGATGCTTAATATCAATGTGTTTGGTTCGGTTGTGGAAAACTGCATTCTTTGCCAACTGCAACGCACTCTGATTATCCAAATGTAAAGTAATCTTTTCTGCACCAGGTTCTATTTCTTTCTGCAAATTGTGCAACCACATAGTCTCTTGCACAGCGGTGGCTAAGGCCATATATTCGGCTTCTGTGGTAGATAAAGCTATTGTTGGCTGCTTCTTGGTATTCCATGTAACCGCACCTCCACTCAACAAGAAAACGAAACCAGTGGAAGATCGTCTATCTTCAGGATCACCAGCGAAGTCCGCATCACAAAACCCAGTGATTTTCTTATCAATTGGACTCCCTCTAGAATAAACTATCCTTTTGTTTATTGTGCCCTTGAGATACCGCAGAATCCTCTTAGCTGCTATCCAGTGCTCTTGTCCATGGCAGTTGTTGAATTTGCTCAAGTAATTGACAGCATACAGAATATCTGGTCTTGTCACTCTTGCCAGAAATAGAAGAGTTCCAATAAGTTCTTGGAATGGAACTTCAATTGCATCCTTGGTGTCAGGTTTAGGAAGTTTACACTTCATTTCCATCGGGGTTGACACTGAATTACAGTCCTCCATTTTAAATCTTTCCAGCATATCCTTGATATATCTAAGGTGGGCGGTAGGAGGAGTATAAGTCAAAATTTGGTCAAAATGAGATAAGTACGCCATTCGACTGTAAAATTGATATAGCATGTTTGGAAAAAGCAGTATAAGTCTATTGCATACACAAATCTCTATAAAGGGCAGTGTTCAAAGTAATATAACTTTATGAGATATAATTGTGCGAGGTTAAAAGAGTATAAGTAGACTTATACTATTATGATCAAATAATGGGTATTTTTTTTTTGTTCTGACTGGCAACTATAATGCATATTTCTGTGACTTGTACTGAAATGACCAAATAATTTGGCTATGCTCATATTTTTCTTTCTCGGCTTTTTTCTTAAGTCCACACTGGTCTTAAGAAAAAATGATTTCACAAGCGAACTTTTTAAGTGGCAATGTTGTAAGTGGTTTAAAAAAATCATAAAATCATTAGTTTTTCCACAAAAAAAAAAACATTTGGCCAGTTTCTAGTTCGTCTTTTCCATAGCATTTGAAACGATGCCGTGAAATAATGTCCAAACGTGTTTATTTCCATTTTGATTGGAAATACATATAGGTATGTATGTCGAATTCCAAAAACTTTTTCGTTCGACTGTACTTCAAAAAAAAAAGAATGGAAATAATGTCGATCACTTCAATAATGATTATTTCAGCATGCCTACTCCAAATCTGACAGTAAAAACAAGCAGGGGGTTCAAAGGGGGCAGCATGCCCCCCCCAAACATGTTTCACTACTTATGGGGTTTATTTTTTTAATTTTCGACATAATTTCCAATCAAAATGGAAATAAACACGATTCGACCTTATGTCCTTCGACTTTATTTCACGGCGCCTTTAAAACAATCAAGTGTGGAAAATCACATCTGACATGTGGTGGACACGATCAACGGTGCACTTTTGCAGGCGTTCTTTGAACTTGCCATCTATTCTTTCCAAAATGCGTTGGTCGATTTGGGCGGCTTCCACGCGAATCGCTTATTTCAATTCTTCCAGCGTTCTGGTCTTTTTCTCGTAAACACGCGAAATAATCGCACATGGATAAATAAGGGGACCGAAGGCATTGTGTGTAATCCCCAGGCTGCAATCGAACGGTCACTTGTGCCAAGTTCAGCTGCATGCTGCTGAGCAGATCAACCTAGACTGCGCAGAAAGGCTTGACGAACACGTTTGACACTTTTAGGGGTTTGAACCGTTTGTGGAGCCTCTGGAGGTCTTCAGTTCGTCAAAACACCTCGTGTACGCAATGCATTCAATCCAACGAAGAATACTATTTCGCGGAGGAACAGCTCTAATTCTGTGGTTGTTGAAGTGGCGACGAAATTCACTGCCTTGGCCGACTCATTATTTCGGACGAAACTGTCGCAGGCAAAAACGCGGTGCTCTACCGTCCATGGCTCCATGGCTTCAATTGGTTAAATTAAAATATGCTAAGACATCGCAAACCTAACCGTACCTGCCGCGCAGCTGTCGTCCCAATAGGAAGGGAGTATGAGCGTCCGACCTTTTTGCCAGACCCTGACGAATTTTCAAACAATAATAGGGGTATTCACGACCACGGGCCTAGTATCACTGTGAAAGTGTAAAAGTGAGAAGTTTTCTTATATTACAAAAATAAAATATTGGTACACTTCTACACATTTACCTACTATACGTATTACGTATACCACGTATACCCCAAACCTATAGTAACAGAAAAATATACAACAGATTAAAATGTTCAAGTTCGCAAATAATGTCAGTGTCGCTATAGAGATTAGAAAAAGTGTGTTCACGAAGTGATAAAAAAATACAATTTCACAATTGTGGTGAGTACACCTAATGTACTTATTCCAGTATTATTTTTTCCTTATAAATACCCATTTAGGTGTAGAAATACAATTTTTTTGTATTGATGTTGTTATAAATTGTTTATTGATTTTACTAGCATAAGTCACTTTTCGATCAAAATGTTAATGGTCAAATAAGTACAAGTCACCTTATTTCTTTATTTACTGAAAATAATACAAAAATAAGTTTTCTATTTTTGAGTTCGACGTAAAAATAGAAATTCACAATTTGGTTTAAAAAAATATATCAAAGATTAAAAGTTTTATTAAGTTTTTTCTCCCTCCTGAAAAATTGCAATTTTCGACTTGTACTCCTTCTACCGCCCACCTTAGATATTTTTCCTGATCAATTGCAATTGTCCCTTTCTTCTTATCTCTTGTCAGTCGGATACCAAGAAAAGTCGATGCGTTTCCAAGAGCCTTCATATCAAAGATTGACATTAAATTAATCTTGAATGATTCCATGAAATTCATATCATTTGTGAATATGATAAGATCATCCACATAAATCGTCAGTAAAAACATCTTATTTTCTACTACATTGTAATACAAGCAGGAATCAGATTTAGATTGATTTAGCCCCATTTTCTTTAAAGCATTTTCCAGTTTCTTATTCCAGACTCTCGACGATTGTTCAAACCGTAAATTGATTTCTTCAGTTTCAATACTTTCCCCTTAATCTGATGAAATCCTTCCGGTTGGTTGATGTAAATTTCATCCGTCAGTTCTCCTTGAAGAAAAGCAGTGACTGCATCCATTTGGAAGATCTCCAGATCATATTTAACAGCCATAGCAATTAAAAAACGAATAGTTTCATACCTGACAACTGGAGAAAATGTTTCATCATAATCGATTCCAGGTTTCTGACGATATCCTTTAGCAACTAGTCTTGCTTTATACTTATCCAGCTCTCCAGATTGCAAGTACTTCTTCTTGAAACCCCATTTCAAGTTTAACGGCTTACGACCAGCAGGTAGATCAGAAGTTTCCCAAGTGCCGTTTTTTAACATAGAGTCATACTCCTTTTGAATAGCTTCTTTCCAGTATTCAGCATCTTCGCTTTGAATGGCTTCATCATAAGTCAAAGGATCTTCATTCCCCTTAGCAAGTAAACATGGGTTACGACTCGCTATTCTCTCTGACCTTCTTAGCTGCGGCGGTGATATTACTGGAATATCAACAGGTTGGTCTTCACCTTCTTCACCGGAAAAGAATGACTCTGAATCCTCCTTAATGTTACCAGGAATCTCATTAACAGAAACATTCTCTTCAATAACTGGTTCTTGAACTTCAGGTAATTCGTCAAACAGCGGGAAAAAACAGTATTCTTTGATGTTTGATATAGCCAGATCTTCAACTCTAAAATACGATTCCATTTCGTTAAAAACAACATCTCGACTTATGGAAAAACATCTCTTCTTCACGTTGTAAAGCCTGTACGCCTTGGAGTTTTCACAATATCCGACAAAGACATGTTTCACGGATTTCTGATCAAACTTCTTCCGCTTCTCCTTGGGTACATGTACCATTGCAGTAGATCCAAAAATGCGCATGTACTTCAGGTTAGGTTTCTTTTTCCAAAACATTTCCTCAGGACTCTTGAAATCATCCAGAATACGACTTGAAGTTCTATTGTAAATATGGACTGCAGTTGACACCGCCTCCGCCCAGAATTCCTTTGGCATACCAGCGTCAAAAAGCAAACAACGAGCTTTTTCAACAATTGTGCGATTTATTCTTTCCGCCTTTCCATTTTGTTGTGGTGAATAAGGAGCGGTTGTTTCATGTATAATACCACAATTCTTAAGGTAGCTCTGGAACTCTACATTACAATATTCAGTACCGTTGTCCGTCCTGAATCTCTTTATAGATTTTTCGGTCTTTCTCTCGATCATCTTCTGGAACTCAACACATTTTCTAAAGCACTCGTCCTTTGTCTTCAGAAAGTATATGAATAATCGCCCAGAAAAATCATCCAGAAAAGTTAGAAAATATTTCGAACCTCCAAGTGATTTTTTCTCGATAGGTCCACAAAGATCCGAATGTATCAGCTCAAGAATCCCAGCGGTCGATGATTTAGATGGTTTGAATGGCAATTTTGCGTGCTTACCTTGAATGCAAATTTCACAAAACTCATTTGATTTGTTCTTCGAAAAATGTACACCTGTGACAGCTCCATTTTTCATTTTAAACAAAATGTTGTCATTGCAATGTCCAGCGCGACGGTGCCAAACATCCTGTCCACAAACATAAGCTTCATATTTCTTCACATCTAACTTGTAAAGTCCTTTTTCTTTAGTAGCAGTTGCAATCAACTCACCCGTTGCCATGTCTGAAATCTTACATCCTTTCTCACTGAAGTTGACTTTGTTCCCATTGCTTGTAATCTGCACTACAGATAGAAGATTAGCACAAATTCCAGGAACATAGAGAACGTTCCTAATAATGAGATCCTCTTCTTTTCGGTTAACCAAAATTTTGATTAGCACATCTCCCTTAGCTTCTGCTGTCAACTTGGAGTTATCAGCTACAATGATGGATTCACGAAACTCTTTCATATTTATCATCCATTCTTTATTCTTTGTAAAATGACCAGAAGCGCCTGAATCGACAAACCAATCATTCTCAGATGAATTTTCCTGTGCGGTGAAGGATATATATAAACCCTTCTTAACAGCCTTTTCATTTTTCTTGCCGTTGTTCGATCGTGATTTTTTCTTCTTGTAACAATTCTTCGCAATATGTCCAGACTTTCCACATTCATAACAAATGGTACTCTTTCTGTCATCACTTTTTTCATTCCTGTTTGCTTGGAACGCCGTTGAATTTTGAAGATCCTGATGCTTGACCTCCTGCAGCAATTTAATCTTGACAAAATCGCCTGTTATTTGCTGTCCTGAACTCTCAATTCCCATTATCATAGGATGGTAGTCATCAGGCAGCCCAGCTAATAAAATTACACCTATCCATTCCTCGGATACCTTCATTCCTGCTGACGATAACTTGTGTGCGGTTGAGATCACTGTATTGATGTATTGCTCCACAGAATTCGAGTTCTCCAACGATGCGGTCAACAATGTTTTCAGGAGACTGACTTTCCTGTATAATCCAGAATCTTCTTAAAGGGTTTTCAGATTTCCCCAAGCCTCTTTCGTGGTAGTTGCCTCTTCAATGTGGACGAAGTTGATTGATTCGACTAACAATCCTAATTTAGCTTTAGCCTTTTCGTTGGTCTTAGCTACTGTTTCCGTTCCATGAACGGAGTCCCACAATCCTTCGATGATGAATAGATTTTTCACCGAATAAGCCCAATCGTGATAATTCGCACGACCTTGCAGCTTCTCAAAGGTATTCTGATACGACGCCATGTATACCTCTGTACAATCGTATAATTCCCTTCTCTGTTAATAATTAATAATTCCGAAAAGCCTAATGATGGCCCATAACCTAATGAAATAGGTCTAATCGGATTGAAGTTTTAGAGAAGAATAAAATATTATAAAAACATTAATAGTCAAGATCGCTTAGATTTTTGTAAACAAAGTTTCCTGATCTTCAACAAATTTGAATGAGAAAACTCAAAATTTGAAAATTTATTCAAATACCCTACCCACCGCCTACTTTTATTTAATATAAGAAAAACAAGAAAAGTAAGGAGCATTACGGAGTCAGTAGGGGTAAATATTATATGTATTAATAATATTAATATGACTTTAAAATTTGCATATCCCGCAACAGAAAACCACAGCAACATACAAACAATTCGTAGCAGCAACAGAATTTCGTATATACGGCATCGGTGTTGCCGACAGTACTCCCATAGGAGTATTATACTCCTTTCAACACATCCGTACTCCCATTTTTTTAAAGACCTAAAATATCAAATAAAGTCCAAAACTCGTTTTTGAAAGAGCAATAAAGTCCAAAATTACGGTTTGGACCTTTTTGCATAAGACTTCATTTCATGGCACCGAAATTTCGCTATTGTGAGTTCGATAAATTTAACCTGGACACCAAAAATGATCATCGCATATTTAGTTTATGAATTAAACTATGAGTACACGACATGCCAAACACGACATACGCATGTGAGTCTGACGTCAATTTGACGTCAGGATATGTCATAAAATGGTGCATGTCGTGTACTCGGCATATTATTGACGCTGACATATGTTGGCATGCGTCTGTCACCCATATGTCCGACTCCGAATGGCATGTAAATTTCGAAGAATAAAAAAAAATCGTTTGAATTGAAGATTTCTTGTGCGTTTTTTAATCCATCCATTTAAGACATCGTAGCCATCATTTGATGGAATTTGTTACTTTATGACTTGATAGAAGACGAACCATATTTTGGGATATATACTAGGTATATTTATTTCGAAATGTCACCAGAAAGCCCTAAAATCTTAATTTTTCCAAGCGAAAAAAAAATCACTCAAATTTTGTTGTGGCTTATTTGGATTCCGAAGAACATACCTGTAGAGACCCAATATTAAAGAACCGATTTCTTTATAGTTTACTATCAATTGACTTTTATTTTCCGTATTTTTATTTTATATAGTGCGACTTTATTTTCATTGTTTTACATTTTATATAGTCAAGTATTGGCATCGCACAGTGCCGATACTACAATACCTAGTCGAAATAATTTCCTTTTTAAATATTTTGACATTTTTGTGGTATTTTCGTGAATAAAATTATGTGCATCTGGAAAACCAGATAAGCGACCAATGAGAGTATCAGAGGTATCTCCGAGTTCTTCTAATTGCGCCCTTGAAAATGGTATATTCCAAACCCACTTTTTTTACTCCCCTCTGTTGGCTGCAGTACTACCTTATAATATTTCTCTCCGGCAACACTGGCACGGCATCATTGGTGTCTGATAAAAAAAACAATAGTTTTAGCCTCATCAACAGCAGTTGCAGCATCAGAAACAAGACCCACATCCGAAATAACTTCCAAATCGCAGAAACAACGTCCACAATAGCGATATTTTCTGCAACAACTGTAGTTGTATTTGTATAGCTATGGGTGGATCTAAAATTATGAAGCTTCAGATGCGGGTTCGGGAGTCTTCTCTCAATCATCTGAACGCAATATTGCTTTACGTCTTTTTGACACCTGTACCGTGTTTAATGCAGCACAGTTTGCAGACTTCAATTATATGCTATTGACGGAAAAAACTTTTACATCATCATAGTTGGTAAAATAATGCATGCCCGAAGATTTTGCGTCCTTCTACAACGATTTCTGTAGAAACTATAGGGACGAAGAAAAATATGAAAGATGAATCTGAATAATTTCTCATTAACATTGTTTATTCTTTCAAAATATTGTTGACCCTACAACAAAAAAATAACTTAAAGTGGTTCTGTTTTGTTTTTTATTTTTGAGAGATGAATCTGAATATTTTGTTTGTTTGTCAAACTTCATAAACTTGCTTTGTTTTGGTTTTAAATAAATACAATGCCTACTAAATTAAAAGTTTAAATGCAAAACTTGTTTTTGTTGTAATGAATTATTAGGACACTTTTAGAAGGAAAAATTAAGAAAAAACGTGTTTTATTAGTTGTAGGTATACATACATTGTTGACATGGACATGTCGACAATAAATTGTGAATTGTTTACGTTGAATTGTCTACACCTAGCCAATCGTGTAGTCTGCATGGGACAACACTATGATTATAGTGCTTACGAGTACAATCTTCAACTCCATCGTCACCACATAGTACCTAATCATCTCACTGCGAAGAATTCTGCGGCTTATTGCATTGCTCACCGTCGTTATACTTATGCATATCGAAACCACATCACCGCCATTATCATCGCGTGCGTCATTATCTTCACCAACACAAAAATCTCGGCACATTGCAACAAAAAGAAAAACTTTGTGTCAAACTTCGTCATTGCTACCGCATTCATTGCAATGGACATCGTCATCTCGTTATGCTCATAACCATATTGTAGTCGTCATTTTCAACGCAATGATGAAGATGACGCCTTTGATGTCCTTATCCTTTTCCATATCCTTCTACGTATACAATAAATTTGCTATTTTTGGGTGGTGGGTGGAGGTGGTGGCACGTCGAGACAATACACTTATACCTCAGTTAACGGCCAAGATACACTCCTCGCCTTGAATAGCACACCCTTATGTCGGTTTTCTATCGCCCACTGGTCCCAAACCAAGCACGCTAGAGACTTAATTTTTGTTTAAATTAAAGTTTATTTAAGCAGGTCCAAATATTTAGTCTTCTCTTTGTGGATGTTATAAGGTAGCTATCTTTTCGTCTGAGAATACCACAGAATGCCTTTAGGAAGTCCAGGTCTATGTGTGACAAAAACGGAGGCTTTGCGCTTTTCGAACCGGGTTAAGGGTTGACTTCGTCTAGATTTTTAGTCTTTTTATTTAGTATTGACAGGAGTCAAAATAACATAACTAAGTAAAAAAATTAGAAAAATTAAGATTAACTGTTTGAACGGGAAGAAGAATCGCTGTCATCTACACGAGCTGCTGTAGGCTTATAAAATCGTTCCAATTTTGGCTGTTTTGCTTTATTTTCTAGTTCTTGTTGAATTTCTTTATACAGTTAATGGCTTCGTTAACAGATCTTGCCACTTTAGTACTGCGTTGTTCATCGGGATCGATTTGGCTTCAATCCCTCTTCGAAATAATCCACTGCTTCTCACAAATTTTTCGATGTCAACAGGGTGCTCAGGCGTAGGGTTACCAGATTAAAAAATACGAAAAGGGGGACATCGTGAGTTTTCTACGGGCGAGAAGTGCTCAAAAAGGGGCAACATTTTTTTTTTAACACCAGAGTTAAAAAAAAGTGAAATAAAAATAAGTTTCATTAGATGCAATATAATATTATGTAGATAAGTACATATTTTATTTTATTTCTATTAGAAAAAAGCATCAAAAATATTTATGTACATAGTAATACCTACTTTATTTAAGAGAAACAAAAGAAATTGCACTTCAAATGTATGTGTTCACAGAGAATCTGTGAATCTTTCAATAAAAATATTGAAAGAAAGTATTTTGAAAGTTTTAAATTGAATGTTTCTTTTATTGAATTTTGACGTAATAAGGGTTTATATGAGGGGGACTAACAACATTTTGGTATGAAAAAGGTGGACGTATGGTAACCCTACTCAGTCGCTTCAGCCGCTAGAGGGCTAACTGCATCAATTCTGCGTTTGTAAGCGGACCTTTGCCAGCGTTAAGAAGACTGGTAACATCATGTGCTTCTAAATCCTCAAATCCGATTTCCATACCCAGATTTAAAAATGTTGCGTTCAATTTCGGGGATGACAGAATCTACATCAGATTGGTCATTGGTAATGCATTCCGGCCATAGTTTCTTCCAAACATGAATCATCGTTGTTGATTTTAGTTCGTTCCACGTTGTTGGCCATGTCATCTTTGATACCTATTGTAGTTCATTCCAAAACTGTTTAATTGATTATCTTCCATCTGTTTCATTACCAAGCTTTTGAAAGGTTCTGCAATAATAAAGAGCTTAAAATTGGCTATTGCAGCCTGATCCATATAGGCTGAATAAGGGCCGTTGTATTTTTAGGAAGATACTCAACTCTTACATTTTCAGACAGCTCAGGTAAATTAACTGGATGTCCTGGAGCATTATAGAAAATAAGCAAGACTTTATTGCTTAAATTCTTCTTTTCTAGGTAGGTTTTGACTTCAGGGCAGAAGTAATTTTTAAACCAATCTTCAAAGAGAGCTTTTGTCATCCAAGCCTTTTTGTTTGACTTCCAAGTGACTGGCAATTCTTACTTATTCAATCCCTTGAAAGCTCTTGAAGGTAAACTAATAGCGGCTTAAGCTTGCAATCGCTGCGGGCGAAGAAGAGTCAAACGTTCTTTAATACCTCATACCCTGATGCAGATTTTTCGTCTTTTGAAATAAAGTTCCCCTCAGGCATTCGCTTCCAATAAAGACCTATCACGTCCATATTGAAAACTTGTTCTGCAACGTAACCACCTTCTTCAACAATTCTTTTTAAAATGGTCGGATATTCGAGAGCTGCAATATTTTTAAATATGTACAACCAACCTGGACTTCCTACGAAAGTTCTCCAATTTGAGGTTTTCTAAAATGCTATTAGCCTTTTCTTGGATAATCAGTTGACTCATTGGCATACTGGTTTTTGTTATTGTCATCGATCCAAAGGATGGGTAATTTATCCGTTTTCTCCATAATATCACTTCTTTTACGTGTCAATTTTGTACAAACGCCTAAAGATGCAGCAGAATGTATCTACATGCGCCTTGATCTTTCCTTTATTATCCGGTATTGTTTCTACGGTTGATTTTGCAAGACCTAATGCTGAACAAATTTGGAAAATCTTCTCACCTGCTTCAATGCCATGTGACGTGAAACATCCAATTTATTCTGAAGTGTGATCGATTTTCGGCTTGTTTTTTTCCGCCCTCTATTTTTTAAGTAGGTTTTGGTAGCATTTTTCCTATGGCCTGCTTAATCCTTTTAAAACATAAATTTTAAAAAAATATTTAAGGGATTTAGCATAATTTTAAATGTTCATACCAAAAATAATTGAAAGATGAAAACTGAAAAAAAACTTTAACACACGTAAAATAGTCTACAAATATTTTGACTCAAATTAAAAAGAGTAACAAGTGTCAAGGAAATTGAAACGATTTCTATGTCTACTTTGTTTTTCATTATGCGTTGTATAAATTGGAGATACATACCTAACCTACATACTTTTTTGGTTTCGATAGGGTAAAGTTGGCAGATATAACACCCCTTTTTCTTTTTAACTCACAAAATAAACAAGTTTTTCACTTTAATAAAAAATAACTTTATTTTTCAATTGAATTGAAATCATAAGATATAAACTTAAAAGAAATTCATAGTGAAATAATCGTTTTTTTTTAGGACAAAAAAAAACCTTAAGGAAAATATAACTAAAAAAATGGAGGGTAATATTGGTAATATGATAATACCCTACTTTTTTTTTGTATTTGTTGCCGCACTTGTTGCACGTATTAGTGTTCGATGTGCAAGTGCACGAGTCGTGTGACCAAAAATGGCACATTATGCACTTTATCCATTCATTACGTTTTGTTGTCAAGGCATATTCCTCACCACACCCTACACACATGCTATCTTCGAAGACATCCTGCCCATCAGACTCATCATGTAATGAGAGTTCGTCTTCTGATGTGCTGAATCTGAATTCAAAGTTGCAGTCTCTTTTTCTATACTTCGGTTTTTCAGGTACCAATGTACCATCTTCCCTTTAAGTCTCTTCAACGATTTAGTTTTTTGTGATGCCAAGTTCTCGACGCACATCAAAACTCGGGTTTTTTGAGACCTCGGATATGGTTTCGTAGAATTCCCCGAGGTGGAAGGTATTGGCGAAATCATATCCAGCATTTTACCTGGAGTATTGCCCATTCCCATTGTATCACCTACTGGTGTTACCGGAACATCTTTCTGTTGAAGTAGAAATGAAATTACTAAGATAACAGAAAGGCTTAATTTTAATAAAAGAAAAAAAAAAAAACATTATTACTTGGTTGTGTAACTGTGCTTTTGAAGAAGGGTCGCAAATTCTTGCTGGTGAAGCAATCCCGGCTAAGGGCTGGTTCTGGCGACAGCACAGTACAAATTTAAAAATCAAAAACAATAATTTCAACTCTAAAATTTAAATATAGTTCCGGTCTAAGGCCAAAGGGAAACCCTCTGGATTGGGAATCCAAAATGCTGACGAAAGGACTCCTTGGCCACCCACCCCATCCATGTAGATACGTTGGCCAAATTATATTGGTATCTACCCTAAATTTGATGAACGCATCTCCTCCGCGACCTACGCCATCTATGGGTTCTTAAAAATCAAATTAAACCATCATGTTTCCAATTTTAAACAATCAAATTTTAATTATTAGAATCATGATTATAAAAAAAAAACTATTTACAGGCTATAATAGGACTATTTCTTAGTTATTGATTATAGATAGGTAATGATTAAATAAAACAAAATTAATTTAAGAAAACAAAAAAAAATAACTATTTACCTTGAATTTCCAACGATGTCCGTGCGCACGAAAATCTTGATTTCTTTTTAGGTTTTAAATTAAATTCAATATGACGTAGATACCTAGGTACACTATCAATAATCAATAATAAATAATGAAAACAATAACAATAATAACAATGCAAAAAGTTAACAGATTAAGGGGATAAACTAATTTTGATTTTTAACAATTATTGAAAATTAAAGTTAATGGCAACAAACAACGAGATGAAACGAAAAAAATCTTGAACTGAAATTTCTTTTAAGTTACAAAAAAAATTTGTAGATAGTATATCTATCTACGTTCGAGTCCGATTTTCACACGGTCTTGTTATTTTTTTCTTTTTTTTATAGGTTGACCTTTTGCCGAATTCGATTAGGGTTAATTTTCTTTTCTTTTTGGGATTTTTTTTGTTTAGCTTCAATTAAGACTTTTGAATTCTCGAATTCTTTTGTTATGAATATTGGTGTTGCTTTGTGGAACTAAATCAAAATCCTAAATGGTTACAAAATAACTTATAACAAATTAAAAAGGTAACTTATTAAATAAACTCTTTTACCTCTCGATAAGACAAAATGCTCCTGCCCATAAAATTAAATGGGAATTATTTTTTTTTTCGTTGTATATTTATTATAAGTCAAAGACTGTCTGAATTATTATGACAAATAATTTTATTTTTTTTTCTCAAAACAAAACTAACTGAAATCATTTTTAACAACAGTACAATTTCCAAAGTGTTTCTAATCTAATAACAAAACGGACGAACGGAAAGACCAGAAACAATTCAATCGTTACAGTTGGTGACTTGCAAGGGTGGTGTAGTTGGGATTAGGACTTTTATTTCATCAACATTCTCTTTCATTTCCACTTAATGTCATGTTACTGTCAATAAATCCATACTCTTCAATACTATTAGGATTCAGTGGAAAAATTCTAGTAGCTGAAAACCCAGAAATTCCATTTCCAGGAATTGAAGATTTGTTCCACGCCTCTGACAATAGCATATCTTGAGACGTGATAATTTTCTTGTTGGATTGTTTTTTATGTACACCTTACATTCCTCATAATAATAATAATGTTTAAATGGTTTAAAAAAAGATCGATCCGACGGCTGAAGGAACTGTGTAGTATGACATACTGGTGGTAAGCATAGTAGTGTTATTTGCTGTTCTACGGGCTTCCTTGGAACAAAGTCATCTTTGAGCCATGTAAAAAATATGTCACTGTTTACGTAGGCAGATTTATCGCCCATGTAAACGGTAGATCCCGGTGGCATTCCATCTTCAAATTCGGGTTTCTTGTTTTTGCCTTGAATAAGAACAAAATTCATATTATTTACCTAGTAGATCTAATCCGATATTTTCTGGAATTACCTACTTACCTTTAAAAACAAACACTGGTGGCATAAAAGTTCCTTCTGCGTTTCAGCATGCGATGACAGTTACAGTCTCACCTCTTTCTGCAGATGTTATTGCAGTCATATTTCGTGATCCGCTTCTTTGCAATCACTAAAAAGGGGCCCGTTGTTTATTCACTGCTGACTTCAATGTTTACCGGAAGGATCGATGTCGCATTCAAACTGGGTTTGAAAGAGGTGGCGGAGTATTGTTTGCTGTTCGTTCATGTTTTAAAAGCGAAGAAATTGCATTATCTGATTCAACAGGTTTGATTGAACAAATCTGTGTGTGTGTTGATTTTTATATTGAAAATGCCAATCTTATTCATTTAATTTTTTTTGTTTCGTACATTCCACCTTACTCAGCTCATATGAAAAATATTATTGAAATTGTTAAAAATTTAGATGACTCTTCGTTTGCCGTAGTGCTATAGGTGATTTTAATTTGCCTTATATAAGTTGGTTGTTTTCTCACGAAGAAAAATGTATTATCCCATTTAATGTTTACAGAGCTAATGAAGTTCAAGTAGTAGACACTATGTCAGCTGGTAATTTCCGTCAACTAAATGAAATTCGCAACACAGTGGGAAATGTATTACATAGATTTAGTTTTTGTCAGTGAAGAGCTTGAAGCCACTGTCACTGAGGCCGATTTCCCCTTACTTGTTAACAGCATTCACCACAATGCATTGCAAATTTCATTTAATATGTCGGTATTGAATCCGCTGTCTCTTGAAGAATGTATTGAAAATACAAAATTTGATTTTTTAAAAGCAGATTATAATGCAATGAATAATTTTCTTAATGGTGTTGAATGGGAAAATATCATTGATTCCCGTAATTTAAATAATGCGTTTTTGCAATTTAAAAAAATACTTGAACGCCCGATTTCTATGTTTGTACCAACTAAAAATGTAAAAAGATCTAATAAACCTGCATGGTTTAATAGGAGTTTATCTAGGTTGAAGAACTATACGTATAAGATGTGTAAACAAAGTAAAAACGATCCATCTCTGCGTCTTGAATTTTTGCGTTTGAAAAAAGAATACGATTTTTTAAAGAAGTTCGTCTACAAGAACTATGTTACAACCATTGAAACTAATATAAAACGTGATTCTAAAGCTTTCTGGTCGTTTCTAAATACTAAAAGGAAATCGTTAGGAATACCTTCTTGTATGTCATTGAACGGAATTTCAAGTAGTGATGTAAACGAAATTTGTAACATGTTTGCGAAATTTTTCCAGTCGAATTTTGTTAGTGAGCAAATTAATTGCAGTTTCTCGGGTCGAACTGAGAATATAACGGACCTAGGTTTTATTTCCTTGACTAATGATGAAATCCTCTCTGAATTGTCATTACTAGATTCGAGTGTTAGCGTAGCACCCGATAACTTTCCACCACTGTTATTTAAAAATTGCAAATATAACCTAGTTGATCCACTAAGGATTATATTTAATTTATCATTAGCTACTGGCGAGTTTCTAGACTGTTGGAAATATTCACTCATAACTCCAATTTTCAACTCGGGTTCAAAGAGATGTGTCGAGAATTATAGACCGATAGCTAAGCTACAACTGTTTCCCAAAGTATTCGAGGCAGCTGTTAAAAAAGGTTGTACTCAGCTGTTCGCAACTATATTTCTGAATTTCAGCACGGGTTTGTAAGTGGTAGATCAACCGCTACAAACTTGGTTATTTTTACCAATTACTGTCTTGAAAATATTGAAAAACGGCTTCAAGTAGATTGCGTGTATACTGATTTTTCAAAAGCCTTTGATTGAGTTCAGCACAATGTTCTTTTAAATAAACTTAAATTTTTTGGAATTCATTCTAGTATTTTAAAATGGATTGGCAATTATTTGACCAATCGCAAACAATTTGTTAAAATTGGAACCGCGTTTTCAGGTGTTTCACAAGGAAGTCATATTGGTCCTCTTCTTTTTCTTCTTTTTATCAATGACTTACCATCTTTCGTATCAAGCTCAAAATGTCTTTTGTACGCAGATGATCTAAAAATGTACAAGACAATAAACTGCATATCGGATGTCTTAGCGTTACAAAATGATTTAAACCGTTTAAATGACTGGTGTGTTTTTAATGGCCTTTATTTTAATATTAAAAAATGTTCGGTTCTTACTTTTAGTAGAAAAAAGTTCCCTATATTTTTTAATTATAGAATACAAAGTACGACATTGAGTAGAGTTTCAGACCAAAAAGACTTGGGGGTCATTTTTGACACTGAACTAAACTTTTCTTTGCATATTGACTACATAGTTGGCAGAGCTAATCAAATGCTTGGTTTCATTTTTCGAAACTCTAAAGATTTTAATGATCCATATACACTTAAAACTCTCTATAACACCTTGATTCGTTCGATATTAGAATACTGCTGTGTTGTTTGGAATCCTTCTTACCGCAATGCTGAATCTCGCATAGAGAAAATTCAAAGAAGGTTTACTAGGTTTGCTCTACGAAAGTTCGACTGGAATAATAATCTTCCAACCTACGATGATAGATGTTCCTTAATAAATTTGAAACCTCTTTCTAAAAGAAGGATATATTATTCCGCAATGTTTGCTAATGACGTCTTAACTGGCCACATTGATTGTTCGTTTTTACTGTCATCATTTAATATATATGCTCCTTCTCGTGTTCTTCGACCTAGGGAACATTTTTTCTTTATGCCACCTAGACACAGAACAAATTATGGTCAGAATGATCCTATCACTATATCTTGTGTAAATTACAATAAATACAAAAACCTAATTGATTTTAATATGAGTAGGGAACATTGTAAATCTGTAGTTTTAAGTAAACTATAATTTGTAAAAACGATCTCATTCTTGTATTCTTGTATAAACTATTGCAAAGTAATCTAAAATAAGTTGAACTTGTAAGATGAAATAAATAAATAAATAAATAAATAAATTTGACATCCGGTCTCGACCATATTATAAATATGATGACCTGGTTTGTCGAGTAAGCCATCGGGGGTGCCTATCAATTCGCTGTTTTTATTTCGCAAACTATTATCTCGCGACTGTCTAAATATATTTCCTTTATTTCCCACAACTCTTGTTGCAAATTGTTATTTCGTCTTGGGTTCATCTCGCTGTTAGATTAACTCGCATTACTTCTTTAGCATTTCTATGTTTCGCTCTTCTTTCAAGTGGCTTTTGGTGTTTTTGATTTTGCTTATCTTGCAAAACGTTTTGTTTTTTTTGTCGCGCGTGATTTTACTTTCACTTATAAAACAGAAACGGAAAGGAATGTCTCCAAACTAAAGACACAGAAATATGAGAAAAATCTGCAAATTCAAAATAAAAAATAAATTGACTTATTCGAACAAAGGGTTATTGAGAAAATCACAGTTGAATGATGGGGTGCCAATAGTTGGGTCAAAAATTGGGGGTGCCAATAATTGTAGTCGTTACGCTACTTCATGTTTTAAAGCCGTGCCTCAATTGCGCTGAATTTTGAATAATAATTATTCTCGGCTGATTTTCTGACACATATCAAAGTGTTGAAAAAATAAGTTCACTCAAACCTTAACTCGAATTTTAAAAAATTTCCAATTGGGGGAATGTGGGAACAGATAAAGAAAATCAATTTCTTGGGACTCGAGTTATTGGCGACAAAATATATTTCGTATTTTACAAACAAAAAGATTGGGTTATTAATTACGTGCAATTTTGTATTCACGGATTTTCAAAATATTGAAAAAAATGTTTTTTTTTTTTTAAAGAAACCCTGCCGCATTAAACAACCCAAAACAAAATAAAAATTGTATATTTTCGGTGGATTTTTTACGTCTTCAAAATATTATTTTAGGGTTTCAAACATAAGCAAAAGTCGTTCTACTGCCGGGTGAAGAAAGACAAAGCAATCTCCTTTTTGAATGTTTTCAAAGTGCCTGCTATTCTAATATAATAATAATATTTTTAAAGTGATTACATCGATTTCAATAGACATGCAACACTAGTAATTTTTTCATTCAGTGTTTTCGAACCTTTCTTTTGTCGATTTGCAAAGTTGTTATGTTGCAGAATTCAGAAGCAACAAGTTACGATTCAAAATCACTCTCACTCCCAAAAAATGGGAATAAAACTGACATTTTCAAGCTCTGTTAATTTCGAAGTTCATTTTTTCTTGACGATGAAAAAACCCGGACAATCTAGAAAAATTATCCCGGACGTTCCCCGCATAGGCGAAAAAGTGTACATGTCCGCGAAACCCCGGACGGAAGGTAACGCCATCTATCGGGACAATGCACATGAATATGGGTATTTACGGGTATTCTACCGCCAATATATAAGATTCACTGTAAATTTTATCTCAATCGGCTGGAAGGTTTTGAAGTCCATACATAGGAATATAAAAAAAATGACTCGACAAGACAGCGAAAATCTAAGTGGAAGTATAGCAACAAAATATGTTCGTGTACTTAATTCATACCAGGGAATGACCTGGTATTAGAGGGTATTAGAGGGTCATGATATCCTTTCAATATGCATTGTCATTACTGGCGATGGGTGACCGGATGTGGTAAAAACCCAGCGAGCGACGAGAAGCAGTACCTGCGAGCGATCGCATTCATCCGAATGTCCAGCATACCACCAGATGTATAAATGTAACTGAAATAAAATATAAATATAAATTGAAAAATCGAGTAGATCGTCGGTATCCATTTTTTGAGAATTTAATAATAGGGTTTTTATTTTTAAATTAAATTTTAAAGCAAATTTTTAGCAAAATTGCACTTCTGTATTTTAGTGACTGAACTTCTTTCCACAGCGCGGATAAATGCTGGCCATTTGGTGATCTTGCTCACTTAAATCGTTTTTCAAGAATTCCACAAAGTAATTCACAATTTTAAGGGAAGGGATTTACGGTGTAATTTATCCATATTTTCTCAACTAAACTAAAAATCTACCTGTTTCGCCTGAAACGGCCTTCATGGGAAGGCATGTACCTATGCATCTATTTACATTTAATGCACCAGACAATTCTTCCAAAAAAATCTTCAAAAGAATATTCCACGCAAAGAACAGTGAAAATACATATTGTTATGTAAAAATAACAATTATAAGCAAAAAGGAGTAGACTTGCAGTCTGCTCTGAATTCGGGTATACGTATACAATACATATTAACATAAACCAAACAGAACGTTCAATCTCTCATAGATCTCTCTTTCACGCGCGTACGCTCTGCAGCGCTATTTAGTTTTGGAAAACTTTTTTTTTCCCACGAAACATTTTTCCCTTTTTTCCCTCTTCACCGAACTCAAATCCCTACCAAATTTCCACGCTACATTAAAATGAAAAAAAAAAAAAAAAAAATAAAAAATAAAAAATAGTTTAATATTAATTCATCTTTATTATATAGAAAGAAAATAACAATGGCCGCGTTCCATTGACCGCTAGATAACTAGCGGCGTGCCAAACTCCATATCCAAAAACTATGACATTTCAGCATGTGCACTAGATCTCGAACACATATTGTGAAATATCCTTTTCTGCGAAATAATTAAGCCTAGCGCAAAATTAACACCCTATGCCTAGCTTCTCACATAATACACTAGGTACCTATGGCACAAAATACATTTTTGATGCTTGTGTAAGACATTTTACATCATAAATGTTCTTATTACTTAACTTTCAATTTATTAAAATGTCTCTTGGCCACCCTGTACTCTTGCTATAAAATGTATATAAATCTTGCCATAATTAATTACATGTATTTATGTATTTCGTTTAAATAGAGAACAATGCATAGCCGTACAGTCGAATGACTGCAATCACAGTTTAAATGTAATCCTCCAAATTTCTTTGTCTCTGTAACCGTAAGCTATGTACCTAAGTATGATCTGCTTGTTAAGTATTTTGAGTCAGTCTGAATAAAGATTTCGTTTAAGTAAGACGTGCTTAAGAGCGTATGTTTTTTTTTAATGTCAAGCTGCATGTTTTTTTTTGTTGATTAGTACCTACGTTTGGTATCTAAAAAATACTTCACACTTGTGAAGATAAAGTAATAAAAATTCAAACTGGCTCCATTCCAATATCACTTTGCCACTGGCGCTAGAGGTCTAGTTTTTGTACTAGAATTTTTTTATTAAGAGGCTATTTATTTTATTTGTGCTGATAATTGTTGTGAATTTAAATAATTTAGATGAAATTTCACAAAAAAATGATTTTAACATTTGTTTTGTCAATTTCCTGAAAATCCCATTTTGGTGGTTTTTCCCTTTGTTCCATGGAAGGCTTTTTGGACATCGAAATTCCCACAAAAAAGGATAAATCCCACGATATAAAACACTGGCATTATCCCACCGGGTGCCATACTTGTGCATCGTGATCCTGAAAATCGCTCTCGAGTACTTATATAAGAAAATACACAAAGAGAAAATCATAACAAAGTTACAGGTTTGGTAAAATGCCTTGAGAGAAAAGTTCCGAGCTCGCTGTCTATAATGTAGTATTGTAGTATAAACTATAAACCTTAAACGCTTAAATATATTTTTTTCGGTATCAAAGGACATGATTTTTGCAATTTCGAAAATCAAATAAAAACGGTTTTGTCAACAAGGGTATCGGCAGGTCTTTGATTATAAAAGCTACAATGTTACTCGTTTATAATTATTACAAAAACCGAGTTTGAAATGGATCGGATGAAAAAAGTGAATTTTCCCATACAAACTTTGACCTCCTTAGTCCTTATCCCTCTTTTAGAGTTTGAATTTTACCAAATCGGTTCTTAGATCTCATTTTGGCCGTAAAATTTAATTTTGTTTAATATGGCGTCACCAATCAGTCAGGACAAACTGTTTTATGTATGCGATTATACACATATACAAACCAAGTTTGAACTCGATCAGATTAATAATAAGAGTTTTCCCATACAAACATTAACACAAGTTCGGGAATTGAATCTGCGACCCTTCGTTCAGTAGTCCACAACAATACCACTGACCGACTGCGATATGGCTATTATTATTTTATAAGATTTGCCCTCACCTCCGCCTTGATTTTAGATACTAGTTGAAACTAATACCATTTGTTTCGTTTACTTTTCTAGGAAAAACAAAATTAAAACAAACGTGCAACAGCAAGGAGTGTATAAGGATAGGGGCCAGTTTGCTTTATACAATGGATACTACTATGGATCCGTGCGAAGACTTTTATGAATTTACCTGTGGCAATTGGGCAGCTGATCATCCGAAGCCCGATTCAGTGACATCTAACGACTGGTTCCGAGAAGCTCAATCAAAAACGTTGCGAAATGTTCGCGAATTTCTCCGATCAGATATTAATGACACTGAACCAAATGCGGTCGCAAAATCGAAAACCATGTATAGAGCATGCATGAACGTCGCACTAATGGATGAACTCAATCTATCTCCATTAATGCACTACTTAAGTATTTTCGAGTTACCGGATATACCGCCATCGTTAAATGTATCATCACCAGCTGATGAGCAATTAAATGATCATGCGTTTAACTGGATTGCTTCTTTAGTTCATATAAAAAAGCACATGGGGCTAGACTTGATGATCGGATTCGATATATTCCCTGATCCAGTGAATAGATCAATTAACAGAATTGCAGTTGGTACCCCAGAAACGGAGTCGCTGTTACCATTGTAATATTGCTTCATTATGGAAATCTGCATACCAATTCTTAACAATTTAATTTATTACAGCAATGATGATTATCATAAAAGATTACTAAAGGCTAAGAAGAAACTAATTTCGTCACTAAGCGATGACGATAGCTCAGAAGAAGACAATAATGACAACTCCAGTAGTGATAGTATTGGACTCTCGGCGTATGTGTCTTATGTTCAGAAAATAGTAGCGATTGTTGTAGTATACCTATATCCTGAAATGGACACAAATGAAATTAACGCAGCTGTTGGGGAATTAACATTGGATGCCATCAACATAACAAAACAACTCTACAAAGTTAGTGATCATTCATGAGCTTATCATAATTTATATTGGATCGCATGTAACATTCATAAACATTACGCTTCTTACCTACATCTGCAATTTTTAAAAAAGTAATCACAACCATCCTCGTAATCAAAGAGTTTTTGCATAATATTTTGAATACATATTTATGTTATATCTACGTATGATTTTGGTAGGTATTTATAAGGATAATAAGTATGTCTGAATCAGAAAACCCAATTTCATCAACTGAATTTGATTAAATTCCTATTTTGAAAATAGAACAAAAGCTTTTTCAACTAATGCTACTATTACACGATATGTCAAACACGTCATACGCATGCCACGCCGACGTCACGATAATAACCCGACATACACTCCGTGTCACTTGATTAGGAACAGACAGTTTTTTGTTTTAATTTTACGATATTTTTCAAACACTTTGCTAATCTGGGAAAAACCAATTGCAGAAGAAATGAAGGATATATTACGTTTATATTATAAAAAGAAAAATGGGATTAAGTTGATAAATGCAACTTTTATGATACTTTTCCCAAAAGGGTCATACAATTGGCCTGTTTTTTTTTTGTGTCACTTGATTAGGAACAGTAGCTTTTTCTGCCTGTTACCATGCTTTAAATCAAATAAAAGGATACTTTGAGTATTAGGGAGCTTAGTTTAAGTAATAACTTCATACAATCCACAACTATGGGTAAAGGAAAGTCATTAACCAAGGAAGAAATAGACCAAATTCGAGCTTACCGGGCACAAGGACAATCCATCCGTTTCATAGCCAGCAAGATTGGAAGAGGCGCCTCTGTTGTTAACAGCTTTATTAAAGCCCCGGAGAAGTATGGAAAAAACGGCAAAGGAAGAGTCAACAAAGCAATAACATGTCAGGAAAGGCGGGTGATACCGAGAGCTGCTTCGAATTCAAGGCTCTCCGTAAAATTGAGGCAGAAACTGGAGTTACAGCTAGCAGATCGACTGTTTATCGCGTGATACAGAAGGCCAGCCATATTCGTCATCAAAAAATGAAGAGGAAACCACAATTTAATGCGGCACGTAAGATCCAGCGCCTTGAGTTTGCAACAAGTGTGACAGGTGGAATCGAGAGTAAAATTAAAACAAAAAACTGCCTGTTCCTAATCAAGTGACACGGAGTGTATGTAGAATATGTCACGTTATAATATTGTGGCATGTGCGAAAAGTATGCCGACTACACGGCATCCACGATTTGTCTCAAAGTTAGCATATTCGTATATGTCGAAGGTGACTGGCATGTTTTTATTTTTGATATGTCGACATACGAATATGGCTGTCTAAATATGCCGATTACACGACATGCTGCACCGCAGATGCATGTTCAGTGAGCGTCAAAAGTGAGTAAACAACACTGATATTTTGATTTGTTTTTCGAGCTTGGAAACTATTTTTTTTTTTTTCAAATATCTATAAAATATTTTATATTGTCGAAATGAAATACTTTTTGTTATTGTTATTTCGATATTAAATTTTTTACATATTTGCAAACCGGTTTGTGAGTACACGGCATGAGATGGCATTTGTTGGCATTTAGTTTTTCGTCGTCTCCGTGAAAACTGAGCGTTTTGTGTACACTAAACTGAATTTAGTTGCAATATGTATCGTTTAATTTAAATAAAATTATAGCGAATTACTTCTGATATTGCCATCAGCAGCTAAGACAAAGACACGAGCGTATAGCGTCGTCGCGAACATGCCTTTAAGACGCTGTCATTTTCTGGCCACAGGCCACTACTTTAGATCATTATCTTTTCGCATCACGCAGACGACATAAGAAGAATTAATTTTTTTTTACTTTCAGATTTCACATGGTAAAATAGCCTTGATAAAAAATGTTCCTTTGTTAAAACATCTTAAAGCATTTTGGTAAAGTGCCTTCGGGATTTCAAGGAAATTTCGCTAAAAAAGTTAAAATCCCAATGAGCTTTTAGTAAGGCATTCTTGAAAATAACAATACGCATTACGCTGCGTAATCATTATCTATAGCTTATTTTGTGTTCTGTAATACATTTTGGGATCAATATATCCATTTTTGCGGCCCCAACGACCTCGGGGCGAAATATGGATGGAAATCAAAGTTTACTGATAATTTAAGAACACTTTGGTAAAATGTCGATTTTGAAGGACCCCTTGAGTACACGACATGCACCCTTTTATGACATTTTCTGACGTCGAATTAACGTCAGAATTGACATGTCGTGTACTCGTAGTTTAACTGTCAACTATTATGATAGCCACAGACATAATCAAATTGGTACCTATAGAAAATGTATCGACCTCCACTATACTGATATCAGATATTTTGTAAGCTCTAAAAAGATGCAGAATATAAAGCCTCAGGGCAGTGGTGTAACTATACCTTCTGACGCCCGTGGGAATTTATTTGGATGGGGCCCTCCCAGCAAAAATCGTCGTGTTTAGTATTAATAAACTACTTAATTATATATAAAAATAACAGTTTAATTTTAATAAGATATTTATTATTAAAATTATTTACTACGAGCTTTCTGTTCCGCATAAGTATCTATAACATCATCAAAGTTTTAAGATCGGGCCATAGAATTTAGAATAGTTAGGATAGCCAAGTTACGTAGCCTGTCATAGAGTTTCTTAAATAGGTTTTTATTAATTTTAGGTTTGAAAATGATCGTTCAGCACTAGCTGTAGTCACAGGAATTGTAACAAAGAACATTAATGCAGTACATACTTCAGGAAAGCTGCACGACATAAAATTGGAAACAATTTCATTCATTGAAAGGAAACGCGATTTCAGTTGATTAATAATGATGTCCAATACTCGATAAAATATGTGCACTTTGAACAAACTTTCCGGATCTGGCGTTTTACCTTTCTCTGAGGAGTTTTAGAAAATTCAGGGTTGATGGACCATTTTTCTGCTACACTATTTGATTCCATTGTTAAATTTACAAATTCCAATTCTTCTACACAAATGTTCAAACGTTTTAAGACATTTGAAAGATCGGTGGCTTTAAGCTGAAGTGCGTTAGAGCTTATAATTTGTTTAAATACCTGCTTAGGTACAACATTTTTGTAAAAATGTTAGGTTATTTCTTAAGCTCGCGGCCTCTTGCGACGGGGCCCTCTCGGGTCGGGGGCCCGTGGCATTTTGCCAGCCCTGCCACCCTATATAGTTACGCGGCTTTAAGCTGAGTATTACAAACAATCGACTCATTTGTACTACACATTTCTAGAACTCTCTGAAAATGGCTCTGCGAAATAAGGCCCCAGTGAAATAAGGCCCCAAAAATAAAATGATATAAAGCCCCAAAAAATTATACAGGAAACAACAACAACGATTTTTAATAAAATATGGGGTGTTATTTCCTTTTTTGGGGCCTTATTTCCTAATGAAAATTGGGTCGTATTTCATTTTATGAAATAAGGCCCCAAAAGATGAAATGAAATAAGACCCCAAACGAAAAACGAAAAGGTATGGGGGCATGCTGACCACCTGAACCCCCCTGCTTGGGTTTACTGTCAGATTTGGGGCCTTATTTCATCGCAGTGGGGCCTTATTTCATATTTGAAATTGGGGTATTATTTCATTATGAAATAACACCCCAAATTTGGGGCCTTCCAGAACCACTTGACCGATATAGCCCATTATCAATACCAACCTAACCAATAACCATGGTAAAAAAAAAATCCTATGGACGCTGTATCGTGTTTTTAATAGACAGACAGACTGTCATGGCTAAATAGATTCAGAATTTGATCCTGACTCAGAATATCTATTATGCTTTATGGGGTATCCAGTCAGTAACTCCTTTCTTGGCGTTACAAATGTAATTGCCTTCCTGGAGACGTAGAGAAAAAATATATTATTTACACTTGCTCGGCTATCATTCATATGCTAATGCTACTCTACTTTATTTTAAGCTGTTTGCTCTTAAGTCCATTACTGTCTTTTTTTTCAAGCAACTTTCTTGAAAGTTGGTGCAATTAATCGGTTTAACCGGAAAATATATTGGCATCGAAGAGAAAATGCAAAGACACCATAGTAAATAGTGTCCATTCCGCATTCAGTAAATACTTAGAAACCGTCTAATGGATTTTAACTTTTTCGCGGGGTCAGGTGACCAAAATACAAAGATTTCCTACTTTAAAATAGAAAATAAAAAATGTTTGTTTTGAATATTCAGTCATCGTCGATGTTTTGAAAGTTCTATATTGGGTGAGCCTAGTTTTAGATATTTAGTTATTATTACTAGTTATCCTTAAACTTAGCAAATAGAGCACAATATCCTTACTCGTACCTACATATCTGCCTTGAGTCTTGACCGCAATCTAATTTAAATCATTTTTTGTTTTTATCAAGATACGAGAGGAGGCAGAGAACTCAACGAAAGCTTCAGTCAACCCTTTGGACGATATCGTTTATTTATCAATAAATGAACTGCAAAATGAAACAGACAAATTGATTTACCCGAAGTCTCTTCCAATATGGAAATCATATATAAACCTTATAATGGATACAAATAAAGACTTTAAATCCTCCGAGGAAATACTCATCACAAGCCGTATAGATATCATCTACTTACAATTTCTTGCTGAATTCATATTAGACTTGTCAAAATCTCGACTTCAATTTTATATATGGCTTAACATTGTAGAGGAACTCATTCTGCATACGACATCGGCGGTTCGACAATTACACAGTGAATACATGAAGATTATCATCGAAACCGAGGGCAATACTCCAAGATCTCTATATTGTGCCAATGGTATTAACAATTTGATGGGAATGGCTGTAAGCTTTAGTTTAGCCGATGATGAGTTTACAACGAATACGTTGCCAAGAGTTCATGATATGCTGTTTTATATACGAGAATCATTTGATGATTTGGTGAGATCAACTTCGTGGATGGATTCGAAAACTAAACAGGCAACACTCCACAAATCAGCCAGTATGAAGAGTCTTATTGGGTTCCCCGAATGGATTACAAATAAGACTCTGCTTGATCAGTACTATGCTGATGTCGAAGTTAGTAATAAAACTCATTTGTACAATATGATGAATATACTTAAATGGCAGATGGCAACCAAAATTCGCAATTTTAAGGAAGTCAATGATCTTGGATGGGCTACATCACCGTCTAATGTAAATGCATTCCATACGTTTCAGTCAAATACGATAAGTAAGTTAATTTGTGATTTTGAGTTTTTTCTTAAGTTAGTGAATAGGTGGTTAGAGTCGAACTTAAAAAAAAACCTGTCTATTGGTGAAAAAAACCTCATGGGGGTGATGTGAACCGATATGTCGCTTCTTTTCTTGTGCTTTAACCGATTTGCCTCTCCAGTAATCTCGATTCAAAACTGGGTCGATTCGGATATTAACTACATATTAAATAAATTAAATCTTTAATAGCCGGTTTTACAGTGCGAGTTTAAACTCAGGTTTAGTTAAACTCACAAGCAAGTTTAAACCAAGTACTTAAACCGTGAGTGTATTACAGTGGAATTTGAACGAACGTTTAGTTAAACTTCGGTTTAACTTTTCTAGCCTATTTTGTACGCCACTGTAAACGTAGAATTCATGTGTATTTGAAATTTCAATCAGCTTTATTCATTGTGTCAGTTTGGCAATTAAAAAAAGTGGCATATTCAGGTAAGAGAACATAAAGATCGTTCACCATATTACGTGCTCTGACTGTTACCATTTAGTTACCAGATGTGTTACCCTGCGTCGACCCTGACGATTGTCCAGAAAACCTGTCGATGTCACCATGGGTATAGTTGAATTTCTATAGGACCTCATGTCGATAAGTACAAATCGGGAAGAGCGAAGTGGTAAGATAATAAACCTAGGACCAATTCAAGCCAAACTAACTGCCACGCCTGACTGGGAGGGATGCAAAAAAGGCCGTTCAACTTAGCCGGGAAATAACTCATCACCTATCGTTCAATGTTATATTTGTTAAACTGTTAATTTAAGCTAGAACTGCATTTTTTGTATAAATGAAGAACAGGAACTAAGTCGACAATGCCTTGTGTTGTGTGTATGTGCACTTCTAAACTAAGTTGCAGCTTCCAGCAGCTCTGCCTGTGGTTGTTTCGACTTTGGAGCGCCGCCAGGTACGGTGCCACGACCACGATACAAATTACTTCGAAGATTATTAGAGAAGTTGTGATCAATGGTATTGGCGAGGGCAGTTTCGATAGCCGCGTCAATGGTCTCACGTGTGATGAATGTTTTCGGATGGCCAACACGTAGCTAGCTTGCTGACACCGCGCATTATGCATTTAGTACAATATTTATCGCTAAGCCAATATTGTTTGCGACGGTTTCCGAAGCCTGCATAAAGTGACATTAGGTCGTTACACTTATGAAAAAGAAATGGCGAATTTTGTGTTGTAATTTTTGATTATACGCCTCAATGTTGACGAGTCCCGGCTGGAATCGGTTATGCTACACCGCCCTATAGGTATACAAGCATTTCTAGAAACAGTGAAGTAAAATCAAAGATAAAGGCTTGCACTTGCGAACTAATTGGTTGCATAAAAACAACAATGATGCAATATTGCTTTGTTATAAACCAAGAGGGAGATCGTACTACGAAATTCCGGAAAATAAACTCAGTTTAAACCCCCATCCCTGGCCGGTTAAGTTAAACTCGGTTTAAACTCTCGATTAAGTTTAAACTAGCACTGTAATACACCTGTTCGTCTTAAACGTCGGTTTAAACTTGATATCTGGTTAAACGGAGTTTAAACTTGCACTGTAAAACCGGCTATAAAACAAACATTTAAAAAAATAAATAAAATATTGAGCCGTCAGTTCATATTTGTGCGCATGCATAGGGATTTGTTTTTGCTAGTGTTTCCGCGAAAAATTTGTACTCTGTCATACATGAAAACCGTCCATCCAAGATCCAACACTTTTTTCACAACACAGGTCCGTTCGGTCTTGATAGCATCGGCAATTGAGCGTATATTAGGCTATGTTGACTTACATGACCTTACAGATATTTTAACTAAGTCTGTTTCCACTGCCAAGTCCACATCGCCAAATGCGGTTTTCTGCACACGTTATAAAAATACGTCAATATTTAAATTTAACACACTTTTATGAGGTTAATTCCATCGCACCTCTTGCTTGGCGCTGTTGTCATAGCTTTGAAGGAACTAATGTACTGTCTCTGTACAACTGCAGACAATCGATTAATGGTGTTCCATTATTTATAGATAGTTAAGTTAAGGAATATACCTATCTAATAAAAGAATTCGCTTAAAGCATATAATATTATAACAACCTCCTTAACCTTTTATTCAATACTTGCTTTTGTCCGTGGCTTCGCTCGCGCAGCTCTCAAGATTTGATACACAGAGAATTCCTCACAGTCAATTATACCCTATACCCCCGTTTCAGCTGCCCCCATCCTCTCCCTAAGTAACCTATACTGATCCGGACGGTGTAGCCAGTACAATGTTGAAAGAATTTTTAAAATCGGCCAAATAGTTCCAGAGTTAGTCCTTACCACCCCTTTACCCCTCCCCCGTCTCCAACTTAGTCCTTACGTATACTGTATCTACTGACTTACTGATCCGAAAGTCTTAAGTCAATGGACATAATGGCTCTATGCAATTGCTCCTAACGTATTAACTCCTAATGATATAGATCCTAATTAAGAAACTCCTAACACAAAATGCTATAATTCCTAATTCTTAAAATGAAATAAGTCCTAACATTAAGGAGTTATTTCATAATGAAACAATTACTAATACAAACAAATGAAAAAAATCCATTTGTATTTATTTAAGTTAATACTTAATTCAGTTCAGTTTTAATTATAAACTTGGACGTTATCAACCACTATGGATCTGCATACAGGGCATCTAATAAAATCGATCTCATCGGAACGTAGCTTACCGAAGCATTGGGTGTAGGCCATGTCAAATTAAAATAAAAAAAAAAAAAATAAATAGGTGGCGCAACGGGCAGTAGACACTCTAGGCCTAGCTTCTCGCAACCATTAGTTTGTGTGAGTTTCTATTTTTGGGACGAATGGAAATGGCCAGATTAAAATACTCGGTGAAGTATTGCCTAACAATTAAAAGAATTTCTTGAATTGCCCTACATAGATTTACATATGTGTATAATGGCAATTTAAACGTAGTGAGGTCGAAATAGTAAAGTTTTCACCTCCTTTTTTTCAACTCTTATAGAATTAATTTTGAAAAATGATGAATGAGGCATGTAATAATGTTGACTTATCTATCAACATTTCAAGGTCGTACGGCTAACAATTCGTGAGATCAGTTACTCCCCGCGACTCCTATAATCCTCTACAATTCTCACCTACCCTACGGCCTAATTTGGACACACATTTATAAATCATGTAAATCGGACGAATGGTTCTCGAGTAAATCGATTTTCTGAAATTTTCTTTCTGCCTAAACCTGAAATACAGCAATACGAACAAAACAAAAAAATAACGTCATAACGTAATTTTTTTTTATATTTAAAGATAGATAATTATGCATATTATGTGCAGTGCATACCTACCAATATATTCATCATAATAAAATTCTCTTCCTTTTAGCTATCCCAATTGCAATATTACAGTATCCTTTTTATAGTCTGGGATTGGAGTGAGTAGCTACAGTTACAAATATCTACTGCACTTCTTTGATACATATTCACTGGAATGTTTTTCAAACACATAAACTTGGGCACTGTCAAAAACGTTTTTAACACTACACCGTTAAAAAAACAGTCCTAACTATTATAATATTGGATAAATCACACTTCAAACAGGGCTCTCAACTATGGTGCTATTGGGGCAATACTCGGACATGAGCTCACACATGGCTTTGACGATAGTGGCCGTATGTACGATCGCAGAGGAAATATGAGACAATGGTGGTCGAACGAAACAATATTGGAGTACGTTAATCGAACTGAATGTTTTATTGAACAGTATAGTCACTACATTCTGCCTGATATCGGAGAGTACGTAAGTATTAACGATATTCTGATAATAACAGTAAATATTTTTTTATAGCATGAATTCCTTTTCCGGTTATCATGCAAGAAACATACACTACTTTACAAGGTTTTTTACCCATAGATGAAGTAAGTAACATCATATTCAGTATGAATTGTCTTTGGGTAAAAGAAAAACATTTTTTTTTGTAAAGTAGTGAATTGCAATTAGGTATAGGTAAGGGTATATGTCGAGTTACCACAATGCGATGAACGCCTATTTGTCACTTATACTTATCAGCTCTTAATATTTAAGTCCATTTGTGTAAAAAATAAAAATAAACGATTTCGATTTGATCACCTAATATAAAGCATATCTACGTAACCTTTACTTCGCAGAAATAAAAAAGACAGAATATTAAAATTGTTTAAACTCTTTCGAAAGAAAAATTTTTTGTTAAGATTGAAACGTAATTTAATCAGCAAACAAGGAGTACCTTACCTAATACATATTTAGAAATGTATACCTTAAAATAGGATACGTGTAAGTATGTATTCCTCCTTCTTGTACCGGTAGATATACCTAATGTAGCAATCTTAAATATTATTTAAAACTTTTTCTATTTTCTATATTATGTTTTCACCTTAGCTAGCTAATTAGAATTTCATTCTGCAGCGACACTATTAAAAGACAGCCAGGATCGCTATAGTCGAACTTGGAAATGAGGCACGTTGCATTCCTGTGATGCTTAAGCGA
Organism: Cheilosia scutellata; assembly: GCA_955612985.1. Classification (NCBI taxonomy): domain Eukaryota; kingdom Metazoa; phylum Arthropoda; class Insecta; order Diptera; family Syrphidae; genus Cheilosia; species Cheilosia scutellata. The sequence continues at coordinate 73,382,338 of OY015312.1, forward strand.
ATTAATAAATTTAGCGATATATATACAGTAGGTGCAAATTCGCACAAGACCAGATATGATAATAATAATATTGTAGGTATAGCCAGATCAGTAGGGGTAAAATAATTCTTTCTCCGTTTGAGTAAACCCAAACATTCCGCAGCGTTCTTGGCGATTTCGGGTACATTACATAGATACATAAATATTAATTCCAACGAAAGTTGTTATAAACACACATAATTACACCGAAAATGGGAATTCGGTTTCGGTGATGAAAGTGTCATTTATTGATAATTGCTGCAGATTTGTGTTTTGAAACATCTGACAGCATTGTTTTTTTAAGCATTAAATTCTTATCTTTGAAACTATCTATTAAATGTTTGTGGCGACTAAATTTGTATTTTAGTAACTAAACTCCGCTCGTATTGACATAATTATACAACCAAAATGAATTAAGCTACTTGATAACTTATGGTCAAATGCATAAAATAATTATTAAAATAATAAGCAACAATCAAAATCCAAACATCTGATCTGAAAATACCATTTAGTTGTGGCAGGCAGTGCTGCCGTTCGAAAATTCTAAAAAAACTGAATAATTTGCTGTTTTTGGTGCAAAGATAACAAGAGTGAGCAAAGATAACTGTTATCCTGTCAGCAGTTTTGCTGAACCCGCTCAATGTTGCAGAAGGTGTGTCTACTTCAACAACCTAACGATTGGAAGTCATTTTCGTGGCGTTTTCATGAAAAACGACTTCAAACAACTCGTTTTGAAAACTGCAATATGTATGGAAAAACTTCTGTTTTCAATGAAGTTTTCGAGTGTTTTCGTGAAAACCGAATTTTCGACTCGGTATGAATAGGGTAGCTATATATATAACGATAAACTTCACTTAAATAGCTTAAATTAAGTCACCGACATTCGTGGCTTAAGTTTCGATCCAGAGAATACATAATTGACATTAGTGCGATAAGATAATATTTTATCATCAAATTCTCTGAGTAAACCTAATTGAGGCTGTCGTCGTGCAGTTGCCATCCTTCCAATAATCGCACCTAGTCGTTAAACTAAGCAGCAATTTGTTTCTAATACTTTTAATAAATTCTATGCTAGAAGGTACCTACTAACGTTAGTCTGTTACCTTTTGTTTTTTAATTCGTCGTAACTTTTGTTAGTGTGATTGTGTTATAAAATTATGTTTATTTTCTTTATTCCTAGTTAGCTAGTTCGAATGGTTTTATTCTTCGTAATCTTCTAACTAAATTGTTGTTATTAAGTAGTTCGACTACTTCTGAATTAGCATGGTTGCGAAGCCTACCTTCATGTCTTTTTGCGACCTTCCTGACCTCGTCCTCTACCGTTTCAATTTTTGGATCTCTATGTAGATCAGCGTTACGTATGTAGCATGGCGCATGAACAATACTGCGTAGTACTTCGTTTTGGAAGCATTGAATGCTTTGTAGATTTGTCTTACTTGTGCACCCCTAAAGCTGGAGACCATTATGTCCATATTGGTTTTAGGACTTGCTTATATAAAAGCAGTTTATTACATATTGAGAGACATGAATGCCTATCCCTATGAGCTAATACATTTTATTGTATCGTATATTTAGTTCGTCATATTTTTTCTTGACATGAGTTTTCCAGCGCAACTTCGCGTCTAGAGTCATGCCTAAATACTTAGCTGAGTTCGAATGAAGAACTTCTTTGTTATTAATGTAGGTACACAGGTATGTGTTGTACGTTTTTATTGGTGAAGTGAACATGGATTGACTTCAGTTCATTTAATTTTATTTGCCATTTTTTTAGATAGCTAGGTATATCACTTACTGTCCTTTGCAGTTTTTCTGTAACTTCCTGCGCAGTTTTTGCGACAGCAAGTACAGCAGTATCGTCTGTTTTGGTTGTAGGTAGGCCATAGCTTCCTTAATATGACGCAGTTTGTCAACCCCGACCATCGGAGATTGGCTTTCTACATAAAATGCGAATGTATTTGTCCCTTTACCGCTCCTAGCGGAATGTGGACCCTCGTTGAGACCGAGGCGTGTAGTGCTGAGCCCTTCCTGGCCAGCTCATCCGCGCGCTCATTGCCTGTTATGTGACTATGCCCTGGAACCCAGAGAAGTGTGACCCTGAAGCGCTCGCTCAGACGGGCAAGCTCGTTCCGGCACTCCTGCTCCAGTTTGGAGGATATGGTAGCCGAGTCGATGGCTTTGATGGCGGCTTGGCTATCTATCGGTTGGAGACGTGACCATGCCGTTTGGTAGCAAATCCAGGATGTTGTTATGGCCATACGGCCTTGCAGTCCAGCATCCCGACTCCTTGACTCTTATAGCACTGCATAATGCGGTATACTTTGTGTGTAGGTCAAGGGGTAGAAGATGGAAGAGCACAGTAAGGACATCTGTTGGGGCCAACCTCATTGCCCCCGTGGTACCAGGAGAACAGTACTAGCCCTTATTTTGTTTTCCTTTAATATATTTAGATGCTTTATGGACTTGAGTTTGGTTTCTTTGTTTTTTATCTCTTCTCGTTTACTTTTGGTGGTAAAAGCTCCGGGGACATACTCATTTTTCGTTTTTTATTAATGTTTCTCCTACTAAATGATGGTTCTGTCTCTCGGTGTAATTCTTCTTCGTCCGTGGAATACACGACAGTTTTTGGTATCTGCTCAATTTTATTGTTATTATTGACATGTTCTTTAAGAAGCTGCAACTTAAGCATTAGCTTATCAATTTCGCTTGTCAGTTTTTCACTGAGTTGAGTTGCTTATAATCGTCTCTTCACTTTGTAATTAGATTCCAACATATTGTTACTTCTTTTGTGGGTTTGGATGGTGGATGGCAGTGTTCGTTTCGTACCCTCTTACGACTCGTACCATCTTTTAGCAATAAATGGTTCCCCCGGAATCCATGGAATCGACCTCCGAAGAGGGTGGATTCACCAGTTTACCTGGCCTACCACCTGAGGTAGTTATATTATTTTTTTTTTTTTTTTTTTTTTGTTTAACTTTTATTCAAAAAGTTTAAAAATTTGGACTTTAGTCGCCTCTTACGACAAGCATGCCTACCTCGTGTAAATTCTTTCCCCTAACCCTAAGGGGGATTTTTGAAAATTTGATTGTTTTTGTTTGGGAATTTGTGCTTCACAATTGCAACCCCCATCAATATCTACCGATTTGTGAATTGATTACAAGTTTTTATGTATTTAGGGAAGTGTTTTTTTCTTATAAAGTTCTTTTTACTTTCGATTGTTCTTTTTCTAGGTTATATTAATTTGAAATTGATTTGGAGATTTAAGAAACGGTACAACGAAGCAGAGTAAACAGGTTATTGAGGGACGAAATAGTTTACGAGATGGAGTGCAGAGGGTTGTCGGTTGGCGATGTTGACCCAATGCGCAAGACTCTAGCAAGAGGGCAGCTAGGGCAATGGGGCGACGCGGTTCGGTGGTTCAATCAGACACGTAGATACCCGTTTAATTTTGAGCAAGATAGGGACGCGGTTGAAAAAAAAAATCACGGAGATCAAAGCGCTCGTAGCGAGCCACCCTAAGCAGGGATCTTCAGAATATAAAAAGATTCTAAAGAACGTAGATTGGCCAACAAGTTTAGAATTGGGAGATCTCGTGCTATGACAGAAGACGAAACGAAATTAAAACAAGTAAAGGTGTTGTCATCGGCTTGGCCTTGCTTTGATACCCTTCACTGCATAAAAGTCATGCAAAATGTTTGCCGTGCGAGTTAGGATGTACAGTGTACAGTACACGCATGTGTCTAATATTAGATTTGTATGGGAGGTATCATAACTACTTGACCGACATAGACAATTTTCCAATACCAACCTGACAAGGGAAAAAGAAAACCTCTCACAAAATTTCATTTGCCTAGGTCGAGAGACACATGGATCTAATAGTGGTTTTGTATATGGGAGGTACCAGAACTACTTGATCCATATAGTAGCTCATTTTCAAAAGAAGTCCTCTCACAAAATTCAATTCGCCTAGGTCGATTCGTTTGAACGCCGTCGTGTTTCCAACAGGCAGGCAGACAGACAGACGGACATGGCTAAATCGATTCAGAATGTGCTCCTGATTCAGAATATATATACTTTATACGGTATCCGGTGACTCCTTCTTGGCGTTACCTACAAATGTAATGACAAAGTGCATACCTTCCTGTGGAATAAAAAGAACAATCAGAGGTTAGACACAAAGGACGAACACAACCCATCCGCTGAGCAAATCTGAACGTAGCACCATGCTGCGGTTGCAAAAGTTCGCGATCTTCAATATTAATAATAATCTGTGGTCAGTGACATTTCCGGTACTGGACTTTTTTTCATCGGGCAGCGGTGACTGCAGTAATTTAGTAGTTTGGTCGCGAGTTATACTATTTTACAACATTTGGCTACATTGGGCAAGATTCGCGCTAGTGCAGCCCATGCCTTTGCACCTTTCTGACCGACATATTTAAGATGGTCCTTAAATGAGAGCCTGGTGTATATCATTATACCTAGGTAACAGTTTCTACTTTGTTACTGCTGCTTATTAGGAAAGCTTTGGCCGACAGAGGTAAGCCAATTTCGCACAACCCCTATTGTCGCATTGCTTATCCATTTCACTTCCTCCAGCAATTTGGCAGTGACAGTATTGGCAATGTCATCGGCAATCCCAAAATGTTTGCTTCTACGGGTATTGATAGTCGCAGTATTCCGTCGTACATGTATGACGTTCCAGAGAGGACGGAGCCCTGAAGCATGCCGCGGTGATTTTGTGTTCCTGTACTGTACTATGTAAACTTTCCAATATGTCGTATTCGTATACATTCAGAATCAGAATCGTAGCCTTATAGTCCGGGAGGCAGGGGTCTTTTTGACCGACTCATCGCATGCCGGCTGATTTTAATGGACATAACAGATACTATGTAGAGAATGACGAAACCGAACGTCAGTTGTTCCGTAATTAAAATTTAACCACTGAATTTTTGAATAATTATTTTATATCTTCGGTCCTTATGATCGGATTTTGATGAAACTTCTTTTATTAGTTAACTGCACACATAGTTATAATAAAGGAAATAACTTTGGAAAGATTTGTCACTCTATTCCTGAAATTTTGGTACTATTTGATATAAAAAAAATAAATAAATAAATAGGTGGCGCAACAGGCGGTAGACACCCTAGGCCTAGCTTCTCGCAACCATTCGTTTGTGTGAGTTTCTATTTTTGGGACGAATGGAAGGGACCTACAATTTTATGCCGATTCCGAACGGCTGAATTGAGAAGCTTTTTCAGGACAGTTATACTCTCGGATGTTTGTCAGACGTTCGCGAGAGGTGGCGCAGTAGAAAAAAACACTAAGATGTAATTTGTGTTTTTCCGGGGATCGAACCTGGGATCCCTCGCACAGCAGTCCAGCACACTAACCACTGCGCTACTGCGCCCACCTATTTGATATGGTATTTTTAAAACTTTGGGGGCGTGCCACGCCCAAACGGTAAGAGAACGCCAAATTTTTTTTCCATATTTGTATTTGAGGTACTCTAATCAATCGGACTGTGTAAAAAAAAACCGTTAGTTTTGAATGGGTCGTAAATAAAATCTGGACGCGCGCACGTATGTTTAAACTTTTTAAATCAAATTTTCTCGAAAACCGTTAGTCTTACGAAAAAAAAAATAATATGATCTTTTTTGTAGGCAATTTCCTAAGCTACAAATTCGGAATACACTATTTTTCGATAAAAGTATCTGTTAACGAGATATTCACGAAAAACTGTTTTTCATGACCTTTGACCCCGCGTAACATTTTTAGCGGCACATGTATCGCTGGGGACTTTTGGGATATTGTTTAGAACCACAAAAGGAAGGTTCATGCAAAAATCCAGCTTTCCCCTAATTTTTTTGAAGTGAATATCTTTATTCCCCGTATTATTATTTATTTTTTTGCAAGTTCATGCGACCCCTCCACAACGCGACTGACTATGTTTTTTCAACACTACATGACGTCAATAATTTATTTAAAAAAAAATCAGTCGCCATAAAATGAGTTTAAAAAAAATTTTTTTCGACAAGTTCCACACCCTCCCACAACCGCACCCACCGCGGGTGCGTCAGCTGACCATCACTTTACTTATCAACTAAAGCCTATCAATGAGTAAAGATAATAATCTATCGGCATAAAAACGGTGCTCAAAATGGACCCCTGCCTCCCGGACTATTAGGCTACGGACAGAGTGCATGCGAAAAGCTAAGCGAAAGCTAAAGCTAAGGTTTGACAGGTCAAAGCTAATAAACTGCGCCCATAAATTTTAATTACACTGGCCATAGTAGATTCGATGCTAAGGTACATGCTAAGCGAAACTTGGCGCTAAAAGCGAATAAACTCTTCTGCTCAGTTTTTTAGCAAAAAATTCAAGCTAAAACGAAGCTGCTGTCAATAGATTTGGGTACAGCGTTGCCGAAGTGGCACGATCGTGCCTTTTGTACACGCAAATTTATTTGTGGCACGGTGGCACGCAAACATTGAAAATGGCACGCTTTCTTCATTCCTCTTACCTTACTCAAATAATTAAAACTCATTACATTTCATTAACAAAGCCAATTCAATTGAAAACGTATGAACGCAACCATTCTTCTAAATCCCATTATGAATGCATTTATTTCTTTGCAATCAAAAAATATAGATCCGTCTCTGTCTATTTATTTTGATTTTCTTTCGTCTTGCGGTAAGGGGGCGTTCAACATTTGCACAAGAAGAGAAATGATAAAATCTATTCTATAACGTGCTTCGTGCACATCTCATTCGTTGCAAATATGTATATCAAACGCTTGTTCGACCCTCCCAGAGGAATTGCAAGAACTAGCCAACGATATAATATAATAGCTTTCTAAAAAACAATCCTAAACGACAAAATGAAATGGAAGTTTTTGAAGAATATTTTCAAATAAAGCAAAACAAAGTAATAGAAAATGATTCCCAGTCGTTGGCTGTCTTTTGGGACAGTTGTGAAATGTTTGGTAAAAAATTAACGGTCTTGACTCATTTTTTTAATTGCTGCAACAGAAGAAAGAAAATTAATTCGATATCACAAAATGATATATCCATGCTATGAAACCCAAAATTCTAAGCCAATATTTGATATTTTTTGGGAATTGAATTCTTAGAATAGCTTTCAGGTGAGTGCTGATGAAAAATCTTTAATCTTAAGCAACTGTCAAAATTTTTATAAAAAACGTTCAGAAGAAATCGAAGCAAAATTCCATTTAAAAGACGAGGTACTAAACGCTTTTAAGATTTAAGATATATATAGCTATTTATGTTTTGTAAATAATGTAGTATTTATTAAAAATTTGTTTCTTTTTCATTATATAAATTATTATTTAACTCAGACTAAAAACAAAAATAAATTTTTTTTTTTTTTTGATTTTGAAAAAAACCTTTATTTTTTTTTCTTTGGACACGCTAAGGGCACGCTTCTCTGAAAAAAGTGGCACGCTTTATTTTTTTTCGGCGGCAACGCTGTTTGGGTATAATAATCGAATACGTTTAATGACATTCAAAAGCATTCAGCAAATTTTGTCGGGATGTTTTCGGATGCCTTCGTAAATCTTTGTATATATGATAAAATTCGTCATATTATTACGTAATTTTTTATATATTGAACGGACTGTCTTTTTCCAAACAATGAGTAGCTGAAAAATAAAATATTCAATGGAAAGTCCCCTTCTTCTAACGAATCCATTTCCATAATTCAAGGGTGTTGTTAATTTTGATGAACTTCCGAAGCGTTGATGTTAGCGTTCATTATGGACACCATTCGCTTTGCTTATAGCTTAGAATCTTTAGCTTTCGCTTCGCTTTTCGCGTTCACTCTATCCGTAGCCTTAGGCTTTTGATCGCATCTGGTATAGATCCCTACTAAGGAAATTATATCCTTTACTGAACTACGACAATAACTCTGCTTATGGACCTGACTTTATAATTAGATGTATCGTGGCTCTTGCTTGACCAAAATGTCAGCAGCTCAAGCTTTCGTAACTCACTGTTCATATAGCTAAAGTGCCATGCCACTATGAATAAATCTTAAAACTTCGGGTATTATTTTAGACGGTTATTATTGACAGACTATTCTTTTTTTAAGTTCCAATAAGGGATTACGCTAATGGTAAATTAGTCAATTCTTTTTAGTCATCCGTTAAGAAGGTACTATTTCGTTGTTTTGCTATTTTCAGCTTGATAAGGCCGATTACCTTTATTAAGCTTTGCTTTGGTGTGTGTAAGAAACAATGTTCTCTTGTTTTATGAAACTAAAAAAAAAAAAAGTTTTGCTGATCCGGTGTGTTTCAGCCTGATTCCTCTTATTCTTATTAGGTACTTATTGGGTGGGTTAGGTGCATTTTGAATTTTCCCTTGTTTATATACGGCAGTCGCAGTAGGATTGCATTTGAGGAAACTTAGTGGTAGGTATAGTACGTTCCTAGCAGGCTGGTAATAAATGAATTGTTTTTGAAAAATTGCCTCTAGTGATTTGTGGTCGGATTTTATATACTGTAGTAGAAAAAGGTACAAAGACAAAAACGAAAGAAGCGAATATGAATGTAATGGTGCTATCGGTGCAGTAGGGCATATGTATATTTATATATGAATTGAGTTGCACTCAATTCATCTAGAGAAAGAGATCGTCAGTCGACGAAGAACAAGCGCAGTGTGCAGACGCATTTATAAAGTAAAGATAAATAAAGAAAGATTTGTAACGATTAACGAAATAGTCTTGTGTGTTTTAATTGTTTCGCGTATCAAGTTTTAATTTACAGAAAGAGGCCACCGGTTATAATCTCAGAAGTGGGATTGCCCAAAAAGTGAAAAAAATAACGTAAAACAATTCCAATTCAGTGCCAGTCAATCGTGCAAAAACAATTTCCCACCCTGGTGCGAAAGAAAAAATATATAGATATACGCATATATATAGTGTGCGAGCCGACTGAACATTTTTTTTTCCACCACCGAAGCCATCTGCGCAGTTTATAGCAGAATCACGTGAGTGCGGCAAAAGAATTCCAATTGAAATTGTGACAGGCACAGACGTGCACAAACTTTTTTTTGTGTTGTTTGTTCGACGTATCTGTGTGCGATGGCAGATATCGAACAATTTAAGCGTTATACTGCACTGCAGCTGAAGTCATGGTTGGCGAGGATGGGGAAGAAAACTACAGGAAACAAGAGCGAGTTACTGCTACGGTTATTGGAGATACCAGCAGACGAACGGGGTGAGTTTGCGTTGAACGAAGAAGACAGCTGCGAGGTAGTTGAGCGAAACGAAGACACGGATACATCAGACGATTATGAGGACAGCGTAGAACCAGAAGGGGAAGATGATGACAGGAATGCGAAGACGAGTGAAAATATTGAGGAAAGAAATACGATGAGTGCAACGAAGAAGAGCGACGATGAGTGGGAGATGATGAAGAAAGAAGTAGAAATGTTGAAGAGGGAAATCGAGTTGCAGAAAAGGGAGAACGTGGTACTAAAGAAAGAAAACGAGTGGCTGAAGAGGGAAGGGAGACTGGTCGGAAGTGATGACAGTGGTAGCAGCGGGGCAAAAGAAAATGTTGCCAATCTAAAAGATTTGCTAGCAGAATTCTCGGGTAAAGGAGATTGTTTTGCCCATTGGGAAACGCAACTAAAAAATCTGGCTGCAGCATATCAGCTGGACGAAAGCGGCATGAGGATGCTCATTTCTTGTCGTCTGTCAGGAAGGGCGCAGGAATGGTTCCATTCCAGGTCGGACGTGACCACCATTCCGACCTCAAAGTTGCTGGAAGAAATGAAGGAGATGTTCGGCGACCGGACGAGTCGATTGTCAATGAAGCGTGCAGTGGAAGCTAGGAAGTGGCAGGTATCTGAGACCTTCCAGCAATACTTCCACGACAAGGTCATACTGGCCAATAAAACTTTGATGGATGATGAAGAACTACTGGAGTGCCTGATCGAAGGGATTCCGGACACATATCTCCGCTCTCAGGCCAGGATGCAGTGCTTCCGGAGCAAACTCCAATTGCTCGAAGCGTTTAATAAAATTCAGCTTACGAAGACGAGAGTGATGCAGCCTTCAACATCAAGACAGGCTGATGGTGACCGAGAGGCGCGGACTATCAGGTGTTACAATTGCAACGTGTTCGGGCATATGGCCTATGAGTGTGAAAAACCAAGACGAGAGAAAGGAGCGTGCCATGTATGCGGCCAGATGGGGCACCTAGCAGCAGCCTGCCCGAAGAAGAAGGAGCGGATGAACACGATTTTTCATGTAACAGAGGAGTGGAGCGATGATGATTATGTAAGTGATTTGTACCATATTTTTACGAATAGAGATTTTAATTATAAAACGTATTTAGGAAGTTTGATAGACACCGGTAGCCCAGTAAGCTTCGTTAGGCAGAAGTTCGTGCCAGCTGTATTGATTCAAATGTATGAGGAAAAATGTAACTTATTTGGGATAAATAAAAGTAGATTATTTGTTTATGGAAAAATTGATAGTGTCGTCTTGTTTAATGGAAATAAAATAAAAGTAAGCTTATTGGTCGTACCTGACGGTACAATGGAGTACCCAGTGGTATTAGGAAAAGATTTTTTAAGAAAAGCAAATGTTAAGATGAGAGTCGAACCGGCTGAGATTCAAACAAATACTGATGTTAATGATGAGAGTTATAAAGAATGCCAGAACTTGAGACAAACTGATGTATGTAATTATGAAAATTATGATGAGAGTTACAAAGAATGCCAGAATTTGATGCAAATTGATGTATGTAATTGCGAAAACTATGATGAGAGAATAAACGTTGATTCGGAATATAATGAACGATTTAAAATAATGTATGAGAGATGTTATGTGAAAGCCAAGCGTCCTGAATTCCCAGAAGTTTTAGGGGAAATGAAGTTAATGTTAAAAGATGAAAAGCCCTTCCACTGTCCCCCGCGGAGACTTTCGTATCACGAAAAAGAACAGGTTCAGAAAATTTTAGATGAGTTAGTGAAAAAAGGAATTATCAGACCAAGCAAATCTGAATATTCCTCCCCCATTGTGTTAGTCAAGAAGAAGTCAGGAGAAATAAGATTATGCATAGATTACAGGACATTGAACAAGGTGACGCTGAAAGATAACTACCCAATCCCCTTGATTGAGGATTTGTTGGATGGTCTGGTTAACAAAACCATCTTCACATTGTTAGATCTGAAGAGCGCGTTTCATCATGTTCAGATGCATGCCGAGTCTGTGAGATATACTTCTTTTGTGACTCCGTTAGGACAATTTGAGTATCTGAAGATGCCGTTTGGTTTGAGGAACGCTCCGTCAGTTTTTCAGAGGTATGTGAATCAGGTTTTTGGGGATTTATTGAGGAATGGTAGGATAAGGATTTATATTGATGATTTGATGATAGCGACAGAGACAATTGAGGAACATTTTGAAATACTTGAGGAAGTTTTTGATCGATTAGTGAGAAACAAATTGGAGTTAAGATTGGATAAATGCCAATTCATGAAGTCTCAGATTCGTTATTTAGGATATACGGTATCGAGGGAGGGGATAAAGCCGGATGCGAAGAATGTAGAGTCTGTAAATGATTTCCCGGTACCACATAATGCAAAGGCGGTGCATAGTTTTCTAGGACTGTGTTCCTATTTTAGAAGATTCGTGCAGGGGTTCTCGCTGATTGCACAACCTTTATACAAACTCATTAGGAAAGATGTTCCTTTTAAATTTGGAAAAGAAGAGCTCACCTGTTTCGAGAGGTTGAAGAAGAAATTGGTAGAGGCACCGATACTAGCACTCTACGATCCGAAGGATGAAACGGAACTACACTGTGATGCGAGTTCGTTGGGTTTCGGTGCGATACTTCTACAGAAGAAGTCTGATGGGAAGTATCACCCAGTGTTCTATTTCTCAAAGAGAACAACGGATCATGAAGCAAAGTATCACAGTTTTGAGCTGGAGACGTTAGCCATTATTTATGCGCTTAAACGGTTCAGGATATATTTGCATGGACTTCACTTCAAGATAGTGACTGATTGCAATTCGTTGACTCTCACTTTAAATAAGAGAGAGATAAATCCACGAATAGCGAGATGGGCGCTAGAACTCCAGAACTATGATTTTGTTCTGGAACACCGTGGAGGGACGAAGATGCAGCATGTTGATGCACTGAGTCGCGCGACGAATATTCTAGTTCTAGAAGAGAACACATTTGAGCAAAACCTATCTATTAATCAACATAGGGATGAGGCGATTAATAGGATTAGGGAACAACTTGAGAAAGAAGAGAGTCAGCTGTACGAAATGAGGAACGGTTTAGTGTATAGGAAGGTGGGGGCAAAGATTTTATTCTATGTGCCCAAGAGCATGGAAGGAAATATAATGAGGATGCATCATGACGACATGGGTCATTTAGGTCGAGATAAAGTGATAGGTTTGATCATGAAGACATATTGGTTTCCGAATATGACACTGAAAGTAGTAGGTCATATAAAGAATTGTTTGAAGTGTATTGCTTTCTCACCAAAGTTGGGTAAGCACGAAGGATTCCTGCATAGTATTCCCAAAGGGAATACGCCTTTCGAGACCGTACATATAGACCATTTGGGTCCAATCTCGATGAAGAATGCAAAGAAGAAGTACGTGTTCTTGGTGATAGATGCGTTCACCAAATATGTGAAGCTGTTCGCTACTAGGACCACGAATAGCCAAGAGGTTCTGAGTTGTTTGCGGTCCTACTTCATCTATTATAGCCGACCGAGAACGCTAATATCCGACCGTGGTAGTGCGTTCACGTCGGCAGATTTTGAATCGTTTATGAAGGAAAATAATGTTCGACACATAAGAATCGCTACGGGGTCCCCTCAAGCCAATGGGCAGGTTGAGAGGGTGAATAGGAACCTGGGCCCAATGATAGCGAAAATGACTAGTGCAGGGTCCGTCTCCTCGTTAGATGGGGTTTTACCGACGATCGAATTCGTATTAAATAATACCATTCACTGCAGTACCGGAATAACCCCGAGTGAACTACTTTTTGGAGTCGGACAAAGAGGGATAGTGATAGACTATCTTAAGGAAAGTCTGGAAGAATGTGAAAAGCAGGTAGTGAATAGGGATTTAGAACGAATGAGGGCTGAAGCTTCTGCCAAGATCATTAAGAGTCAAGAGCGTAATGAGGCATTGAAGGATCGCAGTAGAAAAAACGTGAAATATGAAGTCGGTGCTTACGTTATGGTGAAAAATTATGAAAGTAGACCTGGAGCTTGCAAAAAGATTATCCCAAAGTTTAAAGGACCGTATAGAATAGCCAAGATTCTACCGAACGATAGGTACCTGCTAAAAGAGATTGAAGGTTTTCAGTTAGGACGAGTCCCGTATGAGGGGATATGGGAAGTGGCGAATATCAAACCATGGGCTGATACTGAAGGAAAGACTTCTTGTGGAATCGGGACGATTGGGAGTCAGGACGGCCGAATTGTAGTAGAAAAAGGTACAAAGACAAAAACGAAAGAAGCGAATATGAATGTAATGGTGCTATCGGTGCAGTAGGGCATATGTATATTTATATATGAATTGAGTTGCACTCAATTCATCTAGAGAAAGAGATCGTCAGTCGACGAAGAACAAGCGCAGTGTGCAGACGCATTTATAAAGTAAAGATAAATAAAGAAAGATTTGTAACGATTAACGAAATAGTCTTGTGTGTTTTAATTGTTTCGCGTATCAAGTTTTAATTTACAGAAAGAGGCCACCGGTTATAATACCTAGTTTTTTTTTCCCCAAACATGTTTTGGGATTTTCAATTCATTTATTACCAGCCATGGGATTTCTCACACGAGGACTTTATTTTCTAATAGTGAGTAGAGTCTCTGGCTCGTTGTATCTATCTGGTGGCTGCGCGAAATAAGGCCCCAAAAGTAAAAATGAAATAAGGTCCCAAATTTGGGGTGTTATTTCATAATGAAATAATACCCCAATTTGAAATATGAAATAAGGCCCCACTGCGATGAAATAAGGCCCCAACAAAAAAATGAAATAAGGCCCAAAATCTGACAGTAAACCCAAGCAGGGGGGTTGCAGGGGGGCAGCATGCCCCCCCCCATACGCTTTCGTTTTTCGTTTGGGGACTTATTTAATTTTCATTAGGAAATAAGGCCCCAAAAAAGGAAATAACACCCCAAATTTTATTAAAAATCGTTGTTGTTGTTTCCTGTATAATTTTTTGGGGCCTTATTTCATTTTTTTTTCTGGGGCCTTATTTCCTGGGGTCTTATTTCGCGGAGCCCTATCTGGTAAGTGCCTTTGGTAAGAAAGAAAACGTCATTTCTTGTTGTATGAAAACAGCTTTTGTAGGGCCATTGAGTATACGTCACCATTTATGTCATACATCCTGACTACTGTTTGCTGATAATAATTAACTGTAATGTTTTAAACGCTGTTACTTGGTCACTATGCCAGACCCAGACAGCGAAAAGTTTTCGATGTATTTGTTCAGTTAAGTAAATATTGTAGATTGCTTTGAGGTTCTTTATTGCATTGATTCTATTTGGGATCAGGTTTCATCCCTAGAGCTTAATGTAATATGTAACCCAAGAATTACATTTTTTTTTCTCTCAAATTCACATTCACGATAAGTATGTCATCCATTGAAACTTCCACATTAGGCATTTGGCCAAAAAGGTCTTGCATTTATATTTTAGAACACTTCGGGGACGAATGAAATTCTAAACGGAAGACTCTTGCAACTATATATCTTTCCCAAGATGTAGCAAAATTTAGGATGTATGTTTATTGTCCACTTCGCTTCCCGCCCTTTTCTTTGGGTTTTCCTTGGTTCGCTTCGGTCGGTAAATATTTTGTTTAACTCGCGTGAAGTGTCAATTTACATTAGGCTTTAAATGAATTACATTTTTCGATCTTTACGAGATTACCATCCGGCGTTTAGACTTTCTTATTTTGTTTGTTATTTGGCTAGGTTTTTTTTCGCGAAATGTCGCCTCTCTGTTTTATTATTTCGCAGACTGATCGTTTTGGAGTTTTTAAGTCGGTATTGGCATATCATTTTCAAGAACTTCCTTTTTTTCGGAATCGCTGCTTTCCATTTTTTTATATCTAGGTAATCGGTGTTTCGCAAAACAATTGAGCGTTAAGATGAAGAAGGGGTTAAGTGACGTTATTGAAGTTTCGAGATATTATTAGGGTTTTTTTTTAACAGAACTCTTTTGGGGGAGAGTACGATAACTATGGCGCCAAAAATGTAGGTATAACGGTATTTTGTAGAGGGGTTAAATACAAGCACTTTTTACTACGGGAGGGGGGGGGGTCTATCTTACTCCGTTTAGACGGGAGGGGCAATTTAAAGAAAATGATACTTTAAATGGAAAAAAATACATTAAAAAACAATATAACATTTTAGAAAGCCCAGAATCTGTTCTTTTATATTATTTTTAAATCAAGTTATTCCCTTAAATAGTTTTCGAAAAAAACAATTTCAAACTTGAAATTTTAGGACAAAAGTTGGGGTGAGTAAAATAATTTTGGCGATGAAAACTTATGACGGATTTATGTAGAGGAGTTAAATACAAACATTTTTTACTATGGGAGGGGGGGGTCTATGGCAACACTTACCACAAAGAACTATAGTATTTTTCAAAACCAGGAATCCGTTCTAAATTGTGTAAAATGCAAATCAGCAAAATTTTGTCTACCAATGTGAAATTTCTGGCCAGAGACTGTATCTGAAGAATATTGTTGACATTGGGTAAACTTATATAATTTAAAGAAAGTTAGCATATACTCAGCCTTGCACCCATCCCAAAATCCAACAGTGACCCCAAGCAGGGGGGTTTGAAGGGGGCATCATGCCCCCCATACGCATTTCAAGGCGCAAGGGTAGCAATTTGTACCCTAAGCGGAGCGACATATAAAAGTAATTTTCAATTTTCTCAAAAATTAGAAGACATAACTCAATCTGGTTTTGAGTGATCGATTAATAATTGATTTAGGCAGTAAAAACTACAAACAAATTAAGTATCTATTTGCTCAATATTGAAAAAAAATCAGCATAAAACTTCTTTTTTTAAATTTTTTTCCTTAAATTTCAAGTTTGAAAGTATTTTTTTCAAAAACTATTAACAGCTATAACTTGATTTAAAAATAATATCAAAGAACAGATTATTGGCTTACAAAATTCATAAAGTCCTTTATTGTAAGTGTTGCCATTGTTTTTCAATTAATTTTTTTTTTTCACTTTAAGTATTATTTTTTTTAAATTGCCCCTCCCGCCTAAACGAAGCCAGATAGACCCCCCCCCCTCTCATAGTAAAAAATGCTTGTATTTAACCCCTCTACAAAATACCGTTATCAATTTTTGGCGCCGTAGTTATCGTACTCGTGCCCTCTTTTGTGATAAAAACTGACACTTTCTAATCATAATAGCCTTTCAGAATATAAGTAATTTATTTAAAAAAATAATTTTCAGACATACCTTTTTTTAATAATTTGTGAAAAAGAGCGTTAAAGATTAATTAAATCAAAACCAAGGAGTTAAGTGACATTTTCAGATCTTCTTTTTATACCCTCCACTCACTTTGTCATTACATTTGTAAAGCCAAGAAGGAGTCACCGGAAACCTCATAAAGGACATTTATTCTGAATTTGAATCAAATTCTGAATAAATTTAGCCATGTTCGCCTGTCTGTATCTCTGTCTGTTGAAAACGGCTCCCTGAAATTACGCCAAAAAATTAAAGTGGAAAAGAGCCGAAAAACCTCCATACAAATTTGTGTCATTTTTTCCTAGGAACAAATATTTTGACACAAAATGCCGCTAATTTTGCCATTTTTTCCAAAACTCTTTCGAGCATTTTTTAAGAAAATTGAGAAAACCCCCAAAAAGTGTTTTGGAAAAAACACAAAAAAATGTGAAATAAGACCCGAAACCATATGGGGTGCATGCTGCCCCCTGCAACCCCCATGCTTGGGTTTACTGTCAGATTTGGGGCCTTATTTCCTTTTTTTTGGCGTAATTTCCATTTAACTTTTTGGCTTTTTTTTTCGAAAAATATGGCGTAATTTTCTGGCATTCTGGTGAATTTTCTTTTTTGGCGTTTTTGCCAAAAAATATTACGCCGCAATTATTTTGGTCGTTTTTCCAAAACACTTTTTGGCGTAATTTCGTTTGGCGTAATTTCAGGGAGCCGTTGAAAACACGATAGCTTTCAAACGAATCGACCTAGGCGAATGAAATTTTGTGAGAGGACTTGTTTTTTTGTCTCTGAAATTGGTTTTGTGCATCAAGACATTTTTTGTAGAATTGCGAACATTATACGTTTTGCTGTAAGTCTGTGAGTGAGCGAAAATGGTTGTTCATGTTAACGACGATAGTATTTCCTTTGCATGAACTTCTTACGATTTCTCTATAATAATGCTCCGCGGTATATATTGTTTCATGTTTTCGTAACTCCTTTTCAATTCTCCCGAAATCCCGATCACTGTCTAAGTAGGTGTGCCAAACTACCGGAAAATTGTGATCGATGATATCAAAATAGTCAAATAATATCAGAACAGAAAAAAATGTTGTTCTCTCGAAGGCCCTTGGGCGTCGCATGATTTATTTTTTCACTGCTGTAAGACTCCGATCGAAATCCAATATTTTAAGATTAAGCGCGTTTGTGTTGCCCGCATTTCCAGTCAGACTTGCTTCCTGGCTGGCACTCGTATATTTGCTTCGCATTCAAAATTTAATAAGGGTTTTTCAATTGGTACGGGGCGTTGCCAGCCAGATTCGTCGGGATCGGGAGCATTGCCGCGGTCCATTAGAGTATACAGGAGAACCCGATGCAGTCAATTCCTCGCCATGCACAGGAAATCGGCCTTTCGCAGACTCCAACTTGGTGAATTTTGCATCGGGACTTGGGCATACGCCCGTACAAGATCCAAATAATCCGGCAGTTCAAAGTTAATGAACATAGACAAAGCCGTTTGTTCGTTGACTTGGCTTCGGGGTGTTTGGAAGAGAACCCCAATTTTGGCCGAAAAATCATATTTAACGACGAGGCGCACATTTAGATGAATGCGGGTATGTGAACAAGCAAAATTACCATCAATATGGGACGACGATATTTCAACGTCGCGTCGACTCGTCCTTATTGAAAAACAATTTAGTGAATAAGATCAGCTTCTATTCACATATCTGTGTTTTTAGAAGGGCGTCGCAAAAATATTTCAAGCTTCCTAGGGAGTCGCAGTATGAAAAACATTGGGAACCTCTGCGTTAGACAATATCTACCGTTCTTCAAAATGCAACTTCTACATTACCATATTTGGTGATCGACATCATTATTCGATTTGTTAAGACAAAAAGAGAGACTAACAACACAGTTGACCAGCAGACACGAAGAGCAACGGAAGGTTTTCTGATCGACACGATTGCGTAACTTTGCGATACGCCTAAAACTGTCCCACTATCTTTACTTAATATAATTAAGTAAACACTAAAGTAAATTAAACGACATGAATTATTATACCTGTTCTTGTTTAAGGCCCTTATTGTGATTGTCGATCAACGACAACGATCGTCACGACAATTGTCGATTGCGTCGATTGATTTTAGCTATTCGTACGCACAAAATGTTTTCACTTCCAAGAGAAAGCATCGACCAGACATTTGTAATCGACTACAAGCGACTGTCAAATCGACAAATATCAATCGCAATTGACAATCACAGTTGTCTATCGATCGACAGTTGTCGATCAACGATCAACTATCGACAGGGGCGTAGCGAGAGGGGGGCTCTTTTCAAGAGTCGGCAAATCAACGATCAATTTTCAAAAGTTAGGTCTTAAGTTTGGATTTCCATTAGATATAGGTTTTTAAACTTGTAAATGTATACAAAAGTCAGCATTTTCAAAGGTTTCAGATGAACTCCTTAAAATCGGTGAATCGGTGAATTTGCCTACTGAAATCCTTAAAATTTAGCGAGTTTCGATTCGATTGTAAAAAGAACGGTTGGCATTTCTAATTTGAGGTTAAATTCGAAGGAATGTGTTATTCGCTAGTTCGTGGATTATTAATGTAGAATGCGAACTTGAACAATTCGCGGCAAACGTGTGTTTGGGCAAAGAGGAGGATAATTATTATCCTATCAAAATGTATTAAGAAAATAAGTTTATAAACAGTTTAATAACGAAATTTCGAATCCCAAACTTTTTGCCGCGAACGAAAACACCCGCGCGAATTTTCAAAGTTTATTCGCAATCCACAACTTAACATCAAACTAGACATTGTGGGTAGAAACTGATGGCTGAAATTCGCGAACTGCCGGCCGCGACCTATAAAAGTGTTCATGTGAACGGACTGTCAAAGCTTGCGAATAGTCGTTCGATCGTAGGTAGTTGGTCGCTCTTATGTGAATGGTCTTTTAGGTATTAGCCCAGGGGTGTTACTGTTAAGATTGGTCGAAATTGGACATATTGGTCGTATTGGCCTCCCATACGAAAAACATCTTCTATGGAGTGAAACTCGTTTACGTTAGATATAACTCGATAACCACTGGGCCGATTTTCATGATTTCTATACAGTCGGCAAGTTCCTGAAATAAGTCGGCATTTCAATGAAAGTCACCCCCCCCCCCACGGCTCAAACCCTCGCTACGCCCCTGACTATCGACACTCACAATAGGGGCCTAAGACTTCCCTTGAACCCCCACCTCCCACATTTATTGTAATGGTGAAATGAAAAGTTAAATATTTTCACAAATTCATAATAGTTGTTAAAACATAACTAAAAATGTCTAATATCTACCCAGAGTTTAGTGAAGGGGCATTAATTAAAAACTCACAAATTTTTATGAAAAATGCTTGTAAATACAAATTTGTAAGTTGGGGAAATAGGCCACAGTTATGAATTTAAATAGAAGTGACCTTACGCAGACGGTCGTGAGAACAGGGAGAATCTTTATAGAAAATCCTTTCAGTCTATTCAGTTTCCTATCTGCAAATATACAATAACTTGATCATATTTAAAATTCTCTATCGGTGTATAAATATCTAATGATAATTTCGAAAATGGTTGCGGTCTCAATACCAGAACTCATTTAAACAATACATACATTGCATTACACCTGAGATGTATCGTACAATGTGTATAGGTATACTGTATACATTGTGCAAAACACGGCACAACTTTATATTTTTGATTGTACCTACCTACCTACTCAGTCGATTCAATTCAATTTCATCGCATAACAACAATAACCCTATGCGAGCATGTTTGATTCCCGGGTGGAAATTGTTGACATACCAGCTTGGTTATCGGGCTATTTAATTTTATTTGGGTAAGGACCAAAGTCATGATACTTTGGCGTTCCGCCACAAAATTGCGAACCAAATGTCAAAGAGAATTTCGACACAATAGATACTACAGTTTATAGCAATCGATATTCAATAACGCATGTAAAACAGTTCTCCAACTTCCATCTGCAGCATTCTAATAATAAATTTATTCAATGGTAAAGTTTGATTTGTCGCGAAAGTATGCAGGCATTTGTGTGGGTTTTTCGTCGGTAAAGCTATTCATAGATATAACGGTAGTTATAGTTGAAAAATTAAGTGATATTTCAGGAAACTTTGAATACGATTAAATGTCCTTTGTATTTTTACTGATTTAAGCAAACTAAATCTTGAATATAACTTCGCACAAACTATTGCTGTTATTGGATTAGATAGTTATGACGAGTTGAGTTCTTTTTTGCGAACTATTGTTGTTTCGCCGCTTTATTATTTTCCAGAAAGATTGTTCCGCCGTTCTTAAACACAGACTTTTTTTTTTATCGTGCATGAATCGGTATTGTGCGCGTTCTGATTCCTACACGAGGTTGGAACGAAAAGGATTTTCTATCCTTCCGTATGAGTCTCATGGTTCTGGCTTCAAGGAAGCACGACCATAGCATTCTTGTAGTAAAACAAGTGTCTAGGGCTGCACATCTAGCTTTCACCTGATGCAGGCATACAATCATAATGTAGTATTTGAGTTATTACCTAAATAATTTTTTTTTTTCATTCTAGTCGTGCCAGCCTTATGAGATGTATGTATTCAATGTGTTATTTTCATTATTTAGCATTTTGTCAGTTTTTATATGGCATTGTTTTGCGAATTTTTGGCTTGCATTAAATTACAAAAAATCTTAAACGATACAGTGAAACTCCTACACGGGGAACTCTTACATTACCCACACGGGGAACTGTTCACTTTGTGATTTTGACGATACCAAAATATTCTTTTCCATTAATTATTTCCCCGGCGGATTCCACGATAGGGGTGTATAATTTGAATGCCGTTATGTTCGGAACAACATATAGGGTAAGGTCGGGAGGTTTCGACACTATAACGAACATTTGGAAATATCTTAAAATCCAAATACAATTACAAATTTTCAAAATTTACATAAGTTACATTAGCATTTTAGCAATAGATATAAAAGCATTAATGATTAATCGATATAAATATTTTTAACAGAGCTGTAAGGTTTTTCCCAAAACCTTACAAAGTGTCAATTTTTTTCATTCTAGTCGTGCCAGCCTTATGAGATGTAGATATGTATTCAATGTGTTATTTTCATTATTTAGCATTTTGTTAGTTTTTATATGGCATTGTTTTGCGAATTTTTGGCTTGCATTAAATTACAAAAAATCTTAAAATTTCGCGCGAATTAAATGCCAAATAAAAAATAACGAAACAACAAAATGCCAAATTAAGAATTGCCAATAAAAAAAAAACAATGAAAATTGCGAAATGAAAATTAGGAAGCCATGGTTTGTCGAAACAATTAAAAAATAATAAAAAACTTGCCAAACGTAAAATGCGAAACAACGAAATGCTTAATAAAAAAACTCAAAACAAAAAACGGGGAAGTTAACCCCCGCGAAATGTCAATTCGCCAAACGATTTTAGGAAAACATATCTACCATACGCCCATACCCAGGTAGAAAATAAAATGCAGCAGCTAATGATTGAAGTAGGTACTTTTAAGTTTAGTGATACATTTATGACTTTTTTTTAATAATTTTCTTGGGAACGATGCAAGCCCCTATAAGATGTTTGCAAATGGGTGTTACTTCTTTACTTAAATTGTTGTTAGCAGTTGTTGTCACTCCGCGGTATGATTTTAAGTGTCCAGTGTCCAGACTAACTTTTACGACGTCACAATGGCGAAAATTTCTATATAAAATTATCCATTCTGACCGTATACTAATAATCATTTTTAGTGTTCAGGTTAAGTTTTACCATCTTATATATTTAAAAATATACACTGCCCGACAACTGATTAGCGCCCCCTATGCTTCTTGACTTTGGAGCTTAATATCAGAAAATCAAATAAAACTTTTGAAATATTTTTTTTTTTTTGCCAATGAAAGTTTATAACATTATACGCGAAAAGAAATGAAAGTTACGGTAATAACTGAATTAATAACATTTTAACAGAATTTTAAAGAATTTAATATGAAAAATCCACTTTTTTTTCGGACATTTGATTAGAACCCCCGCACAAGAAAATGCCGAATAACATAAGAAAATGGGCAGAGAATAGCCTAAATTATGTTTTTATTTTAATTCCATAAATTTATTACATATTTATTAAAGAATTAATAATGTGTTGTGCCACCACGGTTAATTATGACCTCGTACATCCTGTTGGACAAGGAGTCATATAATTTCTTTATATAATCGAGTGAAATAGTCTCCCTGTGGCACTTTTTATTCCGTCAATGAGTTCCGATTCAGTTGGATACTGCCTTTCAGACTCGTATACTTTGCGTGCCAACCATCCCCAAATATTTTCTATAATATTACGGTCGGCCGAGTATGGCGGCCAGCTCAGTAAGGGCACGTTTTGGAGCTCAATCCAAGACTTTACTAGCCTAGAGGTGTGGATAGGAGCGTTATCCTGCTGGAACTTCCATTCCAAGGACCCAAAAATATCCTTCATTGCAGGGAAAGCCGTTTTTAATGGGATCCCTACGTTATCTCCTTTTCCAAAATCCCTTATTGGACATAATCTCCCATTTTTTTTAATCTCTTTTTCCAAAATATCCCGTGACGAAATCCTCTATGCCAAAATCTCCCATCTACATACATACTTATTAAATCCCTCGTCAAAATCCCCTGTTCGCACAATTTAGAATTTATCGGTTTTTTAAATGCGTAATTTTGGCAGTAAAATTAAGCAAACAATATAATATAAACTTTGCATACATCAACCCAATTTCGCACATACTGCAAAGCAGACAGTAAACCCAAGCAGGGGGGTTGCATGCTGCCCCCCCATACGTAGATATCTCAATTTGTCGCGCGACAGAATTAATAACACCAAATCTAAAAATGGGAGATTTTGTCCCGTGGGGATTTTCTCTCAGGCTCTTTCGGAGTAAGGGATTCCAGCACAGGGGAGTATGGAATAGGGGATTTTGGAAAAGGAGATATCATCACCGAACTCAAGTTTTTTTTTAGAGTGCGAGTAAATGGAGGAGAATAAAAAACAAAAAGATTGAGCATTTACACTGAAAGATTAGAGAGGGCGCTAATCGGTTGTCGGGCAGGTATGTATTATAAGTCTATTGTAACATACAACAAATTTAAGCTGAAGGTTGGAAATGATTGGGAATAGGATAGGGAAACCCCCTCAAAAGGAGGACGTATACGACGGATGATTTACTGCGGATTGAATCAACGCTTTCGTCAATAGTCAAGGTGAAATACGCTTTACATGAGCTAGCTACTCTAACAAATGTGGAGCTAAGGTTAGTGGGGATTTTCAGGACTGGTCAAGGTGCTGAAAAGAGACGATGGCAGATGATCTCTTTATGTATGGGCAAATTACAGCTTTCACATCCCTGAAGTGGATTACTGACACTGGAATGTTCGGCATGCTGTCCTATGCCCAACCACATAAAAGAAGTGTTTGCGGTTAATATTAGATTTACTATAATTGACGACTCTGCAAAGCAAAAAAAGGAGATTGACATTCGGATCTGCATGTGGAATGTTCCAATTCTAAACAGGCCGCGTGCAGCCGAACAATTAGCAGAGACCAAGAAGAAACCCATCTCTTTATCGATTTCAAGGCAAAATGGTTGTTCAATTTTAGCTCTTTTTAATTACCTCATATCTATATTATATCATGGTGACACCAATTTTGATGAAACTTTTTTTATTAGTTAACTGCATACTTAGGTAATATGGTAATTATTTTGGAAAAATTTGACACTCCATTCCTGAAATGTTTTGGTACTATTTTATATGCTGTTTTTTTAACTTTGGGGGCCTGCCACGCCCAAACCGTAAGAGAGCGCCAAATTTTTTTTTCAGATTTGTGTTTAGGGCTCTGCTATCAATTTGACTGTGGAAAAAAACCCGTTATTTTTGAATGGGCAGTAAAGTAAAATCTTGCCGCAAGACGTATGTTTCAACTTCTTAAATCGAATTTTGTCGAAAACTGTTAGTCTTACGAAAAAAAATAATAATTGATACTTTTGTAGGCAATTTCCTAAGCTACAAATTTGTCATACACAATTTTTCGATAAAAGTAGCTGTTAACGAGAACTTTGACCCCGCGTAACAGTTTTAGCGGCGCATGTATCGTTGGGGACTTTTGGGATATTGTTTGGAATTAGAACCACATAAGGAAGGTTCATGCAAAAATCCAGCCTTCCCCTAATTTTTCCGAAATGAATGTCTTTATTCCCCGGACTATTAGTTTTTACTATCACCCCTATCGTGTAATCCGCCGGGGGAATTATTCACGGAAAAGAATATTTTGGTATCGTCAAAATCGCAAAATGAACAGTTTTCCGTTCGGGAAATATACGATTTGAACGTTTTTAACGATACAGTGAAACTCCTACACGGGGAACTCCTACATTACCCACACGGGGAACTGTTCACTTTGTGATTTTGACGATACCAAAATATTTATACTTTTCCATTAATTATTTTCCCCGGCGGATTCCACGATAGGGGTGTATAATTTGAATGCCGTTATGTTCGGGTAAGGTCGGGAGGTTTCGATATAAATATTTTTAACAGAGTTGTAAGGTTTTTCCCAAAACCTTACAAAGTGTCAATTCCTCCTACCATGAAGGAGGATTTGCCATCTGCCTAAGGAGACATTTTTAAAATATTAAAACAACTTATATATTGCTTTTTTGATCAACAAATAATATTTTTTTTTTATTTTCAACGCATATTAATCTTTGTTTATTAGTTAAGCCTTACTTTTAAGGACGTAGAATTAAAATAACAAAATAAATTGACCAACAGAAAAAACTTTTCATAAAAACTTAATTTAAAACAATTGTTTCATCGATGTTGCGGTGTGGATTATTTTCTTGTAAATATTTGGCATTCTTACATTCTAAAAAAAGAGTATAAGAAGTTGTTTTACCACACAATTTTTATTTTGACTCATAAAGGAGGATTTGTTACTATGTCAATTCCTCCTTCAGCAAGAATGTCAAATCCTTCTTTTTGATTACTTTTGGGACTAATACAAAAAAAATGATGTAATGGTGCTCAAGAAAAACTATTGTTTATTAATGATTTTAAAACGAATGAAGGTGCACTACATTGCACTTTCAATGTCAAAGGCTACATAATTAAAATATTACAGTTGGATTGCTTACCATAAAAGTTAGATGAAATGGGCACAAAAATAAAAAAGACGTCTACTTCGCTTATCTCCTAGACCTAGACTACAGTGATTGTTATGTCGTTTTCCATTGGGCAAAAAGAAGCGTCCGGGAGCGTCCGGAATCAAGAAAATCACTTCTGAAACCGTTCCATTGGCGCAAAAAATACTCTTCTATTGATTCTGAGGAGAGAATTTCGCTTCTCGATTTGAAGTCAGAATCCACTCGAGAAGCACTTACACAAGTGCATTTTATGTATTTTATACAAGCCAGTTGGCAGCAGCCATACAGTAATTTTTGACGTTTCACCAATACGTGAGTGTAGTCAGCCAGAAGCAGTTTTCTTGTTCCATTGGATTTCGGAATGAGTGAATCCCCGAGTGAAACCAATGGAAAACGACATTATTTATTTATCACTCAAACCAATCGTAACTACCACCTTCGTTTTCTCATAAATTAAAGTGCTGTCATGGTTTTAGTTTTTCAGAAAAGTGCTGATGTCAATTCCTCCGGCCTGTCAAATGCTCCCGACCTTACCCTATCCCGATCTCCCCGTTGATTGTTCATCCAAATCTCGTGAACAAATAGATCTCTGCTGAAAAGGTAAACTATCTTAAGTCAATTTTCATAGTTTTTCAGGAGAGCAAAAAAACATTAAAAAACGTAATTTTAAAAAAGCCTCCAACTTTTAACTCTAATGAAAGGGATTTTAAGAAGGGAAATTTTATCCTCTTTTTTCCTAGCCACGTTTTAAAACAATATTTTTTAAAAATCAGCGAGATATTAGATAAAATGCAATTTAAGATGATTTACCTTTCGCGTATTTGCCCATTAAGAAATCTTAAGTTGAGATAAGATACTTTAGCTAATTTTGTAGAGTATCGATTTCAGTTCTTAAATCGACTTAAGATAAAGTGCGCATTACAGTGCTTTGTTTAATGAAATATAAACACAACATAAGATGTTTTGTGCTTCTTTTATTTAAACTTTAGGTCATAAAATAAAATGTTTTCTTTTAAAAACTTATGAAAGAAAATAAATAAATGGTATCTAATTCATTACAATACACTTTTCTAATGAATACGTATGTAGATTATGACCCTTAAATGTTTATTATTTGACACTCTAGTACCACAAACACTCTTTTCGGAACTATGTCTAAAAATTACTTTTATTTTGTATTATTTATGATAATTTACTAACAAAAATTACCGTTATAAATACTTGCTAAATTCGATGCTCTGTTATTACAATTACTTTTTATAGACACTTCTATAGACCACTATAAACCACTCTGACTGCTATCTGCAATGCACTGAAATAACATCTTAAGTTGACTGTCATTTTTGGTAACGGTACATCTGGTAGCACCTGGCAAAATATCTTATGTCGACATAAATCTGAGAAATATCTTTTTTTTAAATTAAATATCATCTTAAGTAGACTTAAGATAGTTTACTTTTTCACACATTTGATTATATTTCAGATGCATTTTATCTTATGTCGAGTTAGTTACACAATTTATAGTAACTTACACGGAGCAAACAATCTTATGTCGACATAAGATGTTTTAGCTTTTCAGGAAATGCCAATTATATTTTGACCAAAACATCTTAAATGAAATAAGAGGTTTTTTTACAAGTAGTATATCATCTTATGTGGATTTAAGATAATTTATTAAATGTTAATACGCATTTTTATCGACTTAAGATGATTTTGATTTTCTATAACTCGGGATACAATTCAGATACAACAACGAGGGTTTGGTACAACTACGCGTATTGAATAGGGGAATCTTTTGCACTAAACTGTTCAAAATTCACTTAAATCGACTTAAGATAGTTTACCTTTTCAGCAGAGAGATAACCGCCATCGAGCTTTGCTAATATTTTTAACAATTTCTAATGAGTACGGAATAACGTTTGATAGTGAAACTTATACTGAATGTTTTGACACCTGAACCCTATTTAAAAAAAAAAAAATCGCAAATGCGAGAATATTTACATTGTTACGAAACGATGAAGCCTTCGTAATTGTTGTTTTTCAATCCGCCAATGATAATAGTCACTCCATTATACGAGAAGCAATGGACAAATTTCTAATAGAAGGATTCTCATTTAGTGAAGCAACCACATTATTTTTTTTATTGTGGTATGCTATGCACTCATTCAATATACATTTTTATTTATTTCATCACAGAATATAAATTAAAACAAAAATCTTCTTTTGTAGGTTGATGGTGAATTAACTTTGGGAGAAAACATTGCAGACAATGGAGGACTTCGTGAAGCTTTCTACGCCTACAGAAAGTACGTTCAGACATTTGGCGAGGAAAATAAATTGCCGGGACTAGAGCAATATAGTCATGAGCAATTGTTTTTTATATCTTTCGGCAACTTATGGTGTGAAACTCTTACACCAGCTGCGAGCCGTTATGCCCTTCATGATTCACATTGCCCTGGAAGTATACGACTGAAGGGGGTACTTTCAAATTCAGAGGAATTTGCGCGAACTTTTAAATGTAAACGTGGATCAGGAATGTTTCCAGACAATACTAAGTGCAGAATATGGTGATTTTCGTACATTACATATTTTGTAATAATATGTATTGCGAAAACTTATTATACATAGATTAATTGTGTTTCTTAGGTAATGTTTTAGTAGATTTGATTAATTTTGTAAGATTTTTATTCTTTCGTACCTACTGAAATTGCAAAACCTGTTACTTACTAGTCTATAAGTTTGGTACAATTAAAATTAATTCTCAATTTTTTAAATAAGTTTTGTGATGTTCATGAAAACTGATGCGTTGAAATATGTGGTTGACATTGCTATAGGGGCCGTAAAGTAATATTGACTGGAGTAAAGAATACTCACGGTCATGATCCCAATTTTTGGGGGTTATGAAAGCTGTCCGGTAAACGTATAAATTGTCTTGATCCAAAATAAAAAGCCCTTACCTGTAATGTTAGCACGCTTATTGTCATAGTACACTCCGTGTCACTTGATTAGGAACAGACAGTTTTTTGTTTTAATTTTACGATATTTTTCAAACCCTTTGCTAATCTGGGAAAAATTAACTGCAGAAGGAATGAAGGATATATTATGTTTATATTGTAAATAGAAAAATTTGATTAAGTTGATAAGTTGCAGTAAAAGCCATTTTTTGAAGGCAAAAATGGTTAAATAAAAGTAAGTGAGAATAATAATCTAACGTACCTACCTATGAGCAATATGGTTAACAGTTAACAGTTATTCAAAACGTGAATACGCGGAAGGCGGGAATAGTGTTTGTATACCGCAATGGAAACGCTTCCTTGGCAAGATAGAAGTACCAACGCCGAAACCAAAATCGTAGAACACCATGTAGCCGCACTCAGAGAAAAATCCTGTGTAATATTGCCTTAACCGCATTAGGTAAAGTTTTTTGTATGGATATTATTAGACAAGCATATTTCTCCTTAAAACTAAGCACATTTGTATACGACCTAACTAATGGAAAATAAGCTGAATTGCCCAAAATTGCTTAGTAGTTTTAACCAAGAGATAACATGTTTTTTTCTTAACTTTGCCTTTTATTGCTAGGTTAACTAAGTAATTTTGCCTTAGGTCTTAGACAACTTTTCTTAAAAAATTGGGTAGCGGTTTAACTTTAACTTAGGCCTAAAGGAGTTTTGCCTTAAATCTAGGAAGACACCCCTCTAATTGTCTTGAACTGTGTAAATTTGCCTTAGGCCGACTGTACTTTGCCTTAAGCCTGTGGTTACTTTTGGAAGTATAATACATAGTTCAATTCGCGTGCATAGTTACATAGTTCAATTCAATTAGACAGTCTATTTGCAATTTTCGTAAAGCAAACGTGTAATTGTGTGCTTATATTTTTAGACAAAACAGCGGCAATTTTTGTTAATTAGATATACAAAATTCAAACTGCGTGCTGGCTTGCAGATTACAATAATAAGGTGAGTTTTAGCAATAGTGTCAATAGTTCCTATTATGGACTATAATTGCTGATAAAAAACAACATCCCTCTTTTATTATCAATAACTTGTTTGTTCTAGGAAAAACCAAAATGTCCCCAAAGACGAACATTTATGTTCTAGAAATAGGAATCTCAACGCAAATGTTGTCGAGGAACGTAATAATGAAGGTATGTTTTTGTTTATTAAAATCGAGGACAAAGATAATATTTATGTTTGAAAAAATGTATTTGTTTATTATAGAATCTTCAAATGAAACTGCTGACTGCTGGGATATTATTGAATGAAATAGTGGATGGAAACTACACGTACATATATGCAGGAATATGGTCAACGAAAACAATGATATAAGCCGTCAAAAAAAATTGTGAAACTGTCCGGTATAAATAAAATATAATATAATAAAATAAATAATTTGATTTTCAATTAGCATGATGGTTAAAAGCATATTCCTAATAAGCAAAGGGGAATTCAGTAATTCACCACACTTATAGGCTAGCTAATAAACACCTTAGTTTAATCAAAATTTGCTTTAGCAATCTTACAAAAATCAGGCAATTTCTAAGGCAAAAACATTTTGTTATTACCTTAGTAGTTAAGGCAACTCAACACAGTTATTGGCTAAAAATATTGGCAAAAATCACCTTAGTCTTAGGAAATATTGCCTTAGGCAAACATGGATAATTCAAGCTATATCTAAGGCAGTTCTACACTGATAATGTGGCAGTGTATTTACCTAAGCATTTTAACCCAACTTGCCTTAAAACTAAGTAAGCTCAAAACGGCCTTAGGGCTTATGCAAGTTAGCACTCGATTTAGGTAAATTTTACAAATGTTTTTCGTTGAGTGCGGGTATTCGCTGATGCGAACGACGCGACGCACGTTCAGACGCAGCGGCGGCAGTAGTTACGGTGGGATTTTGCGTGCTGTAGAGTTCAGGCTTCAGTCAGGTCCGCAGACCAGCTCTGCAGTTGGAACTTCCCAGAACCAGGATTCTCAGAACTCTACAGAGTAATAGATTACACCTTTGCCATTCAGCACCGGTACAGGAATTACATACTACCAAGAGATGCGCAAAGAATAGTGGGATTTTGCCAGTGGCTACTGCGCAAACAGGCAGAAGACGGACACTTCCTCAAGAATATTCTGTGGACTGACGAAGCGCAATTCAAAGGAGATGGGGTTACAAACCTCCACAGTTTGCATCACTGGTCAGACCCCAATCGCCATTTAATAAGCACAACATACTTTCAAATGTAAGAGTTTAATTATTGTAAACAGCTTCTTCAGAATGGGTGCTTATTTCAAAGGAGATTTAGCGTAAATGTTTGGAAACACTTTAGTAGGCCTGCACGTTCTTCTACAAACAGTTAATTCCCATTACTACCTGGAATTTCTTAGAGAACGATTGCAGGAGCTCCTTGAAGATGTTCCTCTTGTTCAGAGAAGGGCGATGTTCTTTCAACAAAATCGAGCACAACAACAACAAAAATTTTCAAAATTCGTGCCAAGGCTGTTTTTGTTTGGAATTCGAAATTTCGTTGTTTGAACTGTTTTTAAACCCGTTTTCTTAATACATTTTGATGGAATAATTAATTATCGTACTCTTGGAATAGTAAAATGTAAAATGTGCAATTTTCTGTTCATAAATGCATCAGAAGTGGGTTGTTCGCATTTTATCTATTCGTTAGTTCGTTCTCATGTGAATGGTCCTTAAGAGTGTAAACATTTTATGGTGAGTTTTTCTTTTTGTTTAAAATAGGTCTGTAAGTGGCATTGAAATAAAAGCTAAGCCACCAATCAACGCTCCGGGAACATCGAGAACACCGAAATTCCTGAACAGCCAATTCATTTTTGTTTTTATAAAGTTTCTTCAGTCATTTCTAAAATATTTTCTAATTTGTGAATTTCAGTTTGCTTCTGATAAGTGTTTTTTTTTTGTATTGAAAAAATTAATTTAATTTATTTTATTAAAAAATTGCAAAGCTTGTAGTAGCTTATTAGCTGCCAAAAGCAATTACAAATACTGCCGTTCAAAAGTGACTCAGCCTAGTTCAAAACTGCTCAGCATGTAAACCACGGTGCCCCAGTCTCCCCTAAAAAAAGAGAAAAATAAAACATCAACAATCAAAATATGGACATGGACAAGAAAGATTGCAACTCAAAATTTGGATTTAGGAAGAGACACTGGTACCAGACAGCGCTGCCCCCCCCCCCCCCCCCCCCCCCCCCCAAGAGGTCGAAAATGTAGTACGGGGGCTATTAAAATGTAGTACAATGTAGTACAATTTGAAAAAAAAAAACGAATAAAAACACGAATAATTACTTTATAATGATATTTTTAAAGTAAATAAACATGAATTCATAACTAAACAATTAAGAAAAATTAAATATCTACATATAATAACACAGCTCGAAAAATAATCAAAGAAACTAAAATTAATATTACA
Organism: Cheilosia scutellata; assembly: GCA_955612985.1. NCBI lineage: Eukaryota > Metazoa > Arthropoda > Insecta > Diptera > Syrphidae > Cheilosia > Cheilosia scutellata. The sequence goes on from OY015312.1 coordinate 73,414,461, forward strand.
TATTACTAAGTAGGTACATAGTACCTACCTACAATAAATGAGAAAAATAAGAACTATATAACTATATTACATTTAAAAATTATTTTGGATAATGGTTGGCATTGTGATAGAAAAAAGTTTTTACATATGTTAATAAGGATTCAGGCGGTCAAATATGGGTAAAAAAGGCTTTTAATTTTTTTGGGTGACATATTAGGCCTATTATTATATTATCTACATAATATTTTAAGCTATGATAAAGTGTTTTTGAAATTATTGTAAGTATAAAAAGTAAAAACGATCATATATCTAGGTACATGTATGTACACACCATATTTGATGAACGATGATTTACAAATTTTCATCTGCTAAGTACATACATCATAATCTATACATATAATAAAATTGTAGATTTTTTCTTTGTTCCACAATCGCATAAGAACTACTAACCCAATTGGGTCTTTTTGGAAAGGGTAGGCCTTAACAATGGGCAACATATAGGCTTTATTTGGTCAAAATTGGTCAAAGTAGCGGGGTACCGCCCATACAAAAAAAAAACAATCAAAATCTTATATCTCGATTGAGTTAAAACTTACAGATAATCTTAGGTATTGGCCCAGGAGTGTTGCTGTGAAGATTGGTCAAAATTGGACAAAGGGTACCCACCCATACAAAAAAAAAAAACATTGAGCTCAAATTTACAGACAATCTTAGGTCAAAATCTTATATCTCAAAAACCGCCGAACTGACTGAGCTCAAGTTTACAGATAATCTTACGGAAGAACATTATTATCTAAGCTCTAAGCAGTATTTCTGGGAACGGGCTAAGCCGGGCGGGTACAGCTAGTATGTACCTAAGTATTTCAGGTTGTATAAAAGGGTATTCTAAACTTCAGTAACACGTTCTGTTTGACGAAACCTTAATCATTTTTTTAATTTGACACGTGTCATGAATCACGCGTGAACTGTGAAAAAAAATCACCCTAAAAAACCAAACAGCAAAAAATTCAGCCGTATAGAGAGAAATTCATTTACATATAGAGAAAATAAGATATCTAGCGACTCTTAGGTTGTGGTCTGGTTAGGTAATAGGTTCTTATGTGTACACTTATACAGCTAGGTTCCACATTTCACTTTCACTCGAAATGAAATCGAAATCGATCGGAAATTAATTTTTGTGTTCTACATTTCACTTATTCGATTTCGATTTCAGAATTTTCGGAATTGAGTCGAAGTGAAATTGTTATGTTCCACAAATCGATTTTGACGATTTCCAAGTGATTTCAAATCGATCTTGGTCATTCGATGTGAAATAGTGGAAATGAAAAGACGCGATCAAAAATGTAAGTAAGAAATTCAATTTTAAACAAACTTGGTAAGCTTAATTCACAAAAAAATATATTTAAAACAGGGGTAAACATAAAAATATTGCGAAGGAAGGAATATTTATTTATTTTATGGAGCAGCGCATAAAGAACACTGAAAACGAATTCACTCGATTTACAATTTCGATTTCGATTACATTTCACTCGATTTCTGGAACCTAACTGATAATGATTTGTTTTTCTCGATTCTACTCAACACATAAATGTTTATTGTCCAGACTCCAGAACAGCGATGACACTTTACTCCAATTGGAGTAGATCTACTTTACTTTTTCAAAAATTTCAGAAATCTACTCCCTACTTCACTTATTTCTAATTTCCCATTATCTACTCCAATTTCAAATTTGTAATCCAATTCTTCATTTTGTTTAATAAATACTATTTCACAATTTAAATACTATTTCACAAGTAAGTAATCTATGTAGCCACTTTATGGATTAATTTATAGGAATTTATTTGGAAAACTGTTAGCCCCAGGTAAAACTATGTATGGCGAATTAGTAGGTAGAAAACATAGATCAGATAAAAAATAACTCGGAGCGTTGACAAAATTCGAAAACATTGGTAGATCCAAATAGATATATCTTTTGGACTCTTAATGTTAAACCAAGAGTACCTTATGAGGACTTGTAGGTTTCACTTTACAATAAATCTCCTAACTACGAATGCTAAAAGCATGTATATAAGAAATATTGATTGATCTAGACAGAAGGCATATCAGCGCCACAATAGGTGTCATTACGGGACACTGCCTTATGGGCAAGCATATAACAAGGCTTGACGTATTCTCAAACGATTTTTGTATAAGTTGTTGAGGAGGAGGAGGAGACCGTTCATCACTTTCTCTGAACTTGTCCGGCTCTCTCCCGATAACGGAAACTCCATTTGGGAGCTTTCTATTCCTAAACGATCTAACAAGCCTAGACATTCGTATAATCTGCTATGCTTCATTAGAATCTCAAACTGGCTCAACGAGTAGGACGAAACTTCTTCTAGATTCATGTGGTATCAGAAGACGGGACCTTATAATGGTCTAAGTGTATCGGCCTTTTGTCTGCAGCCATTTCAACCTAACTGAACCATATATGAAATATTGGTTTTAGTTATAGAATAGACTAGTTTGCCGACTTAGTCATGTCTCGATGTCATTTCGGCGTTGTACCTTGAAAAAGGTATGAACAGAACATTGATGCTTTTTTGAAAATCTACTCCCGTGTTGGGGCGGGTTTCCATTATGAACACTGAGCAAAATTTTTTTTTTATTTTTTTTCTGGCTTAAAATGGCCTAAAAAACATAAATATAATATCTTTTTCCTGAGGAAATGAATTTTTTTTTTTTTTGTCTAAATTTTAATAATTTTTTTTTTTTAATCAAATCATGTTTATGTGACTCATTCCAGTTACATAGCTCAATAAGTCTATACCAAAAACTGTCAGATAGGCGCCTGTAAGAAAGTCTAGTGTATTTAAAGTATGGGGTGGGTGGCTCGCTTCGCTCGCTAACAGGATTTTAACCCTTTTTTCGCGGGGTTTAGCCGTTCACGCGACTTCGTCGCTCCCCTAAGGGTATGTCAACAACTGTCTGGCAGGCGCCTGGTGCTAAAGTTTAATTATATTTACTCTGGAGTAGGTATAACATTTTCAGTCAATAAAAATACATGCACTTTTCTGTAAAAATTGAAAACTTTAAAATTAAAAAAAAAAGAAAATAAAGTTTCCGCAGAAAAATTATATTACAGTACCTACATCTTAGAATAAGTCTTGCTTAGATTGCTTAGAAAATTCAAGGAAAATTGAAAACTTTAAAATTAAAAACAAAAATAGAAAAAAAAGTTTCCGCAGAAAATGTCTTTTACAGTACATCTTAGAATAAGTCGATTTAACAAAAAAAAAAAAAAAAAATAAAAAAAAAATTTGCTTAGTGTTCATAATCGAAACCTGAGCCCCCGTATTTTCCTATCTACTCCACTTTCTTAGGCAATTCTACTCCAGACATTTTTACAGAAGTGGCATCGCTGCTCCAGAGTAACGAGCAGTGTTGCCCCCCCCAACTGTTTGAAAATGTAGCGTGGCGGATTTAAAGTGTAGTAAAACAATAGGCGTGTATTACTGGAAATCTATCTTAGCAAAGTAAAGTAAAGTAGAATCTTCAACACGCAATTACAACAACTACGGAAGTCTCAAGTAGAGTGTAGTTGTTGTAGTTGACTGAGTGGAGAGGTGAAGAAAACCGAGAGAACGACAATAAACAAAAACACCTCGTAGAAACAACAACGCACAGAGGTTGGCCTTCTCCACTCCTCCGTTCTAATCACCAGTTGGCGGGCTTGTATTCGTCGCTCAATTAGCGCAAGTGGTACTCACTTGGTCAATTGAGTAAAATCGAAGTGCAAGTTCACTTCCTGACAGGGGAAAACAGAAATGTCTTCCCAAGTGGATATATACGGAGAATTGACTGTTAGAATTCAAAGGTTCTACTTTACTTTACTTTGCTGAGATAAAGATGCCCAATAAAACACGGTTAATATAATTCCTTAACCCATTAAGTACCCATTTAAAAATTTTAGAATTTAGAATTTTTGTGAATGTCTACTTTCTTGACTTTTTTCCTCGGTATCAAAAAAAAATGTTTTGATGCAAGAGGTTTCTCCAAACAATTCTAATAGTGACTGCAAAAAAATTTTTCAAAAATCTCTTGGCTAATATTTTTAATGATTTTTTTTGCAGTCACTATTAGAATTGTTTTAAGAAACTTTTTGCATCAAAACATTTTTTTTTGACCGAGGAAAAAAGTCAAAAAAGTAGACTTTTACAAAAGTTATAAATTTTCAATGGGTACTTAATGGGTTAAGGAAAGTTGTGTATCATTCCAAGGGAATTTAAATGACCTTTCCATTGATGCCAAAATTTACATGAAGTACATAAGTTCAAATTATGAGCAGAATTAACTTTAGTTTTGTCAAAATACTTAATAGAAAAAAGTATTAGCGTAGGTTATTAATGATGAGGGTGGGTCAAAAACTCCTTCTACATGCCTTAATAATTCCTTCGATTGCTACTTCCTTCCACTACTATGAGGCAAGCAAACTACATAACGTTAGCATGTAATTACATAAGTTTGTAAATACTGGCTTTCCTTTGAAATTCTTGGCGCTTTTCAAATTTACCAAAAATTGCACAATATCTTCATTATAATATTCCTGTGGAAATATAATGTTCTGCGTTTGCATGAAAATCAAAAGTGCTTCGCAAGTGCTTAAGAGTCAATCACAATATATTCGATATTATAGTTTTAATTTTTTTTCTTTTAGATTTGTATTTTCTAATATTTTGAAATTGTAGTGTTTTGTGAATATTTTACGAATTTTCGTAGTGACTTTTTGAGGGCGAAAAATGTAGTGAAAACGCTACAATTGTAGTAGGGGGGCAACGCTGGTATCGAGTAGGGACACTCTCGAGTCTCGACGCACGTTTTCTCTATCAGTAACTAGGTACTACAACTGTTGAGACGACATGAGAAATTGATCGATATGAGAAGAGATACACTACAGTGAGAGAGATAATTTAGGAGGAGTATTTTTTCGAAACCGCTACCGCTTTCCCAACACTCAGTTTATTGTAAATATTAAAGTTATGGTCATACTTCATTTCGCTTGAGTGCCTACATTTGGTTTATAATCTTCTTGGCGATAATTAGTCCTATTCTCGGTTAATTACGCTAAGAAATTGTTATGACTACATGCCTACATTTAATTATGATGTGCAGACAACACGGAACAGGAAAAGGGAGACAAACTAGAATATGAGGAATAAATATACACCAATGACGATTAACAGTGCGAATGAAAGCATATTTATTTAATGAATCGTTAAACAAAAGGGACCGGAGGGTTACTTGTGTCAACCAACTTAACATTTTCTTAAACCTTTTATTGAAGCATTAAACCCTTCCACTTTCACTATTAGCAGTTTTCTTTTTGTGAGCTATAATACTTCTCGGAGATGCGGCAAGGATGATTTTTTCGAAAAGCAGTTGTGGTAGATACACATATAATTATAGCTAGCTATTTGCTAGACAATCATAATATCCATCATGGTCATGAAGTTAGAGCAAAATTGGGACCGCTTTTCTAAATCGTCAATATGGGAATTTGAAATTCATCGCCTACTCTTGTCTCCTTCAAGTGTCAGTTCGCGGTGAAATTTGGCGAAAATAATTAGTGTTTTTCTTATAAACGTGTTTATTATAATACCTAGTATTGGAAAGCGTTTTCTTCTTGTAGGTATTAGATTTTCTTATAGCCATCAACTACTTATAACTAATACAATAATTTCAATAATTACATATTACCATTCCTAGTTTTGATTTTAAAATTAGCTGTCTACTCACTGCTACCGCTATTTCTATTGGTTTGTTCGACGTGGACCCTAGGGCGCACTAGTGCTCACTGGGTTAGCCCTATGGCGTTCGATATAGCACTGAGTTCGCACTGTCACTGAAGTTCGAAGTGAGCACTGGAGCGCCCTAGTTGAGCACTGAGCTGACCCTAGGTATTCAGTCAGGGCAAGAGTTCAGTGCTGGATTTTGCTGTCAATCGTAGCTGTCATTTGTGTGAAATCATGTTTTGGTGAATTATTGACTTGTGCAGCACTACTAAATGTTAAAAGAAATGTGTTTTTGTTAAATATGTATATTACTAAATTTTTTTAGTGACAGATCTCAGGGTTGCATTTTTCGTGTTCGACGTGAAACTAAATTTCTGGGGTTTCTTTGGGTTTTTTGGCAGCCACGAAAATTCACTGACACTTCGCAGTGCACTCTAGGGCTGGCCACGTCGAACAAACCTTATCAGTTCACTGCAAAACGAATTAAATTTATTATGGCGATATATCATACGTTCCATCTTATTTCAAAATCAAACATTGTAATAACTGAACACGAACAGTGTATTACACATAGCTTTAATTAAAATTGGAAAACATTATCAAATTTCAATCACATCATGTAAAAAGTAAAACCAAACAATTTCAACTTGTCAAGCACATCAAAAGAATTAATAATATGTATTCGATGTTCGGTTCAATATTCAGAAACACAAGGAGCAGCCATTTCCATTCTTAATCAAAATACCAAAATGGTTGTATCTATCTGTGCAAATGTAACGAAAGGGTGTTGATCAAATAAGCCTAATACTTGCTTCAAGAGGTTGTGCACGAACACATGATCTGGTGTAGTTTCTCAACATTTGGGTTTATTTACTTCAGAACCTGTAATAAAACTAGTTGAGTAGGTATATTTAGTGATTGCAAATTTGAAATAATTTAAATTAAATCCCTATATGTTATAAATCGGATTGAATGAAACAAATATGTATACATTGAGTAGGATGTTGGGGGAAAGCAGAAGATAGACACCAAAATAATATGCATAAGTAAATACATACATGAAATTTACATTTAGAACTCTCTTTCATATTTCGAACGCTGGCCTTGATTAGCTATATTGAGCTAATATATCCTTTCACCCGACAGTAACATAGAGTCTGGACACAAGTAATTATACCGGGTTATAAATTGGAATAATGTAATTGGATTGCGCCATTATGTATCTAATAGATTCAGGAACGATAGAGTTTGAAATTTGTGTAAGAGGTTAACTAATAATGTGAATCCAATGCAACTTCTAAAATTGCATTAATGGCAAGTTTATAACAAATTGCATTAGGTGTAAAGGTATAATAAAAAAATACAAAATATATACCAAGCGATTTGTTTTTAAGTACAACTCCCTCTCGGGAAAAACGGTTCGATAGCGCAGATAGGTGCTAGTTCTCCTCTGGAAATATGTTTCCAAAGTTAGCTTGTTCTTTAGCCAATCACTGGTGCTTTACGTACTACACCCACAGCTGCACTTGAGGCGTTCATGTATCTTTTACCTCTGGACCTACAAATAAAACTTCAAGCAGGTAATAGTGCGCTTCGGCTAACTAACGCAAGGTTCTTCAAAACCAGACAGTTTGGACATAGCTCCGTCCTAATCCTTCCTCAACATCCCTAATAAAACGGATGAAAGGTTAGGTGAAATTGACTTCGACATTCCGTACGAAGTACAATACCGAGATAAGGAGGACTGGCAAAAGAATGATGTTTCGAAAGATAATGAGATTTCGATTTATACGGATGGTTCCAAAACTAAGGAGGGTACAGGGTCAGGTATAGGTATATACTCTAGGGATATAGACCTACACGTGTCATTAAGACTTCCGGATACATGCAGTGTGTTCCAGGCAGAGATTCTGGCCGTGCTCAAAGCCGCGGATCTACTTGAAATGGGATCAATAACCAACAAGAATATCGCTATCTACATTGAGTCAGATTATGTTGGGTACCCGGACACTGTGATATTGAGGGTAACGAAAGGGCTAATGTTCTGGCCAAAACCGGAGCAGAGCATCCAATTAATGATAGATAGTATTGAGGGCATAAGACCACCAATTGCCGTGGCCAAGAGAATCATTCTCGAGAAAATTAAAAATAGGGCAGATCAGAGATGGTTGGATAATGGATATAGTAGGGCACAGGGTCTGGAAGGCTCTGTGGCCTAAGCTAGATCGGAAAAAATCTGCGAAATTACTAAAGGTGTCATGTCACCCCAGTGTCACCCCAGTGTCATTCATGTTACTATTTGTATACCCTCCACATGAAGGTATATTCACTTTGCCATTACATTTGTAACGTCAAGAAGGAGTCTCCGCAGACCCTATAAAGTACATATAAGTATTCTGTAACAGGATCACATTCTGAATCGATTTAGCCATGTCCGTCTGTCTGTCCGTCTGTTGAAAACACGATAGCGTCCAAACGATTCGACCTAGGGGAATGAAATTTTGTAATTTATTATACTTATTTTAACCATTGTCAGGTTGGTATTGAAAATGAGCTATGTCGGTCAAGTAGTTCTGGTACCTCCCATACAAATAAACCACTATTAGACCCATGTGTCTCTCTGTCTGTTGAAATCACGATAGCGGTGATTAACATTGCGGTATTCAATAAGTGGTCCTGTCATGTTGTTCCTCTCAATTGACTGGGACTCCAAGAAGTGCATGGATTGCATTGGGTGCGTCGATGTGAGCTGTGGGTTTTGCGCATTAAATATAACCAATTCAAGACCAGGTCAGATTTTCATTTAAAAACCGATTAATCTCTAATATGATCTGATCTGATGTGGTTACATTTTTTTTAGTAGGTAACGCAAAAAAAAGGACAAGATTTTACAAAATTCACAATAGTGTCGCAAGATCAAAACTATAGTGGTGTTATGAAACTCTTAGTCACATCAATATGAAATGTGTCACTTTTAGATTCGATTATTTGTAAGATGACTCAAAAGTGCCGCCGGCGCTTAGTATAGTAAGAGTGCTGGACTACTGATGATCGAGTATGGTCTTAGGTTCAACGGAAAAAAACTCACACAAAACGGATATTTTCGAGGAGCTAGCCCCAAGTTGTCTGCCCAGGGTGCCATCAGTAACAGCAAAACTATTTTGCACATCACCCAAAATAAAAACACAAATAAAACAATAAAACGAGTTTTGGACTTTATTTCATTTTCAAAAGTGCAATAAAGTCCAAATCGAAGTGGAAATTAAATCCAAACAACAAAAATATGGGGAGGATTAAAAAAAGAGGTGCAAAAATCTCGCACCTATACTCCAAATCCTACAAATACATACCCACTGTTATATTATATAGATAAGGCGAAAAGGCTCAAGATGCTGGTTTGACGTTTGAAGTGGAAACACCAAGATGCAAGATCCATGTTAGAATATCAGGATACATTTCACAGTGAACTTATTCATCTATCTAAGGTCATGTGGAAGACATTGCGTCAGTTTTCTCAGCTCTTCAATCGAAAATATTGCTGTATGGAACGGAAGAAGAACTGAATGCGGTTGTTCCAATGCTTACCTGGACATTTACAGAACTAACAGACAACAGTTTCATATTGGAAATCGGGCGAATACGGCGTCACATGGTAGCTGCAAAAATAAATTTAAAAGATGCAGAAATTTGGACAGCCTTTGAATTTTGAAACTTCATTGTTAATTGGGACTTTTCAGACTAGCTATCGAGTCTGTCATTGGCGATGAGAATTTATTTAACAATTTCCTATAAAGGGTGTGCCATCTAGTGGTTTCTTTTTATATCATAGGTTATTTTCACACTGACAGATGTTTCCCGCTCGAAATCTTGACAGAAAGTCAGTATATCAAACCTTCGCGAAATGATTCGTTTGACGCTTGAACAACGTTGAAAAAAAATATTAAAAACTTTTTTCCAAACTTTTGCCCAAAAAGTGAGTTTTTTGAAAACAAGTTTTGGCCGAAATGAAGCACCTACCGCGCCTGATGTACGCAAGTTTACGCTCAAAGTTCGTGAGACTGGTATGCTAGTGGACAACACTCGTGGTCCCCGTCGTTTCACGCACTAGCCTGAGGAGAAGGCTACACAAAGATCTCGAATTATTCGCTTACAAGGTCAAATTGACTCACCAATTGAAGTCGCACGGGCACCATCATCCGCTTCGTTATCGCTTCGCAGTTTGGGCCTCAGAGCAGCTTGAATTGGACAACGATTTTGGGCGAAAAATCGTCTTTTCTGACGAGGCGCATTTTCATGTCGGCGGCTACGTTAACAAACAAAATTGCCGCATCTGGGGCTCGGAAAACCCGCACGTTATCGAGAAGCCAATGCATCCACAAAGAGTGACAGTTTGGTGCGGATTGTGGAGTGGTGGCATCATTGGACCATTTTTCTAGGAACAACGTTTCGGTCAACGGTGGGCATTACAGAGCCATGTTAACCGATTTTTTTTTTACTGAAATTGAAGACATGCATTTGGACGACCTCTGATGGTTCATGCATAGGATGGCGCGCCATGCCACAATCGATCTTTTACGCGCCAAACTCCCAAACTTAAGGCCAATATCATCCAAGCAATCCGTGAGCTACAGCCCGAAACCATCAACAAGGTCTTGGAAAATTGGAGTGACAGTGACAGGTGCGCTACTGCAAAGCCAGCCGAGGCAGCCACTTGAACGACGTTATGCTCCATAATTAATGGGAATGTTTGCTTTTACACTAATAAAGCCATAATACATAGAAAAAATGTAATTTTGTTCATTTTATTACATTTTTAAAAAGAAACTTGTATTTGGCCCACCTGTTACTTTCTATCGAAAAGGAGCTCACAAAAAATATAGATTTTAATGATTTAATCGAAACATTTAGTGCAATAAAAGTTCCGAAAGCACCTTTAAATAAAATCTTTGTTCGTGCTTTTTCTTAAATTTTTGAAGGGGAGTAAGCTTGCTTTACCGTCCCGGGTGCCACTGCCTCTTAGTCCGCCCCTACTTTCGGCCACTGATTGCAATATTAACAGTTTAGGGGCACTTTCTCATATCACTCAAGACATCACAAATAAACCGTTATTATGGTGGGTTTCCTTTGTTTTCCTAACACATCTTCAATTAGCTTTAAATGCAGTAATGCATTTCTTGTCAAGTTTTAAATATCTGCAAAGCAAGCAGACTATTGTAGGTGGTTATTCCTGGCACACACTACCATTATGAGGGATAACATTTTCCATGGGAAGAATCTAAAGGCGTAGACAAAACAATTCGCGCGAATTTTTAATTTTCACACCCCAAATCGATCCTCCTTTGCTCAAAATTTGTTTGGCTATGCATAGGTTCATTAAAAATCGATCCTGCATTCCTGCCCTTTGCAATCCTTTCCGTCAAAGCCGTTGGTTTATTTACTACATGTGCTTTTTTTCCTTAGGCACATGTAGGTACATACGAATGCATTAAAACCGAAAATTTATAAATGGTTTATATCTAGAATCTGTAAAATTTCACAGTTTTACACTTTCACAATGATACTAAACCTGATACACCGAATCGTGAATTCCCCTATTATACTTGCTACACTTTTACACTTTTACTATACCCCAGATCTATAGTAAGAAAAAAATACAACAGTCTAAAATGTATTAGTTCGCATAATGTAAGTTCGATTTCAAATTTTTTTTTTTGTTATTTTCTAGTATTGCTATAGAGATTAGAAAAAGTACCTTACATTGTTATTTGTAATTTATTTACTTAATAATAAAGACAATAATAATAATAATAATAATATTAATTCAAGATTATACAACAATAATTTGATTCACTGTTCCTTCACGCAAGAAAATGAAAAAAAACAGTATGAGTCTATGACACAACGCGACATATCGACAAGTCTTACAAGAGCCTGTGTTGAATTTGTCGACACGTGATCATAAGATCAGCATTGAACTTGTAACTTTGTATTACAGAAATATCTAACAGATTGTAGAAATTCACTTGTTCTACAAGTACTCGTCGCGTTGTGTTTTAGTCCCCCAGCTACACCGCATGGCTTAACTCCGACATTGTATACGAAGTACATACAGTCAAAGAGTGGAGTAAAAGAAAGTTAACCAACTTAAAATAAATAAGGGCTTAATCAAAATAGTAGAATGTGTTATCTATACATATCTATAGCTATGTACTTCTGAAGGTATTTGTACATATTTTGTATTGAAAAATAAATTTGTTTACGTTTGGACAATCACACAAAATCAATCTAATATGTTAATTTATTTTCTGTTGAATAGTTATAGTTTCAAAATAGTAATTTTTGTTATGACCATTGGTTAAACATTTATTATTTTTAATAAAAAAGTTGCAGAATATTCATTTTAGAGTTATTTTTATTTTCGGAGTAAATTTAAGGAATTATACAAATTTCGAAAGCAATTTCATTATCTAGACTTTTTTCGAGATATAGTAGATACTTTCTGTAATTTAAAGATTTTGTCCCATTCGAGATTTATCAAATTCATTTTCGAGATTTTGTCCATTCTAGATTTTAGTCGTTCTAGTTAACGTCATGATCCCAAATAATAATAATAATACTTTTTAATTTTCATGTAAAAAAAAAAATAAATAAAAATCTGCTGCAATCTGTATAATGTTGGTACATCGGCAGTATATTTTAAATGAGTTTATTTTTATTCCCGAGCCACAAAATACGTTGCGGTTTCTCCGAAAAACTGTATCGTCTTCGTCTAGTCATTCAAATCCATACATTTTCGAAAAAATCTGTAGAATTATTAAAGCTCAGCAGATCTAAGCTACGAACAGCAATAGGGATTCTCTCCGGGCACTGTCTTCTAAGAAATCACGCATGAGGCATGAGACTAGGTTTAACAGAAATGGACACATGCAGGTATTGCGAAGACTTACATATGTACATGTCGCGCAGGATATTACTCATCTCCTCTGTGAATGTCAAGCTATTGCTCGGTACAGGAATACGTCTTGCATTGCCACTACAGATACAGATAAATGCTTAGCTTTTTTTTCATCCTGTTTGTCATCATGGATTCCGTTCTGAATAATACCGTTATCATAATCATACCCAATATCAAACGCCATATTTCACGCAGCGTAAGTATGGAGTAAATTATTATTAAAAGCCATAAAGCAGTTACCTAATTGAATTTACCACAATTTACCCATTTTGATAATTTAATGACTCACACTTTTACACAAAATAATATCAGTAGATATAGATATATATAATAAGCGAATAAAAAGTCCACATTTTATAATGTAGATTGTGGATATGTATGTATTTATCCACATTATTATGTATTTGAGACAAATATCTTTAATGTACCTGAACACGACGTTTCTTCAGTCTTCGAAAAGGAGGCGTAAATACAAACTTGACACTTTTATTCAAATTCGTGGAGCATCAATCCTGTAGAAGTGTAGAGTATTAGATAATTAAAATATAAATGATGTGCTCATTATTCATTCAGTTGACAATTTAGTCGTGGTTATACGCAAATTGGGAATACATGTAAGTAGGTACCTACACCGTACATGTTTTATACGATATCATATTATTAATAATGAGAAAACATAAATTAGTATCGGCGAAATGCTACTCTAGAATATTACATTGCTATTGGAACAATGTTTCGTTAAAACATAATTTTCTTTTGTGCATAATGAAAGTACAGCACATACATCATAATGATGCTTTTAATTATTATAATAAGGTATGTACCTAGTACATATCCTATTACTATGAATATATGTAGACTATTGAATATCATTCGGTATTTGAATTTAGAAATGAGTTCCTTAGTTTATTACATGCACGCAATACAGGGTGTCAAAGCTAAGAAATATAATCCTTTAAGGGAATATTCCTGAAGTTCTACCGAACAAAAAATTGTATGGCAGGGGGGGGGGGGTGTATTTTCATCGTATTTCCCGTTATAGCCCATCAAAGTAGGTGACCTCTAATTTTGAATTAAAACGATATAACTTCTAAACTAATATAGCTACAAAAATACAAATCTTTGCACATTTTGAAAAGACAATTTAGAAGCGCATACAAGTCTTAAGCACTTCGGCTACACCTGGGCAGCTACAAAAAAGTTCTGGCTCCTTCAACTCAAAATTTAAATTTTTTACAATGCATTTTCTCAAAATTTTGACTTGATAAATTTTCATTTTTTTTATAAAACTTTTATCCTTGGGAAATTTTCTAAAAATTATGTAAGCAACTTTTTACGTACGATCAACAGAAGTTGTAGTAAAAGCCATTTTTTGTCAAAAATGGTCAAAACAAAATTAAGTGCGAATAATAAACTAACGTACCTCTATGAGCAATGGCTAACAGTTAATTTATTGTCGAATAGAAAAAAAGGTTGATCTCCACAAAATGTATTCGAAACGTGAACACGCGGAAATAGTGTTTGTATACGGGTTCTGCAATGGAAACGCTTCGTTGGCAAGATAGGAGTACCAACGCCGATACCCAAATCGTAGAACACCATGTAGCCGGGTATTCGCTGATGCGTAGCAACGCTTTGTTGATACCGGGTTAGATTCTCCAAATAAAAGGGAACGACGCGACGTTCAGACGCAGCGGGGCAGCAGAAGTTGAGGGTGGGATTTTGGGTGCTGTGGAAGTTCAACCCTGAGTCAGGTCCGCAAACTAGCTGTGCAGTTGAAAGGAACCTACCAGAACTAGGATACACAGAAATCTACAGAGTAATAGATTACACACACCCTTTCCATTTCACACCGGCACAAGATTTACTACCAGGAGATGCCCAAAAAAGGGTGGAATTTTTCCAGTGGCTATTGCGCAAACAGGCAGAAGACGGGCACTTCCTCAAGAACATTATGTGGACTGACGAAGCGCAATTCACAAACAAAGTTACAAAGTTTCAAATCTCCACAATTTGTACCATTGGTCAGACCCCAATCCCCATTTAATACGCACAACATCCTTTCAAAGGTAAGAATTTAATTATTGTGAGCAACTTTTTCAGAATGTGTGCCTATTTCAAAAGGAGGTGAAGCGTAAATGTTTGGAAACTCTTTAGTAGGCCCGCACGTTCTTCCACAAACAATTAATTCCCATTACTACCTGGAATTTCTTAGAGAACGATTGCAGGAGCTCCTTGAAGATGTTCCTCTTGTTCAGAGAATGGCGATGTTCTTTCAACAAGATGGAGCACCTTGTCACAGTAGCAGTGGGGTAACTCCATTCCTCAACCATATTTGTATCGACCGGTGGACTAGTCAATTTGGCCCCAAACCTTTGTAGGTACACCCAGATCTCCTGAGTCCTGACCTAACACCAATGGATTTCTTTCTTCTGGGGTGCTATGAAAGAAAAACCTTATTTTTGAAAAATATCGAGTCTTTTTTGTCCGTTGACCATTTGACCATTTTTGTCTGACAAAAAACGGCTTTTACTAAAACTTCTGGTAATCGCACGTAAAAAAGTTGCTCAACATAATTTTAAGGAAATTTCTCAAGGATAAAAATTTAATAAAAAAAAAGAAAATTTATTTAGTCAAAATTTTGAGAAAAAGGCATTTAGTAAAAAATTGTATCAACAAATTTTCAAAATTTTGAGTTTAAGGAGCCATAACTTTTTTGTAGCTGCCCAGATGTAGCCAAAGTGCTTAAGACTTGTATGCGCTACTAAATTGTCTTTTCAAAATGTATAAAACTATTTTTGTAGTTATAATAGTGTAGAAGTTATAGCGTTTTAAGTGGTAATACCACCAGAAAATTACCTGTTGTAAGAACACTGCCTGTATCACAAGCACGCGTTTACGTACCAAAACCTACGTGTGCCTTGACATTTCCCTTAACTCAGCTGTTTCAAATATTTTGTTTCTGAACAAATATTTATAAATAATAACCAAATAACTATAGTTTTCTAACAACTAAAATTTAATTCCAGAATAGGTATCTTGGAATATGTTTTCAAATAAAACTAGAAATATACTCCATTGTAATGCCGTGCTTACCTAAAGCAGGAAGAGAAACAACCGATCGAAACCGAAAGGTGGTATGTACCTACCTCAAGCCAAAAAAGCCTCAACTTTTTCCGTGCTCATATGAGCTGGACTACAGAGAAGCGCGTTGTCTTCTCAGATGAGAACAAATATAATCTGGACGGACCCGACGGATACAGCTATTATTTCCATGACCTACTAAAGGAAACCCATTACATGGATCGCTTGCATTAGCAAAGCGAAGTGTCTATTCGCACGTTCATTTTGACAGATTTTGTACTGAACTGACGTTTCCTATGTTCGGGATACGGGCACGTAACGTAATTCTATTTTCATTAAAAACTCTTTATAAATATAACTGTTGGATCCTAAACGTACGGCCTTATGTCCGAAAATGATTATACTGGAGTTTAGAGTCCTTGCCGCGAGCGTAGCGAACCACATACTCCAACTTGACGCAGTCGTTTTAGTGTAGCCAACATTTGAAATTTGTTCCCCCTAAAAGTGATGTCAAAACCCCCTAAAATTAAGGTAAAACCCCCTAAATTGACATTTATAAAATTTGTAGTATTTTTAAGTGTAGATTCTGTAATTTTAAATAAATTAAAATACTCTCATTAAAAACTTAAATAAACTTTGATTTATTTACTTCATTTGGAAAATTATTATTCGTATTATGTAAACGATATACATAGGTACTTCCTTACAAAATAATTTAATAAAAATGTAAGACAAACCTTTCAATAAAACATCGCACTCCCATATATTGGTGGATTTTTGACAATATTTTTTTTTCTTTCGGCATATTTTCTGGTTTCTGAACAAATTAATTTATGAGATGAACAGCTGATTAACTGTCAAATGTTCTAGTGTTGCAGTAAGTACACTACTCACCCCCAGATGTTACTATCATTAAATTTAGATCAGGTACACACTAAGCAGATCTGTTGGTGTTCAATTTAAAAAAAAATTATTATACCCCTAAAAAATCCCCTAAACTATTTTACCCCCTAAAAAACCCCCCATACACTTTTTTTCACCCTAAATTTAGGGGGAAAACCCCTAAGTTGGCTACACTGATTTTTCGTGTCCCGAAGCCGTGCCCCGAAGCACAACGTGCGAATAGCAACAGCCTTAGGAAAGCACCCGCGAGCTGCAATTTCTGTCGACACCGATGAATGTGATGGTATCTTAAAGCATTCTTTTACACCCTTTTTGGACCCTTGCAGTAGGCGTATCAACATGACAATGCGCCAACCCAT
Source organism: Cheilosia scutellata (assembly GCA_955612985.1). Lineage (NCBI taxonomy): Eukaryota > Metazoa > Arthropoda > Insecta > Diptera > Syrphidae > Cheilosia > Cheilosia scutellata. The sequence continues at coordinate 73,431,512 of OY015312.1, forward strand.
GCCACCCGAATCGTAAAATCCAATTACTCAGAAGATCTAAACATCATAGCAAATGTTTGGGGATGGTTGAACGTTAACCCGAAAAGTGTAGGTAAGGATCGGGACAGCAATATACATTATACAACCATACCAGAACTAACCGAATCCATAAAACTAGCTGGGAGCTCTATTGTACTCGATTATTTAGCCCAATTGCACCAGTCTATTCCAAACAGGATCTGTGAAGTGTTGGAGCAAAAATGGGGCACAACCCACTACTGAAAAATGCAAATTGTTTTAAAATGTGACACCCCCCCCCAACTGTTTTTCAAGAGTCATCAAATCAAGGAAGCTACATTTATAAACATGGGCAACTTTAAAAAAAATCGGCTAAGACCAACAATTTTCAAAAATCAGCTCGGAACAAAATGTTAAAAAATAAGAAGTGTGTTTGGATTTTCATTAGGTAAGTATGTATAATTGTATAGGCTTTCAAACATGAAACTGTATACCTACAAGTCGGCATTTTCAAAGGTTCCACCTTTTGGAGATGTCAATTTATATTTGTTTACTTGTATATACCGAGTTTTCTCCGAGTTTCGATTTTAAAAATGACGGTCGGCATTTCCAATTTGAGGTTAAATTTGAACGAATGTTTTATTCGCTAGTTTGTGGAACGCGACTTAATGATGTGGATTGCGAATAAACTTTTGTTTCGTTCGCGGAAAAAAGTTTGGAGAAAGAAATTTCGTTATGGAAACTGTTTACAAACTTGTTTTCTTAATACGTTTTTAATTTTAATGGGATAATCAATTAGAAGGACTTTAAATGACCATTTAAATAAGAGCGAACGAACGAATTGATGAAATGCGAACAAAAAACTTTTTAAGCATTTATGAACAGAAAATTAAACATTTTATTATTCCATCAGTAGGATAATTAACTTTTCCATCAAAATGCATTAAGAAAACAAGTTTATAAACGTTTTAAATACCTAACGAAATTTCGAATTCCAAACTTTTTGCTGCGAACGAAAACACTCTTGTCAAAGTTTTTCGCAATCCGCATGATCAAATCGCGTTTCACAAACTAGCGAATAAAACATTCTTTCGAACTTAACATAAAATTAGAACTTGCTCATAGAAACTTATGGCGGAAATTCGCGAACTGTCAAAACTCGCGAATATTAGTTCGTTCGTAGATAGTTGGTCGCTCGCATGTGAATGGTCCTTAAGATACACTAGTAACCTTTTCTTTTTGTCACTTAGTGACTTCGCACTGCAGGCCCGGTCGTCTTGGAAAATACATTATGAAAATCATGAATTATGAATTATGAAAATGTATTTGTACAATATTGTACATACAAAAAACATCTTCTATGGGGCGAAATTCGAGTTATAACTCGATAAACGCTTGGTTCTGATTGTAAAGATTTCTATACAGTCGGGAAGTTCCTAAAATAAGGCGGCAATTTAAGAATTTTCATGTTTTTTTTGGGAGTGTTCTATTTAAGTGGCGCTAAGATCAGGGTTCCTTAACTTAAAAAAAGAAATCCTTCTGTATTAGATTATGAATTATTAATAATAAGTACTTATATATAACTAAAAATAAAATAAAAAAATGCAATTTTCTCTGGATCTGAAACTTACGTTTGATAAAACCTTTTTTACACTACATTCAAGTAATGCGCGAAGTTTAAATTTAAAATCCATTTGGATCGAGTTTACTTTACCCTTCGAACATTTCTAAATTAAACAATTTAGTTTATTATAACGTTTATTTGCGAAATAAATAATAATTTCTATTTCAAAAAAATAGTTCTTAGGCATTAATACATTGTATCTATACATTAATACAAATACAAAATATATATTTATTAATTACTGAATCAATTACACATTCATTCATAAGCACAATAACTGAAAATGTATACAATTATGCATTAATACTGCTTACAGAAAATGTGCTTAAACAATATTATTTTATAATATTATTTTATAATTAAGGGTTTAGATATTACTCTGTAAAAATAAAATTAAAGCGCTAGTAGATATAGCTTGCGTTGTATCTTGATAATAGCAAGTGCTCAAACCCTTTGTCCAATAGTTTTGATTGATCATATGCCACCACTACCGTAATATTGTTGTTTCTGCACACGAAAACTGATTCTGAAATTAAATAAAATAATTATTATTGGCGCACATCACGCTGTTGCACTATTATTAAGAAAATCATTTAAAATATTCGTATGACATTATGTAGGTATGCAGTGGCTTCAAGATTCTACTTATAAGTGTTTATGTGCTGCCTTTATCACTCGGTAAGCGATTACGATCTGACCAGATTCTTCCATTATTTATTCACCCTGACCACATCGCACCGAACGATATTATTCTGTATGGGTTTCATGAAATAAAGCCAAAAAAAAAAAGAAAAACAAGAAAAAGTGTTCTCATCGGCCTGGCCGATGCTTTGATACCCTCCACTGCATACAAGTCATGTAAAATGTACACGCATGGGTATAATATCGGTTTTGTATGGAAGGTACCAGAACTACTTGACCGAATTGGACCATTTTTAATACCAACCCGACGATGTTAAAAAGAAGTTCTCTCACAAAATTTCATTCTCCTAGCTATCTCGATTCGTTTGGATGCTATCCTGTTTTCCACAGACAGACAGACAGAAGGACATGGCTAAATCGATTCAGAATGTGATCCTGATTCAGAATATTTATACTTTATAGGGTCTCCGGTGAATCCTTCTTGGCGTTACAAATGTAATGGCAAAGTGAATATACATACCTTCTGTGGAGGGTATAAAAATGAAAGACCCCACAAATTAGGGCAATACCTGTTTCATAATGAAAAATGGCCCATTCGATTTATGCAAAATTGCCCAAAATAATGATTGACAAAAAACAACAAAATTATTACGAAATTTGAAGGTATTTTCATTGTTTCGGGGCCTTTTTGAATTTTTTGGGCCATTTTTTCACTTTATTGGGATGTTATCATTTTTTTGTGACTTTTATCATTCCCTTATGTATTTATTTAGAATTCCCGTAGGATGCACCATATCAAAACTATTCCGGAAGTATGCCAAGCTTTGTACGGTTGTCTACTGGAATAAAATTTCTTGCTGAAGTTTTCTTGCAAATGGAAACGCGGCCGAGAAGAAAAATTAACTAGTCTGATAAAATATTCATAATTTTTTTTTTTCCATTTTTCCGCGGAGCACTTGGATATTCTTCTTTAGGAAACTCTGTACTAGATGGCGGGGAATAAAGTAATGGAAAAGGCAATAAATGCCGAAATAATCAAATATCTAGAAGGCCACCGATTAATAACCGACAGGCAATACGGATTTCGGAGCCGTCGTTCGACTGGAGTCCTGTTAAGTTACGTAACGCACTTATGGACGCAGGCAATTGAACAACACGGCGAATCCAGACCCAGAACCCGTAGCCTTGGACATATCACAGGCATTTGACCGAGTCTGGCATAGAAATCTTTGGGCAAGTTAGCGTCTTATGGATTACCACAACAACTCTGCGGATGGATGCAACATTTTCTTCTAGGAAGATCGATCCAAGTTATTGTAGATGGTGTATTATCTAATTCGTTTGCTATAAATGCAGGAGTGCCCCAAGGATCTATTCTTTCTCCAACTCTATTTCTTCTCCATATCAACGATTTGCTTGGATCGACAAATAATAATATCTACAGCTTTGCTGATGACAGCACTCTTATATCCGCCATCTCGAATAGTGGGCCTGTGAATTCGGCTACATCACACAGTCAGAGATGTGAACAAATTAGTTCTCTAAATGATGATCTGGACAAAATCTTGCAGTGGGGAAAAGACAACTTGGTTGTATTTAATGCAAACAAGACACAGCTCACAACTTTTTCTAGGAAAAATGCATCAACAGTTCCTCAGATCCAAATGGATGACCATCCAATCCATCCCAAGGACTCAATGCACCTTCTAGGAGTCACAGTTAATTCAGGAATCACATGGCAGGACCACATATTCTAATTAGCAAGATCGGCGTTGAGCTACCTATTTAGAGCAAAGAGGTACTTTAACCCCAAGCAACATCTCCTTCTCTACAAAGCTCAGGTTAGACCAGGCCTGGAATAGTGTTCCTATATATGGAGCTCGGCCCCAAAACATTCACTTAACCTACTTTATAGCATACAGACACAGAAACGATCAGTTCGACTTATTGGAGACCCTATAAGCTCACATCGAATCTACAACCGTTGTTGGTGCATAGAAGACAAGTCGCTGAATTTTGCTTGTTCTATAGATACTTCTATTGTAGATGTTCCGAGGAACTCAAAGACATTATCCCTCGAAATGCAACTTTTGGGCGACCCACAAGACAGGCTGCTAATGCTCATGACCATACAGTACACTTGACAACCGCAAGGACATCAACTTTCCAAAACTCCTTCTGTTGCAGGATAAGCAAACTTTGGAACTCGCTTCCTGGGGATATTATTTCCAGAAAACTACAATTTGCATAGTCCATAATCTCTCCTCTGCCCGTATGGGGATTGCCCTTGACGATTTGGAGTCGATGGCGGAGAATCGAGAGCTATGGAGGGTCCACTTGAGCAACCTATACCCGCGACCAACTTAATGGACAAGCGGACCATTTGAAAATGAATGAATGAATACAATTTGCAGCAATTTAAGTGCAGAACCAGCATAGTACATCTGCAAGCATCTCGGGGCGCTGTTGAAGCGTTATAGGTTCGCCTTTCCTGGGAGAAGTATTTCAAAAAAAAAAAAAAAATTGACAGAACTATACCCGAGTCAATTGACCCGCTTGAACACTACAGAAATGTTTCTTGCCTTTCATTATTTTACCGCTATTCTTACGACAAATACTTTGATCCGTTTGATGACATAGATAACTGCTTTTCAGCTTCCATTCCCTTAAAAACTGTTCGTGTGCTGTTCCCTATGCTCTACCGGTCTTTATTTTGTCAACAAAAGTGGACGTGGCATGGATGGCCCTTACCAATAATCATTTTTAACCTTTTAAATCGATGTTCATTTTCAAGGAATGACAAACATCATAGGTATAATGATATAACGAGGTAAATGTATAATGTCGATATGTAGTAGTAATATAGTTTGTATATTAGTATAAAATAAAATTATGCTTATTTGAACTGAGCCTTACCGTTTGCATAGAGTTTGCTCGGATCTTTCTCCTTGTACTAATATACGTTGTAGAGGTGTTTACACGCTGAAGTTGAAATGTACAGTCACCTAGAAAAAAACAAGAAATACAAATTTACTTCAATTAATATCTATTTTAAAACTCCTTATAGATATATATTTAAAGATTTAAATTATTCAGCATATCTATTACCCTGTCCTTCGAAACTTCGCTCACAGCCCCGTTGGTATCTTCTCATGCAACAGCATCTTCGAAGTCCAGGAACTTTGTATATTATCTGCAGGAATCCGCCCCTAAATCTAGCATTCATATAGCAATAGATAATCGGATTGTAGCAGCTATGCGACATGGATAACCAATGGAATGCAAACCAGAAGTATGGAAGTGGTGTCCATTCCACAAGACTTTCATCGCTTAAGAGAAGCTGCGAACACATAATTGTTGGAATAAATTAAAATAAAATAAAACAAGGAAATTATATCTTACAAGTATATTGAACGGAAGCCAACAAATAGTAAAAACAATTACCACCGTCACCATCATTTTAATCATCTGAAATAGAAATGAAAATATTATTAGTTACCTAACAATAACAAACAAAACAGTATCTATGTATTAAAAAATTAAAATAAATAAATTAAGGAAAAGCCAATACTTTTTTTGTGTAATTTTTTGAGTAGAAATAATGCGTGGTAGGTATCTATATCTATCTACTAATAATTATTTTTAAAGTCCATTTTAAGTTTTACGAACTCACAGTAGCGAATTTTTCCATATAAAATTATCTATTGTAATTTACAATATATTTAAGGTGTAGGTTAAAAATGGTTATTGGTAAGTAAAGGTGAATATTTTAAGTAAACAAAAAACAAAAGTATTATGAAAGCTTAGATATCCTAAATTTATATAAAAGTGCCACCCAGAACAATAAACCGATTTCATTTCCGCGGAAATTGACGAAGTTTATTATACTGCTTTTCTTCTTTAGAAAATAACCCCAAATTTCCTTGGGTAAAGTTCACGTTTAGCTAATTATTACTTTTTTTACGCGGTCTCGCGCTGGGGTCGCTTTTTTTCGAAAATTCTCATTTATGGACCGATTTTCTTCACATTTACACCATATAATAATCCCGATAGTTGGCGCTGGTGGGTGAGATATTTATGAAAATGTAGTTTCCCTTGTATATACCTACATTATTTTCATATCAAACAATATTTAATTCAAATGTAATAAAAAAGTTTGGTATGTAGCTAATCACAATAGCTTCCTAGAGGTGGAGTGTTGGTTCGCTTACATCTGACAATACCATTTACAGTCGACGACGGATATAAGAAACCTCTAAAATCCAAAAAAATTGTTTCTTATATCCGAGTTGTTCTTATATGCGAACACGTATATAGAGAAGAAAGAGACACGGTGTTTCCACATGCGTTTCTTATAAGCGATGTGTTCTTATATGAGTGTTTCTTATATCCATCGTGGACTGTATTCATTTACAAACATTTGACATTTGAGTAAGTATACTTAACTAACAGATATCTATACATGTGCATATATATAGGTTAGGTACTATACCAGTGGCGTGGCGTGAATAATTTTAAATGGTAAGTCGAAGTCGAAAAATATCAAAATGTCGAAGGGAAGATGTAGTAGGTATACAAAACCTTTAGTTAATTGTTTAAAGCCATAAAATCGAAAACTCCAGGAAGAAATTAAATTAATGAAGATATTTTTCATCTCGATTCAATAGTGCAAAACTTTCATATTTCAATTTGTTCAATAAATCCAAAAAAATAATTGCGTGTAAACGTGATTTATATCTTGTCTTATAATATTGTCCTTTATTTCTACATAAAGGTTCTTGAAATGGATGTTTAAATCGAGCATTTGGGGGTTTTGTGGAGGTTCAGTAAAATCACCTACCTACTTATTCTATGAAACATTTCTTCAAACGTATTTAGGTACGAAGATCATAGCCCAGACTCAAAACACTTGATTTCTCACTTAGCGACTTGTTTATAAACTTTATAAACACATCAGTTTGTTTATTTTTTAAAAGATACACAAAATTCACCAAATAACTCGGAGAAAAGCTGGTTATTTTTTGCATAAGAAAGCGGTCGTTGAACAGAGAGGACCAAACTCAAATAATCGCAAGTGTACAAAAGAGAAAGGAGACAAATTTGTTCTATCCAGTGAGAGATTTTATAACCCGACATATTTCGGGTATGAGAATGAGATTCATAGTGGACGCACGGGTGACTAGTATCGCGAGCGCGGTTATAAGAATTTTGATGCAAATCCTAATTGATAACCCTGGGATCGAATTTCTCACGCTTTGGAGTGACTTTTGCGTCCCACAAAACTGAAGCAAAGTAATGTCCACTACACTCAAATTTTTTCTCAATGCCGAATCAAAATTTAAAGGTATAATTCAGAGATTTTTTCCACCAGTACATTCTCAAGAGGTTGACTGTATCCACAATATAATTGACAAATATCTTCGAAATCTTGTAGATATTTAGCCAATTGTCACTTCTAAGATTTCTTAAAGACATGTTATACGAAAGGGTTAAGCAAGGTTATTCAGATGCAGCAGGTGGATTTAAAGCATATTCTGTAAAAGTAGGATATTTAAAATTTGTCAAAAATACCCTTTACAAAATTACATAAGTAGATACATAAAATATGATAAATCTGATTTACAAAACTCTGCGTATAAAAACAAATGGGAGAGGTTTGGACTACTTATTACATAATTTCAATATTTAACCCTAGATTCATGAACTATATTCATTGTTACATCGTTCATAAACATATAGTTCTGTGAGACCCTTTACCTTCAAATTTATCTTATTTACTCTCTATAAAGATTTTATGGAAAAAAACACATAGGTTACTTTGAGGAACATTTATTTTAAATAAATAGAAGAAAAAATAAATAAAATTCTTTCATCCGGCGAAATCTTGACACCAATTCCCGCAATAGTCCCCGCATATGGGACGTTTACAGGAGGTACAGAAAAATCTGGTCTTACGCATCTTTGTGTAATCTTAGAAAATCCAATTTTTTCTGTGTTGTTTTTCAGAGTTCACTGGAATACATGGCGAAGTATCACCTAAAATGGCATCAATATTCCTTTATAGGCATCGGCTCAAAGTTGGTACATACTTCGCTACCATAACCCAACCAAGTCTCTATCAATTTACGTGATATATCTTTCACAAATGCTCCCTTTGTCAATGGTTTTTGTTTATTACGGCTACTATTACGTAGGTGGATGACAAAAAAGTTGACTATATTCAATATGTCAAAAAAGTAACATAGAGGCCACGTAATTATAAAAAAATGTAACATTATTCATAAACATACGTACCTCAGACCCCTTGCACGTCAAATTTCGAAAACTAAACCTTTATGCTCCAACGAAACTTGTGCGACACTAAGCTTTCTTATTTTTAGGAAGGTACTGAAAGGTACGTGTTTGTATCTCTTTTACACCGCATGCTATGACTGATTAATTAACTTAGATGTTTATGAATCTAGGGTTAAATATGCTTCAAAGAATATGCTTAAAAAAAAACACATTAACAACTAGAAAAAAAGTTATCCCAAAAGAAAAAATGTATGACATAAAAAGCTTATTTGTTTTTATGCCACAAGAGGACCAAGCATATTATAAGGCTCTATTTAATAATGTTACTTAGTGAATAAGTGACCTAAAACTTATATCACTAGTGTCTCTATTCTATTGACCTACACTTTTTTCAGTACCTAGTGTTTTTAGATCATCAAAGTTAATTGAGCTAAGAATTTGGTAAACATACCGAATGTGTATAAGTACAACATAAATTAGTGAGAGGGCAATAGAGTAACCTTTCATAACCTATAACAATGTTTATCGTAAGAAGATAGAAACGAAAGATATAAGGTAAAATAATTCCTACCTTGTCCCTATTCAAATGACCCGCAGTTTATGTAATTTTATTTGTCAAAAACATATCTTTTAGAAATCAATTTAAAGTTTAATCTTCAAATAAGAACACCCCCGTCCAACGACAAGGATGCCGCGCCTTCTCACCTATATCGAAGCCGCCCCTGTTGTTTGACCCTGGTTCACAACAATTCCTTTAAAATCGAATTTATACACATATTCATGAAATTTTATCAAATGAATCTAACACAAAATACACATTTATTTCTTGTCTCTCTCCAGGTGGTATACATACAGGTAGGTATGGTGTACGGTTGGTAACTACTGAACCTAACATATTTATTCACAGCATCGTCAAAGTTAAATCACAAAGCAAACTTCGTTTCGTTCTGTATCAGCATAAAAACTTTTTTATTTGAATTTCGATGCCATACAAAGCGAACATCATAAATAATATTGGAGAGTCCACGCTATCGGTCATCATGTCTTGTCTGAAGTTGAAAACTTCCAAACGTGCCATCGAAACCTTTTTATATTTCGATTACGTTTTCTGATATATGTGTTCCCTGAAATAATTCGCCATAATTTGATTTGTATCACCACGCCAGGTTAAGTTTATATGTAGGGTGGGTAATCGATGTAGGGTAATTATTTCCCCACACTATAAAAAAGTATAAGCTATATTTTTTATTTTTTATTTTTTATAATTAACATGCGCTAAGGAAGGAATGAATTGGATTAGAAGTTTCAGACAAGAGATCATTTATAAAAATGAGAAAGAGAGTCGGAGACGGAACGGAGCCTTGGGGAACACAAGCATTTATATGGTTAGTTTCAGACTTAAAATATTCCAAAGCAACTCGAATTGAACGGCCAGAAAGGTAGTTTCTAAAAAAGGATAAATTCTGTAATAAATTCAAATTAAAAAGCTTGGACATTTTTTAATGTTGTTTTTTATTTTTAAATTATAGTTCTTGTCAACATAATCAAATTTCATTTATTATCTACATTTCCATATAAATTATCGATAACATAAAAAATTGTGTTGCCTACACTTTAGTCTATAATACCCGCGAAGCTGTTAACCCCGATAATAGGTATTTAATTCAGTGTAGCCAACTTAGGGGTTTTCTCCCTAAATTTAGGGTAAAAAAAGGAAATGGGGGGTTTTTTAGGGGCTAAAATAGTTTAGGGTTTTTTTAGGGGTATAACAATTTTCTTTAAATTGAGCACCAACAGATCTGCTTGGTGTGTACCTGACCTAAATTTAATGATAGTAACAACATCTGGTGGTGAGTAGTGTACTTACTGCAACACCAGAATATTTGACAGCTAATCAGCTGTTCATCTCATAAATAAATTTGTTCAGAAAACAGAAAATATGCCGAAAGAAAAAGAAAAAAATAAAAAATTTGTCAATGTATGGGAGTGCGATGTTTTATTGAAAGGTTTGTCTTACATTTTTATTAAATTATTTTATAAGAAGTATGCATATCGTTTAGATATAATAATAATTTTCCAAATGAAGTAAATAAATCAATTTTTATTTAAGTTTTTAATGAGAGTATTTTAATTTACAGAAATATTACAGAATCTACACTTAAAAATACTAAAAATTTTATAAATGTCAGTTTAGGGAGTTTTGCCTTAATTTTAGGAGGTTTTGACATCACTTTTAGGGGGAAAACATTTCAAATGTTGGCTACACTGATTTAATAAGGGATTTGTTTATTTTACGTATAAGTAGTCATAGCCTTGATGGAGATGAAAAAAATGCGGCTATAGATAACAGAGTATGTTGAGAACCAAAAATAATGCAAGTATATTTCCCTACGTTTTGCTCCAGAAATTATTATCCAATTGAAGTCGATTCTTCAGAATTAAACAAGAGACAGAGTACTCAACATTAAGAGAAATTAAAGCTGGTGTACCACAAGGACATGGACCTACGAGCTAGAGTTGTGGCTATGGGTATGCACATGCAATGTCATTTGTTCTGTCTTTCTCTTGTATATTTTGTGTTTATTATAAGCTTAACCAGACGCAAAATATTTTTAAGTGGATTGTGTTGTTCTGTTGTTTTGTTAATAATTTAACCCTTTCGGTACATCTTTTTTGTTCTAAAGTTAAAAAAATATTTTATTGTAACATTATTTTTGGTAAATATTGGTTCTAAAGTGGTTTTTGGGAACGTTGTCATATGGCATCAATTGTCTAAAGTGGAAATTATTTTTTTTAATTAAAATGTATTTTTAAAAAATAAGGACTATTGAAAATATTTAAAAAACACATATTTTCATATATGTATAAAAATAAAAAAACTAAAAAAAATAATAAATTGTTGCATTTATACTCGGTTTTCTTTGTTTACTTCAAACATTACAAGTACTACAAATTAAAAACTAAGCATATTCCAAGATAAACACGTGTATTTATATAAAAAAATAATTAAAAAATAAAAAATATTAAAAAAATAAAATATAAAATGTATAAAAATAAATATTCATAAAAATCGAAGTAATTTTTTTTTTTAATTCAAACTAAATTAAAAAGTAATGATATTCAAGACTATTTAATATTTATGCATAAAAACACATTTATTTTTATACATATGTGGGTACCTATATATATAATTTTATTTATAGAAATGATGCCTTAAAACGCACCTCTAGATAATATTGATGCCATATGGCAACACAGAAAAGGAAAATTGTGCCAAATTGAATAGACGGAACTTATATGTTTATTTAATTTTTTTAATTGTGGGCCTGATATTAGTCAATCAAATAAAATCGAAATTGATAATCTATTTGATAATTATCAATGTAGGTAAAAAAGAAATAATAAAAATAGTCTTCCGACGAAAAAATTCGAACTCTATTGCAGACCGATCTTTCACGAGAGCTAAAAGCACAATGACGACAACTATCACCCAGTTTTTTTTGCTTCTAATTATTAAGCAGATACTCTAAGAAGTTAATCAGAAAAAAAAAATAGAAAAAATATACTCAGAGAGTGAGAATGGGTGTTATGAATATTCGTGTTGCCAATTTGCCATATGGATATGGCATCAAAATACCGAAAGGGTTAACATGAATAAAGTTTAAAAAAAAAAGTGAAAATTCAGAAATATTCATTGTCGAGGTTTCTCTAAATAATTTGCTCTTGGGCAAAATACTCTGTTCCTGCCGTCAAAATCAAATTCGTCTTCTAAAAATTCAAATAAATCCATGTTAGGATACTTGTGACTCCAACCTGCGCACGTTAACGAAAAAATGCTCTGAAACTATATTTTTTCCAGCCATTTCAAATTAAAATTTTTCTTATCTCCCGGTTAAAGGCTTTAACAGACACTTGAATCCGCTGATAGGCTATCCGAGACTTTATCTGTCAGATATCACTATCCGAGACCTTTAAAACCAAAAGTTGAAGTTTATGTGGCAGATAAACTCCTGATAGGCTATCCGAGACTTTTCAGCTGGTCATGAAACTGGCCCTAAGTAGTAGTATTAGTTAGGCATTTTATAGTATATGAACCAATCATGACTGTTATGGATAAAATTGTCCCCCCCTAAATGCATTCTTTAAAATAAGAAAAAAACAGTTTAAAAGTCACAAGCTAAATAATTTTCATATTTGTTGTTGCCTATCTGTAGGCTGGAATAAGAAAATGAGAATTATTTTCAGCTGCCTTCCGTTGGCATTCAAATGATGATTAGATTATACATAAATTATTGAACAGGCACCGAATACCCATCAAGCTACGATGACTGACATACCTACAATCTACATATCTCGGGTATTACAACAGAGAAGCTCTCACCATTACGAATCTTCAGCTGCTAGAAGACTACCAGAGGGACACCTTTAAATAAGTGACTCACTTTCAAGAAAGAATAATGTTTTGGACTGTCCCGGACACTATATCGTTAGGGAATACTGGTTGGGATAATTTATCGAGATAGAAATATAATATCTGTCCCTACCTACCTCAGTGGTGTACTAAGAATCTGGTCTAATTTACACTATTGTAAACAAAAAAGTTTGAACAGAACAGTATAAAAGGTAGATCTGAGTAAGAGGTATTCAGTCAGCAGTTTTGATGAACTCCTTGAATGTTGAAAAGGCGTGCCTGATGTTGAGGTGTTTTTAAAGTTTATACGATTTTTAAAATTGGTATAATGTATGGGAAATTGGGAACCTTCTGTTTTCGAGTGTATTCGAGTTTTCGGTTCGGTATGGGGTGGTATTCTTAATTTAGTTTAAATTGAACGCGAGCTAAAAATACAAAAATTTTAGGCCTCTTTAGATGACTTGAGTGTTCTTACTATTATTGGTACTTTTGCAATCTAAGTAGATAGAAAATAAAATAAATCAACCACTAAATCAACACGCATTATTTTTGTGCTAAATTTATGCTGCTATGGCACACCATTTGGTGATTGATAGCATTCCCAATGGGATTACCTGTGGTCAGCATGAACGCCCTTAACACGTACTCGTTAAAGTGAATCTTAAATGAGGATAATAATATGATGCTGAGTAATATATTCTATCCTAACCTTGGAGGCACGCAATGGTTTAAATTAATAAATAAATGATCAGCTTAATACCGCCATGCAAATACGTCATAGTAGGTACCCATCGCATGTTCGCTATAGTATCCAATAATTAAAACTGGATAAATATGTTCATTATGAACGTATGCAATATGATATGTTTGTCGTATACATATATAATAATGTATGTATGTGTATATGAATGTGTTATGTTTTATGGCAGAACTGAAATATTCACGACTGGGTACTTTTAGACACGTACATTGAAAATATGGCTTTGAGCTGGTGGTGTTTACTTCTGTTGTTTAATATTGCTGGTATTTATTCCAAAGGCGCCATATGTATATACCCAGAGGATTACACCATTTAATAACTGCATTTCTACACAATTATATAAATTTGGAAACACTTGTAGTCTGGTCTCTGAAAGTTAATGGCGATCCGGAATGAGGTAAGTATATGCCTAAGAGATGCACGCAATAGACCCAATTACACCCACAAAAGTTCACCCTTTGATGTGATCTTCAAGCTAGTGGCAATGTGGCATCGGCGGTCATTTTCTAGTAAAGTAATCACCTCGATTACCGTTGTCGCTTCCGACTCAAAAATACACGACTCTTCCAAATCGGTATTACGCTTGTCGTTTTTACACGACAAAGGTCGGATGAAAATGTCAAATGCCTTTTTTGTACTAGTTTTGTAGTCGTCGCACGACTTTACTTTAATTACCTAAGAAAAAGCGATACGACTAATGACTTAAAAAACTACCTTTTTTGTCGTTTGCAATTTCGCTCCCGACAGGTAGTCGGGTGGTTCAATTAGGCTGTGTTTTCGCGCTTGTTTTCGTTTTTTTAAACAGAATTTATTTCTTTTGTATAGAAGAACGCACACAAACATGCAGGCGTTCGTTTTTGGTGGAAAATGCTGTTTAATTTCATTTTCAAAACATTTAGTTTGATTGCGTATGTCCGATGGATAATTCAAAACGTAAAAAAAATATGGAAAACAAATTTAAAATAACAAATAAAAAGCAATCAGAAGTTCTTACTTCATTAATGGAGAAGAATACTCATTTGGCGAAAGGATTCAGCAAGGGGTTAAATAAGATCGATTTTGATAGTTCTTGGAATTGTATTGCTACAACGATAAATAGCTATTGCCCTACTCCCTCAAGGGTTGGCAAAAGGTACTAAATTTGATAGTGAATTCTGAATTTTAGTTTGTTTTGTTTAGGTTTGGGCAGATTTGAAATATAAAGTGAAAGGTTCTGTATGCAAAAACTAGTGCACTAAAAAAAGGAGTCCCGCTCGAGCAACCGGAGGAGGCAACTTTAAACAGGCGATACTTTCGCCTCAAGATGAAGCTATTGCGAATTTGCTCTCGTTCGAAAAAATCTTAAATCCGAAAGGTGTGTCCATAGCGGCTTCAAATAGATACTTCAATAGTTCAGGCACAATCGCGTGATTGTAATACGAACTATCCGTCGACATCGCAGGTAGTTTCCACGCTAATCCCAACACAATGGGATAATTTCCCTGAAACGTCGGCCATATATCTCATGACAAACTCGCCAACACCATCCACTTCTTTGTCCCATCAGACTGGACATATTTCTGCACAAAATGAATGATCTCTTATTTTTGATCATGTTAAAATTGCCCTTTCACTGCTTTCTTCTTCCTCACGATCTGAACTGTAAAACACCTCAATGCTATTCATCTTATAAATCTTTTGAAAACTGAAATCTTTCGAGAAGTAAAAACTTATTTGCACAATAATTTATTTTCGGGATAAAAAAAAAACAGACTATTTGACAATTCCGTACAAATGCTACCAATCCTTCGAAAAGATTTTACTACATTCTAGTCGTCTACAAATCTGCTACAAATTCGGCGGGTCGTCTGTGTTAGGTAATGAGGATTGAAACCCGACACGGCTCAAGAAACGACAAAAGTCGTTTTCGACAAACGACAACGGTAATCGAGGTGCTACTGCTACGTTCCTAAATCCAATGACCATAACGATTCAAACCCACTCTATTATTTATTCTGGGGCCACGGTATATGCAGCTGTTAAACTGCATAAAATGCAGACACTGAAAGTCAACATTCAGCGCTTTATATTGGTGTGGGCCCAAATGTTCGAAAGTGTGCCTGAAATTAAACTAAAATAAAGCGGAAACTGACATCAACCCTTCCCCTTCTTCATAATGAATAAAGATGTTTGATTAAAATGTCATCCCTGGCATATATAATACCTAATAAAAGAAAGTGCTATAGTTCTTGTATAAGATGGGTAGGTACCTAATGTGACCTACCCATTTCGAGCATGTACCTAATACTTCAAATTAAAATTCTCCCCATAAAACAGTTATTTCGAGCTAGATCAAAGTCGAAATCTATAATTGAAAATAAAATTGTGGTGTTCATTTAAATATTCATTACACGAGTCATGAAGACAAGACCATTAATAAATCCTTCACGACCAACATCAGAAAGTCCTGACACATGTAGAGGAGAGACGTCGGACTTTATTGCACCTTCTATAAGTACCTTTTCGCTCAGATTTTATGGGGAGGCAAAGTTCGCGTTTACCGCGATCAAACCATCGAAGGGTTCACTTCTGCGAAACAGCAGCTCAATAATGTGTAGATTATCTAGTATATATGGTATTGCATTCCTCATATGTATGATCTCTCCGAGCCACCCCAGTTATACGAATAAGAAATCTCAATTCGGAAGCTTCGCAGGAAGAGAAGCCATAGCCGCAAATCCGAAATCAAATTCAGTAGGTACTACTGATGACAGAATGCTCTAACTATGTACAAATCGGCTCAGCTTACAACCGATGTCCAATATAAACTAATAAGCTAATAATTAAAGTTCTCCAGAAGTTTATGTAGCTAAAGAAAGCACCTGACTTGCGGACATACACTCCGCGCCACTTGAATAGCACACCCCCTAAAGGTCGGTTTTCTATCGCCCACTGGTCCAAACCAAGCAACCAAGCATGCTAGAGACCTAATTTTTTTTTTTAGATTAAAGTTCATTTAATTGTTGTGATTTGACCAGAAGGAAGATTTAAAAATAAAGCTTTAAGTATTAACAAAAATTTGTTAACCAAAAACAGGAAAAATGTGGGCCCCTAATTTAGCGCCACTTGAATAGAACACCTAAACGAAAAAATCATTTTAGAGAACTCCGCTTTTTTTTAACACAAACTTTACTTAAATTTAAGGTAATTGGAGTATTTTAGATTTAAAAAAAAAATTGATCAATTATGTTTTGAGCCACCTTTCTGCTCCAAAATTCACACATCTTGTTTGGAAGGGGTGCATATACAAATTGGCCAAATAATATAGCGTAATCGAGCTCCAAGCTAATTCGATGGCTTGGGCTAGTTTATATACAGTCAAATATTGTTGACCCGATCCATTAACTTGAAGTGTCACCCATCGCTATACATTTTCGATGATATTTGGCTCCATAAATTAGTTTTAACAACCCGGGCTGTGTATTGGCGCTTTATCATGTTGTTAGATCCACGGCAGATGTCCAAAAATGATATGCAAATATGTTAAAGGCTTATCAGTAAGACAACGCATTCATTGTCTTTAACAAAAATTGTAATTTTCGGGTGCCATAATACGAAAAGGCCCCCACAACACCACACCTTTAACTCTGCCAAATGATGAGTTTCTTTGTGGATGTTATGGAAATAGTAGCTATAGCCATCGGGGCCTTCCAAAATAATTATTTTTCGTCGGAGAAGACCACACGGTGCCACTACGAAGTCCAGGCCACAAAAACGAAGGCTTGCGCTTTTCGAACCTGGTTAAGAGGTATCTTCTTCTTGATTTTTAGTCTTTTTATATCCTTGGCATTCGAAATAATACGACGAATTGTTGTGAGCCTTGCTTTGATACCACATTTTTTCCTGGTGTTTGGAAAAGAGTCGTGCGAATTTGACGCTTTTCCTAATATAAGTCGCCTTTCTGCAGTTGTAAGGACACTATGTATGGGGGCTTTCACGTTTTTATCTATAGTTAGACTCATTACTAAAAAAATGGATATAACGTGTCGGCTCTTCTCGATTTTCTTAGCCAATTTGGCAATAAATAGGCTAGCGTCTTTTAATCTTCGATTTGTCCTTTTTCCGCATGAGTTAAGGCTTTTTCTCCACCCATTTTATTTTTTTTTTGTAAATTAAATAGTCGAAATTAATTAGCAAGAACAAAATCGAGTTATAATTTTGAGTGCGAAGTGTGCAATCCCATGCATCAAATCAGATATAAATTCAATCAGGAAATTAAAGAAGCGTTCATTAAATTACAAGGACTAATGAAGGGAGTACAATCAGATGGTTTTGTTATATTTATTAAGCTTGCTTTAAATCATAGAAGCATCGAAGGGAAGCGAATTCCATTCAATTGATTTGTATACCCTGTACAAGTTTCAGTTTGAGCAAATATTATAGCTACATCTACAGACAGCTCGTAAATCCACTGATCCTTCCTCATCCATGGACATCAATACAAAGTTAAAATGTTTTTTTCACAGGTGTTTATAGTTATTAAAAATTCCATAACTCCTATTTTCAGTTCACCGCATTTTCAATCCTTCTGGATGAATGGAATTGCATAAGCGTATTAATCTTAATTCCCATACATGCACTAATGACTATTGGAAAATACATAAAAGTAAATCAGCTTGTACCTTTTGTTACCAGCACTTAAAAAGATTAAAAAAACCAAAATAAATATCAGTAATAGAAAACGGTTTACTCAAACAAAAACTTTAAAGCAACTAACTTGAGCGTGAATACAGTATTTCTAATCCTCCCCTCATTTTTTTCTTTTATTTTCAGTTTTAACATCCCTTTTGTAAAAGGCAAAAGAGAAAAGCAGCCCTTTATTAATATCGGAAATGATATAAACTAGAAACGCAAAATTCCCCCCATTTCATAGCGGCCGTAAAGCTAAAGCTTCGTGGAAAATCGCTTTAATGCTTTTGATTTGCCTTTTTATTTATTCCCAATAGTATCATATTTTTTATTTTTATTTTGCAGCTCACGCCATTTTTTATATATAATATTATTTACGCAATGAACCGACAAATTCGATAATAATAAAATGCAACTAGGTAGGTATCTGCTTTCTGGCATGTAATTCACTTATCTTAACCCTTTCGGTACATCTTTTTTGTTCTAAGGTTAAAAAAATATTTTATTTCTTTTTCTTGCTACTTAGACTCCTACTAAAAACATTGTAACATTATTTTTGGTAAATATTGGTTCTAAAGTGGTTTTTGGGAACGTTGCCATATGGCATCAATTGTCTCAAGTGGTAGCAAAATAAATGAAAAAATTAATATTTTTGTTTTAGTTTCTTATTTTTATATATTCATTTTTAAACAAAATTGAAAAGAAAAAAGTATAATTATTTTTTTTTTTAATTAAATTGTATTCTAGAAAAATAAGGATTTTTGAAAATATTTAAAAAACACATATTTTCATATATGTATAAAAATAAAAAAACTAAAAAAATAATAAATTGTTGCATTTATACTCGTTTTCCTTTGTTTACATCAAACATTACAAGTACTACAAATTAAAAACTAAGCATATTCCAAGATAAACACGTGTATTTATACAAAAAAATAATTAAAAAATAAAAAATATTAAAAAAAGAATTAAATATTCATAAAAATCTAAGTATTTTTTTTTTAATTCAAACCAAATTAAAAAGTATTGATATTCAAGACTATTTCTGCATAAAAACACATTTATTTTTATACATGTAGGTATATATATAATTTTATTTATAGAAATGATGCCTTAAAATGCACCTCTAGATAATATTGATGCCATATGGCAACACAGAAAAGGAAAATTGTGCCAAATTGAATAGACGGAACTTATATGTTTATTTTATTTTTTTAATTGTGCGCCTGATATTAGTCAATCAAATAAAATCGAAATTGATAATCTATTTGATAATTATCAATGTAGGTAAAAAAGAAATAATAAAAATAGTCTTCCGACGAAAAAATTCGAACTCTATTGCAGACCGATCTTTCACGAGAGCTAAAAGCACAATGACGTCAACTATCACCCAGTTTGTTTGCTTCTAATTATTAAGCAGATACACTAACAAGTTAATCAGAAAAAAAAATAGATATAATATACTCAGAGAGTGAGAATGGGTGTTATGAATTTTCGTGTTGCCATATGGCATCAAAATACCGAAAGGGTTAACAATCTTTTGATCATGGTTTCATTTAATAAATGGTTAGTTACAGTATCAGAATTTAAGCTAGATATTTATAATATGTATGCCAGGGCTGGGCAAACGGTCGATCGCGATCGACCGGTCGACCGCCAGCCCATTTTCAGGCGACCGCGCAAGAATTTTAATTAAATGTTTTTAAAAAAATAAAAGCGAATTTTTTTCTCCTTCATTAATTGTTATATAAACCAATTCTTTCTTCAACATTAAATATGTTCTTGTAGAATTTCTATTTCTGAACTTGTTTTGTGAGGTGACAACTGTAAATTTAGAACCAATAGTTTTTCACAAATTCTAACATAATATTAAAACCTTCTGGCGCATAGTTGCTTTCGGCTTTTGACATCTTCTCAGCTGTCACTCTGATTTTTTAAGACCGAAAGCTACTATTTCACAATGTCAAAAATCGTGTTAATTTTTGAAATGCTGTCATCAATATAATGATGTCAGATTTTGTTTACGCATAACCTTAGGACAGAATCTGACAAGATTGACAAGTTTTTTAAAATGTTTAATAGTAGTCTAACAGCAAAAGAAGAATTATTGACATTTATACCTAAAAGCGATATCAAGAGGTGATGACATTAATGCTGCTATTAAAAAATACATTCCTTAAAAAAAAACAATGCATTCTATAAACTTAAATCAATCACAATAGATTGTGAATGACGGGCAAATATAATGGGTTCGTAGGATTAGGTATGAAAAAGGATGATGATTCCCAAGGTTTCTTATCATTGTAATCACCAAAAAGCTCTGTGATGTTAAATTTTTCATTTTTCGCATGTTATTGATAGATGCAATAAAAGTGTTCGTGGTAAAAGGTTTCATTTATTTATTTATTTATTTATTTATTTATTTCGTCTACCGAATACAAGATTCTTACAGACTACACTAAAACTAAAGTACAATAATAACTTAAATCTAAATTAAATTTGAGCTACACAATATTATTTAATTGCTTTTTTACTGCATCTCTGGTATCGGATAAATTAATTACATTACAAACACTATTATAAGAATTGCAGCAACGACTTATTGGCTCATTTTGACCGTAAACTGTTCTGTGTGTTTCAATATACAGTAAGGGTCTATCGCGTAATGATCTCTGTGGAGCATAGAGACCAAATTTCAGCAAAAGCTCTGGACACATAATTTTAGAGCTAAGAATATCTCTTACGAAGAGAATTTCTAGATTTTTCCGTCTAACTGATAACATTTTTAAATCGATGAGAAGACATCTTTGCTTATATGAGGGTAAAAATCCATCCCAATTAAATTTACGTAACATGTAGCGAGTAAATGATTTCTGAACTCTTTCGATTCTTAGGATATGAACGTTGTAATGTGGATTAAATATGACAACACAGTATTCCAAAATTGTTCGCACGAGGGATATATATAAAGACTTAATAGTATAAGGATCCGAAAATTCCTTGCAAGTTCTCTTAATAAATCCCATCATAGAGCAGGCTTTGCGAATAATTTGATCAATGTGCATATTAAAGTTGAGTTTATCGTCGAAAGTAACGCCCAAGTCATTGACAAATTTACATATATCAAGAGCATCATTACCAAAAAAATATTGAGTTTTAATAGGAGAGCAATTTTTATAGAAAGAAATTTGCTTACATTTTTTAAGGTTTAAGAACAGTTGATTATTTTTGCACCATATAAAAAATGAGTTTAAGTCATTTTGAAATAAGACTGCATGTACATGAGATTGAATTTTGGCAAACAACTTAATGTTATCCGCAAAAAGTAGACACTTACAAAAGGATAAGGAAGCTGTGATGTCATTGATAAAAAGAAGGAACAGAAGGGGCCCAAGGTGGCTTCCTTGGGGAACTCCAGACTTGACATCAAAATATCTAGAAGATATTCCATTTAT
Source organism: Cheilosia scutellata (assembly GCA_955612985.1). Classification (NCBI taxonomy): domain Eukaryota; kingdom Metazoa; phylum Arthropoda; class Insecta; order Diptera; family Syrphidae; genus Cheilosia; species Cheilosia scutellata. The sequence continues at coordinate 73,453,363 of OY015312.1, forward strand.
TGCAACACATTGCTTTCTATTGGAAAGGTAGGATTCCAGCCAATGCAGCATCCTCGCGTGAAAACCAAAAGATTTTAGTTTATGGGTCAATAAACAGATATTGACTTTGTCAAAAGCTTTTGAGAAGTCAGTATAAACCGTGTCGACTTGGTAGCCAGCTTCTATATTGCAATGCAAAAAGTTAGAGAATTGCATCAAATTAGTAGCAGTTGATTTTCCTCTTAAAAAACCATGCTGTTCTGATAAGATTAGTTCTTTCACCAGAAAAAATAATTTGTCTTTGATAATGGACTCAAATAATTTTGGGATTTTAAGAATCTTAGAGATGCCCCTATAATTTTCGACATCAATCTTGGAACCACTTTTATGAATAGGTGAAGAAAAATACCTTCTTTTAATGAGGAATTAAACACAATTGTGAGAGGCACAAATAAGACATGAGCACATTGTTTTAGAAATGAATTGGATATGTAATCAGAATCCTGTGATGGATTATCAACTAATTTCTCTAATGCAGAAATGACGTCTGATTCAGTTAATTGCAGATAGTCTATAGAATTAACATTGTGATTAACATTGGAAAAACTACTTAAATCTATGCTGTTTGAATTGTAAACAGACTCAAAAAAGCTTGCAAACAACTCCAGATTACCTTCTAAAGTTTTCGAAACTAAGCCTTTATATTCCATAAAATTTGGAATACCGGTTGTCTTTCTTTTACTATTTAAGTAAACCCAAAATTGTTTACTATTCAACTTTATCTGGCATTCAGTGTCAAATATATATTTATTATATAGGAATTTATGCAGAGTTTCGAAATCCTTTCTTAGCTTTTCGAATTTTATCCTACTTTCCGGATTTTTCGATTTAATATAAGTCTTATGCGCTTTATTTCTTGCATTTTTTAACTTTCAAAGAAGACTCTTTAAATATTTTTGGAATTCTGAAGAAAAAACCAACTACAATTTTATTTCTAAAACAAAAAAGAATTTGAATAAGCTATTGTGACAAGATATTGCCAAGTGGACCGCGAGTTTTTGTAAAAGGTTGGTAGTAGTGCGTCACCTGAAAAAGTTTGCCCACCCATGAATGTATGCTATGCTGTATGCACCACAAACCATCGGAATAGCCTATTTAATTTCAATGTCAAAACTACGGAGAATTTTGTTTAGCGTGTTTGTGCGGTGCCATAAGTCAGACCCATCGTCCATAAAAACCCACCGTAACAAATTTTATGCAAGAAAGTTTTCAGACCAATTTTATTTTAATGATATAAAATAATGATTTCAACTGTAAAAGTTGTGCAACCAGGAATGTATCGGTTTATGTGCGAATTTTATGGCGGACTACTTTTGAGAATGCTTGCTTTTACATTAAGTTTAATAATTCAATATATTTTGTATAACCTGATGCGACTTACAGTGTGTAAACAATTTTGTGAGCTTTGCGATAGTTTGGGACTCACCCAATTAGCACCCAGTTAGTTTTCTAGTTGAAATGGTTTTATTCTTCGTGATCTTCTAACTATGTTAGGGGTATTCAAGATTCGGTGTATCCGGTATAGTAAAATTGTACACCGAATCGTGAATACAGAATACCCATAATTATTGTTATTAAAATGAAAACTTCACTTGACTCTACGTTTTTGCAATACGATTTAAGAAACCTATCTGTTAATGCATCAGTAATTGTTTAATGTTAAATATTGGAAAATGATTTCAATATGAAATCGGCAGTACCTATTGCACTAAATAGAGTCGTAGAAGTTAAAGATCTTGGCATTATAATTGATTCGAGGTTCACCTTTGCATCCTATGTTGATCAAGTTATTGCTAAAGCAAATAAACTTTCCGGTTTTATAAAACGAAATAGCAAGGAATTTTCGGATCCTCATACCCTTATTTCACTTTTTATTGCGTTAGTTAGGTCTCTGCTAGAATATGCTGATGTAATATGGGCGCAGTAGCGCAGTGGTTAGTGTGCTGGACTACTGTGCGAGGGATCAAAGGTTCGGTCCCCGGAAAAACACAAATTACATCTTAAGGTTTTTTCTACTTCGCCACCTCTCGCGAACGTCTGACAAACATCCGAGAGTATGACTGTCCTGAAAAAGCTTCTCAATTCAGCCGTTCGGACTCGGCACAAAATTGTAGGTCCCTTCCATTCGTTTCAAAAATAGAAACTCACACAAAACGAATGGTTGCGAGAAGCTAGGCCTTGGGTGTCTACCGCCTGTTGTGCCGCCTATTTATTTATTTTTTAATATAGAACCCATTATACAAAACTCACTCTGACCGCATTGAAAAAGTCCAGAGGCGTTTCACTAAATATATTTTTCGGGAAATGCACTTTGAAATTCCTTAATTTTAAGCTCGAGAATAAAAGCTCATGACATCATGTTTGTAAGAGACTTGTTATGCTATCACAATAACTGTCCTATGCCCTGGCTAGACCTTTAAGTGAAAAAATCTTCTCCTTCAACCTGTTCGCAGAACATTACGGCCACATTGAGCCTATGTCCAGAGCTATTGTTTCATTCAATGAATTTTGTAATTATGTACAGTGGCCGGCACAAGTATTTTGACAAAACTAAAGTTAATTCTGCTCATAATTTGAAACTTACTTCATGTAAATTTTGGCACAAATGGAAAGGTCATTTAAATTCCGTTTGAATGATATAAAACTTTCCTTAACCCATTAAGTACCCATTTAAAAATTTTAGAATTTAGAATTTTTGTGAATGTCTACTTTTTTGACTTTTTTTCCTCAGTATCAAAAAAAAAATGTTTTGATGCAAAAAGTTTCTCCAAACAATTCTAATAGTGACTGCAAAAACAATTTTTCAAAAATCTCTCCGCTAATATTTTTTTATGATTTTTTGAAAATTGCTAAAAATGACTATTTTAGCCACTTTTTCCTCCTTTTCATACAAAATTTTTCTGAGATCATCCCATTAAAAAAATCATAAAAAATATTAGCGAAGAGATTTTTGAAAACATTTTTGGACTGAGGAAAAAAGGAGACTTTTACAAAAGTTCTAAATTTTCAATGGGTACTTAATGGGTTAAGGAAAGTTGTGTATCATTTAAATGACCTTTCCATTGATGCCAAAATTTACATGAAGTAAGTTCAAATTATGAGCAGAATTAACTTTAGTTTTGTCAAAATACTTATGCCGGCCACTGTATGTTGATTTACATTTCTCTCGTATTCGCTTCAAAAGTGTTTTACTTAATTTGTTTGCATTCTCTTAGTCTTAAGTACCTATATAATTTGTATACAGTAGACTCTCGATAACGTGACCAATTAAAAACCAAGCCAGTTTACGTTTGAGAGAGAGTTAGACTAGTAAAGGTCTGTTATTCTGATGGCATGGATGGTTGAATTAACGTAGTAAAGTTTGGGAGCATAAACATAACAGTAATAGCTACATTGATCATCTGTCCTTAGTCCATTTTAAGGAGGAAGCGATGGAGGTTTGTCCAACAGCAGAAGAGCCTTCAGTGTTAGACAGTGTTTTTTAAAAGATTTTTCCTCATATTCGCTTACAATATTTTTCCTTGAACATATTTTGTTATTCTGGCAGCAGCGTTGTATTTCTTTAAGTCGGTAGTACTTACTTTAATACATTTAACAAGCTGTCATAAATCCTTTCCCGCCTTTTTGCAATAAACGTTAACGTTTCATAAGGGTAACAGTGCCATAAAGTGCTTGTTTTTGTTCTTGATATTAACAATTTTAGCTGTTTTTATAAGTTTACCTCTTATTAAAAGACTCAATTAAAGGTATTTTTGTTTAAAACTTATTAAAATATATTATTTATAACGTTTTTAATGGTGCCAACAATTGGAAATATAATCAACAAATTTCCAAATATAGGCACTGTGCCCATCATTGGTAGTAGTGCCGATTACGCGGTTATGGGCACTATGCCAATCATTGGGTTGAGCCAATCACTGGCACAAAGTACCTACACTGCCCATCTTGGGAAAGATGTGCCAATAAATGGTGAAAATTGACTTTTCTTTATTTGTTTTGTTTATGTTTTTAAAGAAATTTTATGTTTTTTTTGTTTTTTTTTAATAAAGAATAAGAAAGGTAAATGAATTGAATTAAAGTTATTTGAATGTTTTATTTCATATTTACACATACATAAAGATTAAAGACGCAAGATTTACTAAGATGCCAATCATTGGGTGGTTTACCCTAATACCTAAGTAATCTATAAGTGGATTTTTTATACCCGGTACCACACTGTGGTGAGGGTATATTCACTTTGTCATTCCATTTGTAACGCCCATAAGGAGGCGTTGTAGGTATGACAAACTATATATATTATTGATCAGCATCACTTTCTTAGTCGATCTAGCGATGTCCGTCTGTCTGTCCGTCTGTCTGTCCGCACGATTACGGCCGTAATTTAAGAGCTATCGACTTGAAATTTGGTACATAAACTTTTATCCACCAAACTGAGGCTAAGTTCGAAGATGAGCAAGATCGGATGAAAACTACTACTACCTCCCATACAAAAATATCAGATTTATATAGCTTTTTATGTTAAAAATTAAATTTAAATAGCTACAGTAAAGATAGCAAGTTTAAACTTTGCACGTATTGTTTTAATAATATTTAAAATTTTTTGACAAAAAAGGAGCTTGATCGAATAAAAACTACCCATACCTCCCATACAAATATATAATTTTTTAATACTAAAATATTTTTTTTATTTTACAATAATATAGTACCGGGTATTTGAGCTTCGGCATAGTCGAAGATAATTGTCTTACTGGTTTTAGTCACACATGCTTGTGGTGTAAATGATTCATGAAATCAATCTTTGAATATGACCGTCATCCAGAATGATTTTGAACTCTTGTAGTCTTCTGGACAGTTAACATTTTTAAATGAACGTGAGTTTTTAGCTTTTCCATTAAACAAATGACTTGAACTTGTGCAAACCATTTGCATTCGTACAAGCGAAAATCGAGCAAACAAAACAATCAATAACAATTAATGCAAGAGACAACTAGGAGCAGACCAAATAAAATACGAAATTTTTGTAGCTACGTAAAAACTGTACAATACGATGATTTACCAAGAAAAATAAATTTTAAATAGCATCTTGCTTGAATTTTACAATTATTTAGAGGTGAAATTGTGGTTTTGTTTTAGAGTGTTCATGATTTGTTCACTTTTTAGAGATGTCAATGTTAAAAAAAATCTGTTCACGTTATCGAGTGTTGGCGTTAACCGGTGTTCACGATAACGAGAGTCTACTGTAGTTATCTTGTAATCTGTATAGCTTAGCTAGTAGATAAAAAATAATATTTATTTTAAACTTACATTGTGAAACTGAAGGTTAGTTTTAGTTTTTATAAATCAATAGGTACCTACCTAGCTTTATCAATTTTTATTTATTTTCTGTTTAATCACTAAAAATTAAGCCATGTTTATTTATATTATTAAAATTTGAGTGTTTAAAAATATGTTGGCTTAAATTTTACTTAATAACCCATAGATGCCGTAGGTCACGGAGGAGATGTACGCGTCTAATTTAGGGTAAATACTAAAATCAATGGCCAATATTATCTACATGGATGACGGATAGGGTGCGTGGCCAGGGAGTCCTAACGCCAGAATTTGGAACTCCACATCCAGGTAATTTTCCTTTCGCATTAGACCAGGAATAATTTAAATTTTGAGTTCATCTTCATATTAATTGTATCTGATTTTTTTTTAATTTTTACTATACCTACTGTCTCCTTAAACCAGCCCTTAGTCGGGAATGCTGCATTGAAAGATTTGCGACTCATTTCAATAGCATTGTTACATGTTTCAATGATAGATATTCCATGGCGTTAAAGGCTTGACTGCATAAATTTAAGAATCACCCTTTCTCGAAATTCATTTGAGCCCTGCACGCCCGTAAAAGGTCTTCTTAAAACTAAATGTAAGTCTTAATAATTATTCTGAATTTGTATTCAATATATAATCATATTCATACACAGTACACAGTACGTACAATAATAATTTATATCAAAGCAAAGGCCTAAAACAAAATATATAATAAATAGGTGAAAGGTATAACCAATACGTGCACTCTATAATAATACATCTTTTTTTTAACATTCTGCTTGTGGTGCACTCTGTATATCATCCGTCGGCCTACGCAAAATATGCGTAAAAACCGTTTAACCAAACGTTGACATCGATTCTATGGGATGATACAATCTATGTACCTACGATCATCTCGTCGCCGCTCACATTGCAACAGGTCAAAAGATTTGAAAGTTGTTTTGGCTTAATGTCTTATTGGCGTCGCTGATGTGATTCTCGATTTATTTCAGCTAAGTGCTGGTTAATATGAGTTTGAATTTGTGTGCAATACGCATATTTGATTCATTTACAAACGTAAATACATACATTATATCCAGGCACTATATTCAACATCGCAACATCTCATTATTCATTTAGAATGTATTCGTCTTAGATATATATTTTTTTTTTTTTTTTCAGGGAGATGCGGTCAGTAGAATGTCAAACACAAGGCTCTACATCAGCTCACATCAACTTTTATTTCGTATGACGCGTACCGGCACCGGCTTTGGAAATCATATTTGAGATTTTGCTTAAAATGGTGTATTGTTTTCCTTTTCAGCTAGAAGAATAATTATCAAAAAATAAAACAAAAGGAATTGAAAATAAATTAAAAAAAAAAAATAAATAGGCGGCGCAACAGGCGGACACCCAAGGCCTAGCTTCTCGCAACCACTCGTTTTGTGTGAGTTTCTATTTTTGGAACGAATGGAAGGGACTAGGGATGCTACGGAGCTTCGACTCCGAATCCGATATGTCGGAACCTCCGGTTTAAATTGCACCTCCGAATCCGTCTTCGGTTCCGATATAATCACATCGGAAGTTTTTCGGAACACTATCGGTGACGGCCAATGAACATGAACGACAAATACTTATCGAGTTGCGACATTTTACAATATGACTAGTCTTTTCACTCATTTATTTGTTTATTGTTTTACATGAGTAGCCGAGATTTGCTTTGAAGAACATTAGTTCTTGGGTTTGTTGGTTTAGTAAACAGATAACTTGCCGTTTATTAACAAGACTTTATTAACTATGAAGCCTAAAACAATTAAGTGAAGTATGAAATTATTTCAGTGAAATTGAAGCCAGGTTTTGTCCGACAATTTTTGTCAGCTCCACCAGGGACCGTTCCGAGCGAACAACAACAACAACTTGGGTTTTCTAATAAACCGCCACACCTACCTACCTACCCTACGGAACAGATTGAATGGCGATAAAGCAGCGCTAAGTTGCTGTTTATAAAAGATAATTTACCCATTTTGAAGTGACAATACAATTCTGTATTTTTTATGTTAATTTTCTATTGATTTCTCAAATTTTTATATTTTAAACTTGTGCGCAGAGATGATAATTTACTTCATATGTAGTAGATCTACTTCATTTTTTAATTATTGTTCATCTGCTACGTAGCAACTTATTTCTACTTCGTTTATTTATGGTTCAAAATACCATTTAAAATAGACAATATTGATCAATTTGACTCTAAATACATCAACAACGACAGCAAAATCAACGAAATACAAATATTAGGAAAAAAATGTGTCATGTAATGCACTATAGAATATCAGTTATTTGCTTCTGTCCCACTACACATCCTTCTATAGATCCCATTATCCCATTGAAGACCTAACTTTATCATTTTGAGCATTTCGCCAAATGTCTGCTTCGTTTTTTGTAAATCTACTTCGTTTTTTCGGGCAATTTGCTACTTTTTTTGGGTTCAGCATTATCATCCCTGTGCGACGCCCACCTCCGACTCCGATTCAACTCCGACTCCGCGGAGGTCAGTATGAGGCTTCCGATTCCGACTCCGACTCCGGTAAAACCACCTCCGTAACATCCCTAGAAGGGACCTACAATTTTATGCCGAGTCCGAACGGCTGAATTGAGAAGCTTTTTCAGGACAGTCATACTCTCGGATGTTTGTCAGACGTTCGCGAGAGGTGGCGCAGTAGAAAAAACCTTAAGATGTAATTTGTGTTTTTCCGGGGATCGAACCTGGAACCCTCGCACAGTAGTCCAGCACACTAACCACTGCGCTACTGCGCCCACTAAAATAAATTACTATTCTTTAATTCTTTTAGTTCCAATAAGTTATACTAGATGGCGGAAAGTGAATGTAAAGCGACATTTTAGATTGCCTAGCCGGACTTCTTAGAAGACGAAGAACTTACCCTAACGCACCGACCACACAGAAAATTTGGAACGAAAACATACTAGCCCCTGATCTTTGTCGTGGTACCCGATGACGAAGAGGGGAAGCTAGGTATTTTCGCAAAATGCAAAACGGAGATAGTTTTCATACCAGCAGAAGCTTCTGATTAGTTCTGGTAAATTTGGCGGTGTCGTTCCTGCTGTTTTCGTGTCATTTTTGGACCGGCCGAAATTTGCTTTAATTACCCTGACTGACTTCAGTATTCTTGTCCGGCATCAGTTACTTACGAATCTCAGACAAGGCGTACGCGACCCAAGCGTAGCATTCGGCGATTGGCGCAACAATCGAGATCTACACAAGTGGATCAAGTTCGACCCATCTCTTTCTTCGTTAACACTGGCCCAAACGACGCACGTAGCGAATTGCCTTTCGGTCCCTTAAAATGTTCATTCAAATTAAATTAAAGAAATTGGCACAAATACCTTTTTAATGACATTCATAGATTTCAATATAATGTAATTGAGAAGGAATGGACATTGCATATTTCGAGTCTCCTAGCTTGTATTATTGGGATATCCCATTCCGATTTTTCCATTTTTTATGATTATTTTTTCTGTAAAGCAAAATCAAACTGAACAATTGGCCGCGAGTAGTTTTCCACCAATTGAGCTCAAATCTTCAGAGAATCTTTGATATTGGCTCGAGATGGTTATTATGATGGTTTGATCGAAATTGGACAAAGGTCCATGGTCCATCCCATACAAAAAAAGCTTTAAAAATCTTATATCTCGAAAACCACCGAACAGATTGAGTCCAAATTTTGAGCAAATGTTTGCTTTCGGCCCAAAAGAGTTTTGTGACAGGTACAAGAGTGGCCCAAGGACGCATCCTTTAGGCACTTACTTACTTACTTACTTTTGGTGGCGCTTACAGTCCGGGTGGACCACGTCCTCAACCAACAAGCCCCTCCAGCTACCTCGGTCCCTCCCTAGCTGCCTCCAGTTGCGCACACCAAGTTGGTTGAGGTCGTTCTCCAATTGTGCGCGCCACCTAAGGTGTGGTCTTCCTCTGCTGCGTTGTCCCTCAGGGGTGGATTCGAGGACTCGTCGGGCTAGTGCGTTATTGTCCATACGCTTCACGTGTCCCAGCCATCTCAGCCGTTGAATTTTTAGCATTTTGACCAGGTCAGCGTCGCTGTATAGTCCGTATAGTTCGTCATTGAATCTTCTTCTCCACACTCCATCGTCACAAACTGGACCGAATATCACTCGAAGAATCTTTCTCTCAAAGCATCCCAGAAGGTTTTCATCCGCTTTTGACAGGGTCCATGCTTCTGCACCATACAGCAGGACCGGGATGATTAAGGTCTTATATAATATATCCTTGATTCTATGAGAGAGGGCTTTACTTCTTAAGTGCCTTCCTAGCCCGAAGAAACAGCGATTGGCAAGAGTGATTCTTCGCTTGATCTCTGCGCCGATGTCATTTTGCGAATTGATAGTGGAGCCCAGGTATACAAAGTCTTTAACTACTTCGAAGTTGTATCTGTCCATCGTGACGTTTTGTTCAAGTCGCCGATGTTGAGAGTCCTTTCTCGTTGACAGCATATACTTCATTTTGTCCTCATTGACAGACAGACCTATCCTCGCCGCCTCCGTTTCGATGCTTGCAAATGCGCCACTGACAGCTCGCCGCGTTCTCCCAATAATGTCAATGTCATCAGCATAGACATTTTTCGACATCAAATGGTTCGGTGATGTTCTTGCCGACCTTGACGGAGCAGCGAGATTTCTCCATCGTCATCCTGCACAGACGGACGAGTTTGACGGGGATGCCAAAACTTGACATGGCTTTGTATAGTTCGTCCCTATATACGCTATCATAGGCGACTTTAAAGTCGATAAATAGATGGTGTGTATCTATCTGAAATTCCTGGGTTTTTTCCAAGATCTGTCGGAGTGTGAAAATGTGGTCGATGGTTGACTTTCCTGGTCTAAAACCACACTGATATGGGCCGATCAGGTTGTTGGCGAAAGGTTTTAGACGTTCACATAATACAGCCGACAAGATCTTATACGCGACATTCAGGAGACTTATTCCTCTGTAGTTGGCGCTGTTCAGAGTATCTCCTTTCTTGTGGATGGGGCACACGATGCTAAGGTTCCACTCGTCGGGCATGCTTTCATCCGACCAGAACTTTCGAACATTGCCTCTGCAGTATTGTCCCTCAATTGATTCGACCGCTAGCTTCTCGTGCTCTCTCTTTTTCCTTCTGAGAAGTCGGTGTTCCTCCCTTCTTTTCTGCCCGTAGAACTCTCGGGCAGCTCTCCTTTAGGCACACTGCTTTTCAGCCCTATCGAGGTATCCGATCGGAACGGATTCAGTACTCCGTCGGAGACTGAAATTTCCACAAAATCTGAATATTCGTTTCCGTATTTGACACAAAAGCCTCTGTTCTCGAGATAGGACTCTATACGATTTTATCTAGTTATTACGGGAGAACTTGTGTTAATTTGCTCTTATGGGCGAATGCCAAACCTTATGAAATGCTTGCAAAATGTTCAAGAATACGGTGGAGCAAATTTTATTTCCTTCGAGACTTTTCTCAATTATATCAGTCGTCCGATGTACTTAATCGATCGTCCAATTGTCGCTTTTTGCCCAAACTTCTCGGGTTTATGTATCTGAGGCGCTGCGGTCTTTTGCCTTTTTGTAGTGTTAGTAGCCTTCTAGATATAACAATTGAATTCTTTTCCAGATTTTTAGAATCTTTAATCAACTTTGTTAGCAAGTTACACAGTCGACCCAAATACGTTTTACCTTGCGGAACAGGAGTCTGCTGCTATCTTTTACGCGCTTTTCGTTTTGCCATAACTATGTCTATTATTTCATGCAGGTAATTGACTCTGTTATAAACCGATAGTTTCCGCTGGGAAGGAGTATTATTCCATGCAGCCGATACCAATACCTACCCGAGAGTATTGTCCTGAAACTCTTTCTTGAAGCCTTTCCAGCTGGTTCTGCCGTTTGTTAGTCTCGGTGGTTCTTCATTTTTCAATAGCACATCGGTCGTTGTTCATTCTAGAGGAAGGACCAAAACATTCTTCAAATACAGTACGAGTATCAATGAGTCCTTTTGTAATAAGGAAATCAATCAATAGCAAATCCACAGCACCGGACGAAACTAAACTAGGATAATGTTGTGAATCGATTCCCGCTTATGCTGACTACATAATGTTCTTATACAATTCCAACATGACTTGTATTGTATACACCCTTGGATGATAAATATGGAAATCAATATTTAATTTAATATTTAAAATTGTTTTAAATAAAAGTTAGTTACGTATAGATTAGATAATGTATGTTTGAAAAGGTTCATTCGGTTAACGCTTCATGTTCCTTGAATACACACATTCATACAAAGCTATATAAAATTATGAAATTCACTCTTATCAGCTACTGCTACCTGCTCACAAGTAAAAAGGAACAACAACTTTTTTTATCGTATTTTGTCACCGTACTTTTTATTGCATAAAAAATCTTATAATTAGAATACTAAAACTAACACAAAGTTGTCACTGCATCCCTTAAAACTAAGTATACATTTACACACAGACAAAAGGAAAGATTTTATATACAAAATTTTCGACAGAAGGGGAGGGAGTGGAATAGAGATAAAGGACAGGACTAGCTATTTTTAGCCAAGCACCATTTTAGTATGGACCAGATTTGCCAGGTGGTCCGTAAGATGTTGATGGCCCGGAAATATCACCTCCGCCGAAACCTGTGGAACCGCTTCCACCGCCACTACCAATGCCGATGCCGGATCCTCCTCCAATGCCAATTCCTGATCCACCGCCGATGCCAATGCCTGATCCTCCACCGATGCCGATTCCTGACCCACCATCTCCTCCAGTTGAATATCCACCACCGGATCCATCCTTTTGTGTCTTGTATTTGATGAAGTATACTTCTGGTTTTGAGGGCTGAGTTGGAGCTGGAGTTGGAATAACAATATCTGGCTGCTCTTCTGGCTTCTTCACTAACACGTAGACCAATGTCTTTTCTTCGTTCTGAGCTTGGACTGGAATAACTGGTGCTTGGTACGATGGAGGTGATGGAGCCTTAATGAAGATGATTTTGTAGTGCTTCTGTGATTGTTGGATTGGAATGTTTGGCCTTTGACGAACTTCTTCTTGCTCTGGTGGGGGTACATGAACATAAATGTGTTTTTGCACAATGGTTGATCCTCCACCGCCAAATCCACCAATGCTGCCGCCTGGAAGGTGATTAGAAATAAATTAGTATTTAGGCTTTTAACATTTTAAGGAAATGCATCAGCTTACCACCGAATCCGCCGCCGCCACCGCCTCCAGCTCCACCTCCGAATCCACCACCGAATCCACCACCGGAACCACCGCCAAATCCACCACCGGAACCACCACCAAATCCTCCACCTGATCCACCACCGAATCCTCCACCCGATCCTCCTGATCCACCACCGAAACCTCCGCCACCGGAACCACCGCCAAATCCACCACCGAATCCACCGGAACTACCGCCACCACCGCCAGGACGATTGTATGCGTACCCAGCTTCAGGCCTAGCCGAGGCAACAGCCAAACAGGAAATCAAAATAAATGCTCTCATCTCTTTGATGTGACAAGTAAGGTAACAGGTAAACTGAAGGAAGAAATTTATAATCCTCTGGTAAAGTTTGATGGCCGATCCTGGATAGGAGTGATGAATAGAATATGTATGCTTTTTACACGGAGTCGAGTTGTTTACTGACGATCTGCTCCAATGGATTCTCCCATTTATACCAAATCAAAAACCTCTGAAAATCGCATGCATACAACAATGAAAGATGAACAATTATGGAATTCGAATGGCACTATACTGTACACCAATGTACGCCAATCTCAATGGACGCCAGAGGTTATTATCGCTTGATGACGGGTATAGTCGCGGGGCATACAGTGTGGGATAAGCTGAAGCTGAAACCACTCACACACAAACAAATCAAACTCCTGTATCAACCAAACAACCAACTGTTGAGCCAAACGATGAGAAATGTCACTTTCGTTTTTATTCTCCACTCCAAAATGCACCAAAATTCGAATTACACCTGCAGTGGTGGGGCAACAAGATCCCACGAAGCTACACTATGTCTATACACATCAGTGGCTTCGGCCAGAGAAACTCCACAGACGATGGACAGACCATCACATCATCGCAATTTTATTTTATTTCACCCGCTCTCTGCGATCTTCAAGAGATTGCTGCAGAAGAAGACTCCGACTCTGCTGAGAAACCGCATATCACCACCAACCACCAAGCCAGCGTAACAGTGGCGTCGGCAAACTTGCTTAATCCGCGTAGTTAGCGCAGTGATGATCATGTTTGTACCCTACACCTAACCAAAAATAAAACGCAAATACAGAAAGAAAGACTAAGATACGAATAAAAGATCTTCGTCACCTTGAGCGAAGAAAACAAACGCATGAACAAATGAAGAATAACGGACCAGCAACAACGTATGGTATATGCGATCTCATCCAATGGCGAGGCCTTTAGCCTCTGTGAGTCTGTGACGTGCTGTTACAGCAGAGTTACTGTACGCGAGCGAGTACTCGTGCACCTATACACCAAAACGATCATGAAGATTGGCAAAAAATAAAAAGATACAAGAAGTACTTTCAATTTCAATATGCGCCGAGAGACGTCGAGAAAGTTCCCCACGATGGTATTTACCCATGGGAAGCAAAGAAAGACAAAAAAGAAGAACAATGGACACGAAACCTTAAAAAAAAACACATTGAGGAAGAAAGAAGAGATATGAGATACAAGACAACACAAAAGTATCTATCCATCGTGCCAGAGCATACACAGCGTGTAAATTTGAAACTGAACGTTAGGGAAGAGCTCAGGCAAATCGCTTAAATGTTTAAACCTAAAACAAGTTTAAAAACTGTAGATCCAATCAGCATTGCAATCACGTAAATTTGCAAAAATTTGTCAAAGATTTTGAGGTCGTCAATATAAAATCGTAGCGCAGCCCGCAGCTTCAGTAGTCTAAGTTGGCTTTGCCTGAAGGTTGGACTTTGTCCCTAGCCAACAGGCATTTATCACAATATCGGAAAATGTTCGCATTGAGGTATGTTCAGAGATTACGCAACAAAACTTTACACCGGATGCAGGATATGCGTTTGAATGCGTTTACAAAAAAACAAGCTGAGACAAGGATGCATTTATATATATTTATATATAGAAAGACTCGAAGAAACCAGATTTAAAGTATTTCCTAACAGCCAGTAGTATGGTTAAATACCCATAGAAAACCTATGTATACTTATCAGAACTGGGTTTTACATTATTTCCCATCTTCTGCTGCCCAAATAGTTTTTTTTTCTTATAAGCAATAAGGTTTTTCAATACATGCTTATTCAGTAACCCTCAATTAAGGGATATGGTCACCCTTTATAGTGCGAGATTTTTGATCGGCCTTGTGTCCTTTGCTTGCCACACTGCCACCATACTCAAGTCTAGAATATAGGTTTTAGCACTCGACCACTAAAATAAAAACCCCTCTATTCGATTATGAATGCCGGCGTCTGGCGAGCTCTTGCCTCCAAGCAAGAGTCATATCTTCGGACACTGCCACTGATGGGTCAGATAAGAATTCAGCCAACCTAACCTTAAATCTGAAAAACCATCGGGAGCTGACATTTTATCTGCTGAGCTTGGTAGGCTAAAAAGTGCACTCTCTCAACCCTACAAGAAGAGTTCAGAAATATAGAGAAGGAAAAAATAACAACTTAAAAAACATTCAAGGCTTGAGGCGAGCTAAGAAACTTTTAGGGAGTTATAACCCAACAAGATTTAAAGCATGTACTACAGTACATACATACTTGCACATACATATGTATGTTTAGTATACCTCTAAGCAAGACAAACATAATGTGCTTGTGCATCAAAAAATTGCACGTACACCATTTGAAATCGATTTTTATCCCCAAGCAACTAACATACCTAAATTATTTTTTAGTATCAAAGGGCACGGTATAGTGCCCCAGCCAAGTTATCTAGTAAAGGCACTTACCCTTTTTACATCAGGAACGAACTCAGGCTGTTTTCGACCCCACTCTGACTTCGGAACCAATTAAGCCAAAAACTTCAAGATTGAAACATTTACCAAGCTCATTAAAAAGGTCTACCAAATTTTATCTCTATAGCATTAGTGGTTCTCAACATAGAGGACTTCAAAAATGACAAAAACCGTAACTGACTGACTCACTCACTCACTCACTTAGATGATGATCATCAAAATTATGAAGCAGAATGCTAGGGTACATTTAGATCTCATTACTTTTCGTGGCTGACTAGTTACGCACCTAATTTTTGTTGTTCTATATACCTAAGAGAACTTGGCTCTTTTTTTACATTTATGTTTTTGGTGTGATTTTGTTGACGTGTTCAGCAAAATGGTTTTAATTCATATCATACCAAACAATTGCTGGTGCACCAAAAAAATGAACGTGCAGAGCTGCTTTTTTTGTTTAACGGTGATTTTTCAATGCAAAATGCATCAGATGATCTCGTTGACCTTAAATATAGTGGCGCGTCGACCGAGTTGATAGGTATCTCATTTGTCGCTGCGAAAATTTGTAACAAAGTAGCGAACCGGGCCTTGGTTGTTACCTGCTATTATTGTGTTCATCAAAATTTGTTTCCAAAGAGCAAAGACAACAACTAACCCCAGAAATAGCTCAAAGGAAATTTACCTAATATCTAATCTACCTATTATGTATTTTCCTCTTTCCCTATTCAAGCATCGGAATCAAGGAACGAATGAAAATAAAACAACACAAGATTACCATACCACACCACCAGTCCATGAGCTAACATATTGTAACAATTTAAAGAAAACGAAGAACTTGAGGTTATTTCGCGCACAGCTTCAAGAAACTGTTTGTTTATGCCGGCCGTGGACGACCACGACAATGACATCTGCCTTTGAAGTTTGGAGGACGACAAGATTAGTAAAACACACAGAACTAATGATTTGATTTTCACTCTCTGTTTTCTTGGATGTCATTTTGTATTACTTAAATGGAGGAATTTACATTGATAACGAATCCGAGTCCAAATGTTGATCTACATAGTTCTTAACATCAAAGGGGTTGAATAAAAAAAAATACGTTTAATATTTATTTTTGTAAACATAATAGTCAGATCTATGATTTAAAATTAAATTTTACTACTGTATAAATTCAGACTTTTGCTTGATAATTGCTTCAATTCCTCCTGGCATAGTAGGCGTATTTTTTTGAGAATCTATAGCTAGCTCACTTTTATTTACTTTTACATGCAAAACTGTTATACTCACTTTTAAATAATTATTATTTTCGTTTTAAGATATTGCAGAGAGTCGGATCCTTTGTCAGTTTTTGGTTCATTTTGTGTCAAATTGGTAGCCCACTTCAATAAAGGAATGGATTCAGTAGATAACTACGAATCGTATATATGACACAAAGCCCCATTCTTTTCAGTTTCCTATTTTCCATCAGTTGACTGAAGTTGCGGTATGGCGTATGGGTGATGGAAGAAGTTGCTCTTGGAGGATATTTCGCAGCATTGACTCACTAAACCATCAACAAAAAATAAATTCCCAACACGACGTATGTCCTGACATGCAACCCCATACCATGAGAGATGCTGATGGGAACCTTACTGTTCGATTAAGACAATTTTTGGGAAATGCTACATTGGAGTTTCGAATCACACGTTTGCGTTGGTCAAAATAACGGTTGCCCAATGATTTATGCCCAGTTGCACAGTCAGAGTTTAAACTGAAGTTTAACTAAACCTGACCAAGAGTTTAAACTTTTGGTTGAACTCGTTCAGTTTCACACTTCAAAATAATCTGCCAGTTAGCTAAATGCAGTTGTGGAAGCGCAGATCAATTTCCCTTAAGGGGATATTTTTCTACCAGCGCACTTTTGATCAAATGAATGGTTATTGCTTTTCTCTACTTTATCTATTTAACCATTTGTAAATAAAAGGAAATGTGTGCAATATTATTACATTATGTATTTCGGTATTAACGAAGTGAATTGATATATTTTTGACACGTGTTTGAACTATCATCTACTTTAACCAATTAATTATTGCAGTAATTAATTTTTTTTCAATAATAATAATTATGTAGTTGTTGAAATGTAGTGGGCATTCGGACGGATGCGATCACAGGTATACTGCTTCTTGTCACTCGCTGGGTTTGTACCACATCCGATCACCCGTCACCAGTAATGGTAATGAATATTGAAAGGGTTTTATGAGCCTATAATTAGGGTCATTGTCTGGTAATAGGTACGCGCCCAGTTTTTTGATGGTGTGTCTGTGAAAATCTGCGCTAACTTGTTCCGATTATACTTTTTTTAAACAAAAATGTATTCTAGATCTGAATACAAGAATGGTATGAACTCCGAAACCTTTTAACTGAACAAACTCAAATTTACAGGCATTGACCCGAGAAGTGTGTTCAAAATCGGACAAAAAATTGTATTGTACATATAAAGCATAGAGTAGGTAGTGTCTTGTTTCAGCCAAAAGAAAATGTGAAAGATTTGAGTAAGTATAAATATATTTTGTTCGCCAAGAATCTAAAGAAATCGCTAGTATATAGCATTACAAAAAATAATCGTCGTTTCCACACACTAAAATAATTAATTTATATTGAAAAAACCTCAATACAATTTACTCTTGCGTACATTATGTTTGGGCTAAAATCTACCTGATGTTCACTTTCCTTGAGAAGTATATTGGTTGGAAATCTATTGAAATTTTTTGATGACATTTTTTAACAGTGGGTTTACCGCAGTAATGCTGAAACTAATCATAGCTCTAATTTTCAGTCATATAAATTGAAGAAGTGTAGCACCCAGACAATTTATCTCTTTTATTCTCTCTCTCATCTCTCTGTATGAAATGGCAGCTGTCAAAATAAACCTTAAAATGCGAGACGAAAGTTTAAACGGCAGAATGCAGGCGTTTAACTTAAACCGAGAGTTAAACTCAACTTTTGGTTTAAACGAACACAGTGAAACCGAAGGTTTAAACCAAAACTAGAGTTTAAACTCTGACTGTGCAACTGGGCATTAGAGTCTAATTCCTGCGACTTTGGCCGCCTCTTTTTGTGACTTGACGTCATCGAAAGAGGTTTTTCTTTCGCCTGAATTTTATAAAAATGTTTTAACTTTTTATTAGTTAAATAAAAGCCTTTAAAAAGTATAATACTATTTTGTTCATTGTTCTTTTGCGTGTGTCCACGGACACCCATTTTTGCTTCCATTCTCTTGTCGTCGGTTTTCTTTAATAATTTTTGTTAGCATATACGGTAATCACGAGGTTTTTCAATGGCATGATGTCTTGGGGCCAGATAATGAAAGCGTTCGAACGATATCGTTTCGACAATAGCAGTCTCTGTCTATTGCCACAGATATGCTAGAGACAGGTTTAGTGAAAACGATATCGCTCGATCGTTTTCATTTTACGGAATCTGGGCCCTGATATTTTCAACTTTAATACTTCCAGAATTTACAAATAGGGGCACTGTAGAATTGTTGGCAATTTCATAACTGGATAAACCCGATTCGAATGCTTTATTTTCCGAATTCCGAAGATATCTTTAAATTGGAACGCCTCGCGCCATGGTGACAAAAAAAAAACGGTGTCAAATTTAAAGAGTAACAACGTTTCTTATACTTAAATGGGGCCCAATTAATGAAATTTTATTGAGTTTACCATTGAGGTGTTGTTTGAGAAAACAACAACATTTTGTTGTTAACAGCCGTTTGCTTGTGAAATTTTTTATTTTTCTTTTATTTTGAGGCGATTGAAAGAGATTCTTACATTTTCCTTACATTACTTCATCTCCATTAAAACCTCCAAATTGCACATCCATACTAATCGTCACGCGTAATAGTAAGGTTACCAATACATTAAGCAATCCGGATTTGGAGAGACAAACAAAACTGGAAAAACCAAAACAAAAATTCTTCTACTTTAACAACGTCCAAGGAGGATTAATTTATATTGAAGCCCCGATTTAGAGACAGCATAACTATACATAACTACAAACTACATATAATATACTATATACCGGCAGTTGAGAGCAAAAAACAGAGTTCCACATGGCCAATTTTGAAATAGAAATCGCCTCCCTTTTTTCAATCTGCAAATATGTACGTGTTAAAGCAAAAATATAAATTCAAAATGGCAGGAGATGAAATAGGACAGTTAATTTGGTGGTAACTTTGAAATAATTCAAATAATTGGCCGTTATCGGGACTTGTTAACCAAACGTGCTAATATAGGCTGTTTGTGGGCATAACGCCGGAGCATGCCAGAAGAATGTGGCGGAAATAGTAGATAATGCTTGGACAAGTACAGAAACATCCTAAATATAGCGTAAAGCTCATATCACCTCATACCGCAGACCTCACCCAGGGACACAAAAAGGTGTGAGTCAACCAATAAGGAATCCCAAAAATTAAATGCATTGAGACAAAGACAAGTCAGGGAAGACACCTGTCATATGAGTTAACCTCGCTCAGGCTCCACTCCACTGAAGAACATTGAGTTGAAAAACTTAACAGGAGGAATCCCGGCAAACCATAACAGCCAGAAACACAACAGCAAGATCATCGACATCCGGGAAGTCTTACGAATGGCAATGTGGCACATTAGCCCAATCCAAAGCTACTATGTATTGTATATTCATGAAATGCATCCAGTGAAACAATGCCTATTTCAGTCGTCCCACTATAAGTGCAGAGTGGACTCAAATCTCATTTACTAATTTCGAGGATACACGTAATAATATATTAACAGTGGTTATAGTCAGTACAGTAGGTGGATAAGATACCAATATTTCTTTTCTACCCAATAACTTATTTACAAAGCACTTGGATATGTTTCGCGAATCAGCTTAAAAAACCTCAGGTCTCATTAATAATAGAGTAACATTTTGTATTGGTATATATAACGTTATATTATAGTATATGTAGCTATGCACTACTAAGCCATAAAATATTTCAAACGTCTGATAAACTCTGTAGCAGTGTGGTCTCCCTTCAATGAGGTAATGCTCAGCCTAATGAACACTTTTTCACATCAGTAGGTTAGTACGGGTGTACCTGTTCCTGTACACTGTACATCACACCTCACACGCACCTAAATATTTACTCAATCGGTTAGCGTTAAGGAAAATTAAAGACTTACTCAAGAGCACTGTGTGTTCATGGAAATTAAAAGATTTGTCTTCATTGCAAGAGGCGAATGTGAGAATGCCGCAATACACCAACTGAAACCAAAGTCGGGATATTTTATAAAGCAGTATGATTGCATTTGATATTGAACAAATTATTTCACAAGGAGATAAGTATGTACCTTACCTACCTATAGCTGCAATAAATGTATATAACTACAGCATTTTGAATATCTTAAAGTGGGATTGCTTGTTATTAATATATGTACGTACCTATTAAAACGACGTCTGATAAGAACACTATTTCCATTATAGGTAGGTATATAGAAAAATTAAAGTACCTAGACCTACTTACAAATATGTACCTCTGCAGAAAAATGTATTGAACTGAATCTCAATATGATGAACATTCGAATTTCCTAATATTAAATAATGAACTAGGTACTGGAAATGGGTAAGTAGTTATAGAAAGGTGCGAACTTGGATGAGTGGTGAAAACAACTCCTTTCCTTTCATTACATTAAATACACAAATGGGTTCCGGAAAGTCATTAACTGCGATGGAAAAAGGAACAAAAATATGGTTTCAAGGATTTGGGACTCTCAGGAGGCAAAGCCGAAGCAGCAACTATCCGATAAAAGTGGTTAATTATTCGGCTTGTCTCAAATTCTAATCACCCGGCAGGCGGTTGAAGGATAATCAAAATATACAATATCCGATTAAATTCAATTATGTGCATAGAAAAATAAAATGAAACATATTCCGAGGCAAGTGTATAAGAAGCTTCGAATAAATTTCGCAAGAGAACATGTCTTTTGGATATGTCAATTGAAACGCATTGATTAAGATGGTTACAATTTTTTCCACATTTTAAGAAAATATGAGCTTATTTGAATTTCGAAAAGAAATCACACCCATACATCTGGTGTCATGGTATGCGGAGCTATCTGATACTATGACAAAATCGAATTGCAGTTTCTTTCCACAATAAACGGAAATAGCTATAAATTGTTTAATTCTTCTTTTCCAAAAACACATTTTTTCTGTAGCATTTTAGGGGCCAGTTAAAGTTATCATCGATAATTTTGATTTCCGATTTTAAGACGATTCAAGACGATATCAAAATAACGCTTGTAGAAGTTGTTTACAAAAAAAAATTAGGTACATACTAATCTATTATAATATCAAAAGCCAACACGATTTCTTTGTGGTAGTCATTTATCCTACTTACATAGGTGTACCTACCAAATCTATCTGCTAGGTTCCACATTTCACTTTCACTCAAAATGAAATCGGAAATGAATTTTTGTGTTCTACATTTCACTGTATTTGATTTCGATTTCAAAATTTTCCGAATTGAGACAAAGTGAAATTGTGATTTCGAAAAAATTTCGGAGTTTCCGAATCTAAAAACGAATTCACTCGATTTGCAATTTCGATTTGACTCGATTTCTGGAGCTGTATTTTTCTTTTTACCAAATCGAAGCTTACCACTCATAGCTGTGTTAAAAAGAATAATTATTTGCAATATAGGTAAAATAATATTTTTAAATTACATTGGTTACAACAACAACAACATACCAAGAAAATTAATATTTCCCCTTAGCTCCGTCGAAGTTCTGTCTCTGTGTGAAGCAGAAATTAAAAAAGAGATTCATACACAGAGAACTATTACATAATGTATAACACCGTCACTAATTATAAGTCATAACTTTGCCTTCACCCGGCCTTTATCAAAGGGCACGGTAGTGCCCCCAAGTTCTCTAGTAAAGGCACTTACCCTTTTTACAGGAACAAACTCAGGCTGTTTTCGACTACCCGTCCCCTCTAACTTCGGAACCATAATTGAGCCAGAAACTTCACTTTACCAAGCTCACTCAAAAGGTCCACCTCACCAAATTTCATCTCTATAACATTAGTGGTTCTCAAAATACAGGACTTCAAAAATCGCAAAAACCGTAACTGACTCACTCACTCACTCACTTAGATGATGATCATCAAAATTATGAAGCACTTCCGGCCATCCTAGAATCGTGAAATTTAGCAAAATGCTAGATCCTGTGGTGCATACACTGGGAAAAGTCCAAAACTTGAGATTTTCCATTCAGGAAGCGTGGTATCCGTCCACTTTTAAAAATCGGTTATTATTTATTTGGGCCAAATCTCATTGCCGCAGAATGTTGAAATTTGGTAGAGCGGTAGTACTTTCAGTGTACAGAAAGAAAAAGGCTTTTATATTATCCACTCAGGAGGCGTGGTATCCACCCACTTTTAAAATCGGTTATTATTTATTTGGGGCACTTCCGATTGCCGTAGAATGTTGAAATTTGGTAGAGCGGTAGGACTTGCAGAAAAAATCTAAAATTCTATATTCTCCCTTCAGGAGGCGTGGTATTCGCTCAGTTTTGAAAATCGGTTATTATCAGTGATGCCATTCTGACCGGATTCCGGTCATATCTGACCGAAACCTCTTTACTCTGACCGGAGAAAATTTTGAAATCCGGCCTAACCGTTTTTTGACCGGAACGAAAAATGTTTTTAACCGGAAAACTATTTTTTGACTTGAAAAATAAAGTTGCCCTACTGACTATAAATAGAGAAAGATTTCTATAATTTGAATAAAACTTTGCCATACATTACGAACATGCTCCCAAGTTCAAACAGAAACCAATTTAATGCGAATAATGGCACTACAACATCACGCATGGAATTCTGCTCCGGGGCAGGATAATAAATTATCTTATAGGCTAATTTGATGACTGTTTCTTTTGCTAGAATGTTGAAGAAGAAATTAAACAATGAATTTCAATTAATTAAAGTGTGAAATTCGATAAATCTCAAATTGGAGTTTGGTGAACTACTATTTTCAAGTGTCAGAAAATTATCCGAGAATAATTATTTAGCCCAATTGCAGGCACGTAGCCAGGGGGGGGGCTTGAGGGGCTGAAGCCCCCCCCGAAACGCTAAGCAAAAAATTAAAGTTAGTGAAATAGCTAATTTCTTCCGCAACCATTCAAATGCAAATATAGCTTTAAAATATGTCACTAAAAAACACGCACCAGAGAGCCGAAACACTCGACTTCTAAGCTTTTGTGAAACATTGAAAGGCATGACAGTATGATTTCCTTTGTTGAGCTCTTCAAATGCATCTCAATAAGTCTTGAAGAAATAACTAGCAGAACGTGGGCGATGTCTTCGAAAGCATCAACACTTTTGGCAGCGATCCAAAAAAGTGTTTTCCTAGTAAGCCTATTCACTAATTATTCACTAAGTTTAACTTAACGCTACCCTTATCAGTTTTCCTACAGCCCAAATCCTTAGATTTCGTTTCTGCTTTCGTCCGCACAAAAGAAGTTCTGAATTCTCTTAAGAACATCAGAGAAAATGCCGAAGATTTTTTCAGAGAGGCTTTTCAATCCGAGTCCCAACTTGCAGAGGACTTATTTGAATTTGAATTAAGAGCCCCAAGAACTTAATTGAAACAAACAACGCGTTCCAATCCAGAAACCTCTTCTACTGAAGCCTATTTTAGAGTGTCTATACTGATTCCTTGTATAGAATCGTTAATACAAAATCTTACGGACAGATTCATGGTCAACGAAGACGTTCTACCATCATGTCATGTCAAAAAAAAAACAAGACGTCTTCTGTTTTGAAAAAAGTAATTTTAGTATGTTTGTTTAGGTACATACGATTTAAAAACTAATAAAAATCAATGAATTGGAATATACAGGGTGTCCCAGTTAAGTAGTATAATCCTTTAAGGGAAGATTTTCATCATATTTCCCGTTTTATTTATTTTATGAAATTTTCATCCTTGAGAATTTTTTCAAAAATTATGTTTAGCAACTTTTTTTTACATAGGATCAATAGAATTTGTAGTAAACGCCGTTTTTTTGTCAGACAAAAATGGTCAGACTCGATATTTCTCTAAAATCAACTTTTTCTTTCATAGCACCCCAGAAGAAAAAATCCATTGGTGTTAGCATTGAGTATTTATACATAGAGGAATCATCATTTTGAAAAGTAAGTTTCAAATTTACCTCGCGTGGAGCGTTGCAATCGTTTAAGCTTCTTTTTTTACGGACTTGAGTGAAGAATTATGAAAGCAAAACTACAACTCAACACAGAAGAAGAAGAACAAAGAAGGACTGTGCACTGTGGGACAGATACAGTCATCTGTCGATTGAGTAGGTAGCATTTTTTTTTTCGTTTATGTTTTATAACCAGACTCAAATCCTCGCGATCTCGCCAACCGATTCATTTTTTTTAGTACGCGGTGATGATGGGGGATGAATAGGTATGCGTTGGATCTGGAACTGGTTTTGCATATGGATATGGATGTGCATATGGATGTGCAAGTGGATATCTTTTCTTTCATGGAGTGGAATTTTTTCCTGTATTTCTATTTTGATGTTTGCTTTGGTCATTCACTCATTCAGTTTTCAGTACGCAAATTGGCCTTGGAGCGTTAAGACGTATGTGCATGCAGATTTTTTTCTTTTCAATAGGAATAGGAATAGGAATAAAAATTGGGGAATTTGATTAATT
The DNA here is from genome assembly GCA_955612985.1 of Cheilosia scutellata. NCBI lineage: Eukaryota > Metazoa > Arthropoda > Insecta > Diptera > Syrphidae > Cheilosia > Cheilosia scutellata. The sequence continues at coordinate 73,478,442 of OY015312.1, forward strand.
TAAAAATGAGTTCCATCCCCTGTTCTTACTGGAACTGTTTTAATATATATACGCCAGGGTGCTCTAAATCTTTTTTTTTGAATGCCCTTTAGTAGTGCCAGATTTGTTTGGATAAAGTATTCTGGAAATGTTTCACTGCACAATGGTAAAGTAAAAAGTAAAAAAAAAAAAAAAATTATAAAACTACAAAAATCGACAAAAAAAAATTATAAAACCAACGTATTATTTCATTTGATATTGGAATCCATTGAAGTTATGTCTCATATGCAAACATTGATTTTTTTTAATTTCTTTCTATTTTAAATTGGATTATTTTTCATTTTCAATGTTTAACCAAGATAGATTAAGATGAAGGTCATCTTAGAAACAGTTTAAACAATGTTAACCAATATGCCCGAATATTTGAATATGGTAGATACATATGTACATAGGTACATACTTTGCATTTAATAAATTTGTATCTAGATCTACCTATTTAAATTTGTTCTTAATGCTTACTTTAAAGACAACATGAATTTTAATTATGGGATGGTCTTATGTATATAAGATATGCCATTAACTACTGCGCTAGAATAAATTTAAGTTCTAATACACGTGGTAAAACCATATTTATCTTCTCAGACAACCAGGCTGTTCTTAAAGCTCTGGACTTATCTGTTATAAAATCGAACCTGGTTTTGGTCATCCACGAACTTGCAAAGAAAAACCTAATCACTGGATACTCTGGATTCCAGCCCACAGGCGCTTTACTGGAAACGAAACAGCTGACTCACTGGCTAAAGTCGGCGCAACTTGTCGGACATGAGCCTTTCTGTAGTGTCAGTAAGGGATGCTTCAGGGAATACATTGGCTTAGTACACCTGGGCAGAACTGCACCAAACAGTTTTCCCAAAACCTCCAGAAAATCCTATATTTTTACTAATCTGGACAAAAACAACCTAAGAATCCTGACAGGAATTATTACTGGACATGGTCTTATGAAAAAACACTTTCACCGAATTGGAGTCTTACCGGACCCCACATGTAGACTGTGCCTTGAGAGTGATGAATCCTCTCTTCACATTCTCATGGAATGTCCGGCTCCCTTCCGTCTCAGAAAGAAAGTCATTGGCGAAGAAATCGTCACTACAGCAAAACTTACTGACCTATCTTCCTGACTGTCTCCGTAGTCAAAAGATGGCTCTAGGACCCCACCAGGGAAGGCACAATAGGCTCCTCTAGAGAGGCCGCAGTGCCAGGGCCGATAAAGGCTCTCGCGATTTTTTTAATCTAATCTAATCAATGTATATTTCCTTAACCACACCACACCAAATCAAAATAAAATTATTACAACGACCCCGAAGGAAATATCATTGCAAATACCAAAGTAGGTATATTAAAGAACTTACGATTCTTTTTCAATATCTACAAATGTAAAATTGCATAATATTGTGTATTTAATGTGAGGCTACTTCTTGTCAGTTGTCACACTTCTTCATATTAAATAAAAAGGATAAAAAGACAAAAAGAATTGAGTACATTTAAAATTCTCCCTTTCCTATATTCCCTTTTTCTACTTGACCGTTTTGTTCACTTTGAGTGTTTTGTCGCAATTGGACATGCAGGCGACATCTTGTGAGGTAAAATTGAAACATTCTTGATTCCTCTATGTATATAAACTCAATGGTGTTAGGTAAGTAGATCTGGGTGGCCAAGGATTGGGCCAAATCGACCAGTTCATCGTTCATTAAAAGTGTGGTTAAGGAATGGATTTACCCCGCTGCTACTGTCACAAGGTTGTTGAAAGAACATCGCTCTGCTCTGAAAAAGAAGAACATCGTCAAGGAGCTTCGGCAATCGTTCTCTAAGAAATTCAAGGGAATTAACTGCTTGTGGAAGAACGTGCGGGCCTACTAAAGTGTTTACAAACATTTACGCTAAACCTCCTTTGAAATAAGCACACATTTTGAAGAAGTTGTTCAAAATAATTAAATTCTTACCTTTGAAATGATGTTGTGTGTATTAAATGGGGATTGGGGTCTGACCAATGGTGCAAATTGTGGAGGTTTGCAGCTTTATAACTTTGTTTGTGAATTGCCCTTCGTCAGTCCAAAGAATGTTCTTGAGGACGTGTCCGTACCGGTGCTAAATGGAAAGGGTGTAACCTATTACTCTGGAGAGTTCTGTGAATCCTGGTTCTGGGACGTTCCAATTGCACAGCTAGTCCTCGGACCTGACTAAAGGCTTAACTTCCACAGCACGCAAAATCCTACCCTCAATTTCTGCCGCCGCTGCGTCTAAACGTCGTTTTATTTTATTTTTTTATTTCGCTGATACGCATCAGTACCGGGCTACATGGTGTACTTAAAAAGTTGCTTAACATAATTTTTAGAAAATTTCTCAAGGATAAAAATTTCATATAAAAAATAAAAATTTATTAAGTAAACATTTTGAGAAGCATTTTAAGTAAAAATATGTAACAACAAATTTTCAAAATGTTGAGTTTAAGGAGCTATAACTCTTTTGCAACTGCACACATATACCTTATGACTTGTATGCGCTTCTAAATTGTATTTTCAAAATGCACAAAACAATTTTTGTATCTCTAATAGTTTAGAAGCTATAGCGTTTTAAGTGGTAACACCTCCAAATTAGAGGTCACATGCTTTGAAGGGCCATAACGGGAAATATGGTGAAAATATAACCCCCCTGCCATACAATTTTTTGTTCGGCGGAACTTCACGAATCTTCCCTTAAAGGATTATACTGCTTAACTGGGACACCCTGTATTTAGTTTTTTGTTTAAAGAATTCCTCGTAAGACTTGGAAGCAAGCCCCCCCCCGAAACAAAATCCTGGCTACGGCCCTGCCCAATTGACACACGGCCTTAGTACATGGCCTGGCCATACACGTCTTCTCATGACTTTCATTTCCATTAACGATTTGGCTACACACAAAAACCAGGCGTCATTGCAATGAAATAAAATTTTGCAGGTAAAAGAATTGTGAAATTGAAAACACAAACATATTCTATGGTTATGCATCCTCACTCTATCAACGCAAATATCAAATGAAGATTTGTATCGAAAGCACAATGGTGCGAAAAATAACGTGGCAGAATTATTTCTACCTGTGTCGCTGGACACGACGTTCATTGGAAGGCGTGTATGGCCATGCACTAAAAGTGTATTTCAGAACTTAAAACATGTCATATAAAATGAAAAATTAGTTTCAGTAAATTTTAAACAAACGAAATAAAAAACAAGCTCACAAACTCAAGATTCACATATTATAAAAACGTTTTCTAAACATCGATAATGCAGGTGAACATAAAAATTCATAAATTTAATAGGTAGGTATAGGTATTTTCTCTTTTTGACCGGGTTTCAGGTCAAAAATTCTCATTTTAACTTTTGACCGGATTTTTTAACCGGATTTAGAAAATAAAAATCCGGTCATTCGGTCATATTTGACCGGATTCACTTTTTTTTAGTGGCAACAATGGTTATTATTTATTTGGGGCACTTCCGATTGCCGTAGAATGTTGAAATTTGGTAGAGCGGTAGGACTTGCAGAAAAAATCTAAAATTCTATATTCTCCCTTCAGGAGGCGTGGTATTCGCTCAGTTTTGAAAATCGGTTATTATTTATTTGGGGCACTTCCGATTGCCGTAGAATGTTGAAATTTGGTAGAGCGGTGCGGCCTCTATTGTACAAAAGGAGAAATATCAAAAATTAAAAATTGTCCATTTAAGGGGCGTGGAATCTGCCCACTTAAAATATGAATAGAAGTCAATCTACCTGCTGAATACAATTTTAATGAATAGTTTATAAGAAAGAAAGCCAAAGTGATGGAAGTCAGTGTCTATTGACATATTAAAAAGCGAAGACGTTTCAACGTTGTTTGTGAAATCGAATAAAAAAACTTTGCAAAAAGTAGTGAAATCACACCAAATACATAAAAAATGTAAAAAAAAGAGCCAAGTTTACTTATATAGAACAGCAAAAATTAGGTGCTTAACTAGTCAGCCACGAAAAGTAATGAAATCTAAATGTACGCCAAGGTCTTAGTTTAAGAAGGTTAAATGTTAAAAAAATTGGTAGGTTCACTGATCAAGTTTTCAAATTCTAATATATTGTATAATGAAGCTATAAACGAAAAACTTGCCAAGTAAACCTCCAATGTTTTTTAATATTTAACCTTCTTAACCTAAGATCATGGCGCACATTTAGATCTCATTACTTTTCGTGGCTGACTAGTTACGCACCTAATTCTTGTTGTTATATATAAGAGAACTTGGCTCTTTTTTTACATTTATGTTTTTGGTGTGATTGGATACAACAGCACCAGTGTTGGGACTAGAGCGTAGCCAAAAGGTGGTATATTGGGAAACCAAAAAGTGGTAGAAAGTGGTAGATTTTTAAAACGTACCATAAATGCTGCTATAATGCTATCATTACCCAAAATAGGATGTATAATTTTTTGCAAACATTCAGAACAAATTTTCTTGAGCTCTATAAACGTCGCCTTACAAAGCAGCACCGATTATTTTCCAAATTTCAGTACCAGTACCAATTTTCTATAGTGCACAAAAATCTAAAATTATTCAACCACTCGGTTTCTATTGTGTGGATGATGGAAAATAAGTATTATAGTGCGTAGGTATTTGTTATTATATGCGTTATTGTTCCACTTTTTTCCCATCTGAAAAAGTGGTAGATTTGGATTTGCGGGTGGTAGAATTTTGGGTTGAGCCAAAAGTGGTAGAAATACCACTTAAGTGGTAGAAGTCCCATCACTGAACAGCACACATAATAATATAAGGGGTATTCACGATTCGGTGTATCTAGGTCTAGTGAAATTGTGAACTTGTATTTTTTTTATCACATCGTGAGCACACTTTTTCTAATCTCTATAGCAATACTAGACATTTTCTAATCTCTATAGCAACACTAGATTATAACAAAGTGAGTGCTATTGATTGCTATGGTCAGCAGCTGTATGTACATAAGTACATAATATTTGAAAGTCCGCAAATTCATTTGCTTAATAGCTCCTGCAATAACTCTTTCGTAAAAAAATATTACAATACTTTATAAAAGATGAGTTTTTTAACGAAAACGAATTTAAAAAAAATGATATAAATGACTCTGTATATCTAAGACCTCTTATAGATATTAATTTACATATTTAGGTAGCGGAATATGTACAGCATTGGCGTCAACTCATCAACTACCTAATTCGGAGGAAATCGAATTTAAAGAACATTGCTCGAAATTGTATGTTCAGTTATGCAATAGATTGATAATAAAATATGATTTTGAAAATGAATTTCTCAAAGCTGTGGAAATGTTCACATTCGCTGCCAAGCAAATAGGTGAACTAACCGAAAGGTGAACTAACGACGAACGTTGGATCCATCGGATCCAGAGCTGTGACACCTGAGTTACCTTCTCAGGAAGTAGGAGCAAAAGACCAGATATCGCTCCGAAGAACCAGCTCCAGCATTCTCAGTCATGCGCAGGCCTCACAAGCCGGCCATGAAAGAAAAACTACAATTGTGATGAAAACACAAGTAATAGCCTCGGATGAACGGACTGATAATGTTGACAACCCCCCCCCCCCCCCGGCAAACGAAAAACGGACAACGACTTACGTGTATGTACATGGAATGTGCGTACACTCAACCGGCCACGCAAAGCAGAGCAGCTTGCCGATGCCCTCGCAGAAATCAAAGCTGATGTGACAGCCCTCCAGGAAATGCGATGGAATGGACCAGGCAGTAGGAAGATAGTAGGCTGTGATTACTATTATGTTAAGTGTTTACTCGAAGGGAGGAAGCGTCTATTTGGACGTGGGTTTGCTGTCAGAGAAAAACTAAGGCAAAGAGTCTTAAGCTTTCGAGATGTAAGCGAAAGAGTGACGACAATCCGCATTAAGGCCAAATTCCACCACCTAAGCCTTATCAACGCGCATGCCCCTACGGAAGAGAAGGATGACACTACCAAAGAAGAATTTTACGAGCTCCTCGCCAAAACTTATGAGCAATGCCCCAAAAACGACGTTAAAATTCTCCTGGGAGATTTTAATGCCAAAATTGGTAAAGAAGTCATCTTTGGTGGGTCAATCGGAAGACATAGCCTGCACGACATCACGTCTGGAAACGGACTCAGGCTTATCGACTTCCTAGCCGAGAAGAACATGGTCTTGAGTAGCACTAGGTTCCCCCGCCCAGATATCCACAAAGGCACCTGGCGGTCCCCCGATGATCGAACCTGCAACCAAATCGATCATGTTGCTATTGACGGAAGACACTCCTCCAGCATACTTGGCGTTCGTACGTACAGATCAGCCAACATCGACTCCGACCACTACCTAGTTGGTGCTAAACTGCGCGTGCGAATATCCATGCAAGCTCTTAGGCGAACATCAAACACGAGGAGAAGATTCAACGTTGGAAGACTGCAGCAGGAAGATACCGCCAATGCCTTTGCCGACAAAGTATCCTTAGAGCTTGCGAGAAACACTACAACGGATGAGATGTGTCCAGAGACCCACTGGCAGCTTTGCCAACAATCCATCAGGAATGCTGCAGAAGAGGTTATAGGGTTCTCACAGCCGCCAACGAGGAACCCCTGGTTTGACTCCGAATGTGCTCAGGCAAACAAAGCCAAAACGGAGGCATACAGATTGTGGCAGCAAAGGAGGACACGGGTTTCCCGTCAGCTCTACGTCGAAAAGAGAAGGGATGAGAACCACTTGCTCAGAAAAAAGAAAAAGGCCCATGAGCAGCGTGAAGTCGAGGAGATCCGGGGATGTTTTAGCAGGAAACAGGTACGGAGCTTTTATAGAAGAGTCAAAAAGAAAACAACGGGATTCTCTAGCCGCCCTGGAGCCTGCAAAGATAAGGAGGGAAACACCGTAGTTGAGACGCAGTTAATGCTAAAAATCTGGAGAGATCATTTCAACCAGTTGCTTAATGGTGATGAAGTCCACGAACCCGCCAACGAGCAGTCACGTCAAGTTCTTCTGGTTGATGATCTGGAGTTCCACCCACCCGACCTGAGTGAGATCAAAGTAGCCACAACCAGACTGAAGTCGAACAAAGCGGCCGGTGATGACGGTCTACAGGCGGAGCTTTTTAAGCACGCTGGAGCTGATCTGGTAAGGAGCATGCACCAACTCGTAACCAAAATTTGGTCGGAAGAAAGCATGCCCGACGAGTGGAACTTAAGCACCATCTACCCGATCCATAAAAAAGGTGATCGCCTTCTATGCGCCAACTACAGAGGCATCAGTTTTTTAAACATCGCCTATACAAGATCTTGTCAAGCGTATTATGTGAACGACTGAAGCCATTTACAGACGAACTGATTGGGCCTTACCAGTGTGGCTTCAGACCTGGAAAATCTACCATCGACCAAATTTTCACTTTACGCCAAATCCTGGAAAAGACCCAAGAATACAACATCGATACACACCATCTTTTCATCGATTTCAAAGCAGCCTATGACAGTGTAAACAGGAACGAACTATACCGGGCCATGTCGAGTTTTGGCATCCCTGCCAAACTGATACGACTTATCAGGATGACGTTGGAGAATGTTCGCTGCTACGTCAAAATTGGAAGAGATTCAACCGAAACCTTCGAAACCACCAGAGAGCTTCGACAAGGCGATGCGCTGTCATGTAGCTGCTTCAATATTGTTATTGAGAGAGTGGTGCGCAACACCAACGCCAATACGAATGGCACCATCTTTCAAAAATCCACACAATATCTTGGATATGCAGATGACTTCGACATTATGGGAAGAACCAAACGAGCAGTGACGGGTGCCTTTTCCAGTATCGAGTCTGAGGCGAACAAAATGGGTCTTGTCATTAACGAGGACAAAACGAAGTATTTACTGTCATCGAATAGAGTCGATTCCCACCGGAGACTTGGTCAAAACGTGACAATTGATAGGCATAACATCGAGGTGGTAAAAGAATGTATCTATTTGGGTACTGCTGTTAACTCTGGCAATGACATCAGCGCTGAAATCAAACGTAGAATAACTCTTGCTAATCGCTGTTTCTTTGGAAGCAAGCAATTGAGGAATAAGGCCCTATCGCGAAGTACCAAGGAGACGCTGTACAAAACCCTAATCATCCCAGTCTTGCTGTATGGTGCAGAAGCATGGACCCTCTCGGATGAAGGATCTCTTGGTATCTTCGAGAGGAAGGTTCTACGTACGGTCTATGGACCGGTTTGTGTCGACAGGCAAAGTAAAATCTGGCGGAGACGATACAACCACGAACTATACGAGCTGTATAGCGACTTGCCACTGGTCAAAAAACTGCGAGTTCAACGGTTAAGATGGCTAGGGCATGTTGAGCGAATGAACATCGAAACTCCAGCCCGTAAGGTATTCAACGCTAAGCCTGAAGGAACCAGAAGCAGAGGCAGACCTCATCTCCGGTGGAGTGATCAAGTTGAGGCCGACGCACGCCGACTTGGTATTCGAAACTGGAAGCAGCAAGCTAGAGATCGGGTAAGCTGGCGAAATCTATTACTTGAGGCCCAGGACCACAATGCGCTGTAGCGCCAACTAAAGTAAAGTAAGTAAGGCAGTGAATGTGTTAAACAATTATCAACCATCTTAAGTATTCGTTTGACAAATGTTATAAGCATTGATGAATTATAAGAAGTTGATGATAAATGGCGCGAATTACGTCACAGCCATTTTACTGCTCTAAAATCAACTTCTGGAACAGATATTGAAACATTTTGGGAGTCAATTTTGAAGATAAAAAGGGGCGATGGAACTGGAAGTGAAGCTTTTACTCTTTTGAGAAAAATAGTTTCAGCTGTTCTTTGCATGCCAGTAGCCACACCAAATGTAAAAAGGAATATTTTCTCAAATAAACTTAAATAAACCCAAAATAAATAAACTAGAAATTCCAGCACTCTGCGAAATTTTAAGAACGAAATACTTCATAATGACTCCAATTGTATTAAATTTGAGTCATCGAATGAAATGTAGGTACAATAAAATTAATCAAACTATGTACGAAAAATGAAATTGAATTTCTCTAAAACAAAATGAAAATGTGATTTAAAAGATACTATCTTATTTAAGTTTTTAATTTATTTAAAATTAATTGTTTTGTGTTATTTTTGTTTACTAAAATTTAAAAAAAACCCTTAATTTCTCAATAATTTTTTTCGCTTTTGAAGGTAAATTGTTGGTTGGAAATACAGTTTTTTTTGGGGAGTTTACAGTTTTTTGAAAAAAAAAAAAAAAAAAAAAATAAATAAAAAATAAATAAATAAATAAAAATCTGGCAACATTGATACATTATTTTGATCGTATACCCAATCCCAATGCCGGATGGGGTGCGTGCTGCAGTATAGCATGGGGTATATTAATAGGCGTGTTTTTTTTTTGCAATCCTATATAGGCACAAAATTACTGTGACTTGGCAGCACTATGCGAGTTGACATTTTATATTTCAGCTGTTTTATTTGTCTTCACTAAAAAAAATTTGCAGGCAGTCAATTGGTTTGTAAAAAATGATAAATAACGAGAACATTAGCATAGGCATATTAAAATAGTTCACAAATGAGAAGAAATACATTTAGAGTCAGATGGTTTATTTATTGTTGGCAAGCTGTGCAGCAACATCAAGTTCCAGCCGTAAGAGTGAATTGCAGGACGTAATATGTAGATGTGCCTGCACTTTTATCGGATGTTTCAGGACGATTCAAGATTTTCAAGGCAGTATTTGTATTGTAATGCTTTTGACAGCTAATAAGCTACTACAAGCTTTGTAGTAGTAGCCCCACCCCAGTCTCCCTTATTAATTTTGGTTGTCAAATTAACGTAGCACAGTTTTTATCTGGGCTTAAAGGCCCCGACCCATAGAATCCGTCGCATCCGTTGACGTATTCGACGGAACGAACAGTCCCATAGAATCCGTCGCATACGTTGACAGCATACGTTGTTGTCTGCAGACTGCAGCATTTGAGAGTTTCTCTCTTTATCTCAATATTTCCACCAATGAAAGTGCTTACTCTCACGCTGTGCCAACTGTCAACGTATGCAACGGATAGAAAAGTAGAAAGTAAACCTACTTTATCCGTCGCATCCGGCACGTACGTTGCTTATGGGTATTTGTATGGAAAATTTTCTAAACCCCTATACCTACATATAAGTAAAGAGACGTACAAAATAGGTAACAGGGTAGGGTTGGGTTGGGTTGGGTGGGGTAGTTTTTTGGATTTCATAGGAATAGGGAAACAAAGGAAAGGAGATGCATTTCAGTATAGTGCTTATGTATATGTAGGTGAGGCACATACTAATATTTTTCTTGTCGTTCTGCATGCAAGTTTCTTTGTGTTCAAATGTATGGTGGGCGAATTTCGATCACTGGGCGAGCCTAGTTCTGATTAAAACTTTTCTTTAAATTCACTTTTTTTATTTCACTGATTGAAATCGATTCCAATGAACAGCTGATTATCGTTTCTCTAATTTGGAACCCAATCGTTTCATCTGATGTGTTTGATTCCCTCTCTATTCTCAGCTGTCAGCTTTGCTTTCAATAATCAACTCTAACCTCAAAATCTAAACCTGTTTGTTGCCAAGTCACTGACAGGTGTCCTTCCACTCACAGGAATTTTTCAATTATTGCTATAACTGTAGATATTGTCAGAAAAATGAAACCACCATTCCACTGATTTCTTCCAATGATACATTTGAATTATAGCTATACCTAACTGGGGATCTGGGACTGGGACATCGCCATAGAGAAATTTTTGTGCGAGTATCATGCAGTGTTTGAGTAGAATTAAAATTCAAACTAATAAGTTTGCTTTCTGGACAAAGGAATAGTTAGCGTTTTGTTTTTTTTAGTTTCTTCGTTTGATATCTGCGCATAGCCCATGGTCCTTTACTATCTCCTTTACTATCTCGAAATTATAATTGCCCATTGGGCAGATACCTACGTAAGAACTTTGTGTTTCGTTCTTGACAGCATTTTTTAATACACATTTCGTTTTGTTCCCATTTATATCAAGGGCCATGTTAGAAAATTCCCGTACATAATATGGTTCCAGGCGATTCAGTATTACACAGTACATAGGTACATTCGCAATTGTATAAAACGAAAAAATGGCGCTTTAGGTATACTGCTATACCTACATCTTTTGTATCCTTTTTACGTATTTTACTTGGTTCTTCATTCATTCATGTAAGGACAAAAGAAATATAGGTACCTACCTACTCCTCTATATGTTTCACACAACTGCAAGTGACAATTTAGAATTTACCTATAGTAACTTCAAATATTAGGGTTTCAGTTGTATGGATGGGTTGGTATGCATTATTAAATCAGTTTAAGAATTCAATAGGGAAGCATAAGCATAAATTTCTGCATCATGCTGGTATCAATTGGATTAAGGTTAATTTATAATACATAGACTGATTGGGGCATATTCATAGATCTTTGATAAGCTATTACTATGTAATAACTAAACTAAACCGGAGTTTATGTAATTCATAGACAATTTAAACCCATTTCTAAAAGATAAACTGGAGTCTACCTAATATTAAACACGACAAAACGTATGTTTAAGTTGTTTTTAACTCTATTAAACGTCAAAACCAAGTGAACGAAAAAGATTTAAGAATTTTGCAATGCTTTTGCTTTTCTTACTGATGGATAATAATTAAATATTGTGATGTCTGTTTTGTTTTTCTTTTTTTTTTTTGGAAATTATTTTAATGACATTTCTTTGATCGTCTACGACTTTTTTTTAGATATCTTCGGACCAACTCATGCAGACCAATTCCGTTCTCTCGCTCTTTGAACACTTTTTTTTGCCGCTCATCTTTTTTGTTTGCAAAACAGCAGAACAACAACAAAATAAAAATTTCAAGTCAAATTCATCGACATTTTGTTGTCAGAAAGTGTATATTGTAATAGATTTGTAGTAGATTACACGTTAGACTCGGATGTAATTAAACAGAGATGGCAAGTTCTTTATGAATAGCTAGCAGTCGTGTTTTACCTGTGGGTTAACTTTAGAATCGAGTTTAGTTAGACTCGGGTTTATAGTATGACTATGAATATGCCCCATTGTTTTACATTTGAAATGACAGTTGATGTCAAACTCACTTTTCGACAATCATGTATGAGTTTCCAATTTAAAGGGCAAATATTAAACACTTATGAGTTATGATATTTTTTAAACAATACACCTATAGACTCTGCTGCCAATTTTGACTTTGTTTTCTATAGTACCATCACTGCCACCTCAAACATCAGAGCAGCTACATATGCAATACAGCAAATCACGGCTTTACTTTCTGCTTTGCGGTAATTGCAACATTTAATTTATTTTCATTCGCTTGTACCTAGTGAAGTGATATTATTCTACTAGTATGTGCAATAAATCCTAATTGCCTCTCCATCTCCATGCTATAATTCTGACGTGATAAATAGTACATTAACACCACGAGAATAGGTACCTTTGCATATAAGTAACCAGAATATCATTAAATATTTAGGTATACGTACCTACCTACCTGGCTATGCTGCCGACGCCAACTACAGGAAAGGCATGAGAAAATAGTTGTGAAAAACTGTTGATATTTATATCTACATAATACTTGTAGATGTGTAAATGGACATGTAATATTGTTTCAGCCATGAGGACAGTGTTGCCGAATTATTTATTCGGTTTGTTACACTTGCTCCAAAATAATAGGGGTATTCACGATTCGGTGTATCAGGTCTAGTATCATTGTGAAAGTGTAAAAGTGTGAAATTTTCTTACACTATAACAACAAAATATACTAGGTACACTTTTACACTTTTACTATACCACAGACCTATAGTAACAAAAAAAATACAACAGTGTAAAATGTATTAGTTCGCAAATGTCAGTTCGATTTCAAATGTTTTTTGTTATTTTCTAGTGTTGCTATAGAGCAGCGGATCCCAATCTTTTTTGGTAGCGGAGCACTTTTCAGGAGAGAATTTCCTCGCGGAGCACTTCGTTGTTCGTATCCTATTTTTCGCAGTTATGGAAATCGCAATAACTATTTTCCAATTTTTATACCAGGTACCACACTGTGGTGAGGGTAGGTATATTCACTTTGACATTCTATTTGTAACGCACATAAGGAGGCGTTGTAGGTATGACAAACTATATATATTATTGATCAACATCACTTTATTAGTCGATCTAGTGATGTCTGTCTGTCCGTCCGCACGATTACGGCCGTAATTTAAGAGCGATCGACTTGAAATTTGGTACGTAAGCTTTTATCTACCAAACTGAGGATAAGTTCGAAGATGAGCAAGATCGGATGAAAACTACTACTACCTCCCATACAAAATATATAGCTATTTGATGTTAAAAATTAAATTTAAATAGCTGCAGTAAAGATAGCAAGTTTAAACTTTGCACATATTGTTTTAATGATATTTAAATTTGTTGACAAAAAATGAGCTTGTCGAATAAAAACTACCCATACAAATAGGTATATGTATAATTTTTTAATACTAAAATATTTTTTTATTTTTACAATAATATAGTACCGGATATTTGAGCTTCGGCATAGTCGAAGATAATTGTCTTACTGCTTTTTAATTTTATTGAAGAAATAAGTAACATGTATGTGACCTTTTTGTTTATAAATAGTTGGGTTGTAGTGGGCTTTAGTTCTACAATGAAACAGTTAATTTTTTTCACTACGTTTCGTCCATGTCTACAGACATCATCATGCAAAATATAGATCGACTTCTTCAGCTGATGATGTCCATAAACATGGACAAACGTAGTGAACAAAATAAACTGTTTCATTTTGACCTAAAGCCCACTACCACCTAAAAACAAGTACATAATTTAAATAAAAAAAAAAATTAAATAAAAATAAATATACCTACACATTAACTTAAAAAAAATGAATGCATAAATATTAAAAATGTACCTACCTATACATGTAAATGAGGTATTTAAATAAATATTTCATAGTTCTAAAATTTGTATTTTAGTGAGAGATACCGTGGTGACCCCCGAATTAGAATCGATGTCTTTATATTACTTATCTACAAACAAAATATTTCTTTCAGAAACTGTTTCCACAGAAAAAAGTGTTTAAAAGTATAGGTATTATAGACATTTTAATAAATATCTAAATTTAGTAGATACCTATTTAAAAAAAAATAATTCAAAAACCTTTTTAGCTTATTTTCGAGTTGGTCACAGAATAACAAAAAGTTTAGGGTTCCTGTTTCCAAAACTACTTTCTAAAACGGGAGTCAATTTTTTCTGAAGATTTTTCACTAAAATACGGCATATTATTGGTGTGTAGATAAGATTTAGTGTTCCAGACCTGCTTAATAGTTTCGAAAAGCTGTTCAGCATTTCTTGGTTTTTTAGCTTTTAAAGCTCTTTCGACGTATCGGAAAATAGTTTTTAATTGCTTTAGGTCGGGACTTTACGCGGGCCAATCCAAAACATGAATGTTGTTTTGTTATCCGTAAGCCATTGCTTTACTATCCGCATCCGCGGAGTATGCTAACCAAGAGAATGCCCCGCAGACCATTACTTTCCCTCCTTCATGTTTTATGGTCTGAAGCCTGTATTTTGGCTTTAAGAGTTGAATTTCCAAAATCGGAGAAATACTTTTTCTTCATTTCTCATAGAGAGTACACAAACCGAGTTTGAAGTCAATCGGATGAAAAATAAAAATGGTCCCATACAAACTTCGACCCCCTTTTTACACAAACCAAGTTTGAAGTCAATCGGATGAAAAATAAAAATGTTCCCATACAAACTTTGACCCCCCTCTTTTACCCCTTTAAGGCGCAATCTGAAGTGCCCCAATATCTTAAAATCATTTTCATATAATGTGCCCTCCATGGTAAAAATTGCATGCTTTCATCACAAAGTGCACAATTTTTTTACTATGCCGCCTCACTAAAAAAGTGTGCTCACGATGTGATAAAAAAAAATACAATTTCACAATTTTACTAGACCTAGATACACCGAATCGTGAATAAATAATTTGCTGACAGGTATTTCAGTGTTTTTAATGATATTATTTATTACTTCGAATAAAATTCAACACATTTTATTTGTATGATAATGCTAAATTTCATTTCAATTCTATTTCGTATTTTTAGATTTGATTTAAAACAGGAGTAGACTAATTAGAAAGCACTCTCTTGAACCTTGTTATCTATACTCAGGGGCGTAGCGAGAGGGGGACATGGGGTGTCGCACCCCCCCCCATGCTTTTTAAGAGTCGGGAAATCAACGAGCAATTTTCAAAATAGAAGAAGTGAGTTTGGATTTTCATTAGGCTGTTCAAGAGTCGGCAAATCAACGAGCAATTTCCAAAAATTAGGTTTTAGGTTTGGATTATTATTAGGTATAGGTTTTAAACTTGTAAATGTATACCTACAAGTCGGCATTTTCAAAGGTTCCACTCCTGAACTCCTTAAAATTTAGCTAGTTTCGATTCGACTTTAAAAAGGATAGTCAGCATCGGTGAATATGCCGACTGAAATCCTTAAAGTTTAGCGAGTTTAGATTCGATTTTAAAAAGGACGGTCGGCATCGGTGAATTTGCTGACTGAAATCCTTAAAATTTAGCAAGTTTCGATTCGATTTTAAATTTAACGGGCAGTATTTCTAAGTTGAGGTTAAATTCGAAGGAATGTGTTATTCGCTAGTTTGTAGAACTCGTCTTATTGATGTGGATTGCGAACTTTGACAATTCGCGGAAAGGGTGTTTTCGTTCGCGGCAAAAAGTTTGGAAAACGAAATTTCGTTATTTAAACTGTTTATAAACTTGTTTTCTTAATAGGTACTGCTGATGGCTGAAATTCGCGAACTGATGCCACCTAGAAAAGTCTTCATGTGAACGGACTGTCAAAACTGTCCTAAAACGAACTGTTCGTTCGTAGATAGTTGGTCGCTCTCGTGTGAATGGTCCTTTAGGTATTGACCTAGGGGTGTACCTGTATGGGGCCTCCCATACAAAAACAATCAACATTTTATATTCCGAAGACCACTGAATCGATTGAGTTCAAATTTACAGGTAATCTTAGGTATTGTCCGGTATATTTCCTGTGAAAATTGGTCAAAATAGGACAAAAGGGCGTGGGACCTCCCATACAAAAAACATCTTCTATGTGGTGAAATTCGATGACGTTAAATATAACTCGATAACCGCTGGGCCGATTTTCATGATTTCTAGTCGGCAAGTTCCTGAAATAAGTCGGAATTTCAATGAAAGTCACCCCCCCAAGGCTCGAAGCCAGCGTTGTGCTGAAGTACCCAATTGGGTAATTTGGCTCAAGTATTTCAACATTGGCTCAATGATCCGAGCCAAAGAGAAATGGCTCACATTTGTCTTAAAATTCACTCGAGGATTCACTCATTATGAAATTCAATGGAACAAGAAAACTGCTTCTGGGCGACTACACTCACGGATTGGTGAAACGTCAAAAATTACTCTATGGCTGCTGCCAGCTGGCTTGTATAAAATACATAAAATGCACTACTTGTGTAAGTGCTTCTCGAGTGGATTCTGACTTGAAATCGAGAAGGGAATTTCTCTCCTCAGAATCAACAGAAGAGTATTTTTTGCGCCAATGGAAAACGACATTTTACTCAATTGAATCCCGTCACAAAACAATCGCCGGTTAAAACGATTCAACCAAGTAAACGCACTCATTCAGCATTTCATATTCCGATCGGGAATAATGTAAGGGAATGTTTCCGATTCAGCATAATGGTTTACATTGCTGACAAGGTAAAAATTCCCACGGGCAGAAGTAGACTTCTTAACAATGTTAACTTATAAATAACAGAACTTTTAAATACTGACAATGTGACCAGGAGATTAAGGCGGGTCTAAAACCTCTTGATCCACAAGAGTTAGCTAAGGCCAAGAATAATACATATTTTCAATCAAAAAAATGTAGAAATCCGACAAACGGCGGATTTATTTTCTCAATTTTTTTAAATTAATCAAAAATAAATTGTTCGACTAATAGAACAACTAGGTGCAATCCAATCCGGGATGACGAAGGTCATTCCCTTCTGGAGTTTTTTTTAGATGGGCTTAAGGTCCCTCACTGTTGCAGACGCATCCGTCGGGTATAATAGCTCTGCAATGTCTTTCGATGATTTTTCCTTCCAGCGAACCTCCAAACAAAAAATAAAATTTGAAAGAAATCTCAACAAATAAATCACACCTCCGAGTGAACTATTAGAGGGATCTCACAGGAATTGTATGCTGCATAAGAGCATACTTACGTGGGCGCAGTAGCGCAGTGGTTAATGTGCTGGACTACTGTGCGAGGGATCCAGGTTCGATCCAGGTTCGATCCCCGGAAAAACACAAATTACATCTTAAGGTTTTTTCTACTGCGCCACCTCTCGCGAACATCTGACAAACATCCGAGAGTATGACTGTCCTGAAAAAGGTTCTCAATTCAGCCGTTCGGACTCGGCATAAAATTGTAGGTCCCATTCGCCCAAAAATTAGAAACTCATATAAACGAATCGTTGCGAGAATCTAGGCCTAGGGTGTCACCCGCCTGTTGCGTCACCTATTTATTCTGACTGGTTCCCGGTAAAGACTGTAGCGGAGTGTTTACTATAAAATAATTAAATTGTCATTGAATTGAACCGAAAGGTAAAACAGTTTTCGTAAGCTATTGTGCTATTTTATGAGATTTGTGATGAACCGTGAAGGACCGATGTTATGCCAACAATCCGAAAACGATTCAAGCACTTAAGGACAGTATCATCCAAGCAATCCGTGAGCTACAGCCCGAAACCATCAACAAGGTCTTGCAAAAATGGAGTGACAGAATGCGCTACTGCGAAGCCAGCCGAGGCAGGCACTTGAACGACGTTGTGTTTCATAATTAATGGGAATGTTTGTTCTTACTAATAAAGCGATAATAC
Source organism: Cheilosia scutellata (assembly GCA_955612985.1). Taxonomy (NCBI): domain Eukaryota; kingdom Metazoa; phylum Arthropoda; class Insecta; order Diptera; family Syrphidae; genus Cheilosia; species Cheilosia scutellata. The sequence continues at coordinate 73,496,399 of OY015312.1, forward strand.
ATGGACAAAATTTGATTTTGTCCATTTTATTGCATTTTTAAAAAGAAACCTGTATTTGGCCCACCCTCTACTAAGATCCTTTCGGATCCAGCGAAGTAAGATCTAAGGCGGTGGAAGATTGTCGCTTATCTCTTAACGAGATAGCTGGACAGTATCTACAATCTCACTCTCTGCTGGGTTCCTAGGGCCGATAACACAATACAACAAGTGCTTTGTTAAACAAGTGAAATTTAATTAAATTTAATTAAAGTTAGAATTAAACAAGCAAAAGTTAGGAAGAAAATATTGATAGACTCGCATTTATGAGGTGAGATATTCTTATTTAACAAGGCTAATATAAGGCCTGCTAAAGTTATTTAATCGAAGTCTGAAAAATAAGAGCTGATAGAAGCTTGGTATTTGACGTCAGTTCAAATATCCTCTAAAGGGCCTGTAAACCGAAACCTTGCATACAATCATATAAACTGTGGAAAGTTAGAATTAAATCAATGCAAATAATTCAAAAGTCTATAATATAAATAATAGCTTTCGAGGCTAAAGATATAAAGACTAACATATTATTCTGTAATCCGTACTTTTTTATTTATTTCTTTAAAGAATGAGTAAAGGAATACATTCATATTCGTACAGTCAACATTGATTTTATACAATGAACCTATAGTGTTAAAAATTTATTTACATATTTTAAGTCCACTTGTAAAAACTATATAATTGCAGCACATTCGCTTCCATAGGTAAACATTGCCAAGTGATACTTTTTCTGTCTTCAACTAACCAACTTCGGCGTAGCTTCGAATGCCGATGAGGGACCAAGGCAGCAATACTGACTGACTTGTTAAACTAATTGAACAAATCGAGGGAAATTTTCGGGTTTTAACAATTGTTACGGTTTTTGTTGCGTTACGCCTTTAATCTACACTTGTCAAACAAACATAATTCTACAAGTGTCTGTTGACTTGTTAATTTGTTGTTCTGTGTTATGGGCCCTTGGTCACTGGGACATCCCATGACATGGAAATAGAAGAAAAAAAAACAATTTGGCCTTGTTTCCATTTTCAAAGCGAAATAAGGCCAAATTTTACATTTGATCTTATTCCGTTGGGCCTTATTTCACGTCACCATTAGGTAGACAACCGTCAACCGCAAAGGCTCGGCCTGCCATACAGTGACTTCTGAAGAAGCTTCCAAAATGCCGAAATGAAGAGCAGGACGAGTACGTCACTCACTTTCTTTGCAGTTGGCCTGCCCTGACCAATTTAAGAAAGGCCCACTTAGGAAACTATTTTCTCAATTGTCTTAGCGATCTAGGTAATACCAGCGCCGTTTATATTACTAGCTTTATAACCGGCAGCAAATGGTTTACATAAGTAGCCAGTAAAGGAAAAGCTCCCCAAATCCCAGTGGTATGGACAATACGCCGACTAACGGCCTAAGTGTTTCTCTCACCGAGCCACTCTAACCTAACTAACTAAGATCCTTACGGGATAAACGGGGATAACTAAGTCACTAAGTGGTTAATTTATTTGTTTGATTCTTATACTTATAAAAGCATGTAGTTCTTTTTTTTTAACTATTAATTTATTAGCAAGTTAAGATATTAGCTCATATATTAAAACGTATACTAAAGGTGCTAGTACACGCGGCATGTAGCAATTCACATACATACGTATGTAGCAAATAGAGGTCATTTTTACGTCAGCAAATGGTCCCACCCAATGGGTACATACGTGTACAAGCTCTCTTTGTGCACTCTCTCTTGATATCACAGCTACATACGTACGTGGCTTGCTAGATGCCGTGTACTAGTACCTTAAAGTCTACAACAAAAACTGCAGTTCCGTGTAATCACAGAAAAAGTGAAAAGTAATCACAAACTACACCTCTTTCCTATATGAAAAACTAAAAAGCAATCTTATTCCGTTTGTCGTTCAAAATTTTAATGTAGTCTCGTTTGAGTTGATAGGATTTGGAGAGGACGATTTAACAGCGAGCTATACCAGCTGTACAGGGACAACGACCTGATCAGAAAAGTGCGTATCACGCTCCATCCAATCCGAAAAAAAACATTCTACTCCAATCCAGAGGGACATACATAAATTCCACTATGAACATAAATTCTTTACATTTAACGTTAACATTTAACGTCCTGATTTTTTGTCCATCTTCATGGAAAGTACTTTCTCAAACCCTTGCAGCAACACTGGGAATGCGAATGCATATTTCATTCGTTTACACCATATACAGGGTTTTTTTTTTTATTTATTTCATTTTGGTTTCATTCGCAAAGTAGCGTGTTGACAGACGGTTTTATTTTATGCACTTAGTCGTAAAATGTTTTACCATCAAACTATGGGTGAAAAACTGAAAATGAGACGACATTTAATCAAATTATGTGATGAGGAATTCTTATTATACTTATACTTTATGAGGGACATTTTGCTAGTAGCTGCAAATGTTGCGGTTATCTTCCGCCAGCAAGATATCTTACATATTCGAATAAAAAAGATTGTATGGGTATATACTTATATAGCTATGGGTAATATTTTCTAACCCTGTTGAGGAGGAATACAGTCAAGTATTGAATTAGATAGACTGTAAAGAAAAAGTGCCCGTCCACCAATCTACATTTTCTGGATTAAAAACGAGCAAAGCAAGTCAATTTTATTGAGTGGTTTTCTCTTGCATACTTCCGTACTTCACTTGTACAAATATTTCTAATAGAAACTGCTGCCGGATTTTTTCAATATAATAAGTATGTACAATATGTACAAGTGGATATGTACCAATTTATGAGCAGATACCTAACTACTTGGTAGCTACGTATTGTGAACAATCTTTCTTATATTTCATTCTATACGATTCGTATCAGTACTTACGAGTACTTAACGTTGTGGTATGAATTAATTAAATTACACAAACAAAAATGGTAATTCTTATTTTGTTTAGTTGTTATCATTAGATTTATACCAGTGAAGGTACTCTTTGTTGGTAGACATAATTTCCAACGATTGACAAAATTGCGTTTCCCTCAGTTGAACATGTGTTACATATTCATATTATTTCCTGCTATATACCTAGCTAAGTATGTACGTGTACCTAAATTTTAATAGAATATATTTTAAATTAGAAAGCTTAAATTTTTTACTGATTCATATACCTAGTAAACAGATTGGAGTTATGTATGGAATATCACATCGGATAAATGGCCGCCACGGGCCCACAACTTTGCTGGCAAGTAGGTACGTACTCTTTTATTGAAATTTTCTATGACCATTTCGCATAAATGTGGCTGAATTTCATTAATACACCTCCCAATTTCCTCTTTCAAGACGTTGGTGTTCGTAGGCTTGTTTGCATATACCTTTGCTTCAAAAAACCGCAAAGAAAAAGTTCCATGGCCTTAAGGCTCCGTCAAACAGAGCGCGTTTTAACGCCGCTTTTCACCGCTGCGTTCCACCGCCGCGTTGTAATATATTGCAATACATATCCCTTGTCACAGAGTGCTTTTTCACCGTTAAAACGCGGCGGTGAAACGCGCTTTTGTGAAAAATTACAGATTATTTCTCTGACGCGGAGCGGTGAGCACGGCATTTTGAAAGAATTTGATGATAGCTATCTGTTTGACGTAGTCTAACGCGGCGTTGAGAACGTAGCATCAAAATAATCCTAACGTCGCGTAAAATAATCACACCGCGGCGTTAATAACGCGTTCTGTTTGACGAAACCTTTATATCGCAAAGATCTGGATGGCCAATTCCGATCGCAAAAACGGCCGATTACACGATTAAGAACTGACTCATGCAGTAATTGAATTGTTTCTCTGGTTGTGGCATGTGGTACCGTCTTGTTGAAACCAGAATATTAGTCACATGCATATCTTGTAATTTAGGCACTAAAAACTGGGTTATCATGTCACAATAACGAACACCATTAATTGTTACAGCCTAAACAGCCGCATTTTCGAAGAAGAATGGTCCGGTAATTCCACCAGCACAAAATCCGCACCAAACACTCACGCGTTGTAAAAGCATCAGTGTTTTTTGAACCATGAATGCGTCCTTCGATTTTCATCCCAATCCCTAAAAATGGTAGATACATACTTTAAAAACTGCTCATATTCATATCTCGAAAACGCTTTCGATGAAAGAATGTAACTGCTAGGTAATGTTTATATCCTGAAGAATACGTCGTACTCAGTTTTCAGTTAAACAGTTTATTAAAAGTGCTTTTCGAATCCAAAGATTTAGCTTGGCCTCATGGTCAATTGCAAGAAAACCTAGATTTTACGGTCTTATCAAAGAATTTGTGGACAAAAAAGCTGGAAAAATAAGATTTTAGCCAGTTGTTTTTTTAATTATTTATTTTTTTTCTCATTTAATGATTCATGACTAACTGACACTCCTTTCTATGAATTCAATAATCAATATGGCAGATACACAATTGAAAATATTTGTTTTTAATTTTAATGAAATATAAAAGGGCGCCAAATGCATTAAGCTATGAGTACAGGACATGCCAAACACGACATACGCATGCCACTCTGACGTCACGATAATTACTCGACATATCTATTGTAGAATATGTCACGTTTTATATATTATGTGGCATGTGCGAAAAGTATGCCGAGTACACGGCATGCACGTTTTGTCTCAAAGTTGGCATATTCGTATGTCGACGGTGACTGGCAAAAAATCGACTCAATTGAAGATTTCTTGGGCGTTTTTTAATCCATTGACATCGTAGCCATCCTTTGATGGAATTTGTTACTTTATGTTGATAGAAAGAAGACGAATCATATTTTGGGATATATACCGTATTTATTTCGAAATATCACCAGAAAGCCCTAAAATCTTAATTTTTCCAAGCGAAAAAAAAATCATTCAAATTTTTAATACAATGTCAATGGATTAAAAAACGTCCAAGAAATATTCAATTCAAACGATTTTTTTTTTATTCTCCGAAATTTACATGCCATTCAGAGTCGGACATATGGGTGACAGACGCATGCCAACATAATGTAATCCACTGTCGTGTTTTGTTGCAAACTTGTTCATGTCCAATATGGAATGGTCCTTGAGAGATTCTTCATGTTTTCCAGAATTCTGGCGCCGATATGTTGACGATGTTTTGGTAGTGATTGATAGAAACAAAATTGACGAACTTTTAAGAACACTCAACCAACAATATGACACTATCAAGTTCACTATAGAACGACAAATTGAAAATAGATTACCATTTTTAGACCTGATGCTTGATATTATAGACAATAAAATCGCCATTTCAGTCTACAGAAAGCCGACTTCCACTGAAAGATATATCCCATCCACATCTAAAACATCATACCAACATAAGATGGCAGCTTTTAATAGCATGACATACCGACTTTGTAAGCTACCCTTATCATTGAACAACTATATGACGAAAGTGAAGAAAATCAAACAGTTGGCAAACATTAACGGATATAAAGAATCGATTATTGACCAAATGATTGCCAAACACAGTAAAAAATTAAAGCGAGAATCATTCACAACATTACAACCAGAAAAAGAATCTGAAAATCTGGAATATCGTAAGTTCACATTCAATAGTAATTTATCTTACAAAATTTCTTCAATACTTCGAGACCACAATATCAAAGCTGTTTTTACTAATGATGCTAAATTAAAAAACGTACTTGGAAGTACCAAAGACAAACAAGAAGATGAAAAACAGAAAGCCGGTATTTACAAGATTGGATGCAAAAACTGCAATGATTTCTACATCGGTCAAGCCAATAGATCTATAATTGTCAGGTTCAAAGAACACATACGCTGTTTTGAGAAAAGAGACGCAGTTACATCCTCAGTATCCAAACATATGATTAATAATAAAACACACAAATTTGACGAATCAAATCTAGAATTAATTAGACATGTTAGAGACCCTCAACAACTAGACGCTTTTGAAAGTATCGAAATCCTAAGACAGAAGCCAACCATGAACACAGATAACGGACCAACATCTTCGATTCTATTCAACCTCTGCAACATAAAACCAAGTACAAGAGAACGAGAGAATCAACCGTCAACGCTCTCTAATTGACGTTTATATCTGTGGCAATAAGACAGAGTAGCTTATGTCGACATAAGCTATTTCTCTGTTTTTAAATTGATATTCATAAGCAGCTTCAAATCTAAATTTCTGCCTTACCCCCATTTAAAAATATTTGTCCGTTACAAAAATATCGCATTATTCGTAACCACTTATGTTTGAACGGCTAGACAATGCATTCGACAGAGAAGCTTATGTCATTCAATTTTCTTATGTCCCCCAAATTCAAGTTTTATGATTCAACAAAAACTCTTATGTCGTATTAATTCGTGTGAATTTTAATTTTATCCGGTTCTCTTTCAGTTTTTTAAAAAAACTTATGTTGACTTAAGATACTTTGCCAAAACTTTATTTGGATTTTACTCACACTTATGTCGACATAAGTTCTTCTGTAAAAATTAAGAAAACAGAAATCAGAAAAATTAAGTTTGTCAGAACCACTTATGTCTACATAAGATTTTCTATTAAATGTTGCTTTTCAAATAACCGTTGCTTATGTCAATATAAGATAGTTTTGTTGGCTGCATTTCAGTTGGTTTCGTTTACTTAAGCGGGATTGTTGTGTTTTGTGTTCTAGAGTGCTGAAGTGATCACGCGTGTTTAGTGTCTAAAAAAGAAGATTGTGTTTGTGAAGAAAACATTGTTTTCCCCACTGAAGCTGAAGAAGAAAGTTCAGCGGATTTCGATGACGATGATTCATTTTGTGATCACAATTTTGTCCCTGTTGATTCTTACAACGTAAGTAATGAATCTGATATTTCTTTTGAAACAACGCTGGCCATCAGCTAGAGTAAAATCTATTGTTTGGTGATTGTGAAACTGTGGTTTCGCAAAATGAAGACCAAAATAACGAAATGACTAACTCAAAACAATCAAAAATGATGCGAAAAGACAAAAGGAACTCTGGCAGCCAAAAGCTACATATCTACAGCTGGAAAAACTGTACTAGAACGAACCTTATACACAAGTTAGATAACTGAATGCGGAGAATGCTTATAAGTCAAAAGACCTAGACAAAACAAACGCTGAGAACAATCAGTCTTTATAAGTTCTAACATTCGACCTGCAACAATGCCTCCCAATACCTTTTTCAAGGTCCTCAGTTTCATTTTATAAACGCCCATTACGGACTTACAGTCTAACTGTTCATGACTGTATAACCGGACATACTGGCTATGTTATATTATATGCCATGAGGCAATTGGAAATGCAATTTCTTCATGTATTATCAAACACCTTTAAGACCTTCCATCTGACACTTATTGAAATTAAAAGTTATTTTATTGCTTCAATGTTTGAAGCTTTTTTGCAACTGGACAGTAACTTGGAGATCATCGATCATAAATTTCTTATTCCTGGACAGACTCACATGGAAAATGACGTTGACCATGGCTTAATTGAAAAAAAATTAAAAGCGCACAACAGTTAAAATACATCATCCTCGAGACTGGTATCAATTTGTTAGAACTGTGGGTGTTAAACACAAATTTGACGTTTAGGATATGAATCAAGACCAGATTTTCAATTTCTCAAATGTTTCCAAGGAAAAATATGTGGCGTAAGGCTGATAATGATGGTCACAAAAGTTCAGTTGGCAAGATATAAAGTGGATGAGGTTCACGAAGGAGTTTGGAATAGTATATTTCAATACTTCACCCAACGAGACAGAAGAATTCAGGTCTCTGAATATAAGACGCCGTGGGTTTAATTCCATAAAAATTACGGATTTGAATAAATTTTATCTTACTCCTCTCGAAATCAACGAAAAGAAAAAGAAGGATTTATTGGATATGCCACCACTGATTGACAGTATTTACCATCCTTTTTATCAAAATCTAAATGATATAATAATAAAATTGGAGAAGAAGATAATACTCAGCTCATATCTAAGTGCATAATCCATAATGTATCATTTAAACTCACATTTTGTATTGGTTTCAGTTCCTTTATTTCTTACATTTCGAAAGTCTAATGAATTTTGTACTTTTTTTATTGCTTTAAATGTATTATTTCTGTTATTATTAGAAATAAAATATTAAAAATAAATTTAAAAAACCAAAGTTTTGCCTTACCTATGTCTATTTATTTTAAGATCTCGAATTCAACATAAAATCTTAAGTCCACTTAGGGCACTGTTATTATTTGTTATAGGTTTGACAGAACAACTTATGTTACTTAAGACATTCTTTTTTTGCAGTTTGATTTTTACATAACATCTTAAGTATAAAAATTCATTTTTTTCTACTTTCATCCTATCAGATTTCCATAAAATAGTTAAAAATGTTAAATAATCTCCTCGTTTTACAATTTCGCCCAAAAAAAAGTTATAAATTATAATTTATAAAAATTTTAGATAAAAATCGATTTTTCTCGAAATCACTTTTTTCGACATAAGCTACTCTGTCTTATTGCCACAGATATTGTCATAGATTTGTTTACAATTTGTGTTTTTATATGAAAATGTTTGTGCTGTTGTAATTTCTTTTGGAACTTTATGGTAAATGTAATTTTTTATTTATTTCAATTTATGTAATGATTCCTGTTTTAGTTTGTCGCTGAAGATGAGAAAAAAGTTCTTGAAAAGCTTTCGATAAAAACATTTGTTTTGTTTTTTCAACGGGTGGGACAAAAAGAGTGGAACAAATCATCTATTTATTGCTTCTGACACCACGGATGTTCATATTTAGTTTTCAAACTATGGTTAACGATTTAGTCAATAATATGCCGAGTACACGAATTTGCAGACAAATTGTTGAAAACAGCAAAAGAATATTTTGTTAAGGATACTAACCATATACATTATACAAGCATATGAAATGAATACATATTTATTTTATTTTTAAATAAATTAATACATCAAGCATACTAAACTAAATTTTGTCAACACTTTTTAATAACTTGACACTCTCAGAATGGTTAATGAATCGTATATACGCATAGATGCCAATTCCATTGTCATGTTTGTATCCTCTTCTGATGGCTCTAAACTTCCTCAACAATGTGTTAACGTTTTATTAAATGTAGTATAAATGTTTCTTGCTTAAATTGGGGAACTGCCTCTGACCAATTTCTGTTAGAAACTGGTATGTTTTTTTTAAGAGCACAACAATATTTTTGTTACACTTTGGTTAGAATTATAGCTATTTCAAACTACACGCAGTATTCCTATTCATTCATATAATCGGATTCCTTTTAAGTGATTTTTCTGAACAGTTGAATTCTGACTGACAGTCAATTCCCCTTATCTATATGTTCTTCTTGAAGAAGATATTTTATTGCTTTTTCCCGGTCAGAAAGTGAACCTGAATTTTGGTTTGCCAATTGTAAATTGTATAAGTGACTATACCACTTGCACCAATTGAGCTTTGAGAATTAGGCAACCAATTACAATTGACATTGTAATGCATTTTGTTATTGCTTACATATTCTTAATATGCTGCTTTTTATACCCTCCACAGGAAGGTATATTAACTTTGTCATTACATTTGTAACGCCAAGAAGGAATCACCGGAGACGCCTTAAAGTATATATATTCTGAATCAGGATCACATTCTGAATCGATTTAGCAATGTATGTCTGTCTGTCTGTTGAAAGCGCGATAGCTTCAAAACTAATTGAATTTTTACCGTCGTCAGTCAGGTTGGTATTGAAAATGGGCTATGTAGATCAAGTAGTTCTGGTACCTCCCATACAAAACCAATATTAGACATCTGCGAGTACATACAGTGGAGGGTATCTGGGTATCAAAGCATTGGCCAGGCCGATGATAACAATTTTACTTGTTTTTATTTAAAGTAATACCCCCAGTAAGTTTCGGAAATAATTTATAGGACCATTGACATCTACTCATCTATCCATTCATTACCGTCATTCATATACCCATTAAAAACTAGGTATAAAATTAGTAGGTATAGGTATGCCTTTAAAAAGTAAGTATGAAATAAGTAGGTCTAGGTATGTCATAGTAACAAAATGCTGGCAAGAAAATTTATATGAAAACATGACAGTTGCGAAGCTGCAGCAATCAAAGCAGTAAAATATCTGTGGTTGCGAAAATAATATTGACTTTTGGTTTATGCGAATAGCAATTTATATTCATGACTTTATGCGCTGTTAACGCTCTTTATCGGTAGTAACGAGTAGAGTATGCATTGAATTAATCACTGTGCATATATAAGTTCAATGTGTAGGGCAGTAAAATGCAATTACCTCCTTCCTGATTGAAATATAAACGATTGGTGGTGCCACTTCGTATGTAAGTAGATATGTACCTAAGTAAATGTCGGTAAGCTTTGTCGTGATAACCGAATTCACAGGTCACAGCAGATTGTCACATTGTAAGTCTTTCAGATGGCACGGTGACGGTCTCTAGTTGTTTCAGATTTGCCATTTGATGATCATACTTTCTCTTCCATTAATATGACATTGTCTTGCTATTATGTCTTTGTCTTCGTTAATATATTTTACCTTGAGGGTTTGAGCTGAGCAATTACAATTTCTATGAATGTTTAAATAAGATAATTCTATATCTAATAATAATTATCTGGCGATGGAGAGTGTAGCAGGTGTAAAACAAAAAATATAGACCTCTAAGTACATGTATATTTTGAATTTTCGTTTAATTTTTTTAGTATTAGTATCGAATCTATCACAAGTTTATTTATTTAGCGCAATCAAATAAGTGCTATAAGGTATTCACATAAAATTACTATTTGTTTGGACAATAGATTAATATGTTGGTACAAGGCCGGAACAGACGTTTTCAGAGATGAGTAATGTATGGGAATACCATAAAAGATATATCGCTGCTTCATAAAAGTAATCTAGGACAGCAACGAACCATTTAATGTCAGAAGGAATCTGAGACAGGTTGGGTTGACGTGTTACTTTGTGATTTATTTAGTATCATATCTGAATTGTACATAACTTACAGTTACAGGCAATCAATCTTGAACAAGTCTTTGCAATTACATGCTATATGCGTGTGTGAGTATTGAGGCAGAAGCCGCAAAGATATATACACTGGTCGGCATAAGTATTTTGACAAAACTAAAGTTAATTCTACTCATAATTTGAACTTACTTCATGTAAATTTTGGCATCAATGGAAAGGTCATTTAAATTCCGTTTGAATGATACACAACTTTCCTAAACCCATTAAGTACCCATTGAAAATTTAGAACTTTTGTAAAAGCCTACTTTTTTGACTTTTTTCCTCGGTCCCAAAAAAAAATGTTTTGATGCAAAAAGTTTCTGCAAACAATTCTAATAGTGACTGGAAAAAAAATTTTCAGAAATCTCTTCGCTAATATTTTTTATAATTTTTTGAATGGGATGATCTCAGAAAAATGTTGTATGAAAAGGAGGAAAAAGTGGCTAAAATAGTCATTTTTAGCAATTTTCAAAAAATCATAAAAAATATTAGCGAAGAGATTTTTGAAAAATTTTTTTTGCAGTCACTTTTAGAATTGTTTGAAGAAACTTTTTGCATCAAAACATTTTTTTTTTATACTGAGGAAAAAAGTAAAAAAATAGACATTCACAAAAGTTCTAAATTCTAAAATTTTTAAATGGGTACTTAATGGGTTAAGGAAAGTTTTGTTTCATTCAAACGGAATTTAAATAACCTTTCCATTGGTGCCAAAATTTACATGAAGTAAGTTCCAAATTATGAGCAGAAATAACTTTAGTTTTGTCAAAATACTTATGCCGACCAGTGTATAACTAAATACATACCTAATATTAGATGAATGAACACAAGAAAGGATATTCAACAATGCGTCGTGGACAACAGCAAAATATAATTTTGAGATAGTGAAAGACTATTGTCCACCTATATCGAAATATATTGTTGTTCCAATCCTTGTAGTAGATAAATGTTGTATGTAGTACATAGGAGGTATATCACATAACACAAAGTTTTTATTTTTACTACTACAACGAGGAAAACAAGATGGTTTACTTGTTTTTCCAGAACAATCAAAAACACAGGTCACCACACAAAAATTTAGAAACAATTAAAAGGACACATTTTAATTTTTTATAATATTTTTTTTCCAGCCATTCTGTTTTATTGTTTTTTTTTATCCTTGTAGCCAATGTTGTATCTAAAGGGTAATTTTTTTTGCTGTTTGGTTTTTCAGTCTGATTTTTATTGACAGTTCACGCGTGGTTCGTGATCGTGGCACGTGTCAAAGTACAAAAAAAGGCTCAGTTAGCATTGCCATTCCACCATGGATAGATTTACGCCCGAACGACGATTGCAAATTAGTGAATTTTATTACCAAAAATCGTGCTCAGAAAAAATAGTGTTTAGATTAGAGCACTTCGTCCATTTATGGTCGTCGTAATCATCCAACTGAGCTACGTTAATAATCAAAATTGCCGTATATGGTCTGCTGAGGAACCACAACAAAAATGTAGCGTTTGCTATGGTTTATGGGCCGGTGGTATCATTAGGCCATATTTCTTCAAAGATGATGATGGCAACAACGTTACGGTCAATGGTGCTCGCTGTTCGATGATTTCTGACTTTTATTGTTTACCCAAAATTGAAGAGCTGGATTTGGTCGACATGTTCCACACAGGCACAGCACGCAAATCCATGGACATATAACGCGAGGCGAATTTGGTGACTATTTTTTGTGGGGATATGTGAAGTCTCTCGTCTATAAGGATAAACCAGTAACTCTTGCCGCCTTGGAAGACAGACAACATAATTCGTGTTATTGGTGAGACACCAGTCGATAGCTATGTTTGAAAAAATTATGTCAAAATTGGACATTCCGGATGGACCACTTGAGGCGTAGTCGCGGTCAACATTTACATTAAATAATATTCAAAAAGTAAATGGCAAGAATTGATTTATCGACTCTAATAAAAATTGTACTCAATTTTGCAAAATTTTCGTTGTTTTTTTTTCAATTTTAAAAACCAAACACTTAAAAAATTACCCTATTATATCTACTTATCTCTTATCTTATCTCCGTCGTCTTTTTATGTACCTATTTTTATAATATTATTCCAATTGACATAGGTATAGGTAGATATATTATAAATGAGTGAGGGTTTCTATATACACCGAAAGAAAAAAATATTGGTTGTCAAATACGTACGTGATTAAAACAAACAACACTGCATATTTGAAACAACTACTTTGGCATTGTTGATTAAAATGCTCGTAAGTATGACAGAAATGTTTAATCTAAACACATTTGTAGTTGTTTCAAAAATGGTATCGTTCTAAGCCTACAATTTAATTGTTAATTTCATTGTTAAATGAAGACTGGTCGGGATGGTGCGTTGTTGTCCATACGCTCCACGTGACCCAGCCATCTCAGCCGTTGTAATTTTAACTTTTTGACCAGATCAGCGTCGCTGTATAGCCCGTATAGTTCGTCATTGAATCTTCTTCTCCACACTCCAAACTGGACCGAATATCACTCGAAGAATCTTTCTCTCAAAGTATCCCGGTTTTTATCCGCTTTTGACAGGGTCCATGCTTCTGCACCATACAGCAGGATTAATACTGCGATGATTAAGGTCTTATACAGGTCTTAGGTGCCTTCTTTGCCCGAAGAAAGAAAGCTCAGATCATCTGTACATATAATAAAACTGTAGGAATTTTCGTTGTCACTTAAAAACTCGAAAACTACTGGACAGATTTCGATGAAACTTTTTTTAAAATGTTCATTAAGACTGTGAGACTGCTACAGGCTTTAGCCACGTCCTTAGGAACAGTTTTTAGCCAAAATGTATTTTTTGAAGTGAAAATACATATACTTTGCTACAAATGGATGTTTATACATTATACTTTTGGGATCGTGCTGACACGACAAACAAAACACACTAGCTTATAGGTATACTTAACTTATACCTCGCATTCGAAAAGGGTTGATTTGTTTTCGCAGTGAGTGCTATGGTCAGTTGTATGTATGCATATTATGATCTTATGCCGGATGGGGATGGGGTTCGTGCTGCAGTATGGCATGGGCTATATTAATAATCTTCATAAGAGAAGAGACGTATAATACAAAACAGGATTCATTTCAGAATTTCACTCTGATATGTGGTATGCGTATGGTATAATAGTGTAGGGTTGGGGTTGGGGTAGGTAGGTAGGTAGTTGTTTGGATTCCATAGGAAGATGGAAATAAAGAAAAGGAAATGCAGTATTATAAACAAGTGGCAAGATCATGGAGAGGGAGAGCGATGCAGAGGGTGCCCATTAAATCGATATCTAAACTTATAATAAAACTGTAGGAATTTTCGTTGTCTCCTAAAAGCGCGAAAACTACTGGACAGATTTCAATTAAAAAAGTGTAATATTAAATGGACAAATTTAAGGCCACCTCAAATTTACAAATTTAATTTTGTGCGGCACAAGGCCGTATACAATAAAATGATATGCTGTTAATGTTTGTTGGTGACATGAACCACTCGTTTTGAAACAAGGAGGTGTCCGACAAATATATTTTCGCCAGCTTCAAAAATAAATTTATATTTGTATTTATTATTTTGTACCTATATGTGTATACAGTATACCTCATACGATGTCTATAAACGTATCATTTTTATCGATTTAATCCGAATCGAAGCAAGAAAATGTTTCGATTCGAAACGGATGTGTGAAAAAAAAAGAAAAAAATGATGGGAAGACTAAGTTACACTAATATCTATCATAAAAAAAACATGTTGTAATAAACCTATTACACGCACAATTGTAATAATAAAGAAAATGCGTTAAATAGTTGGCGCAACAGGCGTGTAGACATACCCTAGGCAGTGATGCCATTCTGACGGAATTGCAGTCATATCTGACAGAAATCTCTTTACTCTGACCGGAGAAAATTTTGAAATCCGGCCTAACCGTTTTTTGACCGGAACGAAAACTGTTTTTAACCGGAAAACTCCTTTTTGACTGGAAAAATAAAATTATAAAACTTTGCCACACATTACGAACATGCTCCCAAGTTCAAACAGAAACCATTTTACCTAATGCGAATAATGGGACTACAACATCACGCATGGAATTCTGCTCCGGGAGCAGGATAATAAATTATCTTATAGGCTAATTTTTTGACGTTTTCTTTTGCTAGAATGTTGAAGAGGAAATTAAACAATGAATTTCAATTAATTAAAGTTTGAAATTCGTTAAATCTCAGATTGGAGTTGGGTGAACTATTTTCAAGTGTCAGAAAATTATCCGAGAATAATTATTTAGCCCAATTGACACACGGCCTTAGTACATGGCCTGGCCATACACGTCTTCTCATGACTTTCATTTCCATTCACGATTTGGCTACAAACAAAAACCAGGCGTCATTGCAATGAAATAAAATTTGGCAGGTAAAAGAATAGTGAAATTGAAAACACAAACAAATTCTATAGTCAAGCCGAAGCGGACGCCCGTTTTTGACGTCCTCACTCTATCAACGCAAATATGATATGAAGATTTGTATCGAAAGCACAATGGTGCGAAAAAGAACGTGCCAGAACTATTTCTGAAAGTGGATTTTCTGTGCATTTTCTATGCTATCTTCCTTTCTCCTTTACTCACTCAAAATCTACCTGTGTCGCTGGACACGAAGTTCATTGGAAGGCGTGTATGGCCATGCACTAAAAGTGTATTTCAGAACTTAAAACATGTCATATAAAATGAAAAATTAGTTTCAGTAAATTTTAAACAAACGAAATAAAAAACACAAACTCAAGATTCACATATTATAAAAACGTTTTCTAAACATCGATAATGCAGGTGAACATAAAAATTCGTAAATTGTGTATGTAGGTATAGGTATTTTCTATTTTTGACCGGGTTTCAGGTCAAAAATTCTCATTTTAACTGTTGACCGCATTTAGAAAATAAAAATCCGGTCATTCGGTCAGATTTGACCGGATTCACTTATTTTTAGTGGCAACACTGACCCTAGGCCTAGTTTCTCAGAACCACTCGTTTGTGTGAGTTTTATTTTTGAGACTAATGGAAGGGACCTACATTTTTTTGCCGAGTCCGAACGACCGAATTGAGAAGCTTTTTCAGGACAGTTATACTCTCGGATGTTTGTCAGACGTTCGCGAGAGGCGGGCGCAAAAAACCTTAAGATGTAATTTGTGTTCTTCCGGGGATCGAACCTGGGACCCCTCGCACAGTAGTCTAGCACACTAACCACTAGAGTTTTCAATACAGTTAAAAATAAATTAAACCGAAGTTTTATTGTGATTAATGCTAGCATCGAGCTTTTCGTTTAAGCATGAGTTTAAATTGTCTATGAATTACACAAACTCCGCTTTAGATAACTTAAGCCTCGATCTATGAATATGTTCCAAAATCTTTCATCAAAAGCTTCCATTGTGTTCCTTTCTATTTTCACGGGGCAGCGAGATTTCTCCATCATCGAAGTAGAACCAAGAAAATAAACATGTCAACATTCTGACTTATCTAGCAAAAAAAGGTGTTCATTGTACCTACCCACACCACTCTCTCAAAGGCAAACAATCCAATCCTAAATCTCTTCGCCATCGAAGCCGTATAAATAAGTTGATAAAGTGAAAGTACAGCCCACGAGGTCAAGGTCAATACTTTATATGGTTCGTTGAACCTTCTGGCAGATTAACAATACAACAAGTAATAACATTTCTCTAGAAAACTTGTTTTAACTTATTGAATATCTTATCGTTCCTAAATCGCATATCGGCATTATCATTTTTTGAAAATTCCATTAAATATCATACCTCGACTACAATGAAATCACATAATTTACACATGCGTTATGCAATTCCATCCGAGTATATCTACTACTTACTGATAGATATGAGATATATGAGAAGAATATAAATATATAGCTGCAGTAATACGAACCCAACTCTCACCGGCATGGCAGCTCGAGTTGAATATCTAAGCAATAAAAAGAAGATGGTATGACCATCATTACCAATTGCGCAATGTTTTTGCGTTTCTGGTTAGGAAAAAGTTAACCGCAACTCTTTCTCTCTGTCTATCTCTGAGAGCTACTGTAGTTTGAAGTATTTCTTAAAATCAGGTTTAACAAGCGATAAGGTAACACTTGCTGTTGGTTGCATTGCGCCTTGTTGTAGTTTCTTTAATTTGGTGATTCCTTTTGAGGCATTATCTGTGCGATCACTTAATCACGTAATACCTACATACTCTGAGAAATATCTTAGAGGGACGTGTTTACATTAAATTCGCGTAATATAATTTATTATTATTCAAGCAAAAAATAACAACAACAACTTTTTGCCGGCTATACGTTCAAATTAAGGTATATAAGTACTGTCATTTCCTTCTGCACTATTGGCCTAACTTATACTAACTCAATCAAGGACATATTTGTACCAATGCAAATATAGAATTTAATTGTTAAGAGTAGGTACCTATGTATTTACTAATGGCAAAATAAAGAAAGGTTATTATAATATTAACTTTAATATAATGTAAAGACTATAATCGGAGCCCTCTGTTTATTTATTGCTATATTTAAGCCCTCACTTTAAAGCATTTCTGTGCATACAGACAAGATGAAGGCATCGGGATTTAAATACGAGAAATAATTCATGATAATTAGTCGTCGACCGTCTTGTGTGATTGTCATCTGCAAGTGTTTATTATATTGTCCACAATACAGTTGCAACACTGACACTACATAAGGATGGCTAATAAGAGATGTACTTGTATAAGACTACTGGGCCTTGAAGTTCACTGGGTTGCGTATTGTCTTAAGTTATAATGCCAGCTCGCATTGTCGTGAGAGTGACCATTGCAGATGACATTCCGTAAGACCGTCGCTATCTAGATGTAGATTGCAGAGTAGATAAATCTTCGAGCTCTTCTTGTGTATGTACATAAGATGGGTAGGTATTATATTAAGTGGTGGAAATGCATTAAAAAAAGCCGACACGTAGATCTAGTAATGACAAAATAAATGTTTTATGCAATAATAATTGACTTACGTACCAAGACCTATGTTCATATTCATGGTGTTAGATTTCCTTTATATAGAATTCGTGAGGCCAATGAAGTTTTTCTTCCCCGACTAGCGTTGGGAATCTT
Organism: Cheilosia scutellata; assembly: GCA_955612985.1. Lineage (NCBI taxonomy): Eukaryota > Metazoa > Arthropoda > Insecta > Diptera > Syrphidae > Cheilosia > Cheilosia scutellata. The sequence continues at coordinate 73,514,558 of OY015312.1, forward strand.
AATTCTTGAAAGGCACTATTAATGTGGGGCTGGCTCCCACTAAAACCGGTTGATGGTACAACCTCGATTTAGTAAATAACAGGCTACAAGAGGTGAGAAGAAGAGGACTAGTTATAGAAATTTTGACAAATTTGTCGTGAGTGGTCTTGCCATCAAGAGAGTAATATTTTTTGAGGGATGTTCTAGATGTCCACCAATTTTTTAACAAAATATATATCGGTGCTATTTTCCGGACGTCAGCATGTAAAAAATTGTTACGGTTTTTAACATTGTGTAATAGTAGCTTCAGACTTTAAAATGAAAAATACATTCAATATCTAAATGCTTATTGAGTTTTAATAAATTCTGATTTATTCCAAATGGGCTATAAGGATTCCGATGAAATAATTAGATGCAATAAATTATATAAAGGGTTTCCCAGTAGGCATGAGGGCCCTACGAACTCAGCCCCAACTGGAACTACATAACTCCCACTAGCGAAATGAACTAAGTCCCACCAAATATCCAGTGGGATTTAGCTCATAAGTTTGGGAGATAGTTCGTAGTTCATTATGAGCAAATTCCCAATGAATTAAGTCCCCTTTTGAGAAAAGTGGGATTTAGTTAATTTAAGATGTTTCGACGAAAAAATAATTCTTACATATACCTCGCACTTAATCCAAATCTAACAGTGACCCCAAGCAGGGGGGTTGCAGGGGGGCAGCATGCACCCCATACACATTCCACTGTGCCTAATGGGAGATCAATTTCCGTAGGCACAGTGGTATGTGTATGGATGCATGTATGCAACCCACCTGCTTGGGTTTCTAACACAGAAAGTAGCTTAGAGCTGGCGGCTGTTAAATGTCACTTTTACCTTGAATAATTCGTTGCGTCGTCATCGTCGGTGAAAATAAATAAATAAAGTTAGATTTTTGTAATACAAGTGAGTAGTTAAATTTATATGTTTTAAACGAAATGCAGATATTTACGATGTGTTTTTGTAGAAAATAATTCCAATGGTTACTTCATCAGCAGCAAGAAGGAGGTAGTGCATATTTACAGACGAGTTACAAAAAAGATATCCATGTTTTACAAAAGATTGAAAATCTAAGTGGGATACGTAACGCTCGTATCTATCCTCTTTTTTAGGGGATTATCGCTTTTTTCGAAGTCAAAGAAACTATCCGCTGAAAATTTCCAAAATCCCTTTTTTATCCTATAAACTCCTCTTTTCACCATAGCAGATTTCTGGTGGAAATATTCAAACATCTGCAAGCCGAAAATAGTGAGCACAACGAAATCGCTATGTTGGTGGAATGAATACATTTTGTGCTTGCCGCGAACAACAGTATCGGTGGAAAGAGTCTTTTCTGCGATGACCAAGTCTTGGACCAATGAAAAAACTCGATTGCAAATCAAAACGTTAAAAGCAATTCTCACAGTAAAATGTAATATTCAGTACCTACTCAACTCATGGATTGAATTCTACAAATTTCTGAAAACGAAGCCTGAATTGCTTCGTTCAATCGTTGTCGCTGCAGAAGCCAAATATAATAAGAAAACCAAAAGTGGAGAAATGATTGCTATCGAAAACGATTCAGATGCGAATGACGACGCCGGCGATGATGGCACGTTGGTTGTTTATTAAACACATATGTAATTTAAAAATAATAATAATTTATTAAACACAATTTACATTAATTTTTGTATTGATACTATTCTTGAATTTCATCAATTTCAGTGCGAAAACAAGTTAAAAACTTATCCCCTATATATCCCCTTTTTTAAATTGCGATATCCCTTGAAATCTCCAAATTTCGGGCATTTATCCCCTTTACTATCCGCAAAAAGATACGAGCGTTGGGGATACGCAATGTACTGTTTGCCAAATCACCGTTTCTGTGCCAAATAAAGGCAGGTATGACTTAGAACAGCATATAAATAAAAGAACCAATTTGTTCACCTGCTAGAATGCAACTAAATTTATTTTTATTTCTTACAATTTCTATAACATTATGAACTGAAACTAGGTCAAAGAATTAATTAAACAAAAGCTGACTTAACATTATGTCAATATGCTGATTCGGGTGCGGATGTGGTGTTGATTGGGCTGTGGGGTTAATGTTCGGTGCATTATGAAAATGATGATGTTGTGTTGATGTTGATTAAGCGGTGAGGTTAATGTGCGGTGCATTAACTTATACAAACAAAATAACACCAGTCCAATCTCAAAGCTGGAAAAAGTTCTAAGAACATGCAAGACTTCTTCGCATCTAAATCAACTATTCTTGAAGATAAAATTGCAGCTGCAGAAGGAACACTCAGTGATGCCAGATGAGATTTTAAAAAACCCACTAAATTAAGAAAAACATCCCACCAAATTTGTACTGGGACGAAAAAAAAACCCATAATTTTTCTACCAACATAAAAATGATTTTATGTTAAGTAAGAAAATGGAACGAATACTTACTTCTCATTTTTTCAACTCGGTCGACTTTGTTCTTATAAGTCTTAACCTTAAGAACAAAGGTCCTAAGGAAAACAAACACTTAAAAACATTTTTTGTGAAGATTGGTAATTTGTTCGTTTTTATTATGAGGAATTAATTAATTTCTTCTTAATCAATTTAAGGCTGTGCTTGTGTCTGTTTTGACAGGTGGTTATTTATTATTTACAAATTAAGATTCTAAGATTCGTTTCGTACTGTACACTTGAGGTCTGATAAGAAGTTCTAAAATAGTTAAAGGGTTATCCACAATTATGGAATCGGACGAAACAATTTACCATGTCGATTTACGATATGATTGTGACGTAGTTTCCCATTCCGCTGCTTGTGCAAAATTTAGCAGTCTTTAGCGGTTCATATTTGCAAAGTATTTTTTGCAGTAGATTAGTCTAATTTTTTTTAAGTCGAAAGTGTTGAACGATTTATATAAATCGTTATAGAGGATTTATAAATAATAAATGGTGGTTTTATCTGGTGATATCTGTTACGCGTAATAGGTATCATTTACGCTGCTAAAAAAAATATTTTCATGATGTACCTACTCAAAATAATATTAGGTTTCGTTTATGTAAATTACATGAACATAACAAGGCAATTAATACATAATGACTATCTTAATGTTGGTCATGCAATATCTGCCAAATGTCCGTCTTGCGCTATTTGTAGATACAGTTATTCTCTTGATGAAGTTTCCATTTAAAAAAATCCCACGATCAGGAAATTTGTCACGAAAGAGTAATTTTTTCACCAAACTTTGTAGCATGGGGCGTTGTTCTACTGAAAATAAACGTCGTCCAAAGCATCAATTTAGGCAAAACAAAATATGAGTCAACATCGTCAAAAAGATTGAGGTGTTGTTTGAGAGAACAACAACTTTTGGTTAACAAACACTTTGGTCTGAATTACATTATAGTTGAATGTTGACAGTTCAATCTTGACACGAAATTCAAAAGACACAATAATTGTAATTTACAAATTGTTGTCAACACCCTAATTTCATCATAAGAAATGTCCCTAGTACTAAAATAAAGTATCCCAAAAACAGTAGTTTTATTTTTCTCTTTTAAAACATTTTCCTTTCCCTCGTTGTTAATGTCTGTCTACCTACGAAAAATTAAACTAAACTTTGCTGCCCGCCCCGCACCGCACAGCGCGCACACCAATATTCCACTGTTTCACATGTTTTTAATCTTTAATGCGTTTTTAGCATACATTTTCTCTTTATTTTCCCACTTATCTCTTTTGATTTTGTATTGATGCCAAATAGATATAGAGAATTTGTCTTGTTATATCAAGTAAATTCGCGAATTTTTTCCCTCCATAAAAAAAAAGTTTGAAATATTTTCCCCCCATAAATCCCACCATCATTTTTTTCCCCCCATTCTTCCCACCATAGCGTTGATTTCCACCCATTTTGGTTGGAAAAACCACCAATCTGGGAACACTGGGAACACTAGCGTTTCATACTCCGAAACATAACTTTAGTTTCCGTTCATCCGACTGTTCAACGAAAGTGTACAAAGCTATATTTGAGGACTCTCCAATTGCTAGACAAATAACAGTAGGTCACACAAAAATAAGAGCAATTGCTAACAATGTTATTGCGCCATATTTTATATAGCAAATAGTAAATACTGTTTCTAAAGTGTCATTCTTATCTGTGTCGACTGATGGAAGTAACCAAGGAAATTTAAAAATATTTCCCATTTTAATTCAATATTTTTGCAAGATAAATGGTATTCAAACAAAGCTTGTGCACCTAGACATTTTGACAAATGAAACATCTGAAACCATATCAAATTATATCATCGATTGCTTAAGTAAATAAAATCTTTTAGAAAAATGTATTGCTTTTTCGGCAGATAATACCAACACAAATTTTGGCGGGATGCGCAGGGAAGGTACCTACTTGTAACACATATACAAAATTGAACAATAAAACAGGAAAACAATTGATTGGCATTGGTTGACCAGTCCATATAATTCATAAACATAATGTCTCGAAAGCTGGACTTGACTGTATGGATATTGATGTAGAATCAATAGTTCTTAAAATATTCAACCACTTTTCTATATAAACGTTAGAACTAAAACCATAAAAGAATTTTGTGAATTTGTTGAGTTGACTCACAAAAACCTTTTAAGACACTCAAGTACACGTTCCATTATATCCTGCAGTCAACCGAGTGCTTGAGATGTTTCCTGCATTAAAATCCTATTTCGTGACGCTTCTTAACTGCCCAAAAATGCTGAATACATTTTTCCAATCAGATTTGAGTGAAGCCTTTTTGTATTTTGTCCATTCAGTAACGAAAATTTTTTATGAAAAATCAAAAGAGATGGAGGCAGAAAAAAACTCAATTCTAGAGGTTATGACGATATTAAAAATGATTTGAAACTGATACTAAAAGAACGGACTTCCAATGAAAGTAAAAACTATAATGAATAGCCTTTTGAAAACCGAACATTCAGCTGAAGCAATCAGTTTTAAAACCGATTGCTGCAAGTGCTATCACAAATCGTTTGAGTATTTGGAAAAATGGACTTTTCAACTCGAAGAATTTTCAAGTTTTAATTGGATGAAACTTAATAATAATTTAAAATGGGAGGATGTAGAAAATTCAATTAGCTTAATTCTAAAAATGTAATTATTAATGTTAGCAAATGTTTTGATGAGTTTTGCGAGTTGCAAATTTTCGTTAAAGAAAATTCAAACGAAATTAATTTTGATAAATTGCGTTCAGCCGAAGTCTGAAATATCCTCAACATTTTACAGAGCTATCTAAAATTTATGAGTTTTTTTGCAATCCCTGGGCAGAATGCCAATGTTGAAAGAATATTCTCTCTGATTGGCGCTCAATGGACAAAGGAGAGGAATAGATTACACATTTCAACAGTAAAATCGATCCTTTGTGTACGGTACAACAATAGCGAAACATGTTGTCAAGATTTTTACAAAACTCTTTTAAACGATAAAGCCATATTACAAAAAATAAAAAGCAAAGAAAAATATCAAGAAGGTGGTATTGATGGGGAAGAAGATGGGTTTGAATCGGTTCAGGTTTAATATAATAACAATCACCGCAAAAAACGGCAGTTAATGTTAAAAGTTTTAAAGCTTTAAATTTTGATTTAAATTATTTTTAATTTTGTTTTTGTAACTAAACAATGTGATCTGAATGAATATGAAGAGACTGAATACTTGTTATTTTTATTATATCTATTATTTATTTATTTTTAAGTTTCCTTTATTAAATAATGAATTGTTATTTTGTACATTAAATAGAAAACATTTTTGAAGTTGTTGTGAGAGCATTTTTTAATTTTCTATGTCCTCTATTTTTTTTACGAATGTTCTCTTTTCATTAAGACCACAAATGGACACCCCAGTCCTAGTTCCTAAAAATCATGGGAGTTAGTTCATATGAACTAAGTCCCAGAAAGTTTTGGCTAGTGGGAGTTAGTTCCAGTTGGGACCTAGTTCGTAGGGCCGGCATGAGCTGTGTCACACGTAACTCCAGCTGTCCAGCTGGAATCAAATTTCGTTCACAACAATATCATCCAAATTGGAAAAGAAATTGATTATATTAAGTGGGAAAGCGAGGATTAACAACGATTCTCGCTTAGATGGTGTTGACCCTGACAATTTCGGTTGGGAAATATTGTCGAATTTCAGTCTATGAATTTTTTTGTTTGAGAGAGTAACATTAACAATAACTCGTAGACACAGTCCCTTTGGTAGGCATGATAGCTATTTCGAACTAAACCTAAACTAATTCATCATCCGATTATTCCTTTTAAGTGATTGTTGTTGAATAGTTTTAAATTCTTCTGACTATCAATTCTCGGAATATAATCCGCTTGGGAAGACATTACTGCTTTCCCCGGAAATTAACCTTGCATTTCGATCAATGTCAATTGACCAAATAACTATAGTCAGTCCCAAAGCAATAGAAAGATCCCAACATGCGCAGTACCACTTTATTTAAGGGAAATTTTTCCCTTAAGGTATTTTTGATCGCATGAAATTGTTAATGCTTTTCTCTACTTTATCACAAAGTATAACGAAAATTCCATTTCAACCCTTTTAATAGTGGCTTACGCTGTTATAATAAAGTTACTCAACACTCTGACTTTCATTATTAAACACATATTTGAGAAGTGCAACACGAAGAAAATGTCCCTCTTCTTTGGGGTGGGTAAATGTGTATCTTTTGCATACGCCAACGACGGTGCTGTGTTTACAATCAGTCATGGGCGGCTCGATCGTCGATCGAGCGAGATGTCTTCGCAAGCAGGGGTATGTTTGTTGTTTGAAATGCGCACATATTTTTTTTAGCTGTAGTTCTGTTTGGAAAAGTTGTTTTGTTTTGTTGTCGCTAAGAGAATAAAATCCCTAATGTGAAGAGACCTGCGCGAGAAACTTTCACTTAAGTTGGGACGGGCTATACCACTTTGCACCAACTGAGCGATAAGTACAAGTCCTCCTCCTCCAAGCACCAACTGGTAACTAGAACGGAGAATAAGACCGTTTTTGGGATGCGTCGCCAAACAGATTTTCGTGTCGCCAAATGAAATTCAAAATCGCCTGTTTGGCGATAAATCGCCACATCTGACAAGCCTGGTTGTATTCGCCTCTAACTCTCTTTTTCCGTAAGCTGTGGGATTCATACGAGTAAGAGAGGCTTATTGTTGGGAAGAATTCTTTGGCTGTACTCATGCTTTACATTTAGGTACCTGTTGATCTTTCAGCTTAATTGGCGGACTTAATCCTCGTTTCATCGAGAAATGATTTTGGTACTTAGAGTCAGCAAAAATATACACGTTCCCCAAATAGTTTATATTCATATCTTTCTGTTTATTTGCTAAGGGCGAAGTAAAAGACTAGCAGGGGCCTGTAACACAAAACTACAAGTCTACAGGTCTACAGTTACTTGTAGGAATATATTAGTTTCACAAGTGTAGATTATTTCTGTAACACAAAAAAAAACTTTACAGTTGTACGAAATAAAAATTTCCCTCGACTTGTAGACTCTCTGTACAAGTGTTCATATAAGCAAGCGGACGCATTAAAATGAATAAAAATCTGTTGGAAAAAAATTGCCGTGCTTGTAAAAACCCATGAAAATAAAAAATGATATTTAGGTATTGCATTTTCCGATGTAAAATGAAATAATGGAAGGGAGTATCTACCAAAGCCTAAATATTGTTCAGCAAAATAAAGGGTGGGCGTACATGCGAGAGGTTTTTTGTTTTTGGCAGAATTGTCGAAAAACTGCAGTTGTAAGAACGATACAAAGTCTTATTAGACAAAGTCCTTAACTACTTCGAAGTTATTGTGGCGTTTTGCCAGAGTCGTCGATGAGAGTCTTAATAATATCATAATATGTAAATATTTCGATTTGTCCTCATTAACAGTAAGAATACAAATTGTACTTTAGTAAGAATGATAAGCTGACTTCCGCATCATTACATCCGCAGCAATATGGATTCTAATTGCGCAACAATGAACATTTAACTCTCAAAGCCAAAAAGAAGTAAAGGGTGATTCATTTAAATGTCAGGCCATAATAAAGTTTCCACCAGCAAAATTAATTTTATGTGTTTTATTTAAAATCGTTATAACTTTAAAAATTGTTTGCTGCATTTTCCGAAGACTTAACAATTTTTCGAACGATGTTCCATCAAAATTGACAATATTTATTCAGTAAAATAATAAAAATCTTAATGAATGGAAAATTAATGTCCTTTCTTAAAAAAATTGTCTCTAAAATTTGTTACTTTTTAACATCATAGTTATTATTCAAGCAGCAATGCATTTCCCTAAATAGGGGTCATAAATATAGAAACATTGACGTTTGAAACTCTTTTTCCGGTTAAAAGAACGGATATAATCACGATGAAAAAATTTATTGAAATAATCCATTAAAAAGATTTAATAGTCATGCCTAATTAAAGCTTCTACAAGTCTTGAATCACATGTAAGATTTCATCTACTAGTCTACAAGTCAGATTTATTTTTTTTCTACACTTGCAGTTCTGAGTTACGGAAACAGGATAAACACGAAACTTCCCACTTGTATTATTTGCCCGCTACACTTGTAGAAGTGCCAGTCGACTAGTATTTTCGTGTTACAGAAATGTGATACACTTGTATAAATTCACTTCTACTACAGGTACTTATGTAGCATTGTGTTACAGGCCCCAGGTGGTCAGCTATACTGGCTGGCTTATATCACACCAAAAACATAAAAATTAAAAAAAAAAAAAAAAAAAAGCCTAGTTCTCTTATATTGAAACAAATTTTTGTAACTAGTCAGCCACGAAAAGTATAATGAGATCTAAATGTAATATGTACTATAATAAGCCTAACAGCATAGATACCTCACAGGATAAATCTCATTAGACTTGTGTTTTAATTAATTTATTCGGGGATGAAACCTGAAACACCTCCCTAGAACACACAAATCACTGAATTGTAAGAGTAGACGTTGCTACGATGCATGACCTTTTCGACCTTAACTAATAGGTGCGGTGATACTGATTTTGCATATGTAAATAAATAAATTTTACTGGATAGTATTGAATTTATTAGTTGCATTGAGAAAGTATTAGTATTGACTAAATATAGTAGCTTTCCATTATTAGTAGATCAGTAGATATGCTCTGTTTCAATATCATTTCAATCTATTCTTATATTTATGAAAAGTATGGTAACTATTTTATGGCCGATTGATTTCCAGTCCAACAGCACTTGTATTCCGATTAGAAATAACTGTTACTGAATCTATTGTCCAAAGGATTTCAATAAATATAGTATCTTATGGACAATGGACATCTAAACAATAAAATCGAAAACATCCTGGTAATACCCCTAACGTTTACGTTCAAACAATTGAGCACAGGTAGCACACATTGACAGTTTTGTGGTTATTTTTCGCTTCGGTGCACATAATTGCTTCATGAAAGCTTCAATCGCCTGTGAACCATTATCTGCCATCAGTTTGGGACCACGCTATAAAATAGATCTATAGGTACATATAATATATACGAATACGAAATTGCCATGACTGGACTTCATGTTAGATACTACCAACATTTAAACATGTAATGCTATCCAAGGTGAGAATGAAAATTGAAACAAAGTCTAAGTGAATGGTAACTGATCAAAAGTATTGCACAGGTGGCAACCCACAAGCACAATTTATTCGGACAATAAACGAACGCAATTACTTTCGAGTTTAACCCCTACACTCTCATATTAGCAATTTAGTCACATCAAACTGCTTGTAACATAAAAACAAACAATGTCACGACTCATGTTCAAATTTTTAATGGTCGAAATCTCCGATTTAAGACAATCGAACTATAGGCATACTCCTCTAATCCATATAATGGCTGCGAACAAAAAAAAAGCAGAATGGACACAATTGATGAAGACTTGTCTGCAAAAACGTACAATCACTACTGCCTGATATGATATAAGCACCCAGCAGAGTTCAGTTCAGCATCACCAGCACACAACACACAAAACCTTGATGCATCCATACAGTTTTTGTAAAATGCATAAAACGTTGTGGCGATCGGAATTGCCTAGAAAAACAAAAAGTAGTCCCAACCAGTTACATTCTTCTTTTTTATGCGGATATTGCAGAAGTCATGCACAACTGGTATCGTCTTTAAAATTAATGTAAAAAAAAAAATTGGTTAAACTTTCGCTTTCATTCGTTTGTCGAGTAAGGGGGTACCCTGCCATTAATGCCACAAAGATGTTACGTTTGGTTTTTGCATCGACGAAAATTCGAAATACCTACGCGGACATCGGGCACTTATGCCGACAATGAGAGATAAATTACATTACTGACTGTCTCACGCGACATGATCCGAATTAATGCAGGTAGGTAATCGGGGATATAGGATAAAATAAATATTTACAACAGGAAAGAATACAAATTATGAGTATAGGATAGGAGCAATATAAACCATACATAACCACTGTATTGGTAAGTATAAGGCCAAAGGGCTGATAAGCAGAATTGTGTGGTTACCATGCAGGGGCGTAGCGAGGCTTTTCAAGAGTCGGCAAATCAACGAGGAATTTTCAAAAATTAGGTCTGAACAAAATGTTATATAGAAAAAGTGAGTTTGGATTTTCATTAGGTATAAGTTTTAAACTTGTAAATGTACACCTACAAGTCGGCATTTTCAAAGGTTCCACATGGACTCCTTAAAATTTAGCTAGTTTCGATTCAATTAAGAACGGTCGGCATCGGTGAATGTGCCGACTGAAATCCTTAACATTTAGCGAGTTTTGATTCGATTTTAAAGGACGGTCGGCATCGGTGAATTTGCCGACTGAAGTCCTTAAAATTAAGCAAGTTTCGATTTGATTTTTAAAAGAACGGCCGCATTTCTAATTTGAGGTTAAATTCGGAGGAATATGTTATTCGCTAGCTTGTGGAACTCGGCTTATTGTTGTGGATTACGAACTTTGACAATTCGCGAACTGCCGCGACCTAGAAAAGTTGTCATGTGAACGGTCAAAACTTGTAAATTTTCGTTCGTTCGTAGGTAGTTGGTCGCTCTCATGTGAAAGGTCCTTTAGGTATTGGCCCAGGGGTATTCCTGTATTGCGCCTCCCATACAAACAAAAACAATCAAAATCTTATATCCCGAAGACCACCGAATCGATTGAGCTCAAAGTTACAGGTGAATTTAGGTATTGGCCCGGGATATTTCCTGTGAAAATTGGTCGAAATTGGACAAAGGGGCGTGGGACCTCCCATACAAAAAAAACATCTTCTATGGGGTGAAATTCGATGACGTTATATATAACTCGCTACGCCCCTGTTACCATGTGATTATTTATGTAACGAGCATCTTTTTCAACTTACGATTGTACAACTACTGAAATACTTGACGTCTAGCATTTGTAAGATAAAAAACAATACACTTGAGACTGATGGATCACCTTCATAAAAGGACTCCATTGGCCATCTGATTCCCCTACAACTTACAAACGAAACAACTAATCCTTGAGGCAACTGATATCTCGCTCACCATAATTTTTAAGGTGGCTGGAACTGGAACCATTCACTCGCGAAAATGGTTTTAGTATACCTACCTATCTATATACATTTTCGAACATCATCCAAAATGAACAAGGCCCATATTTTCTTTATAAGTTTTGGTGTGATCTCCACTCTTCTTTGGGGTCTAGGTCTATAGTGGTGAATGAACTACTTTTACGTAATACTGAAAGGGGAAGTGTAGTATCCTAATCCTAGCAACTAGTAGTGTAAAACGTCAGTCAAATAAATAATAAAAATAAAAATTGTGACTTGGTCGGCAGAGACAGCAGAGAGCAGACGACATAGGACAGGATGTTACAGGAAGGGTGTAAGGTAATTGCTTAGGATGATGTTGCTATCGCTGCCACAGGAAAACACATCAACACGCTTAGAGATCTTCTGCAGACTGCCCTCTCTAAGCTATATAAAAAATAAAAATAAATAAATGCCGAAACAGGTCTTTATTAGGCACCCTATGCCTAGCTTCTCATAACCATTCATTTGTGTGATTTTTTTAATAGAAGAGGCAATAGAAGAGGCCTACAAATTGAGAAAAGCTTTCACTGGATTTGATTTGAGCCAAGCTTTTGATGTGATTCCTGAAATGTTTTTTACTGACACCACAAAATGGATCAGGTCCGATAAGTCGCATTATCGCGCCGTCTTTAGCCAGTGAGTCAGATGTTTCGTTTCCAGCAAAGCCCTTATGGGCTGGAATCCAGTGAAGAATGACTGGGCTCTTTTTTGCAAATTCTTATAGAAGGCTATGTATGTTTTCAGGACCAGCTTCGATTTTATGACAGATGAGTTAAGGGCTTTAAGGACTGCTTGGCTGTCTGAGCGGTTGAAATTAATTTTACCACGTGTATTAGAACTTAAATTTATTCTAGCGCAATGGTTAATGGCAAGGACTTCAGCCTGGAATATGGACGAGTTTTTGCACAATAAGACTGACTGAATAGTTCGCTTGATGCGATTCTCCATAAATGCCAGCTTATACGTATACCCATGGTTTTGTCGTCTGGTAGACTACGCTTAAAAAAGCCATCCACTGCAACCAACTTAGTCATGTTCAAAGAACAACATGCATCTACATCAGTGGATCCCTTAGAAGCAATGGTATAGGTTTTTATAAGTAGGTCTAGGTACCTACATAGATACTTTTCCAAAAAAAAAGTTTTAGCAAAAATGCAAATTTAATTCCACCATAAATTTTTTGTTATACTTATACCGAATTTAACACTTTTTCTGCAGAAATTGTGGAAAAATACTTGTATTTGTAAGTTGGTGAAATAAGCCACAGCCGGGAGGCAAACTGGTCACGCGTCTATTACAATTAAATTAGAATGCATGCCAGGATAACACTTATTACACCTGCCCTTAGCTTCTAAACTGTAAAATCTCCTTCCGCCTTCCTAATCACTGTAGCGTGTTCAGCCGGAAATAATGCGTTTAAGGAGGCCATTTAATAGCTGCGGTGCAATGTAATATCCATTTTACCGATATACGTATTTATATCATTTCAGGACATTGGACGGCCGGAGCAGGAGAATCTCTATAATTATGGCCCTCACTACATACAAACTCTTGGTATACATACACAATCGCAACCGCAAGTGATCACTGGGGGCAGTGGCTCTGTGATTAGTGCTGGGCTACTGTGCGAGAGGTCCGTGGTTTGATCCCCGGAAAACACAAATTACATCTTTAGGTGTTTTTCACTGCGCCACCTCTTGCGAACGTCTGAAAAACATCAGATACCTATAACGAGGAGAATATACGCCCAGCCCTCTCAACTTGAAGAGAACTGCGATAATTTTGGCGAACTCCCTAAAATAAGCATCAACCAACTCTTTATTATAGCTTCTGTTAGGTCAACGATTAGTTTTGAGATAATATACGATCTTTTTAATGTTGTGGTCTTTCACCCTAATCTAACCTAAACTTTAAATTTATTTTATTTATATTTGGCAGAACTTTCATGTTTGCAATAAACATTTGGTAATTTAATGTTGTCACTACTATGTACTGTACAGTGCATTCCGCTTATTTGGGACACTTCGGGCTAGACTGTTTTGCCCAATTAAACGGCTGTCCCAATAATACGAAGTCATGATGAAGTATGAAAAAAACACAAAAAAAAATTATTTGACTTATAATGTCGATTATTTCACATTTACTTGTCGATGTACTTCTCTCGGCAACTTATTGAAACGAAAGTAAGGACTGTACGATAAAAAATCCGGAAACATTTGCGCGGTCTGACAATACTGAAATATGACATCGCAGTACCGTTAAATTTTGATCACAATGATCTTATAGTACGTTTACACCGCACCTAAATTCATCATTTCGACTAAATGCAGCATTTCAGGCCAAATGTTCAGCATTTCGCCATACATTTTCCAGCATTTCGAAATGTTGAATTTCATCGCTGCATTTGCAAGTATGTCAAATCGAACAAACCTCATTTTGATGACTTTTGGGCTCACTGACAAAAAAAAACCGCTGTAAAAAAATCCGAGGAGGAATTTTTTGTTGTATTTAATATTATTTATTTAAAATTGTATTTAATATGTCTGAATTATCACTTATATTCATGTTTAGATTAATATAATTATAAAATGAATTCTTTAGGTACAAACCACTTCTGATTTCGAAACATAAAAAACATCAGTGAGAATCAATTCTGGTACTAGCTATCATTTGAAATGTTGAAGTTTCAATGGGAACGCAAAATTGGATTTCGAAATGTTGTCTGCTGAAATGTTGAATTTAGGTGCGGTGTAAATGTACTATTATATTCATTATAAATAAATAAATAAAATATAAATTATTTGATCTTAAGGCCGTGTGTTAACTGGGATAAATAATATTATGTTCGGATAATTTTTTATCGTGGTCGAAAATGAATTTTCAAATGTCAGCGATTTATCCTGCTCCGGGAGCAAGATAATAAATTATCCTTTACGCTAATTTTTCATTCATTCATTCTCTTTTGCTTGAGTTTTGCTAGAATATTCAACAGGAAATAAAACATTGAATTTCAAAAAATACATAATACCGTAACATTCGATAAATCTCTGTTTTTTTAAATTGGAGTTTGGTGAACTTCTTTTCAACACTTCATAATTGTCAAAAAATTAGCCGAAGATAATTATTTAGCGCGACCTAATAAAGTGTAGAAATAGTAGTTTAAAAAAATGTTAAGCATAATCCGTTTCTTTCAGCATTAAAAATTTCCTAGTTTCTCTTTCCGGATTTTTTCTCGAACAGTCCTTAATAGCAAGCCACGTTGACAAAACAACAACAAACCGCTTTGCACACTCTTTGACACTTCTAGAACTGCACAAAGGCAAAAAGGTGCGCAACCCCACGAGAAAATGGCGCTACTTAAATAGGATTGGGTCAATATACTTTCTCATCTTCGGTGATAGACAGACAAGCAATGTGGCGATATTTTTTTTATGTGAAAATGTGTTAATATGTGTGATGAAAATGTCCCGAATAAGTAGCTGCTGTCCACAATAAGCGAAAAAAATTCAATCTGAATCAATCATATTTTAATATGCATTCGTTTCCGTTCTTTAGGATTTGTCCGAGTTAAGCGGCTGTCCCGATTATCCGGTGTTCCAATAAAGCGGAATCCACTTTATATCGAATTTAAATAAAATTACTCATCTCTCTACGTTTTAGCTAACTATAAAAATGCAATTTCATTCCGATCTTCTCTGGATTCAGTTACTTCTCAATTATACTATTAGGTTATGCATGCATGCATATGCATACCCATTGCCTATACCCTCTTGCTATCATTTTCTTTGTTTGCGTTTTCACTTACACGTACCTATTGTTTATCTTTTGTCTACATTTTGTCGTACTTCCTTTTTTGATTGAGTACTAACAGAAATAGTGAACTTTGATGATTAACCTAGTGGCACTAAATTTTAAACACATTTATCTTGAAACTCTATTTCAGATTTCTCTTCGAAATAGGAGTTAATTTATAGATTTTTATAAATATATCTATGCCCTAACCAATATTGGATTATAATAGCGGTGAACTCAATTACACTTATTTTACTTGTTTTAGGCTGATGATTTATGCATAGGAACTTATTAGTTTAGGATAATCATATTAGACAAAAAATGGTTTACTTTGCCGAGGATGTTACTTGAAATTGGCTTTAATGTAGGATAGGGTAGGGTATGCAGGGTTGTGAGTTAATCACAAAAGACTATAGGCACCATATTGGGCCCATCACCATCCGTAGAAATCCTTTATGGTCAGAACAGAACATAAAGTAAATACAAATAGCTAATAGTCTCAATTTTGTTTGAGAAACAGACCTCCCCTAAATTCTCGAAACCTTTTATACAATACGGTAAACAAATTTTATTTTGATAAATATGCAAGATACATGTAAGGTTTTGTCATGAGCTAGGTTAATGTATTTTAGTTTTCAGTATACGATATTGGATAGTTTTGAGTATCTACTAGTTGTGGGGCATGTTGGGTCAGGTGGTCCATCTTGCCCCGGTAAATACAATAATCATGTTATCTGTAGTATGGCCATTATTATTTGTTCTAGAATCTACAGTGTACAGGAGGATACAGTGCCATACTTGTCGAAAGTGGGCTCATACAAAGTGTTCCCATGAACGTCTAGAAATCATTTTTATTTGTAGACTAGCTGATCCGGCAAACGTTGTTCTGCCTAAAATAGTTATTTTAAATATTTCAAGATCTAGTTTGATATTTTTTGTTCAATTATTTTTTTTAATAGAAAATGAAGGCGGATAGCTTCACTGGTTCAGCGGCCATTCTGAGAACGCCGGCTACTGTTACCATTGTCTCTTCTTGCCATCGTAACAACTGTAAATGATCATCACTTTGTATAAATCGCACATACATTTTTCACTATCAATAATTTACCTTTGAAATAGCCAGTTTTTCTTATACAAGTGTGTTTGAGAAACACTTCCAAGCGTTTGCACTTATTTAATTGCCTTACTTTAATTTATAAATTCTTTATCCCGACTTCACTTTGGCTATTCACTTTCTAGAATATTATCACTTCGAGCGCAACAGCGAACAATAACATTTTAAAGAAACTTCTTCAAATTGATGAAAACCCCATAAGATTCTAAAAATATGTTATGAAAAATTGTTGATTTGAATAACTGATTCTTCTAAAATTGAATAAAATATTTTCTTCAATAGCTATCACCTACGGGATTTAGTTCAGTTAACTATTTCAGTTTGACAATTATGACGAAATTTCATTCGTTTGAATAAAATACTAAATCGGACAGCAGTTGAAGAATTTTATTGATTTTGAATATTAAATTTTCAATAAAACGAAAAGTTTTATGAAAAATTGTTGATTCTTTGGTATTGGCACTAGAGTATTTCTGGTGAAGCAAATCGATTTATTCTCATTTCTCGCTCGGTTCAGCTGGTTAGGTATATGGAATATCATGGTATGTATAATCTCATTCCCACAATAACTTCAGGTGTGTCACACTACATATTTTAAAATTTCAGTGCAAATTCAACAACAAATTATTCTAATTTCTATTATTTCGTGGAACACAATCTAAATAATTTAAATTAAATGGGAATTTATACAATAGATATCCCTAGAATGCATAAGGGTTTTTGAATAACGTTAACGCATATGGGGTTCCTGAGCACCCCAGCCCTTTGGGTTGAAAATACCAGCAACTTATAACACAATCTTATTTTAAAGTAATGTATGTATTTATTGACCAAATTAACAAAAAAATTACATAGCCTTAGTAATTAAAAAAAATAATGACAGTGGTTTTTAAGTGGTGTGACCATATAAAAAAATGCAAGAAAATGTAGATTTTTAAGCTTGAATCTTCCAATTTTTTTTTTTTTTTTTTCTGAAAGGAGACATAATATATGGCAACATAAGCCTATGTAAAAAGTTTTGATATTGTAAGTCTTAGGTACCCGCATATTTTTAATCCTTTTTTTCAACATAATAAAGACAGTTATGTTTGTACAGTATGCCATACTTCGCACCCAGCGCCGGATTTACATTTTTTGGGCCCTAGGCCTTTACAACAAATGGTGCCCTATTTTATATATCCTTTTATATTATCTGATAAATATTGTCTATTGACAAATGTGGGCGCAGTAGCGCAGTGGTTAGTGGGCTGGACTGCTGTGCGAGGGATCCCAGGTTCGATCCCCGGAAAAACACAAATTACATCTTAGTGTTTTTTTCTACTGCGCCACCTCTCGCGAACGTCTGACAAACATCCGAGAGTATAACTGTCCTGAAAAAGCTTCTCAATTCAGCCGTTCGGAATCGGCATAAAATTGTAGGTCCCTTCCATTCGTCCAAAAAATAGAAACTCACACAAACGAATGGTTGCGAGAAGCTAGGCCTAGGGTGTCTACCGCCTGTTGCGCCACCTATTTATTTTTTTTTATTGACAAAATGGACCTCACCAATAATCATTTTTAATCTTCAACTTAAATATTTTGACGGTCACAATAGATAATTGTATATGGAAATATTCACCATTGTGAAATGTGACTTCGATAAAGTTAGCCTGGTCACTAAAAATGATTTTACCGCGTAATGGTATAAGCGCACGAAATGATGTCCTACCCAAACATTACATTTCACATTATCCTATAAATTCTATATATGTACTATTTATTTGCATTATGTATCTAAGTTCGAAATACATTCATGCCTTGCTCAAAGGCTTCGATACGTTCCACAAAATCTGGCCGCCGACTTTAAACCAAAAACCCGTGGCTGGAAGACGTCAAATGCAGTATTACCAACGACATGACTGACTGATGACAAAAAAAAATTCATGCATCAAAACAAGCAACTTACGCCACGAATTGTAAATTATTCTTCAAAAAAGAATGGATAGACGTTTTATCGAAAGAATAAGATCGAGAATAAACAAACTGCCGAAATAAAGGTTTCTTCATTGTATTTCTGTTATAGCTCGCAGAGATAGTGGAAAACTGGAGCTACTCAATGTGCTGTGCTCCATTTGTCATAGAATCCATCAGGTAGGGGTCCTCTTGGTAGTATAAGATGCGGTTAGATTAAATTCTAAATATTTCTTCCACCTGTATGGGGATTCCCTCATTGATTTGGAGTCGGTGGCGGCTGCAGAAGATCGATAGTGTTGTTTGGGACTCATTTAAACAGCCAACATATATGCGAACCTTGATGATAAAATATATGTTCTATGGTACCATTATCATCATGCTTTAATGCAATTTCTCAACCGCCCAAAACCTAAACTTCGTGAATATGTTTTGTGATTACCTACCTTTAATCAAAGCCATAATATATTACGAATCACATTTTTATTAATTGATTAATTAGGTACACATTTCACAAAGTAATCGAAAAATTAATGAATTCGAACTAAATTTATGCTGCACTATTAAACTATGTGACACAGATCATACCAACATTTGCTTGCGGAATGTCATAACATGTTATTGTATACAATTTGTACTGTACCTACATGGAAAACCGATATTTTCTTGTGATACATTTGATACATTTTACAGGCTAAAATTTAGATACTTTTGATACATTTTTCAAAATCAAAACCAAATTTATAGTGACTTTCACCGGTTCAAAGTAGGTACCTAGGTACTTCAAAAATCGCACTATTTCTATTTATGTTAGCAGTGTAGGTACTGTGAGTATCAAAATATTTTGTTATTTAAACAAAAATCACTAGCACCTATAAATGGTTCATCTTTATGGTCTAATATCCAATCAGCAAGTAAACACACTCAAGCTACTATCAAGCTACATACTAGGTCAAAAAGCTGCAGGAAAAAAAATTAAAATTATTCCTCTTGGTAAAATTGTCTCGCCTACAAAGTAAGTAGGTAACTTTTAAGAAGACATAAATAATTCACAATGTTTAATAGTTAATTATTATCAAAGAAAATTATAATATTAGCAGCTGCAACCGCCCCAAGCCATTTGTCCCAAATATTAAAAGCTCACACACTGGGCCAACTATTTATTTATTTAGTAGCAACGCAAAGTTAGTCATTATTTGTTTTTATCATTCGAGAAATTGGATTTTGCATTGTCTTGTCAGTCAAACGACCAATACAATGCCTATTATTGACTATGGAACTATAGTAAATCTGAACTGATACTTAATGTTAATTTATTTGTTTGTTGATTCAATTTCACCGATATAACTGAACTTTTGAAGTGGGTACCTATGAAATAAACAAATCAATTCAATCACTTCAGTTGAAGCTGCACTCATTACTTAACACACGTTTGAATATGGCTTGAAGTGTGTTAATCATGGCTTAGAAATTAGTGCCATTGTAATGGTTCTTTTGTGAATATAAGTTGATCTGTGATGCCTAAGGCCAAGCTACAAGAGTACGCTATGGTTTATGAATATAATGTGGGTAATCGTGGATTATTTTCTATCATATACGGAATGTGTATGAATGGTATTCATTTTAATTTTACTGCACGCAGGTTTGAAAGAGATGCATTCGGTCTATGCTGTATTTCATAATGCGATCTCTACTTTTATACATGGACCTTGACAATGACTGCATCTACATTTCCATTTCTGTATTCAAAGAATTGCAGAAGAGCGACGCATCATCCATCGCTGCGGCTGTAACATGTAGTATTTTATTGGACGAAATTGCATAATTTGTTCAATGACTGGCTTAACGCCCGCACAGTGAATGTTGGGTTACATAACACTTCCTCAATGCACTCCTTTTTAAAGTAGTGCCGGCAATGCCTGAAAACTTGCTAAGCAACTCATTTGCTGCACGGTATTTGTTTGCAGATGGACACATGTGCCACTGAAGAGACAGATGATGGCGCATATCCAATGAGCAGCATGGAGGGTTGTCTGCTTCGGCTTTAAGTGTGGGAATTTAATGGTTTAATAATCATACGATGATGCTGGACTGGTTTATTGAATTTCACAACGGAACGGAGACGAGAGCAAAAGGTATTCAGAAAACCGCTTGCGCTTAGTTTTAGTATTAAACCTTAATTACTGTATTCCTCTTTACCAATAACCCGTTTTGTTCTCTCTGGTATGCAAATGCAATCCTCTGGCATATCGAAAATAATTCAAACCCTGTAGGTACTTATTGGGTCTAGTAATATGCAATGATTCATATATTTGGAATATAGAAATCCATTGACGCAGTGTTTTTGACCCATTTTGGTATCGCATTCGCACCAATGGATAAAGTCATTCGATTTGTCATCAAAAGGCCACAGTTTGCTATCATCCCAGCTTTTGTTCACTACTACATATTAATAAGGTTCAAAGCAAGGTATATAGAATAAATGGTATGCTCTTCCGAGTTGAAATTTTACTTCGTTCTGCGCATCTACGTCACGTGTGAAATTTTACATTTTGCTTTGTTTATATTACTATGCATGCAAGTTAATCGCCAAATGTAGTTTTGGACTCTTGATAAATGAAATACGAAATCATTAAGAATAATTATAGTTATGTTTACCAAGTGAATGTGGGTAAAAATGTGTATTTATTTTATTATGTATAAATTAGTAATACTTCTTCTTCCTTCACGGCGAGGTTCTGATCGAGTGCCTATTAATTCGCGGTTTTCATTTTGGAAACTATTATCTCGCGACTGTTTTAATATAGGTATTTCCTTTCTTTTCCAAAACTCTTGTTGCAAATTTTTATTGCGTCTTGCGTTCATATCGCTGTTAGATTAACTCACATTACTTCTTCAGCATTTCTATGTTTCGCTCTTCTTTCAGTTGGCTTTTGATGTTTTTCCATTTATTTATCTTGTAAAACTTTTTTCGCGCCATGTTATTTAGCCGCTTGTTTATTTCAGCATGCATTTTTTTGCACTTTTAATATGTATTAATGAATATAATCTTTTAATTTTTTTTTTTTTTGACTGATGTTTCCAATATAGGAAAACGACTTTGCGGTTAAAGGTTTTAGGTACCTACTTATATTTTATTTGGCAGAAGCGAAATAAGAAAACGTGAAATAAGCCAATGCGAAAATAAGAAAATCTAAGTAAGTTATAGCCAAATAATAATTGCGAAATATCTAATGGTGAAATAATTACAAGGCTAAATTTTGCCAAATAGGAACTGCAAAATAGCAAAAATGAAAAATGATCGCAGCGAAATAACAAAATGCAAGCAAAAAACCGGGATAGCTGCTATCCCAATACCGAATTGCATTATTGAACTCTTGCACTTACCACTAATCTTTCAATCTGAAATATGAGAATAAATATTTTTTCTTTGCAGTGATTTCGCTAAAGAATAATGCAATTGGGTATTGGGATAGTAGCTAGCAATACAAATTATGATAACTTGTCACACTGCTTTTGGAATGTTTGGGTTTTTAGAAGCTTTATGAAGTATCTCGTTATAGAGTCTTCACTTTTTGACAATTTTAGAGAAGAGCGACAAATTATTTGATTAGTAGTACGATAGCCTTATGCATAGAGAATTATTTTGTGATTATTCGAAGCAGAAAAATTTGATCGGTGTAATCGTCTTTTTTTTCTAAGTTTTCCTAAAACACAAAAGAGTTGTAATGCGAACTGTGGTTTTAAAGCCTTTAAATGGAACTTTTGCTTCTAACTTTTTTGGATTTTGATTTAGACGATTTTGTTATATGAGAGTATTGTAGCGTTTTGAAGCACTTTTCGGAACTGTAACCAGAACTCATGAGAACTCACTGGAACTACATTTTGAAATTTTTAATGTTGTCTAACTTTTTTGTGTTTGGGTTTAGAAGATCATTTTATAAGGATTTTTTGTTGAGTTTCAAAAGTACTTTCCAGAAACCCAATCAGAACTCTTCGGAACTCCGAAAAAAAAATTTGCAATTTTTCAATCGGCTCTAACTTTTTTGTGTTTGGGTTTAGAAGATTATTTTATAAGGGTTTTTAGTTGAGTTTCTTGAGCACTTTCCAGAACTCTTCGGAACTTCGAAAAATGTTTTTCCAAATTTTTGAAAATTTTCACTGTTCTATAACTTTTTTGTTTTTGTTCCAAAAAAAAAAATGCTTGTTTAGGGAACTCCAGAACTCTTGGTGTAGTGCATGAATTTTGTAAAAAAAATTTACCTACTTTTATCAAAATGGGGTGCTGGCTTATTTTGGAAAACAGTTTTTTTTTTGCTATAATTTGTTTTTTTTTTTAACTATCAGGAACTCCAGAACTATGTTAATTCTATACAAAAAAAAAGAAGAAAAATTAAATTTTTTTGTAAATGGGGTGCATCGTGAACTTAGCACCCCACATTAAAAAAAAATAAAAAAATAAAAATACTAAATGAACAGAACTTTTCAAAATTTTTATAAGGAACTCTAGAACTCTTGTCCAGCTATCCAGAACTCTAAAAACATATATGCTACTTTTCAAACTTTGGGGTGCTAAGTTCATGCACCCATAACCATACCCGTTATGATAACTAAAGGAAGCACAACCCTCCCCCAAAAATTACAAAGAAAACGAAAAAAAGCTACTATGGTCTATATTTTACAGATCCGCCGAGCTACGCCTACCATGGGGGGAAATTTAAAAAAAAAAAATACTTAATATGAAAAAAAAATATATATATATATAAAAAAACAATGGCAACACTAATAATAAAAGACTATATCATTTTTGAAAGCACGGAATCTGTTCTTTCATATTATTTCTAAATCAAGTTATTTTTGTTAACCTTTAGAGTACCGAGTGGGGACTTTGGGTCCCCCACGACCATGTTTTTGTCTAAATTTCGTCCAATAATATTTGCTTTTAATTCTTCTTTTAGGTAGTCGAGTTTTTTGGCGTGTTTAATACAAAATCAACGTGAATATTAATTTTAGGCAACATTTCATTAACAAAAATGTAATTTTAAAGTAAGGGGGACCTAATTTACCCCACTTCGTACTTTAGGCAATTTTTTTTTTACAGGTAAAAATGGAAAATAGTCGAAGATTTCTTCAACAAACTGTTAGTAGATACGTTTTTTTTCAATTGAAAGTCAATAGAAGCTATGTATCTGTACCTATTTATATTTATAAAATATATAAAAAAGCATATAGGTATGTGTTGTGACCTTTTTCTTTGTATATTGTTGTTTAATATTGGGGTTTAGGTCAAATGAAAATAAAAACAGTTTTTATTTTTCACGACGCTTCGCCCATGTCTATGGACATCATCAGGTGTAATGAATGAATATTACATTTATATTTTACAAGGAACAAACATATACTTGCATATATGTGCCAGTTTCACTTTTTAAGTGGTCTTTTACAATCCTGTGTTACATCGATGTTAAATATGTGTAATATTTATTCATTACACCTGATGGACGAAACGTCGTGAAAAATAAAAACTGTTTTTATTTTCATTTGACCTAAAGCCCAATATACCACAATATAATATAAAAAATGTTCCTATACGTATATGTACCTACCTACAATTTTTTTTTTAAATTTATTTTATTATTAATTTTTATGAAATGAAACGAAATTTATTAAAAAAAACTTAGAAAATTTAATTTGTTTATATATTTAGTCTATAACTAATAATTAAACACAATAAAATACAATTAAAAGTTGAGTTTTATTAGGGGGACCCAAAGTACCCCACTCCGTCTTTTAGGACTGAAAATTTGCTCGGTACTCTAAAGCCTCGGTTCTTAAACTGTGTTCCGCGGAACCCTGGGGTTCCGTGGAACAGTTTTAAGGGTTCCGCGACTTTCTTGAATTAAGAATAGTAAAACACAAAAATAATTTTTGTAAGGTATGCAATTGCAAACATTTTTGCGCAAATGTTTGACGCTTATATTTTTTTTTTATTGAAGTGCGAGCTACCCATAATTAAAAAAAAAGCAAACAAAAATTGTACAGCAACATCCACTTTCCAAAGAAAATTACGAGCAACAATCCATGAAGTATATGCAAGCGTGTGAGTATAGGTCGAGCATAGCTTTTATGAGGTACTGCACACTATCTTACAAAGAATGAACTTGACACAAAAATGCATGTTTTGGGGGTATCGTTCATGCACAGGATTTGTAAAGTTTCTCCATAATATCTCTCAAAGAATGAAAATATAATCAGAATAGAATGAAACCCAGCGTACAACACTAACGGCCATATTATTCACTTCGGGTGTAAATCAGGTTTAAGTAGTTAATTTTACACCCGATCATTAATCAGATTTTTTTAAACCCGATAATTTAAACCAAATTAGTCTATAATATGAAATTTAGTTTTAACCCGGGTTAAATTACTTAAACTGTTCTACGGAGTCCAGTTTAAAATTAATCGGATTCAACGCCGACAAGGTTAAAAAAATGTTTTAGGATTTGGGTTTAATGTTTGGGTTAAACTCACTTAAACCTGGGTGTGAACTTTAATCCAGATTAAAGTGAGTGAATAGTATGACCGTTATAGATCTGCAGAGTTCTTCTTCATCAAAACATGTATTTTGATACTGTATCATTGAACGAATTTTGGGTTGGTATATTAGATAGGAGTGAATACCCTGAACTTGCCAAACAGGCTATCGTGGAATCCGTCGGAATTAAGTTTCACTTCACCTATTCGATTCCCTTTCACCTCCTACTGCTATCGTGGAATCCGCCGGTAACGTTTCCTTATCGACACGTTTTTGGAAAAGGTAGTTTCACTGTCAAACGGCGGTCATTCATTTGTCAATACAAATCTGTGTAGCTGCATTTGTCGGAGGCATATTATGAAAAGTTTGTTTTAAAAGTGATTTAAATAAAACATAAAGCATAAGAGGAAGAACAAAAGGAGCGGTGTTCTCAGAGAAGAATACGAGACAGGTTAAGAGGAGCATCAGTGCATGATTTCATGGAAATCCCAGATGAAATGTGTTTTTAGAGAGAATATTTATTGATTTTAATAAAGTTCAATATTGCACAGATTTATTAAAAATGTTCGACTTAATGAAGAAGATTTTTTATATGCATACAGTTTCTTAAAAAAAAATTCTCACGACGTGCAGCAAGCAAGAAAACCTATGAAATCCGCAATAATTTTGATGCGGGTGAGAAATGTCCACCCCTATCGTGGAATCCGTCGGAATTGAGTTTCACTTCACATATTCGATTCCCTTTCACTTTCTACTGCTATCGTGGAATCCGCCGGAAACATTTCCTTATCGACACGTTTTTGGGAAAGGTAGTTTCACTGTCAAACGGCTGTCTTTCATTTGTTAACACAAATCTGTGTAGCTGCATTCACCGGAGGCAGGCACGTAGCCAGGGGGGGGGCTTGAGGGGCTGAAGCCCCCCCCGAAACGCTAAGCAAAACATTAAAAACTAAAACTTTCTGATATAAATTTAAATCTATAAAAATAAGGAGACTATCCAGGTAGGTATCCAAACGCTAGGTATGTACACTGTGCAAGCCATCGCCTAAACTTGGCTCTGTCTAATGCCATGTCAACTCCTGCATTTGGCAATTGCCTTGGTGTAGTTAGTGAAATAGCTAACCATTCAAATGCAAATGTAATTTTCAAAAATTTCATTAAAAAACACGCACCAGAGAGCCGAAAAACTCGACTCTAGAACTCTATTGTATTGTTCTACAAATCCATCTCAAAAGTCTTGAAGAAAATAACGAGCAGAACGTTGGCGATGACTTCGAAAGCATCAAAACTTTTGGCAGCGGTCCAAAAAGTGATTTCCTAGTAAGCCTCATTGTATGCGAAAAACTATTCAGTTTAACGCTACCCTTATCAGTTTTCCTATAGACTTTTGTTTCTGCTATTGCCCGCCCAAAATAAGTTCTGAATTCTCTTAAGAATATAAGAAAAAATGCCGAAGATTTTTTCAGAGAGGCTTTTCAATCCGAGTCCCAATTTGCCCAGGACTTATTTGAAGTTGAATTAAGAGCCCCAAGAACTTCATTGAAACAAACAACGCGTTACAATCCAGAAACCTGTTCTACTGAAGCCTATTTTAAAGTGTCTGTCTATACTGATTCCTTGCATAGATTCGTTCAAAATCTTACGGACAGATTCATGGTCAACGAAGACGTTCTACCATCATGTCATGTCAAAAAAAAAAAAAATCCATGGGTGTTAGGTGATCTGGGTGGCCAAGGATTGGGCCAAATCGACCAGTTCACTGTTCATTAAGAGTATGGCTAAGGAATGGATTTACCCCGCTGCTACTGTCACAAGGTGCTCCATCTTGTTGAAAGAACATCGATCTTCTCTGAAAAAGAAGAACATCTTCAAGGAGCTTCGGCAATCGTTCTCCAAGAGATTCAAGGGAATTAACTGTTTGTGGAAGAACGTGCGGGCCGAAAGTGTTTTCAAACATTTACGCTAAACCTCCTTTCAAATAAGCACACATTTTGCAGAAGTTGTTCAAAATAATTAAATTCTTATCTTTGAAAGGATGTTGTGTGTATTAAATGGGGATTGGGGTCTGACCAATGGTGCAAATTGTGGAGGTTTGTAGCTTTATAACTTTGTTTGTAAATTGCGCTTCGTCAGTCCACAGAATGTTCTTGAGGAAGTGTCCGTCATCATCATCATCATCATTTTCAAATGGTCCGCTTGTCCATTAAGTGGGTCGCGGGTGTAGGTTGCTCAAGTGGACCCTCCAAAGCTCTCGATCCTCCGCCATCGACTCCAAATCATCAAGGGCAATCCCCATACGGGTAGAGGAGAGATTATGGACTTGATCTAACCATCTCATCCTAGGTCTACCTAGAGGACGCCTGCCTGATGGTACGGATTCCATAGCACGTCGTGGAATCCTGGTCGGGGACATGCGTTTAACATGACCAAACCACCGAAGCATGGACCGCTCCGTCCGGAGAAGTAGCTGCTCGACATTGAGTTCCTCACGGAAGTGTCCGTACCGGTGCTAAATGGAAAGGGTGTAAGGTGTAACCTATTACTCTGGAGAGTTCTGTGAATCCTGGTCCTGAGAAGTTCCAACTGCACAGCTAGTCCTTGGACCTTACTAAAGGCTTAACTTTCACAGCACGCAAGATCCGACCCTCAATTTCTACCACCGCTGCGTGTGAACGTCGTTTTTTTTATTTCGAGCAGCTCACCCGGTATCAACAAGGCGCTGATACGCGTCAGTACCCGGCTATATGGTGTACTTAACAAGTTGCTTAAGA
Organism: Cheilosia scutellata; assembly: GCA_955612985.1. Lineage (NCBI taxonomy): Eukaryota > Metazoa > Arthropoda > Insecta > Diptera > Syrphidae > Cheilosia > Cheilosia scutellata. The sequence continues at coordinate 73,542,315 of OY015312.1, forward strand.
TAATTTTTAGAAAATTTCTCAAGGAAAATTTATTAAGTAGACATTTTGAGAAAAAAGCATTTTAAGTAAAAAAATGTAACAACAAATTTTCAAAATGTTGAGTTTAAGGAGCTATAACTTTTTTGTAGCTGCACATATGTACCGAAGTGTATAAGACTTGTATGCGTTTCTAAATTGTCTTTTCAAAATGCATAAAACAATGTTTGTATCTCTAATAGTTTAGCAGTTATAGCGTTTTAAGTGGTAACACCAAATTAGAGGTCACATGCTTTGAAGGGCCATAACGGAAAATATAGTGAAAATAGACCCCCCTGCCATACAATGTTTTGTTCGGCGGAACTTCACGAATCTTCCCTTAAAGGTTTATACTGCTTAACTGGGACACCCTGTATTTAGATTTTTGTTTAAAGAATTCCTCGTAAGATTTGGAAGCAAGCCCCCCCCGAAACAAAATCCTGGCTACGGCCCTGACCGGAGGCATATAAAAAGTGTGTTTTAAAAGTGATTTCAATAAAAAATAAAGTGTTTGATATAATAATTGATACGATAGCTCCATTTTTGGAAGCATAAGAGGAAGAACGAAATGAGCGGTGTTCTCAGAGAAGAGTACGAGACAGGTTAAGAGAAGCAGTGAATGATTTCATGGAGCTACCGGATGAAATGTGTTTTTAGAATGTTTTTTTTTGTTTTAATAAAGTTCAATATTGCACAGATTTATTACAAATGTTCGGCTTAATAACGCAGCTTTTTTACATGTACATTTTCTTAAAAAAATCCTCACGATCTGCAGCAAGTAAGAAAACCTATGAAATCCGCAATGATTTTGTTGCGGGTAAGAAATGTCATTTTGTTCGGGAAAAATTCGATTTGAACGTTTTCAACGATACAGTGAAACTCATTCACATTACCCACACGGGGAACTGTTCACTTTGCGGATTCGACGATACCAAAATGTTTTTTTCCGTGAATAATTCCCCCCGGTGGATTCCACGATAGGGGTGGTCATTTTCTTCGGGAAAAATTCGATTTGAACGTTTTCAACGATACAGTGAAACTCATTCACATTACCCTCACGGGGAACTGTTCACTTTGCGGATTTGACGATACCAACATATTTTTTTCCGTGAATAATTCCCCCCCCCCCCCCCGTGGATTCCACGATAGGGGTGTATATTAAATTTGCTCCGTTTTGTCACAGCGCATCGCTGTGAATCAGGATTTTTAGCGTATACTAATGCAAAGACTAAATACAGATCGAGATTGGACGCTGCTCCAGATATGCGAATACAGCTTTCGGAGATAGAAGTCAATTTTAAAAAAATTATAAATCAAACAATGAAACAGTTTCATTCTTCACACAAACCTTGAAAAAAATGTCTTAAATAAAAAAAATTGATTTTGAAATGTGTTATTTTTCATTTTTTATATCGAGTTGGGGTTCCGAAATATATTTGGGCCTTGTTTAGGGTTCCACAGCTTAATAAGTTTGAGAACCGCTGCTCTAAAGGACAATATCAAACAAGGACAAAAATTGGGGTGAGTACAATAATTTTGGCGATGAAAACTAATCATGGATTTATGTAGAACTTAGAAGGGTTAAATACAAGCATATTTTGCTATGGGGGGTCTATCTCCCCTCCGTTTAGGAGGGAGGGGTAATTAAAAACAAAATACAATATTAAAAATCAATGGCAACGCTAACAACAAAGTACTATAGCATTTTTCATAGCTAGGAATCTCTTCTAAATTGTCTATAATGCAAATCAGTAAAATTGTCTCTATAATGTGAACTTTTAGGCCAACGACTGTTACTGAAATCCAACAGCGACTCCAATCAGGGGGGTTGCATGGGGGCAGCATGCCCCCAAAACCATTTCAAGGTGCAAGGGTCACAATTTGTACTCTAAGCGTTGTATCATATAAAAGTAATTTTCCATTTTCTCAAAAATTAGAAGACATATATCAATCTGGTTTTCAGTGTTCGATTAGGAATTGATTTAGGCAGTAAAAACTACAAACAAAATAAGTATCTATATTCTCTACATTGAAAAAATAAGCATACAACATTTTTTTTTAAAAATTTGTTTCCTTAAATTTCAACTTTAAAAGCAGTTTTTTTCAAAAACCGTTAATAAAAATAACTTGATTTAAAAATAGTATGAAAGAACAGACTCTTGGCTTTCAAAAATCCTAAAGTCCTTTACTGTAGGTTTTGGCATTGTTTTTTAATACATATTTTATTTTCATTTTGTCTCATTTTTTTACCCCTCCCGCCTTAACGAAGCCAGATAGACCCCCTCCCTCCCATAGTAAAAAAAGCTTATATTTAACTCCTCTACAAAAAACCGTTATCAATTTTTGGCGCCTAAGTTATCGTACTCGTGCCCAACAACGCACGCTCCTCATCTCAAAGCTAGGAATCTATCACCTATTGCATTCATTTACATCAATGGGTGTACTCATTTGAAGTGAGTCCACTCATTGTACTCAGTGTATTGTATAGCGTTAAAATGGTACATGTTTTGTTCAAAGTAATCACTCACTTGTATGAATTAAATTACCGCGCAGTGTACTCATTTTGGTATTAGGTGATCGAGTAGTGTACAGTACCTAACTGTCTCTTATTATGTGGTACTCATTTTTACTGTCGACTTCCACCTTCCACGAATTATTGCAGTGAATAGGGTACACTGAAGTACTGTACACGTTTAGAGAAAGCAAATGAATGCATTCATGCAGACGTTACCTATATAGTACTTGGATAAACCTTAACTTTTAGATTACACATTCAAGAAATAATAAGAAAGGCCAATCCAACAATTAAAACTACGTAAAATGAAATAAGTAGGTAAGTGGCGCAGCAGGTCTGATTTGGCTCACTTAGCAGCAGTGCTGCAATCGGAGACAATCGTGTTTAAATTTTATTTTTCTGCTTTGAATATAAAAATTAATAATAATTATACTTCCAAATACTCGATGAAGTATAATCTAAAAACTCTTTGAATGTTGTTGTTTTTTTTTTTTTTTTTTGGGTTGACCTAGATTAATGAATATAATGACATGTTTAATTAGGGAAAAAAGTTAGCACCCTCTTTTGCTATAATTAGGACGAATTTTTAAAAACTGCTAAACGCCCATCCCATTTCATATATTTTTATTTCTCTATAAACGTGCGAAGTTTCAAATTAATCACACCAAAAATAAAATTAATGTAAAAAAGAGCCAATTTTTCTTATATTGAACAAAAACAAAAAAAAAAAACAAACAAGTAAAAGTATTATCATCGGCCTGACCTATACTTTAATACCCTCCACTGCATAAAATTCATGCAAAATATTTGCCATGAGAGCTAATATGTACTGTACTGTACACGCATGGGTCTAATAATAGTTTTGTATGGGAGGTACCAGAACTACTTTACCGACATAGAAAAAAATCATTTCACAAAATGTCATTCACCTAAGTCCATTGGTTTGAACGCTATCGTGATTTCAACAGACAGAGAGACACAGGTGTCTAATAGTGGTTTTGTATGAGAGGTACCATTTTCAATACCAACCTGACGACGCCGACGGTTAAAATAAGTCCTCTCATAAAATTTCATTCGCCTAGGTCAATTCGTTTGGACGCTAGCGTGTTGTTAACAGACAGACAGGCGGACATGGCTAAATCGATTCAGAATGTGATCCTGATTCAGAATATAAATACATTCTGTGGGGTTTGGGAGAAATCTGATAACTCCAAAAGTAATATTGTACAGTACAGGAATTTTAAAGTTGTTTTATAAGAGATAAAAAGGATTGTATAGATAAAATAAAAATTTATTTAAATTCGTGTATTTTATTCAATCAACTTCAAATGTAATGATCACAATCCTTCTAAAAATTAACCCTTTTGAGTTTTTGGCAGATTTCGTATTTATATAAAAAAAAAAATCAACAAAAATGGGAGTTATCAATTATTGTATAAACCGTCAATTTATTAGTATATACAATATACATACAGTCAACTCTCGATTAACCGGGGTGCTCGGGACCGAGCGCATACCGGAAAATCGAAAATCCCGGATAAACGAAAATGATATTCTCAAAGAAGAAATAACACTATGCAATGTTTTTCCATTTTTTTTGTAAATCGATTTGCTGAATGAGAAAAATTCACAGAAGAAAACCAAAAAAAAGCACACAATAACTTGCATGTTAGGTTTTGTTTGCATGAATTAAAGAAAGTTATTAAAAATGATCACGGATAATAGAGTAAATCCTGGATAATCGATTTCTAAATAAATAAAATTTAATAATTTTTAATAAATTTTTGAAAAAAAATTTCTCGGTTAATAGGGTTGCCGGTTAATCGAATGCCGGATAATCGAGAGTTGACTGTATTACAAAAAACGCAAAGACTAAATGAATGACAGGAGCTAATTCAAATGTATCTGTCAAAGTTAAATTGTTAAAATCAAGTTTCTTCGTCGTAATTTTCGTCACTATCGTTCATATGAGTATCAGCTGGTTCTTAGAATGTTTTAAATTTTTGTAAAAGTTAGAATACATTTTTTTTGTGAAATGCGTGGTTTAGAGGATCCAATGAATACCATTTTTTTCCAACAGCAAATGGCTTAAAATCAGAAGGTATAGTGCAAATACATATTAAGTTGCAAATTATTTTTGGACTTTATTTCAATCTTGTTGTTTATTGGGCGTTATTCCCAAATCGATTTGGGCGCTATTTCCTTGGGCGTTATTGCCTAACCCCGTTAGCTGAGGCCTCGGTTCACCCCGAACTGTAGAGCCGCCTAAGTAAGTAAGTAACTTAGATTGATTTGAAACTTTTCAATTTGGTATAAAAATAAAAATGATTTAGCAGGTGTTTCAGGACTTTTGAAGATAAGGTTTATAAAGCAAGGCACGAGAAAGGAAACCTATCACACCAGCAAAAGTCGGTAGCAAATAATTAAGTGAACGCAGTCACGGTTGACTGTTGCACCTGTACTAGGTACATAATTAAGGGGTATCATGAATAAATTCCGATGGAAATGTTTCCCTTGTCAGCAATGTAAATCAAATTGCTGAATGGGAAACATTCCAGGGGAAATATTATTGGCGATAGGGGTGAATGTATAGTATAGACACAGCTTATCAGCACAAATAGAGATTTCCATCAAAATTAAAGAACAATAGAAAATGACAAAATTCTCTACACTTTTAGGTTAAACCGATTTTTGGGGCATATCTCATGTGCCTTCCCAAAAATGCAAAACGAAAGCAATAAAATATATTTAATTAATGTGCGCCAAATCAAAGTGGAGGCTATCTATCCTCGTCATCTTCCACTTAGTCATTTTTTGACTAATGCCTGACGGAATTTTAACACTTTATTGAAGATGTAATTTCTGCAACATTACTCTACAACATGGTGAATAAAGGACCCTTACTTCACAGATTTCAACTGTTTAAGTGCTTTCGTAATTCTATTCGTTGGTTTTAATCAATTTGATTAATGTTTCAATTAGTGCACACTAAACTGAGGAGCATTTTATGTCTTCGCATTTCATTCGATTTGCCAGAGGCATCTGATTTTTTGACAGAGTGTTTAATTGTTGATTCAGACTCTTGTCATTCGCTTAATTAAATTATGTAATTGCGTCTTTTTAGTTTAATTTCGGGAGGGTCATCCTTGGGTCCTCTCAGACTGAACTTCAACGCGCACTCGATCGGCTTGTAGCCGTTTGTATTGAAGCTGAGATGAAAATAAACGTGAACAAATCTGAAGTGATGGTTGTCTCCAGAACGCCTGTTCAATGTACTCTGCATGTTAGTGGAGTCCCATTGAAACAGGTGGAGAAGTTTAAGTATCTCGCGGTCTTATTCACGAGTGATGGAAGGAGCAATGCTGAGTTTTCCTGTGGGATTGGTCAGGCTGGATCAATTTTGAGACAGCTTGGTCATTCTGTCATTAGATTTAGATTTAGATTTATTGACATTATTTATCTCTGTACATTTAAGAATGTAAAATTGTTGTAGTATACATATAGGTTCATTTATGGATGGCCTGAACAAATTAAGAATGACATAATTATTTAACAGTGAAAATAAAAGAAAACAAATTTTTAAGTACTTAATGCTTACATACGAAAAGTTATTATTATATTAATTATTATATTATGTATTAAATGATATAACCTAGGAGAGAGATTTCAGTAATTGTTAGAGAAATGCGAAACTATCGCAAAAAGGATTTCACCTGATAGCAATGGGTAAATGGTTCCATAAGCTAATGGCATGAATGAAAAATTTTCTTCGCGAAGTTAATCAAGTGTGCATAAGCGGCCTCAATGACATATGGGTGGTTCTATTTAATGTTTTTCATATAGATATGGTGGCTGTTTCCTGTATATTAAATTTCCAAGGAAAGCGCAACATTTGTATTTCAGAAAGAGTACATCCGAGAATTTGACCCGATTGCGAAGAGACATAATCGTATCTGCGGAGTTTAAAACATACCGAGCAATTGAATTAAAATCCACATTCAGTCTACGGGATGAGATCGAGTCCATATCAGCAAAGATTTCACATCCATATATTAAAATCGGAACTAAAAGCGTCTTGGACAGCTTCATTTTAATACCAATTGGAAGAAAATGTCTACATACAGAAAGACCACGCAAAGAAGCATTTATATTTTGGACACGATACTATTAATATGATCATCCCAAGATAATCTTGTGTTGAAAATTATCCCAAGGTTTTTAGTTTTGGAGACTAACTCAATTTGCGACTCATTCAATAGAATAGTAGGAAATTCATCTTTTTACTGCGTTAAAGTTTAGTTTATTTTGAAGTGACCAATAATTGGCAATAGAGGATAAATCACCGTTGATTTTCGTGATTTCCTCAACAAAACGAGACAATACAGACGGCAAATCATTTATAAACATGGAAAAAAGAAGAGGGCCAAGAATTGACCCCTGAGGGACGCCAACATTCACAAGACGGCAGGACGACAACAACTGATGGTAGGAAAATATTAATTTATTTTACGATTTAGAAAAATTGAACAATGTTGCCAGTTTATTGCACATTGAGGGAATAACTGAGTCAAACGCTTTAGAGAAATGAAGTAGCGTAAGTATAGATAAATTGTTGTCATCAATAGCTTGTCAACATCATCTGATACCTTCAAAAGAGCCGTAGTGTAGCTGTGACCTGATTGGAAACCAATTTGAAGAGGACATAATAAGTTTGTTGCTTTCGATGTGATGTTTTATTTGGCTACTTAATAATGATTCAAAAGCTTTTAACAGAAATGGTACTCATTCGCCTTACCACTTTTTAAAATTGGTATAATTTTTGCTGTTTTCCATTGTCCTGGGTAGTTAGAGGTGTTTATAATGTGTTTGAAAATATGGGTTATGTGAGAAAGAATAAAGCGAAGAAGTATTTTAATAAAGTCGGAGTGCATTTGGATTTAATAGAAAAAATTCCTTTCCCAACCGATATCGGATCCACCGCAGACAACGAAAAGCTATCTACCATAAAGGATTTGAAGAGAAACTAATTGGGGAGACGTTTATGGGATTAGTGCCTTCATTTGCAAAATAAACGTTAAGATCATCGATATTGATATAATCCTTCTTCGCAAACGAACTTTTTCCCAATCCAATCTGTCATATCTTATTCCATAAGAACTTTGATGACTTATGTCAGCTAAACTGATTAGTGTAGTGGTGATATTTGGGGCGCAGGGACATAAGTCCCCGGGACATAAGTCCCAAATTTTTCTTTTGGGACGTATGTCCCAATTAAGTGGGACATAAGTCCCAATTTCGATTTGGGACTTATGTCCCACCCAATCGGGACGTAAGTCCCATACATTTTTTTTGGGACTTATGTCCCACTCAACCTATTTCTTTAGATAAGCTTAGATAATTCACAAAGAGCATCACGTAATAAATAAATATAACCAGTATGAAATAGGTGTTTGGCTCTATTGTCTTGGTATAGTTTTAAGCATCACTTATATTTACAACTAAAATACAGTTACCAGCAGTTAGCGAAAAGTGACGCAAACCAATACCGCCACGAAGTCTTTTGGATATAAATGAATCATTTGCAAACGAAAATGTTTTGTTAAACTACGGCATGGATAAGCAAAAATCTTTTTACAAAAACACGATTTTAGAAGCCCAATTTGGATGGAACATATTCCGGGCATCTAAAATCGTTGAGTAAATTGAAACATTGCCTTAATCAGAACGAAATTTTTAAATTGATAGCATATTTAATGTTTATCCATCCTGTGGATGCAGGCAATTATTAACTGTGTATATAGATTTTGTGTAAGCTGTAAGGTATATAGATTTTAATTGAAGAAAGATTTTCTGAAGTTTCTGACTCATCATCGACTATTGTAGGTGGTAATTTCTAGCACACACCACCCCACCATATTATGAGGGATAAACTTTTGCGTGGGAAGAATCTAAAGGCGTAGCCGAAAAAAATTTTGAATTCGAGCGAATTTTTAATTTTCACACCCCAAATCGATCCTCCCTTGCTATGAGGGATAAACTTTTGCGTCGGAAGAATCTAAAGGCGTAGCCGAAAAAAATTTTTAGCAAGGGAGGATCGATTTGGGGTGTGAAAATTAAAAATTCGCGCGAATTTATGTTCATTGAAAATCGATCATCCCCTTCGCATCGTTTCTTGGCTACGCCTTTGGTTTATTTACATGCCCAACTTGATCGCTCCTATTGTGCACTGTGCCAGGACCTACCATTTGAAATAGTCTGCTTGCCTTGCAGATATTCAAAACTGGACAAGAAGTGCATTTAAAACATGAAAGGAAACCCACACCGAAGTGGGACTAAGCTAAGATGAGTTACGTGTAGTACATATCTGTTTTGCAAAGATAAACGAAGAAGCAATGGTAAATAAAAATTAATTTATATGTCCATTTTGCCGGTAGATAATTAAAAACAAATCTTTTGTTTACTTGTGAAGTTTGTTTGTTGGATGCCCAATGGAAATCCGCAATATTTTGCTAAATATTATCTCTCCGAAAATTTGGGAGTTATGTCCCATTTTCGACAAAAAAAATGTTGGGACTTATGTCCCTGCGCCGATATTTGGCACGTCTTATCATCTGGGTTGTCTGTTTCTTGAGCTCTTTGAACTTATTAAAAAAATCAGTACATCTGTATCTGTACGTCTGTACCTGTACCTGTATCTACAGTACATGTACAGGCGTGCGTCGACGGCTGCCGTTAGGATCTTGCTCGAAAAATGGTGGTCAAGGGAAGAGGAGGGTCATTTACTTTAGAACATATTATTATGCCGTGATACAAATTTGTTAAACGATCGACAAGCAGATATAGAGGAGTACATTCCCGCCTAATGTCCATAACTTTTTTTTCGAGCTTTCGTTTGATTTCAATAACCTGCGTACTTAGTTTCAGTTCCAGCGCCGAAAGTTTGGTATCAATTTTGTTAGTAAAATCCTGGGCCCTGGGCCCAGATTCCGTAAAATGAAAACGATCGAACGATATCGTTTTCACTAAACCTGTCTATCATATCTGGTGGCAATAGACAGAGGCTGCTATTGTCGAAACGATATCGTTCGATCGTTTTCATTTTACGGAATCTGGCCCCAGTTGTTTCTCAATGCTACTCCATAGTTTGTCAGCAACATTGTCAGCATTGTTAATTCCAAACACCTTTGGAGAACCAGCATTTTGTTGTTGTACCCGACTAGCTCTCGTTTCTGATGGCATTATGTGTTTAATGTAAGAATCAAATGCACAACAAAATATTCTTTTATAAACCACTAGTCGACTATTGTTAGTTAAATTTGCAATAGTTAACAAAGTGGTACACTTATACGAATGATACAGTATGGAATTATTAAAGCACTGTGGTATTAGCAAGCAAAATTAGAAGAATTATGAGGACTCAAATAAAGTGACTTCTATTCACTCTTCATTTCACTTCAGAACTTGGTGTCAAAGCTCAGTTGTCAGTTTTTAATTAGGTGCTTGTTCCAACTTTTACCTATGGCCATGAGGTTTGGGTAATGACCGAAAGAATAGCTACTTCTCAGAACTCAGAACGGAGCGGTTCATGCGGTGCTTTGGTCATGTTAAACACATGTCCCCAACCAGTATCCCACGACGTGCTATGTAATCCTTACCATTAGGCAGGCATCCTTTAGGTAGACCCAGGATGAGATGGTTAGATCAAGCATCAAGTCCATAATTTCTGCTATACCCGTATGCTGATTGCCATTGAAACAACCTACACCCGCGAAACATTTAATAGACATGCGGACCATTGAAAATGAATAAACGAATAGTTTAATTTTCGCGAAAGAATCAAAAGTAGGACAGTAATAATACTATAATTGCATATTATTCATCTCATTATTTTGTATCCTTGAAACTATGCAGAACTATTCTTTTGTACATCCTTTGCGTAAACGTATACTTCTCATTAAATGTCCATCATCATAACGGCACTATATCAAATGAATAACGTTAAACTGCATTCAGAGGAAGAATGTAGGATGTAGGTACCTATACATATACATACCCAACCCATACAAAACGGAAAGAGTCTTTTAAAAAGACAATAATTTATTCCGAAAGTTATGTACAGTGGCCGGCACAAGTATTTTGAAACTAAAGTTAATTCTGCTCATAATTTGAAACTTACTTCGTGTAAATTTTGGCACCAATGGAAAGGTCATTTAAATTCCGTTTGAATTATACAAAACTTTCCTTAACCCATGAAGTACCCATTTAAAAATTTTAGAATTTTTGTGAATGTCTACTTTTTTTACTTTTTTCCTCGGTAACAAAAAAAATGTTTTGATGCAAAAAGTTTCTCCAAACAATTTTAATAGTGACTGCAAAAAAAAAAAATTTGAAAAATCTTTCGCTAATATTTTTTATGATTTTTTGAAAATTGCTAAAATTGAATATTTTAGCCACTTTTTCCTCCTTTTCATACAACATTTTTCTGAGATCATCCCATTCAAAAAATCATAAAAAATATGGGAGAAGAGATTTTTGAAATTTTTTTTTTGCAGTCACTATAAGAATTGTTTGAAGAAACTTTTTGCATCAAAACATTTTTTTTTTTGACCGAGGAAAGAAGTCAAAAAAGTAGACTTTTTCTACATTTTCAATGGGTGCTTAATGGGTTGAGGAAAGTTGTGTATCATTCCAACGGAATTTAAATGACATTTCCATTGATGCCAAAATTTACATGAAGTAAGTTCAAATTATGAGCAGAATTAACTTTAGTTTTGTCAAAATACTTATGCCGGCCACTGTATACATTCCATTTGGTACCTACCTGTACCTATAATAAGTATAAATCAGCACTGAACAAGAATTTATGCAGAAGGTAGCTATGTATTATATTATGTTACTTCGGTTCAGGTTGTTAATACATATTTCAACACCTGTGGTGACGTTAGAAATTACTCTATAGGTATAAGACAATAAATTCTATTTTTGAGAATATTGGTGAAGGTAATACTTTTTTTGTTTGCCACGAATTGAACGGACCTACCGTATCCAAACACCCAAATTGAGAAGCTTTCTTAGAACTGTTACACTCTCAATTATTTGTTAGTCGTTTGTATAAGAGGCAGAGTAATAGAAAAATAAGTAATAGGTGCACCGATAACTGAGCGAGACAGTAGGCTAACACACTGACAATTACAGTGTTGCCAGGTCAAAATGTTAAAATCCAGTCAAATTTGACTGTTTGACTGGATTTTTTCCCTCCAAATCCAGTCAAAAAAAACAGTCAAACGTTAAAAACAAATAATTCCAGTCAAAAAAACAGTCGAAAATGAAAACAGCTATTTTTTGATATCAAAATAAAACAAAAATTGTTTTTATTTAATACAAAAAAAACAAAAATAAGTCGTACTTTATTTCACAGCAATAGTTTTTTGTATACGTAGGTCAATTTAACAAATATAACAATTATTAATTATAAAATACATTAACTGGTTATTATTCTATACCATTAATATACAGTCTTCTGAATCTGTGTCATTCCAGTTCTCTATTTCTTCTGTTTCCACAGGGTGGGCCATGTGGTTTCTTTTTAAATCATAGGTTATTTTAACACTGACAGCTGTTTCCCACTCGAAATTTTGACAGTAGTCAGTATCATACCTCCGCGGAACGAAGTGAGTCGCTTTACATTTGAACAACGTTGGGAAATATTGAAAAAATATTTCCAAAGTGAGTGCTATGTATCCCAAACAGTGCGTTTTTTTGAAAAGAAATTTTGACCGAAGCACCCACCGCGCCTGCTGTACGCAAGTTTGTCCAAAAAGTTCGTGAAACTGGTGTGCTAGTGGACAACACTCATGGTCCCAATCTTCGTACGGTGCGCACAGACACTTTGGTGCGGATTGTGGAGTGCTGGCATCATTGGACCATTTTTCTTCGAAAATGAGGCTGGGAACAACTTTTCGGTCAACGGTGGGCGTTACAGAGCCTTGTTAACCGACTTTTTTTTACTGAAGGACCGATGTTATGCCAACAATCGGGAAACGATTCAAGCAGTTAAGGCCACAATATCATCCAAGCAATCCGTGAGATACAGCCCGAAACCACCAACAAGGTCTTGGAAAATTGTAGTGACAGAATGCGCTACTGCGAAGCCAGCTGAGGCAGCCACTTGAACGACGTTGTGTTCCATAATTAATGGAAATATTTGCTATTAATAAAGCCATAATACATGGATAAAATTTGATAGGTACTTAGTTTTCTTTCCAAATTTCAAAATTTGTACAACATGTTTTTTTATCTCACAAATTATGTATTTCTAGTGGTTAAAATAGAGTTGTGATTATTTTTTGTTTCTAAAATCTGGAGTGAACAGCTGCCATAACTCAAAACATAAACAACATACAACAACAAACCGAATTAAATGCAAAGGCATTCAAAATTCTCAAGAGACGCTGCGCAAATTGCAAGAAATACTAGATTCAATTTGACTTTTAGCGGAAAATAGGTGTGTTAGTTCATTGCACTGCGCGAATGCTCGTTTACATTTCAATTTTTTTAGGAATTATATAGTCAAAAACTAAAAACAGTCAGCTTGATTTACGGTCAAATGCGAAAAAACTCCAGTCAAAAAAAACAGTCGGCTGGATTTGATTTTTTTTTCCAGTCAAAACCGAAAAAATTCAGTCAAATTTGACTGGAAAACAGTCAAACTGGCAACACTGTGACAATATTGCAGGCGATGGCCATGGGTAGAGTCATTGTTTGTGACCCGAGAGGGATTGAATCGTGCCCCAGCGGTGGACAAAAATACGCTGCCACCGACCATAAAAGAGCAATAAATAATATCAGAGTTTCTTCACCACTACACCGAGAAAATGGGTTTCTGCTTGGTGGTGGACCGAGATTGGTGTGAGTGCTCCAGGATTCGGTTTCTTGATTTAAAACAAGTAAAAGTGTTATCATCGGTCTAGTCGATGCTGTGATACCCTCCACTGGATAAAAGTCATACAAAATGTTTGCAATGCGAGTTAATACACGCATTGGTCTAATTTTAGTTTTGTATGGATGGTACCAGAACTACTTGACCGACATAGCCTTTTCAATACCAACCTGACAACTGTAAAAATAAGACCACTAACAAAATTTGACTTGCCTAGGTTCATTCGCATGGACGCTATCGTGTTTTCAACAGACAGAGAGACACATGGGACTCCTTCTTGGCATTACAAAAACAAATGGAAAAGTGAATACATAATGTATATGTACTTTCCTGTGGAGGGTATACAAAAAATAAAGTACTGCAACGGCCATATGAAAATACAAAACCTGATGATATTTACAAACAAAATCCAACCAAATCCATTTGTGAAAGAAAAGGTCTAACGCAGAGTGAAGTGTTACGTTACTTATTTAAGAATAGGCAGGTATACATACATATACAAGGTGGGCCAAAAGAAGTCATCCGATGTTGTTTGGCTCTCTTTTTTTTTTAATGAAAAACTTCGATTCTGTATTATGTTTATTTGAACCTTTAGAATTTTATTGGTCAAGTCGAGAAGATGATATCGGCCAAATGGGCGCCGTCACAATTGATTGCCATACGGGCTCGTTTTATGACATTTTTCATCACTTCGACGAGAACTTGGGGCGACAGATTCTCGCATTCGTTTCGAATGTTGTCCTTGAGGGCTTCTAGGGTCTCGGGCTGGTTCACGTAAACACAGGTCTTCAAAAAACCCCACAAAAAAAAAAAAAAATCGGGCGACCTTGCGGGCCAGTGCAAATCGCCAAAACGAGAGACGAGGCGACCCGGGAACGCCGCCTGCAGAATATCTATCGGTTGTGGATCGCGCAGTGTGTGCCGTTGCTCCGTCCTGTTGGAACCACATGTCCTCCAGTCCTAATTCGTCCAATTTCGGCAGAAAAAATTCGGTTAACATGGCACTATAGCGGGCACCGTCCACGTCGTTTGACCAGCGGCGTTCTCGAAAAAAAAATGGCTCCTCCAGCGTGAACAGCGCATCATGCAGTAACTTTGAGCGGGTGTAATGGCTCCTCGTGCATAACTCGTGGGTTTTCGGTGCCTCAGAAGCGATAGTTTGGCTTGTTCACATACCCGCTGAGGTGGAAATGAGCCTCATCGCTCATTATGATTTTGGTCGAAAAATCGTCCACTTCGTCCTCGAGATTGAGGATGGATTGGTAGGTTACAAGCGTTTGGCGGTCGACAGGCAGCAGCTGATGCACGGACTGGACTTTGTACGGGAACATGCGCAAGTCTTTGACCAAAATTCGCCTTAGGGACGATGGCTAATTGCGAGACACGGCGCACGTCTGGTCGATGTTTTCGGCGACAGCTCGAAATCGTCGGCAACAGCGGCGATATTCTCGGCACAACGGGCGCTCCGGGGCCGGCCACTCATGGCAACGTCTCGTGTGGTCCCATACTCTTCAAGGTTGGTGGCCAAACGGCGCAGTGTTAGCGCAGTCGGTGTCGGAGGGCCGGGGAATCGGCGACGGAATTCGCGCTGCGCCAACACTACAGACGAATTGTTACGCAAAAAAATAGACACGATTATTCCGCTCCATGGCTTGTTCACTTGTATTCTACATCTGTCTAGTCCACAAATGTCAAAACCGATTTGACATTGGCGGCCATTTGCAAAAATAAGAGCATCTTCCAATAGGGTGATCTCTTTTGGCCCACCTTGGACAATACATATCTATACTTGAATAATTTGCATAATAATCTCAAACATTTTAGAAATAATTCGACTGCAAGTATCGGTTCCTAGTATTATCCTATCGGCTATCGTACGCGCCCAAACGGAAAATAGTTGGCCCAGAATTGTATTTTTGTCACATAAATTTTCAAAAAAAGGGGAAAGTATAAGATAATTTAGGCGCCGAAAATTGAGATCGGTTTTTTTTTAATTAGGTATCCCTCCCAACTAAACGAAGCGTGATAGACTCGCTCCCATAGTAAAAAAAAACCATTAGGAGTATAATCTGAAGCATTTTACTCAGATTACTTTCGAAGAAAAACGAAATGTACAGCTTCAGCAATGGTCTATTTACATATCATCAATTTTGTCAGCTCATGGAGAGGGCAGCCTATGTTATATCGAGGGCACTGTTAATGGCAGTATCAAGGCATCTTACAGCAACAATTTGTACCCTCAGTGCTAACTAAAAATTACAGCTTGAAAAATGAAAGAGCAACTAATTCAGGAAGAATCTGTTTGAAACTTTGAATGAATTAAAACGGAAAGATCCAAGGAGTTTGGTATTGCATAACGCATAACCTCTAAAGATCTGATTATCGGTCGAGCAGTTCTGGTACCTCCCATACAAAACCAATCCATGTGTTGGTAGATACGTATGTGTTATTGGTGTTCAGGACCGACGCGCCCGGCTAAACCAGAAATGGAACACTGTATAATTTGTTTACTATATTATATTGTATCATCAGCTCCAACAGGGAATTTTTTGTATGTTTAATAATATTATTATTGCTGCTTTAAAAAATGTAAAAATAAATCGAAAACTGGTAAGGAGGAGGAGGAGGATATTAATATACAGTCCACCAGCTGTCGAAACAATGGGTTTTTCATCAATTTGAAGAAATTTCTTTAAAATGTTATTGTTCGCTGTTGCGCTCGAAATGAAAAGTTTTATTCTAGAAAGTGAATTGCCAAAGTTAAGTCGGGAAAAGGAATTTATAAATTAAAGTAAAGCAATTAAATAAGTCCAAACGCTTGGAGGTGTTTCTCAAACACACTTGTATAAGGAAAACGTAATTAGCTAATGTAGAAATATTTTTCAAAAATTCGTCTATGATCCTTTTACTTATATCTACCTAATCGCAGTTAAATGAGTTAAAAAAAAATTACTTTTAATTATATTATGTTTCCCAAAAAGTAACCGTGGGTCAACCGTGGGGTTTGTGCGGAGAAGATGCAACGAGAAAAAGAACATTCAGCCAATGATCACCATAAATGAACCGTAAGTACATCGTTGTATTTTCCAATGACATAAAGTATAAACAAACTTTAATATTTTCAATTTCAATATAGGTAGGACCTTGTAGGACCTTTATCCAAACCTGCTTTCATCAATTCCAAATATGACAAGAACCATCTTCAAGTGCATTCACTTATAAATATGTATATGTAAAGCTAAGTACACATGATTGTAAGATCTTACAATATTGTCAGATCTGTCAATGCTCTGACAATGACTGACAATGAGCTCACAATAGCCAACTACCTTACAATACAAAATTGTCTGTACAGACGGTTGTAAGATTTTGTCCCAAAGTCTGTCAATTTCATTGTGAGATGGACGTCTTACAAAGGTCTGACAATGACATTTCTGACAACGTTGTCAGGATGAAAATTGGGTGTTCACACGGTTGGAAGATATTTGAATATGAAAAATTGGACGATCTGTTGTCAGACATTGTCAGATAAATTCAAAGTCTTGTGGGTTGTTTTTTTTTAGTACGGATAATGGAACAAAATATTGTACTTGCGAGATTTTAACTGCCTACGTGTTAGAAGACTGCGAGGATGATGAATTGATACAAAAACGAGGTAATATTTTAAAGAAGGATTGGGTGGCCCGTTGTCAGAAGTACTTTTTTGCAATTTTTTGCGAATGAACTCAACACAATCCGATGGAATTCTAGCTTTGATGACTCCACACATCAAGACACCAATATGCGCGCGATCATCCAGGAAATCGAGACGGTTTCATTCGCAACTTGGCGCAATTTTTTTTTTTCATTTGCTTTGTTAAAAATGTACCCAAGGAAATGTACACTTATAAGTATTAAGTACCCAGAGTCAATGTACCTAACCTACCTAATAAGAGAGGCCAATATTAATGTGAAATTAATTGTGATGCTATTGTGATGCTATTGTGATGCTAAGGATAATTATATACTATTGACCTTCGTCGTAAGATGACAAAAGAAAACGCTTAACAAACAATGATTTTAATTGATTGATATTAATCTATCCATAAACGTAATGGTCTTTCAATTACATTATAAATAGTGTGCTCATATCCAAACCCTCTTATCTTCCACTTACGGCATTTAATAATTGACACATTTTCTCCTTTTTCGGTTGATTGGATGTTGTTGAATTTCCGCAGGTGTTGACCCTATTTGTTGCTTTGTTTTATTTTCTATTATTATCGGCTATCGGGTTTGTCCAATCATTGTGATGGGCCTAACATAACAAGCAACGGAAATCGAATTGACTGCTTTCTTCAAATGTGGATGAGCTGACCTTTCTTTTTTTCTTTTTCTTTTTCTTGTATTATTTGCCGTGGTTTTACTGTAGCTCTTTTTAATCACAACAACAATCAGTAATATTGTTGAGAACCTTTTTGTCTTCCATTGTTTTTTTCTTTTCGCCATAACACACACACACACACTTATCTAATATTGTATGTCTCTTATTAAATGCAAACACAATTATGTATTTCATTTTTTCGATGTATCATAAATGTCCTTGTCTGCCTTTAGAGCCTAATTTACTATACTAATTACAATGTTGTTATTATAAATATTTTTTCTAGTTTATCTAATTCTTCCAGTTGCAATACTTATAATAATCAAGGTATCTCTCATTTGATTGTCGAAATCGAAAACACAAAACTCATTCAAAAAGAAAACTTAAGGTGAGATTTCATGTTTAGTAAATTGAATGCAGAGGTAAGTACTTAATTAATTTTTAAAGATAGGTATGCTTGAACACTTTTAAGAGCACTACAAGAGTTGAATAAATAATAATTAATAATACCTCTATAAATACACTAAGACAGTCGGCCAACTTAGAGGGTTGGCTCTAACGCTAACCCTCAACAGATGAACTATATATCTTTTTCAAAGAAAACCAAGAAATCGCTTCAAAACATATACGTTAGTGAATCTTAAAACCTCGTAAGTGAATCTTCAGTTCACGAAAATATTTACTCTGTGTGTACCAAGACGATGTAGTACAATTATTATTGTCTATTCCGTGTACCTACAATAATAATATATTTATCGAGTGCATCAATGCAATGCAAAAGTTAACGTTGACTTGTGAAAATCAATTTCTCACTGGGTAGATATAAGGGGAAAAAATATACTTCCATAGGAAATGCAGTGCAAATATTTTTTAAATGCAAAATTTGTTTGCGTACGCTGTGTGTATTTTAAAATGTACGGAAGCAAACAAACTGTAGGTATATGTGTTACGTTAACAACTTTAGACGTGACTGGAGCGGCATGCGAACAAGCACCTAAGCACATTATCAATGCTATCAATGACAGCGACAGGTCTATCTCTGGCTGCAACCGGTGGCGATGGTTTAAAGACATAGTCACTTGAAACGCGAATTGGAACCAAAACACTTTCGGAATCTTAAATAACAGACTTATCAGCTCAAAGTCCTTTCCTTGTAGTCGCGTTATCGAAAACGGTTGTAAAGAATTCGAGGAAATTTGCTATACAGGATTTTACAAGGGCAAAAAATTGTTCTAGGATGGAAATCGCACAATCTTAAAATACGATCAAACTAAACCTCAAAACTAGGAGTAGTATTAAACAATGCTGACGGCGTTAGGCAATAAGGAAATAACGCCCAAATCAATTTGGAAATAACTCCCTAAAAAGACTTTTACAATTTGTTGTTGCAAAATTTTTAGTCATTTTTGGTGTTATTTCCTTTCCAGGGTTTGTTTTTTTGACAAGCAGTAAAGCCCAAAATAGTACATAAGTGGAAATGCATAAACAGTGGAGTAAGTATGGGGGGGCAGCATGCACCCCAAACGCCAAAATAGGAAAGGAGGACATCTTTGGTAGCACAATCGGAAAGCACAGCCTACACGACACCACGTCTGGAAACGGACTTAGGCTAATTGACTTTGCTGCGGGACGTAATGTTACTATAGCTAGTACACGGTTTCCTCACCTCAACATTCACAAAGGGACATGGCGGTCACCAGACCAACAAACCGTCAATCAAATTGACCATGTTGCGATCGACGCAAGGCACTCCTCCAGTATTCTAGATGTTCGAACTTTCCGAGCGGCCAACATAGACTCGGATCACTACTTTGTTGTAGCCAAGGTACGTATGCGGATATCCCAGACACCATAACAACGAGGAAATACTGTGAGGAGATTCAACGTTGAACGGCTACAAACGCAACAAACCGCCAGAACTTTTGCCGATCGCGT
The DNA here is from genome assembly GCA_955612985.1 of Cheilosia scutellata. Lineage (NCBI taxonomy): Eukaryota > Metazoa > Arthropoda > Insecta > Diptera > Syrphidae > Cheilosia > Cheilosia scutellata. Next base: position 73,562,082 of record OY015312.1, read on the forward strand.
CTCCCTCAACCTCTCGAGAAGTCCTTTGCAGCCTTCATCAAGTGCTGAAGACCAGTGGCATCGATGCCAAGAAGCCGTCAGAAAAGCCGACCACCACCACGAAACCCTTGGTTTGATGAAGAGTGCCGGCAAGCACATGCAGCGAAGCAACTGGCCTACAAAGCGGCGCTGCAGAGAAGGACGAGAGCAGCTCGGGAGCTCTACGAGCAAAAAAGGAGGGAAGAACACCGTCTTCTCCGAAGGAAAAAGAAAGAGCATGAGAAGCGCGCGATTGAGGAAATAGAGAGGTGTTACTCCAGGAACAATGTTCGGAAGTTTTACCAAAAGGTAAAAAGAACGTGTCACGGGAACAAGACCCGAACAGAGACCTGTAGAGACGAACAAGGAACCCTTGTAGTGGAGTCACAGTCGGTGCTGAGGACATGGAAAAACCATTTCTGCAGACTGTTAAACGGCGAAGACGACACATATTCCGCTGTCAGGCAGAATGAACCATTCAACCTGGGCGATGAAAGCCAAGAATTCCGTCCACCTGACCAAAATGAGGTAAGGATAGCAATATCCAAACTGAAGTCAAACAAAGCTGCAGGACCGGACGGTTTATCTGCCGAGCTTTTTAAGGCAGCGGGAGATGACTTGGTAGAGAGCATACACCAACTCGTTTCTAAAATTTGGTCAGAGGAAAGTATGCCTGATGAATGGAGCCTCAGCATTGTTTGCCCGATCCATAAGAAAGGAGACCCTCTAAACTGCGCCAACTATAGAGGCATCAGTCTCCTTAACATCGCTTACAAGATCCTGTCTGCCGTACTGTGTGAACGCCTGAAACCATTTGTCAACGAACTGATTGGACCCTATCAGTGCGGTTTTAGGCCCGGTAAGTCCACAACCGACCAAATATTCACACTACGACAGATCCTGGAGAAAACCCAAGAAGTCCAAATCGATACTCACCATCTATTTATCGATTTTAAAGCCGCATATGACAGCATTTATAGAGACGAGCTATACAGAGCCATGTCTAGTTTTGGCATCCCTGCCAAACTTGTCAGATTGTGCAGAATGACGATGGAGAACGCTCGCTGCACCGTAAAGGTCGGAAACAATCTCACCGAGACCTTTGATGTCAAAAAAGGATTTAGACAAGGTGATGCGCTGTCATGTGACTTTTTCAACATCATTCTTGAGAAAATTGTGCGAAACTCGCAAGTCAACACCAGGGGCACAATTTTCCAAAAGTCTGTGCAACTAATTGCATACGCTGACGACATCGACATCATTGGCAGAACACAGCGGGCTGTCACTGGTGCGTTTGCAGGTATTAGCACAGAAGCGACAAAAATGGGTTTAGTGGTGAATGAGGGCAAAACAAAATATATGCTGTCAACAAGAAGAGACAGACAACATCGACGAATCGGACAGAACGTCACGATAGACAAGTTATAGCTGTCTATCGTGACGTTCTGAGGTAGTTCGGGACTTTGTCTACCTCGGCTCCGCTATTAACTCTGAAAATGACATCACATCATAAATCAAGCGAAGAATTACACTTGCCAACCGCTGTTACTTTGGCCTAAGAAGGCAATTGATTAGTAAGGCCTTGTCGAGAAACACCAAGGAGACTCGATATAAGACCCTCATCATCCCAGTCCTGCTTTATGGCGCAGAATCATGGACGTTATCAAAGGCGGATGAAGATCTCCTTGGTCGCTTCGAACGCAAAATTCTTCGAGTGATTTTCGGTCCCGTTTGCGTTGACGGGCTTTGGAGGAGGAGATTTAACAGCGAACTCTACGAGCTGTACAGCGACATTGACCTGGTCAGAAAAGTACGTATCAGTCGACTAAGATGGCTAGGACATGTAGAGCGAATGGACACCAACGCTCCGGCCCGAAGAGTCTTCGATTCCAACCCGGAGGGACAACGCAGTAGAGGAAGACCTCGCCTTAGGTGGCGCGCACAAGTGGAAGGGGACCTCAACCAACTTGGAGTGCGCAACTGGAGGCGGTTAGCCAAAGATCGTGCTAACTGGAGAGGCGTGTTGGTTGAGGCCCAGGTCCACCCCGGACTGTAGCGCCATCTAAGTAAAGTAAGTAAGTAAGTAATATCTTGCAGAACATTATATAAAGGTGGACACAAAATTTAATATGTAATATGCCATTTTCTGTGCAGGTAATACTGAAATGTAGTTATTTTTCTCAAATGCCAATGGGTCGTATGAATAAAACGTAGCAATTGCTTTTACTCAGACTAAATGTCAAAATCGAAGCAATTGCTAAGATTCGTATGAATAAAAACTGATTTGAGTTAACTCCAACTTTTGACATCTTCGAAAAGCAGCGCCACCGACCTTTTACTCAGATTGGTATGAATAAAACGTGGAAGACAAAGCAATTGCTACGAAAATTCCGAGTCTGCTATTTTGTTGACTCAGAGCATTTGCTAAATATTTTGCGCGCACATTTTTTTTTGCAAAAACAGTCTAGCCTTGTGAGTTGCAGTGTTTTTTTATAAATACATAAGTTAAAATAATTTTTGCTTGTGAAAGAAACAAAAATGGATGCGATAAGTTGCACATTTTAGCTGTTTTCCCTACTGTTGCTAACGTTCGTGAAAAAAAAACAGTATAAGCTAAGAAGAATTGGTAACAACTTTAAGCAACTGTATCGTTTCACGCGTCGAAATGTAGATTACTTTTAGAAGAAAATCTGGAGACGCGGGGTGGTGTTCCTTCAAATATCCTATCCAGAAAATTAAATCTTTCCTACTGCTTCTGACGTTTGCACGAATACCACTATTTGATCACTATTGGAGATAGAAGTAGATGGAAATTCCTCATCGTCAGCTGCAGAGCAATTAATTTGTAATCGAATATAGGTTATGCACTTATGCGTACCAGTAAGCTCTTCCAAATACTCTTCTTCATCATTCACCTCTCAGGCCATAGATTTAACTTTTTATTTTGTATTTATGTGAATTTTTTTTTTATTAAATTACTTTATCATTTGTTTATTTTTCCTCAAAAATTGTTTTTCTAATTCTAATGTGGTTTTCCATTGGGACATAAGATCAATCTTTTTTTTGATCCGGATCACTTTTCATGTTCCATTGGGACAAAAAATCAATCTTTTTTTTGATTCGGATCACTTTTTGCAGATCTCGATAATTTTCGAGATTTACACATACTCTCACTAATAACAATATTCCTTGTACAGCTGTTTTACGTCATTCAGAATTTGTTTTCAAAACAAAATTACAAAAAGCCTCGTGAAAAGCAATTATTCAGAACAAAAACGTAAATAATGGACATGGACTTAATTTTGGAGCAATTACTATCATCTTCGTCATCTTCTTCTTCTTCCTCGTCATCTATGGATTTCGATTCTTCGTCGTCAGAAGACGAAAATGAATATCCATATTAGTTCATATTTTTCGTATTTTTGCACCGCCAAACGAAAACAATTTGCACAGCTGATGTACTGTCAAATAACGCACTAATACATTTACAAAAGCAGATCAATCTGCTCTCATGTTCCATTCGCCGCGAAAAATCTGAGATCTGAAATAAAAATCTGATGGTCCCAATGGAAAACGACATAAAATTCAAATTCAAATTTTGACAGAAACTGCAAGGGAAGGACACATGCAGTGAAGTAAATGCTTTGCTCGAATTTTCGAACTTACTTTAGCAAAGTAAGTTTTTATTCATACCGATTCAAAGCAATTGCTAAGTGCTTTTACTTTGCTACCACCTTTTACTCAAAGCAAATGCTAGTTTTTATTCATACGACCCAATGTATTGTCCCATTTGGAAAACCTTCAGCTCGTCCCGAAGTTCATATAACCTGTCTAAAGCTTTGCCTCGGATTTCAGAATGAAATGAGGACTAATCCATACTGATTAAACATTTATTTGCACACCTTTTTGACAAAATCTTGACTGGAGTTGAAAATGCTGTATTTTTACTTCGGGTAACTTGACATTTGTGGGCGCAATGGTTCAGTTCTTCATGTGTTGGACTATCTATTGAACTGAGCAAGGGGTTGGAACCTCTGACAAACACTAATTAAATTACGTTTAAAGGTTTTGTCAAACATCTGACAAACATCCGAAACTGTCCTGAAAAAGGGTCACAATTCAGCCGATCGGATTCCGTATTAAATTGTAGGCCTAAAAATAAAAACTCACACAAACGAATGGTATGAGAAGCTAATCCAAGTTTCCTTTAAGGACCCAAGATATACAGAACATCACGATACCTAGTTGCGCCAAATATTTCACTTTTATTCATTCTCACGTATACCTATTCACTGATAGGACATTATGAGAGAGAAGTGGTAAATAAAATTTGTGGATTTTAGAGGAAAGAGGATGCAAAGCTGGCTATCTCTATATACACATCCTCAACTGTATTTTCAACAAACGATTGAATAATATTGAATGTCTCGATGATTACTGGAGGTAACTTTTCCACGGAACACACTTTAGAAACCTCTGAATTAGAAGAGGAATTCGATAGAAGTAAATATTATTCTCAGCCTTAAAGCATTCCTCCTCAATTTTAAATTTATTGTATAGGTTCGATACTCCTAGCGAAGAAAGATACATTTCAAACAGGAGATATCAATTCTGATATTAACGATAATAGAGGAACTAAACAAGTTAAGCTAGTATTAGACGATATGTTGAATCAGCATACGTATGCTGAAAATTGTGTTCCAATCACAACATATCGTGTAAAAAATAAATTTCTGTTATCAAGTATGCACGATATGTTGTGATTGGAACACAATTTTCAGCATACGTATGCTGATTCAACATATCGTCTAATACTAGCTTTAAGCTAGTATAAAGCTAGTATTAGACGATATGTTGAATATGCTGAAAATTGTGTTCCAATCACAACATATCGTGTAAAAAATAAATTTCTGTTATCAAGTATGCACGATATGTTGTGATTGGAACACAATTTTCAGCATACGTATGCTGATTCAACATATCGTCTAATACTGGCTTACTCGTAAGTCTGTCTGCTTGCTCGAGTCGAGACTGAAGGGTCTGGACGAATTGGTTTTAAGCTTAGCGTATGACCTTTGGTGGATTCACAGTACCGAGTCGTTTTTCAATATTACCATCGAAAATCGATTTTCTCATAATCAGCTCTGTATAGCACTATGTAGTGGGGCTAAAACCGTTTCCGTACTATGTACATATTTTGTATGTAAAATGAAATTTATTGGTAATATGTACTTTAAAGGGTAACACGTGGATTATGGTATGGCAGTTCATATCTGCCAAGGTATGATAGCTCGGTGAAAAAGTTATTATCATTTTAGTGCTTTTATGTCAAAAGGTTAGGTATAGTTCGTGTGAAAAATAAGTTGATTTTTTTTTTAAATATACAACTTCAAATAATTAATAAGTTATTTTTAACTGTTGGAAGGAGTATAAAAGTGAGTTAAGAGAAAATTCTACAATTTCAAGTAGATAAGATGCGTGCGGAGCAAAACGGCATAGGCGCAAAACCTCCCCAGTGTCACGTATATTTGTAACTTCTACAATTAAATTGCATTTCTAAGGAAGAAAAAATGCAAAAGTCGAAACTAAATTATATTGTGTATCTACCAATAAACAATTTATTTCCGACTTTAAGCTAATCGAGACTGTAACTTTCGATTGCCAGAAAGTCGAGTCTAACTCATAGTTTAAGTATGATGTGTGAATGTCATCGTTGCAGTGCCATTTAAATTAGGATTGCCCTTTTTCCATCCCATATTTTAAATTTTCATTTGAATATCTTTAGGTAGCTTTAAAATTGCATAGATGTACTGTTGGCGATAGAGTGGAAGCGATTTCATGCTTTTGCATTAATAATAAAACGGAAAATATTCGCCAATCAATTTGAATGTTTTCTTTTCTCTTTCTGGAGCTTGTGGTTTTTGTTTTGCGAAGCGTTTTATTTTAATCATCATCAGGGGCGTAGCGAGGGGGGGTATGGAGGGGCGTCACACCCCCACGCTTTTCAAGAGTCGGCAAATCAAGGAAGCTACATTTATTACCTAACTTGAGCAACTAAAACAAAATCGGCAAAAGGAGCAATTTTCGAAAACTAGCTCGGAACAAAATGTTAAAAAATAATAAGTGAGTTTGGATTTGCATTATGTATAGGTTTTCAAACTTGTAAATGAATACAAGTCGGCATTTTCAAAGGTGCACCCTTTCGGAAATGCCAATTCATATTTTTTGTAATTAGGTAAATTTGCCGACTGAAATCCTTAAAATTTCGCGAGTTTCGATTCGATTTTAAAAAGGACGGTCGGCATCGGTGAATTTGCCGACTGAAATCCTAAAAATTTAGCGGTTTTCGATTCGATTTTAAAATGGGCGGTCGGTTAAAATGGAGTTTCGATTGATTTTAAAATGGACGTTCGGCATTTCTAATTTGTGGTTAAATTCGAACGAATGTTTTATTCGCTAGTTTGTGAAATGCTGCTCAATGATGTGGACTGCGAATAAACTTTGACAATTCGCGGCGAGGGTGTTTTCGTTCACGGCAAAAAGTTTGGAAAACGAAATTTCGTAGTTTAAGCTTAAACTTGTTTTCTTAATACATTTTGAATTTGAATGGGATGATTAACTATCCTGCTCTTGAAATTGTAAAATGATAAATTTTCGGTTTATAAATGCATAAAAAGTGATTTGTTCGCATTTCATCAATTCGTTCCTTCGTTCTCATGTGAATGGTCCTTTAGATACACTAGACCTTTTCTTTTTCTCACTCAGTGTCAGTGACTTCGCAATGCAAACACAATTCAACTTTTGATTACTTTTATGTAAAATTAAAAATTTTAATTGAAAATCTTATACATTTCTCGATTGAACTCAAATTTACAAATGTCTTAGATATTGGCCCAGGAGTATTTCTGTAAAAATTGTTCAACATTGGACAAAGGGCCGTGGCACCTCCCGCTCCCATACAAAAAACATCTTAGGAAACTCGATGACGTTATAACTCGATAACCGCTAGTCCGATTTTCATGATTTATATATACGTATAGCATTAATATAAACAAAAAAAATTTGGGTTTCTACGCAATCCAGGCAAATTTTGTTTAATTGACTAATTTAAATATATTACCTACCACTTTTTGAGAATTTAGATTTTTCTACACTTGAAAGAACCTAAAGTTTAGTATTCTTTAAATTGACTTACACATTTATCTGATTTTTGTAGTTTTTTTTTTTTGTAGAATGCATTACATACACCTATAGTTTCAAAAACGAGACTCGCGGCAAACATTACAAGAATATTCTACTTGACTCACCTGTTTAACATACATTGCAAAATTAATTACCTTTCTTTTCGATCTAGCCATTCTCTGATCTCTAGAATTTTCAGCCTCACCAGGTGGACGTTTTCCCCAAACGGCTAACGCAATCCTTGTATATGTGAAAATTAGTACACAAAGTGGTATTACAAACTGCAACGTTAAAAGTGCCATTGTGTAATAAAAATTCTGTTCATTCGATGGCCAGTCTTCACGGCAAATGTACCTAAAAGAAAGCGTATTTAAAAAAAATTAAATGAAAAAGTAAATTGGCATGCATACCTATCACATTGAACATGCCAACCGTCGGGTTGGGCTAATTTCGAAACAATTGGAATAGGAAGTGCAGTCATCAGTGCTATTAACCAAACACCAGCTATTATACATTTCGCATACCTTAAATGACAGGAATGGTATATCTTAAATTATTAAATTAGAAGCTTTTGTATTTACCTAGTTAATACGTAAGTATTTGAAAATAAATAAAAATCGATTTGTCATTTCAATAAAGCTACTATATGAAACCTATAAATCCACCTCGTAGGGTGTTTAGGATGTAGGTGTGAGGGAGGTACATACAATCTATTTTTTAAAGGGTACGGTAGTGCCCCAGCCAAGTTCTCAAGTAAAGGCACACACCCTTTTTACAGGAACAAACTCAGGCTGTTTTCAACCCCCCCTCTATATTCGGAACCAATCGAGTTAAAAACTTCAAACTTGAAGCATTTACCAAGCTCATTAAAAAGGTTCACATCACCAAATTCCATTTCTGTAGCAGTCAACGAACAGGACTTCAAAAATCACAAAAACCGTAACTGACTGACTGACTCACTCACTCACCACTCACTTAGACGATGAACATCAAAATTATGAAGCACTGCCTGCCATCCTACAATCGTAAAATTTGGCAGAATGCTAGATCCTGTTCCTGTAGTGAGTACAATTAGAAAAGTCAAAATCATTAGATTGTCCATTAAGGGGGGCGTATACTTTTGAAAATGGGTTATTATTTATTTGGGCCACTTCCGATTGCCGTATAATGTTGAAATTTGGTAGAGCGAAAAGGTAAAAGAGAAGGGGAAAATTCAAACATTTTATATTATATATAATATAATATATATGGTATACGCCCACTTTAGAAAATCGGTTATTATTTGTTTGGACCATTTTCAATTGCCGCAGAATCTGGAAATTCGATATAGCTGCAATGCTGACATTATTAGAAAGCGAAGACGTTTCAACGTTGTTGTGGATCATAATAAAAGAAACTTCACAGAGGTATCTGATCTGATGGGTATCATGCTTGACCCAAAACTTAACTGGAAATATAAGATACAACACAGAGTAGTGGCGTCATCTCGCCCCTACTATGGCTAATGGTTATAAATAAAATTCTGGTGAAACTAGACAGGGAACGGGTCAAAGTTGTTGCGTACGCGGACGACGTGGTGATACTAGTGTCAGGGAAGTTTCCCACCGTGATTAGTAAAATTATTGGGGCCGCTCTAGACAAGGTAAGCACCTGGGCTGCAAGTTGTGGCCTCGGTGTAAACTCGAGCAAAACTGAACTGATGCTGTTCACTACCAAAACCAAAATACCCGATTTTACCCTAACCCGTCTAAACGATCAACCACTCACACTGTCATTCAGCGCTAAGTATCTAGGTATCATGCTCGATCCAAAACTTAACTGGAAACATAACATTGAACACAGAGTAAGGAAGCAGCAAAACCTTTGGAAAGAAGTGGGGACTTCAACCAAAGATGACCTTGTAGATGTACACAGCAGTAGTGCGTCCAATTCTCACGTATGGATCACTAGTATGGTGGCCTGCGTTGAGCAAAGTCTACAACATCACGAAATTGAAAAGACTGCAAAGAACAGCCAGTATAGGTACCACGAGGGCAATGAGGTCGGCCGCAATAGATGACCTTACTGTGCTCTTGCATCTTCTACCCCTTGACCTATACACACAAAATATACCGCATTATGCAGTGCTATAAGACTCAAGGAGTCGAGTCGGATTGCTGGACTGCAAGGCCGTATGGCCATAGCAACATCCTGGATTCGCTACCAAACGGCATCGTCACGTCTCCAACCGACTACATAACACCCAAATTAAACTTCACGAAAGGCTTCCACGTTGGTTTCCTAACAGAGGGACGAAGTAGTGAAGGGATTCGACACGGTCATATACACCGACGGATTTAAGATGAGCTGTGGTGAATCACCTCAAATATCAATTTCAGTACGCTTACCGGATTTTGCCAGCGTTTTCCAGGCGGAATTACTGGCCATTCGAGAAGCTTGCACGCAACTAGGGCGTGACACAATGCTTAAACAAAGCATTGCTATCCTTATAGATAGTCAAGCCGCCATCAAAGCCATCGATTCGGCTACCATATCCTCCAAACTGGTGCAGGAGTGCCGGAACGACCTTGCCTGTCTGAGCGAGCGCTTCAGGGTCACACTTCTCTGGGTTCCAGGGCATTGTGACATAACAGGCAATGAGCGGCGCGGATGAGCTGGCCAGGAAGGGCTCATTCGCATTTTTCATTTTCTGTAGAAAGACAATTTCCGGTTGACAAACTGCGTCATATCAAGGAAGATATGACCTACCTACAACCAAAACAGAACAAATAACCTGGTAAATAAAACCCGCCCAGATATCGCCAGAATCACGGCAATAATCACGGGGCATTGGCCAATTGGAGACCATGCGGGAAAGCTAGGTATCCCATATAACCCTCATTGCCGCAGTTGCGGTAATACAAATGAATAAGAAACTCCCTATCACTTCCTCTGCAAATGTCCAGCTCTAGCGAGAGCCAGACTGCGCGCACTGAACCAACCATTCTTTGATTATTAGCGACATCTCGGGCAAAGGGATACAGGATCTTATCCATATAGCCACCGACCGGACCACATCCTAAACAATCACCAGAAAATAGGTCACACGAGTCGTGGTAACAAAACGGCATAAATCTTAGTGCTAATTGGGTTCAAGGTGAACCGCCACTGCTACGTACCTACCTACACAGAGTAAGGAAGGAGTGCAACGCAACGTTCTATGCCTGCAACATATCCTTTGGAAAAAGTGGGCATCTTGTAGATGTACACAGCATAAGTGCATCCTAAATTCCCACCCATGGATAGTATGGTGGCCCTCGTTGAGTAATGCTAACAACTTAACGAAACTGAAAATCGTGCAAAGAACAGCCAATGCCCTACTGCTCCTGCATCTTTTGCTTCTCGACCTACAAACAAAAGATGCCGCGCTAAGTAGAGTAGTAAGACTCCGTACGGCCACAGCAACATCCTGGGATACCAAACGGCATGGTCAAATTTCCAACCAACTACATGCATTTTTTTGTTTCCTAAAAGCGCGAAAACTACTGGACAAATTTCAATGAAACACTCAAAGTGTAATCTTAAATTGACCAAATATAAGTTCGTTTGTTTGCTAAAGGCGAGCATGGGTCATCTAGTATAATATAATCTTAATGAAATCGTTTAATTGTATTTATGCAGCTCATTTAATTACAGTTCCGTATATTGGGTCTGCAACTGGAATTAATATAAAGGGTTATTATTCAGACTCAAATAACATTCGCCACCAAGTCGTAAAGTGTTGAAGGAATCACACAGTTCTTGAATATGAAATACTTATGTACCTCTACCTACCTACAATACGGGGAAGAGGGGCGAAAGGATTCAAAGCTAGAATAATTACATATTTCAAGTAAATAATTGCACCTTACTGCAAATTAATGGACTATTAAATTCAGTTTCACGTAGAGCAACTCCAAAGCATTGTCCTGATAAATCAATGAAACTGTATCTGTAGCATAAAATATTGCGTGGAATAATAACACTCAGCTCCGGTGACTTGTTGAGTAATGGCGAACTGGGAACGGATGGAGTTCTATGTTATCCAATTACAGCTGATTGACGTATGAAACCACCAATTTCGGGATGAAACCACTTTTTTATAATAAAAGATATTTCATTAAGAGTGTCCTATTTTGTGTTTTTAAATTGAAACGCTTATGTTTAGATTAAATAAAAAATATATTTCTGGGTAGAGTACCTTTCATAACAACAATTCAATCATACAAATTGTCACGCTTCAATAACGGTGGCAAATTTTTAAAAAGTTCAGGTTTGGTTGCATTTTTCATTCCCTGGAGGCCCTCGGGCGCTATGACACTTTTAAAAGTGACACTTTTAAAAGTGACACTTTTAAAAGTGTCATATCGCCCGCCGGGCTTTAAGTCACTTTTTTCCTTATTTCCTAATGAAAATTGTGGTCTTGAAATAAGATCCCAAAACAAGAAATGAAATAATACCCGAAACGTATGGGGAGCATGCTGCCTCCCTGCAACCCCCTGCTTGGGTTAACTGCCAGATGAAGGTTTGGGGTTTTATTCCCTTTTTTGGAGCCTTATTTCTTAATGTGGGCGCAGTAGTTAGTGTGCTGGACTACTGTGCGAGGGATCCCAGGTTCGATCCCCGGAAAAACACAAACTACATCTTAAGGTTTTTTCTACTGCGCCACCTCTCGCGAACGTCTGACAAACATCCGAGAGTATGACTGTCCTGAAAAAGCTTCTCAATTCAGCCGTTCGGACTCGGCATAAAATTGTAGGTCCCTTCCATTCGTCCCAAAAATATAAACTCACACAAAACGAATGGTTGCGAGAAGCTAGGCCTAGGGTATCACCGCCTGTTGCGGTTGCGCCACCTATTTATTTTTCTATTTCCTAATGAAAATTGGGGTTTGTTTTTATCCCAAATTTGGGGCACTGTGAGAGTGGGCGATATGACACTTTTAAAAAGGCCTAATGATACAAAAGTGTGTGTCATAAAGCCTCAGGGCGTTATGACATGCACCCTTTTTGTTTCACTGCACTACAGACTTAATTCCTACAAATTTATTAAAAAGAGAAGAAAAAGAAGGGAATTTGTATTTGTTATTTACAAATACAAAAAAAAACCGTTCCTCCGTTTAGAGTTGTAAACAACAATTGTTTTTCATAATTTTGTTAGTCCTCTAACTGATAACATCAAATAAGAAAATGAATAAACAAAACAAAATGTTAATCGCCCGATTTAATTCGCGAAAAAAAAAAAAAAAAAAACGATTGACAGTTCCGCATATACCGTAGATTTAGATTAGATATACCGCGCATGTCTGCGATCCCGTGATAGCTTTCCAAGCCAATGTACAATGGTTAGAAACTGAAAAGTTGTTTTCAGACTGATTTGCAATCCGAGGTCCAATTTGTCTTATTATTTCCTCTGCCTTAACACGTTTTAACCGAAACTTTTCGTTGAAAACAAAAGAATCTGAAATTTTCTTCGTCTTCGTCAAAAAATCTTCCCCTATATCACTATCGGTCCTTCTATGCCTTCAACGTAGACAAGACATTTTTAAGTTTGAAAAGCGATTCCTTTGGAAAATCACAAATTGTTATTGAATCAACACACGATCTTTCTATAAAAAGAAATTTTCATTAATTGAACAAATTTGTAAACTTTTTTGATTTGGTGAAACGCAAACTTGAAAAGAAATATGAATTTTAACAAATTTACAAAATATGAATTTTAACAAATTTGTACTTGTAACCAAAAAAGAAAATTAACTTTTGGTGAAATGTGATACACGATGATTTAAGAAGGGGCAAAAACGAACAATTTTCAAAAATTAAGTCGGAACAAAATGTTAAAAAATAAGAAGTGAGTTTGGATTTTCATTAGGTATAGCGTATAGGTTTTCAAACTTGTAAATGTATACAAGTCGGCATTTTCGAAGGTTCCACCTTTCGGAGATGCCAATTTATATTTGTTTATTTGTATATGTACCTTCTCCGAGTTTCAATTTTAAAAAGGACGATCTGCCTCGGTGAATTTGACGACTGAAATTCTTAAAATTTAGCGAGTTTCGATTCGATTTTAAAGGACAGTCGGTATTTCTAATTTGAGTTTAAATTTGACCGAATGTTTTATTCGCTAGTTTGTGGAACGCGGCTTAATGGTGTGGATTGCGAATAAACTTTCGTTTCGTTCGGCGGAAAAAAGTCTGAAAAACGAAATTTGGTTATGGAAATTGTTTATAAACTTGTTTTCCTAATAGGTACATTTTGAATTTTAATGGGATGATTAATAAAAATACTTTAAAGCACCATTCAAATGAGAGCGAACGAACTAATTGATGAAATGCGAACAAAACACTTTTTAAGCATTTATAAAGAGAAAATTGCACATTTTATTATTCCAAGAGTAGGATAATCCCATCAAATGCATTAAGAAAACAGTTTAAACCTAACGAAATTTCGAATTCCAAACTTTTTGGCGCGGATTGTCAAAGTTTAATGACAGTTCCCTGAAATTCTCGAACTGTCAAAACTCGCGAATATGCGTTCGTTCGAAGATAGTTGGTCGCTCTCATGTGAATGGACCTTAAGATATGGCGTTAGGCAATAACGCCCAAATCGATTTGGAAATAACGCCCTGAAAAAACTCGTACAATTTGTTGTTGCAAAATTTTTCGTCATTTTGAGTGTTATTTCCTTTCCAGGGTTCGTTTTTTTGACAAGCAGTAAAGACCAAAATAGTAAGTGGAAATGCATAAACAGTATTCCACTGTAGCCTGCACTGCAACCCCCCTGCTTGGGTTTTCTGTTGGATTTTGGAGTAGGTGGGAGTTTGTACTGCAAATTAATTTTGGGCTTTATTTCCACATTGTTGTTTATTTTAGGGCGCTATGCATTTTTTTTTGGGCGTTATTTCGGCGCTATTTCCTTGTGCGTTATTGCCTAACGCCTTAAGATACACTTGTTGTGTTTTTATGAAACCTCGTCAGCCAGTGGTTGCCAGTAGTTGCTAGTTGAGACACATTTCACATGCTAATTAAAACAACAACCTGCTGGCAACAACTCTTGATTTTCTCCCCAGTCGGAGAGCTGCTAGCTGGCAGCCGGCTAAATTCAATTCACAATGAACAAACAGGTGGCGAAGAAAGCAACAAGTGGCTTAGAATTTCCGTACAATTAGCTTAAATCATAGTGGCGTTATTATCTCATGCACACAACATTCCAGAGAAAAATGTCAGAATTTATCAAATATTTCTACCAAATGCATAATTTTATACTAAAACTCGGCTGGCTGGCTTTATCTTGCTGGTAATAATTGTCCAAATGAACGGCTGGCTGGCGAGGTTTCAAAAAAACATGCCTACTAGTAAACTTTTCTTTTTCTCACTCATTGACTTCGCACTGCAAACCAGAGTCAACTCAATTCAACTTTAAATTAATTTTAAAATTAAGAATTTAAATTCAAAATCTTATATCTAGAAGACCACCGACTCGAATGAGCTCAAATTTACAGGTGGTCTTAGGTCCCAGGAGTGTTCCTGTTAAGATTGGACATAGCTAATTGGATAAATTTAAATTCGATGAAGTTATAACAACCCAATACCGCTGGGCCGATTTTAATGATATCTATACTATACAGTTTGCAAGTTTCTAAAATAAGTCGGCATTTTAATGCACGGCTCGAACTCTCGCTACGCCCTTGGCTTTAAGTCATCAACAACTAAGGTATTAAAGACGTTAACATCCATATATTCATGAATATTCAAGCAGCTAAAGAGCACTTAGCTTAGCTCACCCGTTCCGTTATTGACTTCAAATCAGTACTGAACTGCACCCTCCAAAAACTTGGCGCAATAAACAAAATCAGAATATGGATGGGGAGGTCCCGGCCCGGCCATGATGGGATTGGGGAAAATTAAAAAACTGATGAACTTGCCACAAGAGGCTCGGAAGTACACTTTATAGAACACGCACCTTTCAGCGCAATCCCCAAATCAGCTGTAAATTCGGTTATATCACAAATTGTGTGTGGTATGCTGCCTCACAAAATTAAATTCCCCTCACCAAGGTTTTCCAGAATCAGGATGTAAGTTTATTTAGCGATGTATATTATTTGTAGGTCTCACATTAATTCTTGAATAGAAACGCAGCGCTTACCTCAACATCTCTTGATTTTAACATAACAAACCTTTCCATTTAATACAAAATTCTGCTGTCAGCAAGTTGATCTTTAAAATTGACTGTTGTGGTTTTCGTGGATATCTGCAATTCAAATATATATACCACTATGCATGTTAGATTCCTTTTACTGTGCCAAGCAAAATCACATACCAACACGTGAAAGCAACAACTATGAAACTTGTCTGCATGTAGCGGTTTCATCAGAGTTAATAAAAGGAAGCAAATGATTTGGTTACATAGCGGAAGGTTCCTACCTGAGTTGAGTATATCAATTTTATATGCATATCAGATATATGGGAGAAAAGCAGTGGCTCAGCGCAAAATGGAAATTGCCATAGATTTGGATAGCATAGGAGTGATTAATTTTCAGTGTACCTAACCTACCGTCTGTAGTGTGTACAAAATTCAGATTCTATCTCTTTTAGCTCTTTGTCCATAAACCCTCATGGTGTGTAAACAAAATATCCTCTTCTGTGGCATATTGCATCATCGAACTTGAAAAAGAAGGACGTCGGGATGTGAAGACAACTTTAGTTTGAGAAGTCTGATATACAAAACTTTGTTGAAAATATTTGAATTGATTTCTAAGTGCCATTAAAGCGACTATGCTCCGAGTGTTGTATGGATTGTCTTGAAACTGGAACGATACTGATACTGGTTCGAACACACTCCATGTCTTCGAGCAAATTTACTTGGAAGTCTGATACATTTGATTTGGTATATTGGATAACTTAAGTATGGCTGTTTTAAAAACGAAAAATGATATGTCGTGCGTAAGGACAGAGTGCAAAATGATTGAGTTGTGGATCAACATACCCACTACATATTTTGTAAAGCGCTTTTAATCTTTGCCATAAATTGACTGTTACAATATCTAATTTTTTATGCAAAATTTCGCTATTTCGAGTTCGAAAATGGACTCTGGAAATGGATATTAGCATCAATGTTGTGAAAAGTCGTGTGGTCCGGAAATCATTCTTAGATCGAAAATATGCGTGTTTACTTGTTCTCTATATACTGTTGGCTAAATAAATAAATAAATAAATAGGCGGCGCAACAGGCGGTAGACACCCAAGGCCTAGCTTCTCGCAACCATTCGTTTTGTGTGAGTTTCTATTTTTGGAACGAATGGAAGGGACCTACAGTTTTATGCCGAGTCCGAACGGCTGAATTGAGAAGCTTTTTCAGGACAGTCATACTCTCGGATATTTGTCAGACGTTCGCGAGAGGTGGCGCAGTAGAAAAAACCTTAAGATGTAATTTGTGTTTTTCCGGGGATCGAACCTGGGATCCCTCGCATACTAACGCACACTAGCACACTAACCACTGCGCTACTGCGCGCATCCTGTTGGCTATAGCACAAAAATACGCACCACATTCTTGTAGATAATAGGCGCGTTTTTTTTGCAATCCTATATGGGCTTAGGAAGTTTTCCATACAAATCGTTAGCCCGGATAATCATCGGGGCTTATGACTTAGCCCAGATAAAAACTGTGCTACCAATCTACGATTGTTTTAAATGTTATCGAAAGTGCTATCGATTGTGTCATAAATGACGTTAATTTGTCAACCAAAATAAATAGGAGAGACTGGGGCACCTTTGAACGTTGCCCATTTGAACATTGCTAATAAGGCAACATTTAAAAGTAGATACATATTAACCAAAATTTAAACTTGGTAATACCGTCTTCTTTAGTCGTCAACGACTTTTGGATATCCTTTTGCCTGGAAGCAGCCGCATGAGGCGGTTTTTATGCTTAAATTGCATATATTAATTTTCTATTTGTAAAGCATCATTCACATGGGAGCGAAGGAACGAATTGTTGAAATGCGAACAAACCACTTTTTATGCATTTATAGACAAAAAATTTCACATTTTATTATTCCAAGAGGAGGATAACTATCCAATCAAAATGTATTAAGAATACAAGTTTATAAACAGTTTAAATAACGAAATTTCGAATTCAAAACTTTTTGCCGCGAACAAAAAGACCATTGACGCGAATTGTCAAAGTTTATTCGCAATCCACAAACAAGCGAATAAAATATTCGTTTGAACTTAACCTCAAATTAGACATTGCGGGTAGAAACTGATGGCTGAAATTCGCGAACTGCCTCGACCTAGAAAAGTGTTCATGTGAACGGACTGTCAAAACTTGCGAATATTCCTTCGTTCGTAGGTAGTTTGTCGCTCTCATGTGAATGGTCATAATTACATAAAACGATTTTATGGTGAGTTTTTCTTTTTGTTTAAAATATATCTTTAAGGCACAGCTTCATTTGGAACCGCGTATAAAGGTATGTTTTTTTGCACATTTTTCTGTCGCTTGGCCTATCGGGGAACGTTTGAACAAGTAGTATGTAAGTGGCATTGAAATAAAAGCTAAGCTACCACCACCAATCAATGCTCCAGGAACATCGAGAACACCTAAATTTTTTATAAAGGTTCATCAGTCATTTGTAAAATATTTCGTAGTTTGTGAATTTCAGTTTGCTTCTGTTAAGTCGTTTTTGATTTTTTTGTTTAAAAAAATAAAGTTAATTTATTTTATTAAAAAATTACAAAGCTCGTAGTAGGTAGCGTATTAGCTGCCAAAAGCAATTACAAATACTGCCGTTCATAAGTTAGTGACCCAGCCTAGTTCAAAACTGCTCAGCATGTAAACCACGGTGCCCCAGTCTCTCCTAAAAAAGAGAGAAAAAAAAACATCAACAATCAAAATATGGACAAGAAAGATTGCAACTCAAAATTTGGATTTAGGAAGAGACACTGGGACCAGAGCGGGACTGCTGAATGCTGAAATGCTACAGTGTACGTAAGGAGTTGTGCACTGCCACTGATTCGCCACTGGAACTTGAATCGTCTTGAATCATCCACTAAAAGGGCAAGCACATCCACTACGTCCTGCAAACCGCTCTTACGGCTGGAACTTGCTGTTGCTGCAGAGCTTGCCAACAATAAACAAAGCATCTGAAACTAAAATAAATTTCTTATCACTTGTAAACTATTTTATTATGCATATTATAGCTATCTTTTTCTCGTCTTTTATCAATTTAAAAACTAATTGACTGCCTGCAAATTTTTTTGGTGAAGACTGAAAAAAAAAACAACTGAAAAGTCAAATGTCAACTAGCATTTTGCTTTTTTGCTTTTGTCAACTAGCATAGTGCTGCCAAGTCACGTTTTATCTAAGCCTATATATGATTGCAAAAAAATAACACGCCTAATATTGCTCATGATTTCGTATGCACCCTTGACGCGTCGTGCATCTCCTGCTTAAGCTGTTTCCATGCGGTGTTGTGGATAGGGTTATTGCTAGTGGGCAAAAACTAAGCAGAAACTGATTGCATATTTTAAACAACCCGTATTTACTCAAAGGGAGAAATTTGTTTAAAATACTAATAAATGCTGTTGAAGTAACGCATGAACATTTTAATGCCTGAAATGTCATCTTCCATTGGGCAAGAAAAGGGGGGGTCTATGGACTCTGGAGTAGTTTCCGTGCCCAAGGACTTTATTGCACTCGAAATGACAGACAGACATCTTATCAAAATTATAAAGGTTTCGTTTTTCCCTTTGAGTACGGAACCTTATACCCTTATACTATCCCAAATAAATATCTACGTCTTGACGATATTACGAATTATTATTTAAAATAGACAAAAATATGAAAACGCTTATTCGCAAAAATTCTAAGAAAATGTTTTAGTTGTATAATAGCTCTGAAATAGGTGTAAATGTATATAACGACTCAAAAAAATGGTGGTTAGACTGTGACAATTTCATAAATTTGTCCAAATATTCTGAAACTAATATATTATGGCAACACCATCATTAACTAAGTTTTTGCTTTGGTT
Source organism: Cheilosia scutellata (assembly GCA_955612985.1). Taxonomy (NCBI): domain Eukaryota; kingdom Metazoa; phylum Arthropoda; class Insecta; order Diptera; family Syrphidae; genus Cheilosia; species Cheilosia scutellata. The sequence continues at coordinate 73,581,327 of OY015312.1, forward strand.
GGTAAATCCAAAAAATTATCTTTCAACAACGCATTGGAGTCAACTGATAATACCTTTGAAAAACTTGTTGTCAAAGGTAGGTACTAAATATAGTTAACACGACATCTGCTGCGGAAGTTGTTCCTATTGTCAAAGTTGCTGCTGATGTTTAGATACCTGTTATGTGTTTCTTCCCTCATACTTATTACTAAGAAAAAAAAAAAACATTAAATTTAATATAAAATTACCTCTTTGTTATCCTCGGTCGTAAAGGCCACATTATTGCAATATAACGATCTACACTGATAGCCACAAGGGTGTACGCACTGACTAACACAGAAACAGCTTGCGAATAATTCACCAAATGACAGAGGACGGTTCCAAATGGCCAGTATTTTAAAATTAATATCGATACGAACGAAAATGGTACACAAAATAAGGACATTAGTATGTCCCCAACGGCCAAGTTGGCAATGAAGTAATTTGTCACAGTTCTCATTCTTGGTGTAGATTGTACGATGTAGCAAACGGTTCCGTTCCCAAGTAATGCAAAAATAAAAATAGATATGTAAAGCAGATATACTATAGACTTAAAGTAACCACTTGACCATCCCGACAGGTCGTCATTGCTGTCGTCGTTGCTATTACAAGAGTAATTGTCAAACCGTATTTCATCATAATTTTCATAACGTGTGGTGTTTTTAAAATTAAATTTGTGATAGGTATCGCTAATCACCGAGGACGAATCGTCATCATCATGATATTTTGAATAATTTAGGTTCACTAGGGCGTTGTAGTATAGTGGTGAGTCGTTATCATGACTTAATAGGTTAATTGGATGTGTGCCTTCGGTCCAGGCTGTTTCCATTTTCTTTTATTAGTTTGCTTTGTCCTTTGTCCATTTATTACCCCGATCTGAATAGTTGTTAAAAAGGGTCTGCTGTGTCGTATACATGTGCCTAAAAAAAAACATAGATATTATTGAAATTTATAAGAACTAATAACTGGGTAATATGTATACATAGATAATATAGAATTGTAAATTTATTTATTTTTTTAAGGACATTATTAAAACCACAATAAAAGTGCGTATAGCCGTAGCCTTGGATTTACCCTTAGGCCGTAGGGCACCAAATGGGGAACCGAAAAAATCTCAAACATGACGATTATTCTTTAAAATACATCTGTAAAATACAAATATATATCTCATTCTTTCCTATTCTTGATCACTTAAAACACTTTATCAAATTCTACTAAATGTTCAAAAATGTCAGACGCATTCATAATAATTATAATATGTATGTACGCTTCGAGTTACTCATATGAAGATTTTGTTCGCCGGCGAGTTCATTTGGGAATCCTAAGCTGTACACACCTATATCGTGTGAAATGCGTGTCGGCGCGAATGTGAATATAGGAATTGCGAAGTGAAGTACAAATTTACGGGGGACGTGGTGGTAAAGAAGAAGATGCGAGATCAGGGCCGGATTTAGAGGTCGGGAGGCCCTGGGGCAACAAATAAGTGGAGGCCCCCTGGTTTATTATTTTCCAAATTGGCCTTTTCTATAATCCTTTTTCTACAAGTCGATCAAAGATAGAAATTGAACCAACTCATTACCAAGAGGCTCTAAATCATCTTTGTACAGTTCCACCAATGACTCTGCTGCAGCGTGCAAATTTGCAGCATTCATCTTCTCTATGTGATTGAGAAATCCAAATCTCGAACGTACAGCTTCGTATGCATGCAATCTTTTAGTAAGAGAAACACATATAGCTGATCGATCACTGGGATAAAACCGGATACTTTGAATTTCTCTTTTGGTGACAGATTTGCGTCTCGTGCTTTCATGTAGTCGAGTGGATTCAACCTCACATTTCTTGTTCTGGTGCGTGATTGTATACATATTGGTCAGTACAGTGGCCGGCATAAGTATTTTGACAAAACTAAAGTTAATTCTGCTCATAATTTGAAACTTACTTCGTGTACATTTTGGCACCAATGGAAAGGTCATTTAAATTCCGTTTGAATGATACAAAACTTTCCTTAACCCATTAAGTACCCATTTAAAACGTTTAGAATTTAGACATTTGTGAATGTCTACTTTTTTGACTTTTTCCTCGGTATCAAAAAAAAAAAATAATGTTTTGATGCAAAAAGTTTCTCCAAACAATTCTGATAGTGACTGCAAAAAAAATTAACTTTAGTTTTGTCAAAATACTTGTGCCGGCCACTGTATGACATATTTCTTTAGCTGCTTTCTCGTATTTATCAAAATCGTCTCTTTTGGATTCAACGAATGATTTCAATGATTTTAATGCACGCATTGCAGATTCAGGAATCATTTTCGGGTACTGCAACATCTTGTTTGTAGCTTCGAAACGCTCTATGATATCGTTCTAAAAGATAGGAAATAGAGCGGTTTCGAGACAACTCATCTTTTGTAAAAGGTTCGATGCTTCAATCCTCACGATGTCTTTTTGCTCCTTATCGGAAGATAATTGCTGGTTAGAGCTCCTTCGATTTCAGAATAACCATCGACAATTGCTTTCGTAGCTTCAGCTTGACAAGACCAACAAGTATGGCTAAGCCTTTTTAAAACGTAAAATTATTCGCTTTTCTTCTGTGGTATCGCAATGTACTTGCTGTGAAAAACGTATATAAATTTTGAACGAAATCGAAGAATTGAACAGCCGATGGACAAGAGTTAGCAGCTGCCTTTCCAACTAAATTGAGAGAATGACCACAACATGGTACAAACGCCGATAAATGATTTTTCTCCAAAATAAGAGCCTGCATTCCTTTGTATTTACCACTAATGTTTTCATATGATTGGCCGCGGCAATCCATAATGTCTATTTGATGGTCACCTAAAAATTTTAGTAAAGCGTTTGCTATGGGCTTGCCTGTATGGCCGCAGTTTGGTAAAAAGGTGAGAAATCTTTCCTTTGGCATCGATCCTTCAATATATCTAACAACTATAGTTAGTTGATCGATATGAGATTCGTCGGGAGTAGAATCCACTGACACCGTATAATATTTGGATTTTTATTCTGGATACAATTTCAGTTAGCACTTTGTCACCCTGATCAGTTCTTCCCAAATCTTGGACGAAAGGTAATTGACATGGCCACTTCCTTTATTTGCATGTTCTTTAAGATAGGTTGCCACTGTTTTTTGTTTTAATTCTACGATATTTTCAAACCCCTTTGTCAATCTGGGAAAAACCAATTGCGCAGGGAATGAAGGATATTATTATGTTGCTTAACGGTCGATCCCAAATGCAGGTGGTTGTTGATTTGAAATGTATTTCTGGCGGCTCTGCAATTTGCCGCAATTTAGGACCGAGAATATTGAAGTTCTAGTTCGAAGATATTCAAGTTGATGTTCATCGTCGTCGGTCCTGTGTTTGATAATGACGGCGCTTTGGTTTTTTTTTTGTCTTGTGTTTACTCGTCGGAATTTGAAATATTGGGCCCCTATTTTGTGGAGGCCCGGGGCTGTAGCCCCGGCTGCCCTCTCATAAATCCGGCCCTGTGCGAGATATTCATCACTACTCTATACACTGCAGAAAAAGACATCGAAATTATTTAATCGCAGTTAAAAGTAGTATTATTTCTTCTAAAATTAAACCCCAAAACAATGTTTCTGTTTCTGTAGTCAGTATTAGCTATTAGCTAGCTAAATATTTGTGTTAGCTTGGGTCAAATGTACACAAAAGTAAGCCTTTTCTTAATTTCTCATTCTCGGTAAAGCCCCCGTTATAGCCACACGTAAAACAGAATCCGAAAAATTTTGTTTTGAATTTTTAGACCTCTTTAACCGAATAGTTTTTCCAAAACGTTTTGCCTGAATCTATCTTATGAATTATAAAACCACCAACACAGACAAACTTCTTTCCTTTTTGGTTCGTACGCTGGCCAAAATGCTAAGTATTGTCATTGTCGATAATATTTATCAGCTAACATGTAAAAGGAAATATAAAATAGGGCACCTTTTATTGTAATGGCCTAGGACCCAAAAAATCTAATCCGACGCTGGGCGTAGGGTCATTCTTAGGTACATTGTATGATTAACTAGAAGCCGCGTTAGTTTTTGTTACCTGCCTGATGCTACGGTCGTATCTTTGTAAGGGCCATTTTATAAAATACCAAACAATGAACTTTTTACGAACGTCGAAACGTTCCTTTTAACTGGGTCACCCTGTAACATGTGTTGGTTTGTTTATCTATACCTATATATAAAAAAATTGTTGCAAATGTGTTGTGACTTTATAACTCACGAACGGTCAAACCGAATTCGATTAAATTTTTAGGGTTTTGGAAAAGGGGGCGTGGCACCCCCATACAAAAAAAAAAAAACATTTAAAATCTTATATCTCGAAAACCACTAAATCGATTATTTTCAAATTTACATAAAATCTTAGGTATCGATATCGACCCAGGAGTATTCCTGTGAAGATTGGTTAAAATTGGACAAAGGGACGTGGCACCTCCCATACAAAAAAAACATTCAAAATCTTATATCTCGAAAACCGCCGAATCGATTGAGTTTAAATTTACAGACAATCTTAAGTATTGGCCCGGGAATGTTCCTGTAAAGATTGGTCAAATTCCATACAAAAAAACATTGCAAACTCTGTTCTTCGACAGTCGAGCCAAAGTCTGTTAAATGTTGTGTACTAAGAAGAGAACAATGAAAGTATAGAGATACTGTACTGTGAATATTTGGTCAATAAAAAGAAATGCCAGTGGTCATAACTAGCTACATATTCACGGACAATTAGCGACAATGCAACTACTTATGTTGCTTATTTTAACGAAGTGTTAGTCCTTCCAGCATATGCATAAGGCGCAAAAGAATCAGCCTTTCAATAGTAATCATTTTTAACATTCACTTTAATTTTTTTTTATAAATTACAATAGATATAATTCTATGAGATTAAGGATTTTCGAATTTTGTCACATTTTGTAGTTACAATACCTTATATCGTCGATTCTTCTTTCAAACACAAGAGTCCTTGATGTTGGAACTTTAATTTATTACTTCCATGACATCAGTGACGAGTTAATTTGTTACTTTTTTTATTAACTGCATGACCGAGATTGGTTTTTGTAAGGTGAGATGGTAAACAACATACATTTTAATATTACTGCTACAATATACATATTTACATTGAGTAATACATTTTCTGTGCTCAGTTGTAATTTATCTTATGTATTTAAAAATTGTTTTCGTCGTATGGTAAAACAACTGGAATACCGTCAAATAGAGTTCACGCTTTTGTTGAAGCTATCTATGTTACTTTGCATGTGTGCAGGTGTTGAGATTGTTCCAGCGTAGATTTGTTCTACTCAAGGATTCAATGTCAATTTTCCTAGGATACGTGCTTAGCGGAGTTCTTACAGATTTTAGGGCCATTGATGCGTGCATTTTCGACCCGTTTCTTGCAATCTCATCCGCAAGGGTCACCGTGTTGGCTTGTGATAGTTCATCCAGTATTTCTTGCAATGACTTACTGCCGAGTTTACTGCCCTCGACTTCAGCACAACTGACTCCATGGCATTTATGCCCGCGTGCGGCCTGAAACCCCATGTGTTGCCGAATGCTCTTCTACAGGCATATAGTGCTAGTGCCACGTATGCTTTTTTGCATTTTGATCCTCTATGATTTCCTTCCAGCTGGCTTGGCTTATTTTTAGATCCACCTCGCCCATCCCTGGTGGATTAAATGAAGGAATCACCCTCCTTCTTATAAACAACAAGATCTCTGTCTTCGATGGACCAGAAAGATGAATGTTAGCTCTTAGCTCAATTAATTCGGTGAAGTATGGCCTAACAATTAAAAGCATTTCCTGAGTTGACTTTCATAGATTTATGAGTATAATGGCAAGTTGAGCATATATTATCTAGTAAGGTCGAAATAGAAAAGTTTGCGTCCCCTTTTTCAACCCGAATTTTGAACATCGATGAATCAGGCATGTAATAATTTTGACTATTAACATACAAATTAATACGGCTAATGGTTCATGCGCTATGAAAAAGACTCCCGCAAAGTGGCAGGACAAGACAAATTGCAAAAATGCCTTCGAAATATTGGATTGCATTCAGAATAGCGTGCAAAATTTCAAAGTTCTAAGTTTAGAGGAAGTGCTTCAAATTTGGCTTCCAAGATTTGAGCATAATAAACAACATCTTATCAAGTAAAGTCAAAGCCTTTAAAAATATAGCGTAACGACTACAGTTATTGGCACCCTCAATTTTTGGCCCAGCTATAACAAATAAAAAAAAGTTGGGTCAAAAATTGTTTACCCAGCTATTGGCACCCCATCGTGGGCGCGGTAGTGCAGTCGCAGTGGTGCTGGACTACTGTGCGAGGGATCAAAGGTTCGATCCCCGGGAAAACACAATTTACATCTTAAGGTTTTTTCTACTGCGCTACCTCTCGCGAACGTCTGACAAACATCCGAGAGTATGACTGTCCTGAAAAAGCTTCTCAATTCAGCCGTTCGGACTCGGCATAAAATTGTGGGTCCCTCCCATTCGTCCTTTCGAGTTCTGTCTTATAAGTGAAAGTGAAAACACGTGCGACAAAAAAGAAAACAAAATTTCAAAATTTTCATTGTTTTGGTTAAGGACTTATAATTTTGTTAGTTTTTTCCCTTCCTTTTATATTTTTTAATGAAAACTTTTTTATTTACTATAAGAATGCATTAAATAAGTCGTTTGTAAATATATGTTGTTAAAAAAAAGTTATTGTTTTATTAATAAATGAGATGCCAATAATTGGGTCCAACAAAAACTGGGGTTCAAATAATTATTGGCAGGGGGTGCCAATAATTATATCCTATGTCCGTGGATCACCAGCATGACGTATTGAACGGATCTTTAGGTTGGTCCAATTTATATAAATTTTGCAATCACGCCTTGACATACCGCAATAGTTTTTAAAAATGTGCACGACTGGGTCGCACGAAACTTTCTCGTTTATTGCGAATCTCACAGAATCTCAGAGTTATTTCAGCAAATTTTACGTTCAAAATCATACCCACTTAAGATGTACTCAGGTTTAGTAACTCAACCCTTGTTAATTAAAATATAAAAAGTAATACATACTACATAAACATACGTATTAACTACAACACTTTATTATTTACTTTCAAATTTCACCCCGAACAACTGACACTTAAAGGAGGCAAGTAGGCGATGAATTTCGTATTCCCATTTTTGATTATTTAAAAAAGTGGTCAATTGTCGGAATTTGGGTAGTCATTTTTGAGAAATATTCATAAAACGGCTATATTCGAGTTTTCTGAGAAAAACTAAGTACGTGATCATGTTTAGAATGCTTATGTTGTCCTAAATATGTATTTTGATCAAAATCGTTAGAGCGATTTTTTGTAAAATTATGGTGACAAATGTTACAAATTTGGATTCGAAAAGCACTGTTATTAATCTGTTTAGCGCAAAACTGAGTACGACGTATTATTCAGGATATAAACATTACCTAGCTAGCAGTTACATTTTCATTCAAATTGAAAATGGCGTTTTCGAGATATGAGCAGTTTTTAAAGTACCATTTTTAGCGATTGGGGTGGAAATCGAAGGACGCATTCATGGTTCAAAAAACACTGTTTTGCAACTGTTTAGCTCAAAACTGAGCAAATGATATTACTATGGATTTAAGCATTACCTGAAAGTAACATTTTTTTCATAATCGAAAATGGCGTTTTTGAGATATGAGCAGTTTTTTAAAGTACTATTATTAGGGATTTGGGTGGATATCAAAGGACGCAGTCTTTTTAGGGAAAAACTGAGTTTGCTATCAAGTTAAGAATGACAATAGTACCTTAAAAATAAGTTTTTTTTAAATCGAGAAGCTAGGCCTTGGGTGTCTACCGCCTGTTGCGCCACCTATTTTTTTTTTTTTTTTTTTTTTTAGGTTTGCTGGAAGGAAAAATTATCCAAAGACATTGCAGAGCTATTACGCCAGGGTGAGGGTTGTTTCTGCAACCCGATGGGACTGACTTTATAACGTAATTAGCAATCATGAAAATGTATAATAATTTACGAAATTAATGACATGATTTAGTTAAATCAAGTGGATTTAGCCAAATCACGTTGGTGGGAACCTGGTAAAAGTTAAAGGAATATTCACAGGTTTTGGCAGTCCATTCACATGAACACTTTTCTTGGTCGTAACAGTTCGCGAAGTTCTGTCATCAATTTCTACTACCTAACAATCACTGATTTGAGTTTAAGTTCGAACAAATTTTATATTTGATACTAGTTTGTGGAACGGAGTAACTATTCGTTTGTGTGAATTTTATTTCAAAAAATTGTTATAACATTTTAATAAAACTAATTGTGCACATTTATGTTTTTCTTCTGCTGTACCATCAGCATTTTTGGAAAGGTTGAATTAATTTTATTTTGTACACTGTTTGGTTAATTTTTTTTTAATTCGTTTATACTAGAACATGATATTTTTCGCTTCGAAAACCTCGATTGTATTTGCTCAGAATAGTAAATATCGCACATTAAACTGGTTTTTGATTGAATACGATTTTATTCCGCATGCGAGCACTTGTTAAAACGTATGGCAAAGAGACATACATAATGTAGGTATGTAGGTATGTTAAAATTTAAGGATATGACCCCGATATATCTGTACATGTACAAAACTTTGTCATGGCGTTGTGCTTTAAAATAAGAATTCATCAAGTGGGGAAGAGAAGAATGCTTATTTGCGAGTTCACTGGATGTACATAATAAGGCGATAATACAAAGCATAAAGAAATCAGGGACTAGCATAGTAGGATAGGACAGTACTTGAATAAAAGGTTTTAACTTGAAAGGTTTGAAGTTTGAATAATGTGCACACGATTCACTTCAGTTGATTTATTTCTCATTCGGATGGCCAGATAGAAAGGGGTAAATCATAATGGTTTCTTTTAAGACCAAATATAGGTATACTAAAATTATAATGCTCAGTTTAATCCTTCCCTCTTCAATCTAGAAAGCTAGACTTTGAAGTAGGTACTTAGAACCTTTTTCAACTCTAATCGAGTGACTAATGAAATATGTTTTCTTGAACTTTTTTTATTGAAGGGGCAGCTGTCATGCTGCCTACAAGGCATGGTTGTTTTAAGTTAAAAATGATTTAAACAACTTCCTGATTTCTATTGAAATTGAGCTGTACCTAAACGGCTTTGTCTAATAACTTGGCGTACAACTTGGTTCTTTTTTTACATTTATGTTTTTGGTGTGATTTCACTACTTTTTAATGTTTTCCGAATGTTCCACCCCTTATTCAAGACGAGCAAAACAAAAGAAGAAACATCCAAATTGCACAATTGCACATCCAGCTATGCACATCAATGTCTACAATTTTACAACTTTAACTCCCATGAATGTCAAAAAATAGCATTTAAAATGTATTTTTTTTTTATACGGTAGGTGCCATTCAGACTAATATTCACTCAGCTTCAGATCAATCGGTTTAGTAGTTTTCGATATACGATTTTTAAGGTTTTTTTGTCAAATTTTGATCAAACTTTCACAGAAACACTTGGGTCAATATCAAATATTTTCTTAAAAGTTGAGTTCAAACAGTTCGGTAGTTTTCTAGATAATTATACGATTTTTTAGGTTTTGTTTTGTATGAGAGCTGCCACGACCTTCTGTCCAATTTTCACCAAATGTGAATCTAAACCATCCTTGGACCCACTCAAACACACACAAAAATTTCATCAAAACCGGTCCAGCCGGTACAACACACGTATCTACAGAAGAATTATATTATATTTATAAAGATAGATTTCTTTGTCACAATAATCATAATCCTTATTAGTGAGGCGGCATAGTATAAAATTGTATAACAATTGTGCACTTTTTGTGATGAAAGCATGCAATTTTTTACCATGGAGGACACATTATATGAAAATGATTTTAAGATATTGGGGCACTTCAGATTGCGCCCTAAAGGGGTAAAAGGGGGGGGGGTCAAAGTTTGTATGGGAAAATTTTTATTTTTCATCCGATTGACTTCAAACTCGGTTTGTGTACTCTTTATGAAAAATAAAGAAAACTATTTTCTTCGATTCTGAAAATTCAATCCCTAAAGGGGTAAAAGGGGGGTCAATGTTTGTTCATGTGTTTTCTTAAAATTTTTAAGGGGAGTAAGCATGCTTTACCGCCCCGGGTGCCACTGCTTCTTAGTCCGCCCCTGTCTCAACATATTTTATACCACAATACATTAAAATGTATACCTATGTATATTTGAATTTAAACGTTGACCCCCCTTTTTACCCCTTTAAGAGTTGAATTTCCAAAATCGGAGAAATTAGTTTTCTTTATTTCTCATAGAGAGTACATAAACTGAGTTAGAAGTCAATCGGATGAAAAATAAAAATGTTCCCATACAAACTTTGACCCCGCCCTTTAACCCCTTTAAGCGGCCCATAGACACTACACTTGTGTCTGCACCGGTGTCGGTGTACGGAAATGTGTGCTGTGTGTGGGCTGGTGCGTACACCCATTTTGGTGTCAGACACGGTGCGAGTAAAATCAAAAGTTTTTGATTTTTGGTGTCGGTGTCTCGATCGGTGTGATGTGTATGGCGGAAAGCCACACCGGTGTCAGTACATCGGTGCAGACACAAGTGTACTGTCTATGGGCCGCTTTAGGGCGCAATCTGAAGCGCCCCAATATCTTAAAATCATTTTCATATAATGTGTCCTCCATGGTAAAAATTTCATGCTTTCATCACAAAGTGCACAATTGTTATACAATTTTACTACACGTTATTGTCGAGAAGCCAATGCATCCACAGATAGTGACAGTTTGGTGCGTGGTGGAGTGGTGGAATCTTTGGACCATTTTTCTTCAAAAATGATGATGGGAACAACGTTTCGGTCAACGGTGGGCGTTACAGAGCCATGTTAACCGACTTTTTGTTTACTGAAATTTAAGACATGGATTTGGGTAACCTCTGGTTCTTGCAGATGGCTCACCATGCCACAATCGATCTTTTGAGCACCAAATTCCCAAATCGTGTTATCAGCCGTCTTGGCGATGTCAATTGCCCGAAACAATCAACAAGGTATTGGAAAATTTTAGTTACAGAATGCGCTAATGGTAAGCCAGCCGAGCATATATTTTATTGCCAAATACAAGTTTGTTTTCAAAAATGTAAACGAGTATGTACCTATATGAATAAATTCCTTTTTCCTAACCTTTGAAGTCAACCTGATCGATCGTCTTCTATTTAACAGGTTATGGGTCCAGGAAATTAAGAAAGTTTGCTTATACATATTTTCAATTATTTAATTGATTGGCAGATAATTCACAGTACCGTATTGCGAGAAGTGTTTATTTTATTTCGGATTCGCGAAAGTACACGGATTGCGAAGATTTGTTCGTATTATTTTCCGACAAGACAAGATAGCGCAATGAGGTTTTCATTTTTGATTTGTTCTGGTTCTGCGCATCTACGCCAGCAGTCCCCAATGAACATTTTGGCATTTGGCATTTACGTGTGTTTTATATATGGTATGATTTTTGTTGTTCCTTTAAATGTTTAAATAAAATGTAAAATATAGCAGATATAGTCTCGGAATTGTGTGAATAGGTTTGGAAAAACATTTATCGTCCGTATTTATGTATTTTTACCTTTTTTTTTGTTTCTATTTATATTCTGCTTTGTTAATATGCTTAACCCGCCAATGGTGACCCAAATTTGACTTTGATCAAAGGTGACGCCGGTCTCACAGACCGGGTTTTTCAACTGAAGATTTTTCGAAATGTGTTACTAATACATAGTTCATGTTTTTTTTTTATTTATGCTCTTTGACAATAAAACAAAGATATTTAATCAATTTAAGCTCTTTTATTTCAAAATTACATTTCAAAAAACATTTTTAATTAGAGCATTAAAAATAACAATGTTTTTAGTAATACATTTTTTTAAATTAAGAAAACAATAAAAAATCACATATTAATAAAGGAAAATAACGTTTTTTAGTCTTTCGACATATGGAACTTTTATAAAATGAACAAAATACACAATAAAACAATAAAAAAACCAGTAAGACAATTATCTTCGACTATGCCGAAGCTCAAATAACCGGTACTATATTATTGTAAAATAAAAAAAATATTTTAGTATTAAAAAATTATATATCTGTATGGGAATGGGTACTTTTTATTCGACCAAGCTCATTTTTTGTCAAAAATTTTTAAATATTATTAAAACAATATGTGCAAAGTTTAAACTTGCTATCTTTACTGTAGCTATTTAAATTTAATTTTTAACATAAAAAGCTATATAAATCTGATATTTTTGTATGGGAGGTAGTAGTAGTTTTCATCCGATCTTGCTCATCTTCGAACTTAGCCTCAGTTTGGTGGATAAAAGCTTACATACCAAATTTCAAGTCGATAGCTCTTAAATTACGGCCGTAATCGTGCGGACGGACAGACGGACAGACAGACGGACATCGCTAGATCGACTAAGAAAGTGATGCTGATCAATAATATATTGTCATACCTACAACGCCTCATTATGGGCGTTACAAATGGAATGACAAAGTGAATATACCCTCACCACAGTGTGGTACCGGGTATAATCACCACAGTGTGGTACCGGGTATAAAAATAATCAAGGTAAAATAATACGAATAATACAAAATTATTTTACTTACATAAACGGTGACGCACGGTCTCACGCACCGGGTAAGTAAAAAAAATACACAACGTGTGCTCACCAGTGATGGGAAATTAACTTTTCAGATTGTACTTTTCACAAGTTGAAATTGTAACTTTTAGGACTGAAGTGTATCCTCATCGTTTTGGAAATTGGTAGCTACATTTATGGGCAATTGTATAGTTTCGAGATCACCTGGTTTTCTGGCTATGAAAAATTCAAGATTAGACCGATCTTCAATGATTTTTTTTTAAATGTTCGTTTTTATGGCGGATTTATAAAAAAAATTTTGAATTCTAAAAATATCAATATTTCATTAGATTTTATGTTTGAATGCTGATTTTTTTACGATACCAAATTAACTTCTTAATCTACACAAAAAAACTAACAAATTACAAAAAAAAAAAATTAAAATCAAAATCATGACAATCGACCTAATTTTTGATACCTATTTTATCGACAAAAAGGTGAACGCGAAAGTATACAATTAAAGCTATATGAATATTAAGACTGTTCTCTTAGTTCATGATATAAAAACAAATAATGCTTTGCCCCTGATATAAAACAAATGGCTATCATTTTGAAAAATTTATTGGTGATATATCAAATTACAATAAAATAATTAAAAATCGTGCAGAAGGGCGGTATCACATTTGCAATGGCGGTCTATTGTGACTGTGACAATAAACGTATAAACGTTGCTGGCAATTGTGACTATTCGTATCTCGATAAAAAAGTTTGCCTTTTTGACAGATGTGCAGAAAGAAACGAAAAAGAGTTCTCGAAATATTACCTAGTATACATTATACCTACCTTGGGCCGTATAAGTACCCTAGGAATAGCTTCTCACAATCACAACCTTTCGTTTTGTGTGAATTAGCTAAATTTTATGATGCTTTCTCTGAAAAATTATACTCTCTGAATCTATGGAACTCCAACATTGAAGGGCCTACTCTATTTCTTTAAACATAATACAGTCGAACAAGTCAAATCGAAAATGAAATGTCAAAACTGTCAAACGCGCGTAAAAGCAGAAAGTATAGGTCTGCTTGGGCGATGCTTTGAACCTTACTATATTTACTATCTAAAGTCGATATTTACGCCTGAAGTCGCATTTTAGCTTGTATCATATGAACGCGTTGTTTCTACATAATCTGTTAACGCACGCCCTCATAAACGCCGGCCGCATCAGTGAATGAAAAGCTAGGTTTTTGTTGTGTAAGAAGTGTTGTGAAATTTTCTTCTGTCAGTGAAAATTAGATCTCAACACTGAAGAAGTCAAGAGCATGCGTGCATTGTGCTTCGCAGTGCCCCTGCGCCTAACCTATGCAATTTGTTTCTTAGTTGGTTAGCCGCATGTTAGAATTTCAAGCTTCAAGCTGAATGCATTTTATATTCTTTATTTCAAATTCTGGATGTATTCGTAGCGTGGGTATGAAATTGTATCTTTTAAAGAAGGATTGTAACTGCGTAACTTTTGAAGCAAAAATATGTTTTGTTAATTGTATCTTTTTCGAGTGAATTGTAACTGTGTAACTTTAATTTCTGATTGTATCCAAAAGATACAATTGTATCCACTTTTCCATCCCTGGTGCTCACTGCGCAGTTTCGACGTCAACTGATGGTGGGGGACGTGCAATACGGCAGCTACTCGAAATTGCAACAAAAAACAATGACAGGGAATAAAGTTATTCGCATTTTTAACACACCCGGAGTGCATTCCAAATTCGGCAGTAGTTAACTATTTTAACTACAGCGTTGACAAGCTGTGACAGTTCGAAGGAGGGGAAGTTAACTAAATTAACAAGAGGCAAAAGTGTGGTTCATTTCACTCATACTAACAAAGCAACTGTCATGGATTAACGTATTCATTTTTTTTTTTGGAATCAAACATGGATTCCAACAACAACTACTCACTACCACATGAAAAGTGAAATGTCAACATGAAATTAGTAACAATAGCTGTCCCAGATTCCAAAAAGTAACTAAATAAACAATCGTTGTTAATTTAGTTAAAATAGTCAAACCTGGAATGCAGTCCCGGTCTCACAGACCAGTACGTCACCATTGGCAGGTTAAAAAACAAGTAGTTTAGTTAATTATTTAATTAAACTATTAAATTAAATTAAAATATTTTGTTCAAATATATTTCGTTTTCTTGTGTTTTTTCGTCAAATATTTGGTGATTAAGAAAGCGAATCCGAAAGTACATTCTCGCGCGGAAGAAGAGCACTGTTTGTTAAAAAAGCGCCCCGAGATGCTTGCATGTCCGGTAACAGAAGGAGTTTCGGAAATTTGAATGAATAATTCGCGATATTCGTATCTCCGATTAGTTTCAACGCACGATTTTGGATCCTATCCAATAGCAATATGGTTTTCGGCGTACCAGACCAGATATGGGAATTGTTGGGGCGAATGAACGTCTTATATATTGTAGCCAGATCAGAAGGGGTAAAATATTTCTTGCACCGTTTGAGAAAACCTAGAAATTTCTTGAATATTATTTTTAAAGCAAGTTATTTCTGTTAATAGTTTTTGAAAAGAAAAACAATTTCAAACTTGAAATTTAAGGACAAAAATTGGGGTGTGTACAATAATTTTGGCGATGAAAACTAATGATGGATTTATGTAGAAGAAGAAGGGTTAAATACAAGCATATTTTGCTATGGGAGGGGGCTATAACATTTTTCATAGCTTATAATCTCTTCTAAATTGTCTATAGTGCAAATCAGTAAAACTTTGTCTATACATAATGTGAACTTTTAGGACAGAGACTGTTACTGAAGAATCTTGTTGACATTGGGTAAACTAATATAATTTAAAGAAAGTTTGCATATACTCAGCCTTGCACCCGTCCCAATATACAACAGTGACCCCAAGCAGGGTGCAAGGGCAACAATTTGTCCTCTAAGCGTTGTGACATATTAAAGGAACTTTCCATTTTCTTATTATAGAAGACATAAATCAATCTAGTTTTCAGTGTTCGATTAAGAATTGATTTAGGCAGTAAAAACTACAAGCAAATTAAGTATCTATATTCTCAATATTGAGAAAATCAGATTATTTTGTAATATTTATGTATCTACCTACATATAGTGAGGCGGCATAGTAAAAAAATTGTGCACTTTGTGAGGAAAGTATGTAATTTTTACCATGGAGGACTCTCTATGAGAAATAAAGAAAACTGATTTCTCCGATTTTGAAAATTCAACTCTTAAAGGGGTAAAAAGGGGGTCAAAGTTTAAATTCAAATATACATAGGTATACATTTTAATGTATTGTGGTATAAAATATGTTGAGACAGGGACGGACTAAGAAGCAGTGGCACCCGGGGCGGTAAAGCAAGCTTACACCCCTTAAATTTAAAAAAAAAAAACATGAACAAACATTGACCCCCCTTTTACCCCTTTAAAGGTTGAATTTCCAAAATCGAAGAAAATAGTTTTCTTTATTTTTCATATAGTTTTCTTTATTTTTCTCAGAGAGTACACAAACCGAGTTTGAAGTCAATCGGATGCAAAATAAAAATGGTCCCATAAAAACTTCGACCCCCTTTTTACCCCTTTAAGAGTTGAATTTCCAAAATCGGAGAAATTAGTTTTCTTTATTACTCATAGAGAGTATATAAACCAAGTTTGAAGCCAATCGGATGAAAAATAAAAATGGCCCCATACAAACTTTGACCCCCCCTTTTACCCTTTTAGGGCGCAATCTGAAATGCCTTAATATCTTAAAATCATTTTCATATAATGTGTCCTCCATGGTAAAAATTTCATGCTTTCATCACAAAGTGCACAATTTTTTTACTATGCCGCCTCACTAGTGCAGGTTTTTCCGAGCCCCAGATGCGGCAATTTTGTTTGTTAACGTAGCCACCGAGATGAAAATGCGCCTCGTCAGAAACTTATTTTCAAAAAAACGCACTGTTTGGGCTACACAGTACTCACTTTGGAAATAAGTTTTCAATATTTTCCAACGTTGTTCAAGCGTAAAGCGAATCATTTTCGCGAAGGTATGATACTGACTTTCTGTCAAGATTTCGAGCGGGAAACAGCTGTCAGTGTCAAAATAACCTATGAATTAAAAAGAAACCACTATATGGCCGCCCGCCCTATACATACATAACGAATGCAGTACTTATCAATTAGTTTACAATAGTTCAGAACACTGTATTCAAGTAGAACGTAAGCTAAGTTGATTATGTATTCTTAGGAAGAAATAAATATTGATAATACCTATGTATATAGTAAATTGTATGAGAAAACCTATTTATGTTTATAAACACATGAGGTTATGCCTTTTCTACTGGCATATACTACATAAGTACTTCTTCTTTGTTTGGTAACAGTATTTGTCAGCAAAGAGAAGAGATTAAAATTTAAAATCTGCAAATTGTACTGTCACAAAAAAGTAGGTGCGTGTCATGACCGTGCCTACTCAAAAGCGTTAATGTAGGTACCTATGAAATAATTTAAATTCTCATGACACTGTCTACCTTAAACAGACAATGGCCATGGTCTGATCATTTTGAGTGTACATGAGGAGGCCTTAAACCCGAATTGAATTTCTTCTGAAACTGAAACACCCTATATTATGAAAATAATTATTTTTCATTTTAATTGAATTTGGTTGGCAATTCTGAGCTTGGGACGGTTGGTACCCGAAGTAAGGTAATTTCAGATAGGTATCCACACAAAAGTCTGCAAGTAGCAGCATTCTGTGATTAACCACAATATCTATCTTGTGGTCACATTTTCTGTGGCTTTCGGTACTAGAGAATTCGGAGATATATAGCTATGCATGCACCAAAGACTATTAAAATCGTAATTTATTTTTCATCTTCTTCCCGGACATAAATGAAATGGTTGATTTCCTCCCTTATTTTAATGGTGAACATTAGTGCTGCTTAAATAGTTGCACAGAAGATTAATTTATTACATAATAACTTTTTGCGTTTTAACAGTGTAGGTATCTAGATACATATATTACCTATGTATTATTATGTTCTGAGCATCGATATTATTTTCGATTGTGGCCTTTTGAAAACAATCATGACATCAAACAAATCAAAAAACGTTGCGACAAATCTAATCTAAATAAAAGGTAGTCTAACCCCCAGTTTCCGAGTTAAGTTTAAACTAAAGTTCGACTGAACCTGAACTTGAGCTTAAAGTTCAACTCGAACTTCGTAACAGATCTAGAAAATCATTACATATCGCTCATTTACTTGAAGACTGTCATAACTCAAAAAACTCGATTTTGCAGAAAACATGTTTAAAGTTTTCAATTGACTACCGCCTTGCAGAAATCTGAAGAAATCTTATAATTTCGAAATTAACTAGTAAACTTTTATACATTTAATATATCCATAAAGGTAAATCGACAACAACTAGTCTTTTATGGTTTTTACCTGAACGAAAATATTCCCTACTTCGAATTGTGACGTTATTGTTGCAAAAATTATATTCATAGGAGTGTCATAAGTTCGAATATGTCGTTATTATTGAGAAAAAAAACAATAGTTTTGTACTTAGTCATTTCATTTTCAAAGTCTTATAATTTGAACTTTTTGAACTTAATATAAAGGGAGTTTTTTTTAGAGGTATACAAATACAATATGGAATAAAATACTTCCAGCTAATATTAATGTCTATGATATTAGCTTTATTTAATAGCTAATAATTTTTTGCCATTACTTTTTAAATTTCGGGCGAACCGAACCATGGTTTTCAAAATAAGTTTGCACAATTTGCACTCGTTGTTCTGGAGTTCATTCATCGTAAAATGGCAAAACGTACTTACCACAAATCAACTTTCAACTGCCATTTGACAATCTGTAGAAACAGAGTTGCCAATTTAAGAACCAAAACCTAGAAAAACACCCTTTACTTCTAGTATTTAATTAATAAAAATAATAATTCAATAACAAGAAAATATCTTCAGCGTAACTTCTTTTTTTGAGTACACTACCCTACTTGAATTGCTCTTTAGTGTATGCAGATTTGTAAAAAACTGAATTTGGTGATTCTCATTAAATTTTAAGTATTTTTACTTGTGAACGTTTCAGCTCTACCATATTTAACGGAGCAATGTCATTTGCCAGCATTTTTAAATCAAAAAAATTCTCAAAACAAAGCTATTTTACAATAAATGGATCTCCTGTTTTTTTCGCCGATCGGATTATTGAAAAAAATAATTCGGGAGTATAAATGGGACCACTTTTAAGCATTCGTTCCGTTCCCTCTCAATTAAGGAATGCACAGAGTCTCCTTTGTTTTGTGTATGGATAACCATGCCAATTTCAATGAAAATCCTGTAGAAAAATTACTCCTGTGTTTATGAGAAAAACCCTGTTTTATCGTGTAATCATACTGTTTTATTCCCATTTGAATAAACTTGAAAAATTCTATTGATCGACGCACGGTCGAGTGTTTGCTTCCATGAATAAGACGTGAACGTGGACGTACGAAAAATTGCAAGACTAAGATCAACTTGAACATGTCGTACATCGCCTTATAGATATCATTGGATAAAAAACGAAGCCGGACACGCTGTGATTCGAAAAAGAAGTATTCTGTTCAAACTCAAGGTGGTATTGATCGAACTGAAGACAAATTAGATAACGAAACCATAGACAAAGGTATGGAGGGTCCACTTCAGCAACCTACACCCGCGACCCACTTAATGGATAAGCGGGCCATAGAAAATGAATGAATTAAAATATTTATCATTTATTTCATATTTAATTAATAGTTCCTATTCTATTCTTACATTTCGAAGAAAAAAATGCACTCCAATGAAAAAGAGTTCCTGTATACAATTTATTATGCCGGCAGAAATCATTCCGTGTGCGGTGGCCATTGTGTATTATTTCTAAAAATTTATAATTTTTATCAACAATTTCGTCTCATTTTGAGTTATTGAGATCTATTGAGAGTTTCCATCGACAAAATTATCTTCAACAACGACACATTGTCTTATAATATAAACGGCTGACTTCTAAACAGCCAGTCTTTTTTACAAAAATAACGTCATAAGAAGAAATACTTCAGTTGACGAAAGTATTTTTTTCATCAAGAACGTCACATGTTGCAGTATATGGAGTTTGATTCAAGTTAAATATTTCAACAAATCAGTCACAACACGAAATAATGCACTTTATATGAAATTTATCTACATTACAAATATCATAACATTTTAACGAATAATGTCACAACACAAAATATGCCAGTTTTTTAGAAAAGCAAACCAACTAACACACGATGACGACTGTAGCAAACTGAGATATGTCGCTCTTATGAGTAAAAAATGTTAGGATATATGAAATGAAATAACGGCATATTCTCTTCTAACGCGGAAGGTATACAGGATATTAATACGAAACTTTTACACAATAATGAAGCATCATAAAACGAATATTTCTGCATCATTAACTCAAAAATCGCGTTTTTTGAGTTATGACAGTCTTCTAGTAAATGAGCGATATATTCACAAAGTGAAATCGTACCTAAACGTGTTTCACGCAAAGTGACTCATTTTTTAAAGGGTCCGCCATCTAACGTTTTTTTTTTCAACTAGTGCTTATATCGCGAATGGTATAACACTTAGCTCATGTCTGATTTGACAGATAATTAGTTTTATCCTTCCGCTGAACGAATATGGTTGTGTATACGCTTGAACAACGCTGGGAAATATTGCGACATTACTTTGAAAATCATGGTAATGTTGCAGAATGTGTGCGCAAATGGCGTACGGATTTTATAAGAAGAGAAGCACAGTCAGCTCCGTATGTTCGTTATCTTGTGAAAAAAGTGAAAGAAACTGGCATCCTCATCGATAAACCAAAGCGTGAAAAGCCAAAAACAGTGCGTACACCCGAGAAAATTGCTGCTGTGGCAGAAAGTGTGCGTGAAGGGCCATCAACATCAATTCACCGTCGTTCTCAACAATTGAACATTTCGGAGACATCATTGAGACGAATTTTGCATAAAGACCTTGGTATGACGCCATACAAAGTCCAATTGGTTCAGGAGTTGAAGCCAACTGACCATCCAATGCGTTTTCGCTTCGCTAAGTGGGCCTGCGATCGACTTAGAGAAGATGCCGATTTTGCCAAAAAAATCATCTTTTCAGATGAAGCTCATTTTGATCTTGGTGGGTATGTAAACAAGCAAAATTGTCGCATTTGGGGCACAGAAAACCCGCACACATACAATGAAAAGCCGATATACCCAAAACGAGTCACTGTTTGGTGCGGATTTTGGTCCAGAGGCATAATTGGGCCATTTTTCTTCGAAAATGAGCAAGGAGTGGCCGTTACAGTCAATGGCGATCGTTATCGGGCCATGTTGAACGAATTTTTGTTCACAAAAATTGAAGAGGAGGATATTGGCAACATTTGGTTTCAACAGGACGGCGCTACGTGCCACACAGACGAAGCTACACTCGATGTTTTGCGCCCTGTTTTTGAAGATCGCATTATCAGCCGCAGAGCTGATGTCGTTTGGCCACCGCGGAGCTGCGATTTGATACCGTTGGACTATTATTTGTGGGGTGCCGTAAAAGATAAGTGTTACGCCGACATGCCAGAGACAATTGACGCTTTATAGGACAATATTCGTGAAGCCATTGGTGAAATACAGCTGCACACAATCGATAATGTGCTTAAAAATTGGACCGATCGTGCAGGCTACTGCATGACCAGCCGAGGCAGCCATTTGAATGAAATTATTTTCCATTATTAACCGGAAGGATTGTACTATCAAATAAAAAAAGAAATTTGAGAAAATATTCAGTAGTTTTTTTTTATAGAATTTTCAAAAAAAAAAGTTATTTGGCGGACTCTTATATAAACGGCAACAATAAAAAAAACAAGAAACAAAATGTCGGGGATAAAACCACCGAAACCACTCGTTGTTAACAGCGATATTGACGGCGCAGGGACATAAGTCCATGAGACATAAGTCCATTATGAACTTATGTCCCACTTCGGTATCAAATGATTCCTAATTTTGATTATGGACTTATGTCCCAACGAAGTGGGATATAAATCCATAATTTATTTTTCAAAAATGGGACATAAGTCCACATAATTTTATTGGTAGCATAGATGGGTGCCGTGACATAAGGCCAAATTTTAAAATTTGACTATCAGACGCTTTGGAAAGCGACATAAGACCAAATGCTATTTTTCCATCAAAAATATTGTTTTTTATGTTTGAATTAATATTCGGCCACTGATTGCAATATTAACATTTTGGGGACCCTTTTTAATTTTTCTAATTCAATCAAGATGATGCATATCACCCAAGACATCACAATGAAACCATTATTACGGCATCTTTCCTTTTTTCCTAAAGCATCTTCAATTAGCTTTAAATGCACTTCTTGTCCAGTTTAAAATATATGCAAGGCAAGCAGACTATTGTAGTATCCCCACCATATGACGAGGGATAAACTTTTGCGTGGGAAGAATCTAAGGGCGTAGCCGAAAAAAATTTTGAGCAAGGGAGGATCGATTTGGGGTGTGAAAATTTAAAATTCGCACGAATTCGCGAATTCACACCCCAAATCGATCCTCCCTTGCTCAAAGTTTTTTTCGGCTACGAATTTAGGTTCATTGAAAATCGATCATCCCCTTCGCATCGTTTCTTGGCTACGCCTTTGGTTTATTTACATGCCCAACTAGATCGCTCACTTGTGCAGTGTGCCAGGACCTAGGTACCATTTGAAATAGTCTGCTTGCCTTACAGATATTTAAAACTGAGCAAGAAGTGCATTTAAAGGATGAAAGGAAACCCACCGTAATAACGGTTTATTAGCGATGTCTTGGGTGATATGCATCATCTTGAATGAATTAGAAAAATTAAAAAGGGTCCCCAAAATGTATAATGTATATATTCCCAATTCAGCAAAAAACGAATAATAGATACATTTTTGTTTAAACTTCTTAAAATGCTAATTCCGATATGCAGTGCGGAAAGTGACAAAGCCGAATTTCCTTTTTCTCATATTCGAAAAGAAGAAACAAAGTTAAATAAGATTTTTCTTCTGAGAATTCAAGAAAATAAAAGTGGAAGTTCTCGTGAACATGTTAGATGAGACATAATTCCATACACCTTTTCTATGGACTTATATCCCGCTTCGGTGGGACATAAGGTCATTATGGACTTATGTCTCGTGGACTTATTTCCCTGCGCCGATATTGACATGTCGCAACAATGGACAGAATGGTTGGAATTACACATTATTTTACAGCAAATAAATTATCCGATGAAAGGGCCGAAATTCAGACAGCCAATTTTAAGGCTTGTGTATGTAGGTGTCTATGCGTTAAGAATGATCATATGAATCTTACAACTACTGAGAAAGCCAGTTTGTCGACACTGAAAACCAAATTCACGGATCATTCTGAGCCTTCCAAAAATAAGACTTATGAAAGATGCCAATTCCACTCAATTAAACAGCAATCGAATGAGAATTTTGAGGACTTTTTACAAAAGTTGCAGTCTCAAGTGAAGAAAAATGCCGACGAATTCGTTATATGGACCAAATTGTCGTTGGAATATTATACTCGGACACAACAAGACAGAAGCTGTGGACCGAAGACGATTTGGTATTGGAGAAAACGAAAAGGATTTTCAGAGCTGCTGAAAAGCTATCAAACAAATAAAATGAACTGCACGTCCATTTCCTACTGCGACTACTATTTTTTAATCGCTGTAACTGAAAATCGCATGTGCGCGCATAGCCTAAGAATAAAGAAAACGCGGAAATTTATAGGAAAAGAGAGCGAAAAGAGAATACAAGAATCGGATGGGAATTCGTGGCCCGATCGACAAATGGTCAGAGAACTTGAAGAAACTATTGAAGCAGTAATTGAAACGTCTAGTAGATATACCGGCTGAACCAACCCAAGCATCCACTAAGCACTATCGATTAAATAATTTGAATTTCGGGGTGAAATTTGAAGGTACCTAATAAAGTGTTGTAGTTAATACGTATGTTTATGTAGTATGTACATGTACATATTACGTTTTTAATTAACAAGGGTTCAGTTACTAATTTTTAAATTAGTAATTAAATTAAATTTTAATTAGTAATTTCTAAATTTTAATTTAAATCTGCGATTAACTTTGTTTTGGTTATATGCGTTTCTTTTGGTATGCATTTTTTTTTTTTACCTTTTTACGTGGGCGCAGTAGCGCAGTGGTTAGTGTGCTGGACTGCTGTGCGAGGGATTCCAGGTTCGATCCCCGGAAAAATACAAATTAGCTGCATCTTAAGGTTTTTTCTACTGCGCCACCTCGTCTGACAAACGTCCTGAAAAGGCTTCTCAATTCAGCCGTTCGGAATCGGCATAAAATTGTAGGTCCCTTCCATTCGTCCCAAAAATAGAAACTCACACAAACGAATGGTTGCGAGAAGCTAGGCCTAGGGTGTCTACCTGCCTGTTGCGCCACCTATTTATTTTTATTTTTTTTTTTAGTTTACCTTTTCATATCAATAAAAGTTTTTAGCACATAGAAATGTCTAAACCGAAGCGATCAACGAAAAAAAAGCTGATGACAGGAGTGAACTATTCTTGACTGGTGGTGGTCCTCCACCAACTCATGACAAAGAAAATGTTAATCCTGTTTTGGACTAATTGAGCGATGTGATGGGCTTGAGTGTTGATGGATTATCTAGGTGTTTAAATTTTTATTTCGATTTCTTTAGATTGCATGTGAATCATATTAGATATTTCTATTAGAAATGATTATGATGATGATGAGATTATTGCAAATGGTTGCAATCAAACATCTGCTGCTGGCTATTATGAAGAAACTATTGAATACATCAGTGACGACGTGATAGTGGAAGATGATGAAATGCCTGCCAAGTGCCAATGGTTCGGTCATTTATACCATGCGGATGGATGACGAGGCAATTGCATCACCAACAAATTGGGGACACTATAATCCTCCAATGTTTTGCAGAAAAAAAATTATATGCTAAAAACCACAAAACCAAAAAATCGTAAAAAGGTAGCATTTGCAGATACTGAAACTTAAAAAAAAAAACACATTTTGGAGCAACAATTCGAACATGCTCGCTTGGAGCACGAACAAAAAATAGAAAAGGTTCGGTTAGAACATGAACAAAAAATAATACAGTCTGCAGAAGAACACAGAATATAAATTAAAATTTTAGAAACTGAATTGCATTTAAAATTGTCGCAAGTACCTAAATAAAAATAAAATAAAATTAATCCATATTTACAGTTTTTTTAGAGAAAGTATTGATTACTGGTCGGTTGTGTTGTGCTTCTGCCGGGACGAAAACCGCACTGCTCATCTCCTAATCGTGACTCGACCGAGGCTCTGCAACGCGTTTCCAGCACCTTGGCAAAGACTTTTCCGGGAATACTTAAAAGTGATATACCCCTGTAATTGGAGCAATCCCTTTTATCTCCTTTCTTGAAAAGGGGCACAATCACCCCAATTTGCCAATGGGAGTTTCGCCGCATTCCCCGAGTATAATTCGATTCCTTTGCGCAGTACTGGGCAGTACTCTTTAAGAATGAAAGACTTTTTTTATACCCTCCACAGGAAGGTATATTCACTTTGTCATTACATTTGTAACGCCAAGAAGGATTCACCGGAGACCCTATAAAGTATATATATTCTGAATCACGATCACATTCTGAATCGATTTAGCCATGTCCGTCTGTCTGTCTGTCTGTCCGTCTGTCTGTTTGTCTGTCTGTTTGTCTGTCTGTTTGTCTGTCTGTCTGTCTGTCCGTCTGTCTGTCTGTTGAAAACACGATAGCGTCCAAACGAATCAACCTAGGTGAATGAAATTTTGTGAGAGGACTTCTTTTTACCGTCGTCAGGTTTATTGAACATTGTCTATGTCGGTCAAGTAGTTCTGGTACCTCCTATACCAAACCAATATTGCATGGCAGTGGAGGGTATCAATGCATCGGCCAGGCCGATGATAACACTTTTACTTGTTTTTATTTAATTTTTTTTATAATTTGCTATCAGTTGTTGTGACGGTTCCCATTTTTCGGAATCATTACAGTCTATTAATTCTTTTGACATAAGAATTGAATTTACGGTAGCCGTCATTAAAGCATTTCTTTTCTTATATTTTATTAGATTTTGTTCCAAAAAATTCCTTTCAGCAGTCGGGCTGCTATGTGGAAATGATGGGACCGAACCTATAAAATCTTTTATTAATGGAAACATTTTTTCACCCAACTCGTTTTTTTGTTTGAAAACGTGGTTCCAAAATTGCTGTAGCTTTAAGTCTTTTGAAATATTTTCTAAACTAAGCCATTCTTCATATGACTCCTCATCGATGCCTCCCAGAAAATTAGGAAATTGAGTCATTACTGGGACAAGACTTGAAGCTAATTGCTTTGGATCAATGCTTTGGATCAATAAATATAGAAAGCAACCGACACAAATAAATAAACAACTAACAATGTATTGGTCACTGACAGCACAGTGTCATATCTAAGATCGAATGACAACTGGAAAGTGGGCACGCTCAGTTCACAAATGCATTTCACCGAAATTAGGGCAGAGTCAGAATTTTTATAAAATAAAAGTATTACATATTTTAATTCGCAATCTTTGTTCAATTTTTTGATTTGGGATGAGCAGTATAATTTGCTTTTGGGAAGTTCGCAGTATTGGATGCAAAAATCGCAGTATAATACTGCTATTGCAGTACTTTCGGCAGCCCTGATTTCCCAGGCCACTTTAATGACACGAGAGAGCCATTTAACTCCCCCTTCACCTAAAGCCTTGAGCATTTCTGGCCGGATTTCATCCACTCCGGCAGATTTGCCAGCATTTAGCGATTTGATCGCAAAAGTGACTTCCTCTACCGTGGGACTATTTTCCGCCCTGCTCAAGGCGATGGGTCTGTCTCTGTCAACTTCAATGCCCTGGATTCGATTGAGCAATTCAGAAAAGTGCTCGCTCCATCTGCGCAAGATGTCCTCCTCATTAGAAAGAAGTATACCATCTTTGGATTTGACTCCTTCAATAATGGGCCCATGGGCCTTATTGCACTGGGCGTTATTGCATGCACCCGCTACATAATGAGAAAAAATAAAAATATTGTATGTTCGGATTAGCGCTATTTTTGATTAAATGGTAGTATTTTGAATAACTTTTTTAAATGGGAGATGACATGATATGTTTTTAAGCCCTCGCACATTTCGCAAATTGCTTTATTTATCGACGTTCCTAATTTTTCTGTTATGAATGTCGAAAAGTAGCATTATGAATGTTTTATTTGGAGGCAGGCACAAATGAATACAATAACATGATTTTCATCCTTTTATGCGAGTTTGCTCCGGCTCAAAAACACATCAGTTTGTTAAAGCAAATTATACATATCTAGAAATACATTTCAAAGTAGGTACTATCTTAACTTTACCCTATCCTTTACATTCTCCCAAACAATTTCCATCTAATTCACCACAGCAACACAGTTTGTAATTCGCTTAAAGAAACTGGTACAACAAGTAAAAGAAAAAGTTACCAACCGCGCTTTTGATCGTCTTTCACCAGCGGATTCAATAATACAATGGAAATTACATTACTTGTTTGTAAAATAAATTGAAATAAAGTATCTGAGAGAATAGGAACAATTTATTTCGTAGGCTGTATAACAAAGTTATTCCATTTTCCATACACCAAAATGTTTCATATGATGCCCAAGAACAAATGGTTGCCCTAAAAAAAGGTTTAGATTTCGAATGACACAAATTTTGAAAATTCGTCAGAATGAGGTACATATCAGTAAAATAAATACATATGGATACAATACATACAACATACATATTACATAATGTGGTAATATGTTCGAATAGGGTGTACGAGTAAAACGCGACAGATTACAAGTGTCAAATGGACCATAGGAGTAGGCATTAGGCAAGTGTCCTCACGAGCATTGTTGTTAATAGCATAATATAAATAGATAGAATGGCATAAGCGAAGCGAATAGACCGTTTTTATACCCTCAATAGGAAGTTATATGATTAAGAATATATAATATTCACTTATACCTTCCATTACATTTGCAACGCCAAGAAGGAGTCACCGGAAACCCCATAAAGTATATTTATATATTCTGAATCAGAATCGATCAAGTAGTTGGTTTGGTATTGCAAATGGGCTATGTCGGTCAAGTAGTTCTGGTACTTCCCATTCAAAACCAATATAAGACCCATGTGTTTTGTGCTTTTTGACGACTCTGTTCTCTACATGTCATTTAAGGATAAAACGGGAAAGCCTTTAAAAGGTTTTCAGCCGTAAATGGCCCAACCAATAGAATCCGTCACGTCCGTTGCGTCGACGGATTGACGTATTCGACACAGTCCGAACTTGGAATATTTAAAACAATTTGCAATTTATTAAATTCGAGAATATCCACACAATTATTTTGATTTAACTGTTATCTGCAGTATCTTTCATTACCTAAGTATTTCCACCAATGAAAGTGCTTCGCCTTACGCTGTGCAAACTGTCAACGGATGCGACGGACAGAAAAGCCTTGGTGGCGAGGTCTCAGGCTAGAGACCAGAGGCTATCGATAAAACAGATTGCCTAAGACCGTTATACGTGGTGAAGAGCCACATCCTGCACGAGGTGCCACTGCTTTAGACTGAATATGAAGGATCTAGAGGGGAATAACTCGATAAAACCCGTAATCCCGGGTGAACAACCGCGCCCATGGGTTGTATGGTACAATGTTATGTGTCTTCTAGCGGTGAAATCTAGATACCATAGGACCACTTACCCGACGGTTCCGGCGGGGGAGCAGACGTTCTATGGGAAAATGAAGATACCGTCAACGGGTAAACAGATTGACCAACATCAATCTTGCAAACCGGAGACGGTGCCTACTCATCCGAAGACAGACCGGCCAAAGAAGCCCACCCACGAACTATCGCATACTCACCGACCAAGCGTTGTATAGGGCCACTTGCCTGTATACGGGCCTGGGAATTGAGAAGGTAGTTCGCAGAAAGGAGGATGAAGAAGGCAAGTGTTCGGAGAACGTTCAGGGCCATAGCCTCAAATGCAATCCGGACAAGGACAGGAAAGCACTAGACAAGGCCAAGAACCGACTGAAAACATTTCCGAATGACTTAGACAAGAGGGAATCAGCCAGCTCCAAGACGGCTCCCACTTGCCCTTCACCCCGATCGCGGATAGACTTATGAGACCTGCAATAGGCTCGAGGGCGGACTCACAATCTAACCCCGAACCGATAGCAAGCACGTCGAAAATAGCCAGGCTGAATGACACCATCTCCCCACCAACACCAAACGCTCGGAAAAAGGCCAGAACTTCGATGGTGACCGTATAGCTGGACAGCAAGTCGCGATCATTGACCACGGCAATCCAACACGGAAACTGTCAAACGACCAATGGGGATTAATAGAGCTTCGGATCCTTGATGATGAGGCTATATTGTCAAGAATAAGGAACCTCTCCCATTTTTTGGTACCCTCATAACACCATTCAAGGCTTCAAAGTCATGTCATGTGAAGATGGTTACACTCTCACATGACTTTGTCGCGAGGACTACAGCTACCTGGTCGAATGCGGATAGACGGATGCGCGTGATAGACAGAAAGGAAATAGTACAGCGACGGGAAAATTCCTATCCACTATCAGTGAACAACTAAACAGAGCTCTATCCATGGTCAATACATGGACAAATAAATTGAAAACCACCGACTCGATTGAGCTAAATCTTAGGTATTAGCCCAGGAGTGCAATGAAGGAGATTGGTCAAATTTGGTCAAAGGGGCGTGGCACCGCCCATACAACAAAAATATTCAAAATCTTATATCTCAAAAACTCCCGAATCGATTGAGCTCAAACTTACCTTATTTTTCGCATTTTACGAAAGAACATTATATTATCTAAGACCTAAGCAATACAATTCCTGCAAAGCCAGGCGGGTACAGCTATGTATATTATATAAAAACGTCGGTGCGAATGTAAGTGCGATAATGGCCGCTGAACCACTTCAGGTGAACCGCCTTCATTCCTATTAAAAAAAACTATCAAAATAAATCTTGAAATAACTATTTTATGCAGAACAACGTTTGCCGCGTCAGCTAGTTTGTAAATAAAACGGGTTGGTTTACCAATCCGTAGGTTTTTCATAGGTTTCCAGAGTATGGGGGGTCATAAACCCCTAGGGCATGTAAAATTTGGAATATTAATGTACATTGTCCAAGAAAAGCACTTCTCCAAGAAAAGCACTTCGCGGCGGGATTGGAAAACGGGGCGTGGCATTTTTATTATAAAAAAACATATTTTGTTCATTGATTTTCACCTATATTTGCCCATTATGATTTTCACAGATGGCTAACTCTAGCACCAACTCTTTGAGAAATACTTTGCCTTACTGCGATTTGTTGGTGTTCAAACTGATTGGCACAACTCGAATAGTCAAAAAGCAGCAAGTCCAGCCACGTGAAACATATTTTGTAGTACAACCAGATTGCCAGCGACTGTTTTTCCTTTTGCATTTTGTAGCCAAGTAAAAGTTTTATCATCTGGCCTGGCCGATGCTTTGATACCTTCCACTGCATACAAATCATGCGAAATGTTTTCCATGTGAGTTAGTATTTACACGCGTGGATATAATATTGATTTTGTATGGTACCAGAACTACTTGACCGACATAGCCCATTTTTAATACCAACCTGTCGACGATAAAAAGAAGTCCTTTCAACAAACTTCATTCACCTAGATCGATTCCTTTGGACAGAGTGGGGTGAGGGTGACCGTATGCGATGGGGCTGTAGAGGGTGTAGGAGACAGTATTTTGTTTGTCTATTTAGGGGTTGTCACACAAACTGGAGCTAGTGGCAACCTAGGTATCCTTCCTGAAAATAGGAAAGGTAATGGGGAGGGCAGCTCCTTGGTACCAATAACACCAGAGGTACCATATGTCTTGGGGAAAGGGAGGAAGCCGATTAGAATGATGTTATCCTGATATTAGATTTTATCAGTTATAACATGCGGACTGTCGAGTGATTTCGAGTGTATTTTCTTCAAAATTTTAAATTTTCTCCTTCCCTTTTTGCTATCCGATCCTTTTTCCTTCTTCTTTAGTATAATATTTGTAACCTAGGCATGTAAACTACGGTAGTCGTGGAGGCCGGTTAAAGACCCCACCCCAATGACGAGCTAAGCACGAGCTAAAAGCTAGCATGCCGACTAAACCGTCGTCGACCGGACACCCTTCCACCGAAAGTCATCAACTGTATATTCCTGTGTCTACAAAGGGGGAAGGTCCGTTTTATACGGTTACATCTTTTTAGCTGGTCAAAACTAAATCAACAAATAATTCCATGATTTCAGTTCTTATTGTTGTTCCCATTTTAATAGCAATCCCAAACAATAGATTTGTAGTTTCGTTGATTGGCCGGCACAAATGTCGAAAACCATCTCATTATTTCAGAAAACAAAACATTCGTCCACTTAGAAATTGCCCAATTGAGTTGGTCATTGCTAAACTTTAACTTTGCCTTTCTGTCCTTGCGAAATAAAATGAAACCAGTAAAAGTGTTGGATATTATCGGCCTGGCAAATTCTATTCATAAATCTAGTTAAACTGAGTTCAATTGAACTGAAGTCCAGTTTAGATTGTGAAATCTGACAAGTTGAACTTCGAATTTAAACTCATTTTCAGGTTCAGTTAAACTATAGTTTAAACTTCCAGTGTGAAAATGGGGGTTAGAGGTTTATTCATGGTGTTTAAAATATCTTCACAGATGGGCCGAGTCCCTGGATGAGTTTGATTGATTTATAAAGGGTTTTCCAATGAGAGGTGTTATTGTGAATGGCCCGCTATTTCGGTAGCTGTAGCAAGGTATATAGAACTACAAGGTATGATATTCCGCGATTAATTTTTCGATTTTTCTGCGCATGTACGTCACTTGACGACAACTATTTTAACGTTTCTGTGAAAATATATTGAAATACGGGTAGTTTTCTGTGCCCAAGTTTCATGTCTAATAACAATAATGTTTTGTGTGCTGTTTTCAGTGTAATAGAATAGCAAACAAATTAAATAAATTATTATCTGTTGCCTATGTTTTGTCGTCTGGTGACGTCACTTTGAAGAGAGAGATGCAAACAAACATGCGCAATATCATACCATGAATTTCTATAGGTTTGTTCGACGTGGACCCTAGGGCACGATATAGCACTGAGTTCGCACTGACACTGAAAACCTGTGTTCGAGGTGAGCACTGGGGCGCCCTAGTTGAGCACTGAGCTGACCCTAGGTATTCAGTCAGGGCAAGAGTTCAGTGCTGGATTTTGCTGTCAATCGTAGCTGTCATTTGTGTGAAATCATGTTTTGGTGAATTATTGACTTGTGCAGCACTACTAAATGTTAAAAGATGTGTTTTTCAACATTACAATCATTAATTGAACAAATTTAATGTTATTGCTGGTGTTAAATATGTATATTACTAAATTTTTTTAGTGACAGGTCTCAGGGTTGCATTTTTCGTGTTCGACGTGAAACTAAATTTCTGGGGTTTCCTTGGGTTTTTTGGCAGCCACGAAAATTCACTGAGTGCGCAAGCTTTTATTCTTTGACATTTGACAAGTAGAAACTACGCCAGTAGGTACTAAAAATGGAACGATACACGCTTCAACAACGCATTGAAATTATTAAAATTCACAACAAAAAATAGTGAAAATCTTGCAGTCACAGTTCGCAAAACTAAAGCATTTTTTGGTCGTCGTGAAGCACCTTGTCGGACCGCAATACAGAAATTGGTGGAAAAATTCGAGCTGTTGGGACAAGTTAGTGGTGTGAAGAATAAAACCCGTGCACGCCGCTCAATAACAACTGAGAATATTGCTGCTGTAGCCCAAAGTGTTGAAGAAAACCCAGGTTTGTTCATTCCTCGTCGTTCTTTGGAATTGGGCATTCCACAAACGTCATTACACCGTATTTTGCATAAAGAATTGGGTCTTAAGGCTCATAAAGTTCAGTTAATACAAGAACTCAAGCCGGCCGATCATCAACAACGTCGTGTCTTTTCTGATTGGGTCCTTGAAATGCATGAAAATGATCCGGAATTCCATCGAAAAATCATCTTGACTGATGAGCCCCATTTCCACCTCGGTGGAAAATTTCATGAAAAGGATATGGTCCTGTAAGCGTGCTCGTGGTGGCCATTTGGCTGATGTTGTTTTTCATTATTAACGGCATACCTTCCTCTTTATTATGAAATAAACATCCGATCATTTATCTCAAAAAATGACATTTTTTTTTGAATACCAAAATAAAGGTGCCTGTCCATTTGAGAGTAGTGGTGTGCAATTTGATTACTTTTGAGTAACGAATGAGTACTGATTACTTCAAATTCAGTATTCGGTATTTGGTATTCGATATCTAGTACTTTGTCTCGCAGTCAAACGTACATAGGCTATAGGTATACATGTAGGGCTATATACCTACTTTTACAAATATCACACTTAGCTTTCCCTTCTCCTTCCACCGTAAAATTCAACCAGGTGCTACTTCTTTTTCTTTTATACACATTCGCATCTATCCGCGATTGTTAAACCTATTAATTGTTTGTATCTACATATTCACAAATGAAATGTACTCAAATCTACTCACCTCCAAATAAGTAAACTCAGTAATCATTAATAAATAAATTCGTTGAATCTTGTTTCTTAAAAGTAGGTATTCAAGATCAGTTAATATACATAATTACTTGAATGCTTGCATAAAGAACACAACGAGTCCTGGTATTCGATGCAGACTCAGTAATCAATACTCTGCTTAGGTACTTTGATTACTTTGTTGAATACTTGACTACTGATTCCTGTGATAATGTGGTTTAAAATATGTGTGGAGAAAAGTAATCAAATTGGAACTGTATGAGTATGTTGCTTTGTATTTGCAAACTCTAACTAACTCTATCCAAACAATCAACATTAAAATACACATGCATAATGTTGCCTGATGCAAATACAAAGCAACATACACAAGACACCCAGCAAACCTCGTCTCCCTCGTTCATTATGTCTCGCAGTGACATACTCACATGATCTTCCATTCTCTTTCAATGTACATGATACTCATACAGTTCCAATTTGATTACTTTTCTCCACACATATTTTAAACCACATTATCACAGGAATCAGTAGTCAAGTAATCAAAGTAATCAAAGTACCTAAGCAGAGTATTGATTACTGAGTCTGCATCGAATCGAATACCAGAATATGTGTGGAGAAAAGTAATCAAATTGGAACTGTATGAGTATCAATATCAAGTACATTGGAAGAGAATGGAAGATCATGTGAGTATCTGACTGCGAGCCATAATGAATGAGGGGGGCGAGGTTTGCTGGGTGTGTTGTGTATGTTGCTTTGTATTTGCATCAGGCAACATTATGCATGTGTAATTTAAATACTGATGTTGATTGTTTGGATAGAGTTAGTGCTGCATGTTAGTAGTGAGCAAATGAGTATCAGTATCGAATACTTATTTTGAGTAGTATTCGGTATCGATACTCATTTCAAGTATCGAATACTAAATACCGAATAATTACTTTTTGCACATTACTATTTGAGAGTACTTTCGCTAGTAAACTCTCGAGAGTTTCTCTCGGGTGGCTGTCCATTTGAGAGTAATAATTTCGAGATTTTAATATCGAGAGTTCTTTGATAGAACTTTGAGAGTGTTAAACCTGAGAGTACTCTCATAACCGTGTCCACTTGATACTTCTTCTGCTAGTTAAAAACACAAACTGACAAAAAACTATTTTTATGAAAATAAACTAAATTTTTTAAATGTTCCACTTGTTTCGATGAGTTTGTGATATAAATAAAATGTGTTCTTATTTTTATTGCCATATTGTCAGTCAGATGTGTTCCCAAGTAAAAGAGCGAAATTTGGCACGGAAAAAACAAGTTCTTCCTCTTGGAACTTTGGAAAGAAAAATTTCAGGAATTAACAGAAATGTCAAAATAAAACACGTGGAAACGGCTTTCATGATTTATAAATCAATTCGGCCTAATTAAGATGGTGGGAAACTACGGATAGGTCGTCGTCGTAAGCTCGGTGAAGGGTCTTCTCTTATAAAGAGCTTCAAATTGTAGATGCTCATCAGGAGGAATTCAGGGATTTTTAACATTCGGCAACAAGTGAAATACAATACATAATTCAATCTGTTCGGCCCACTATTTATAAAAAAAGATACCAAATTAAGGGAAGCCATACCAGTACGTGAGCGTGTATTGGTAACACTATGAGTTCATTTATTTCCTCCGATATCCAATGCTCTGCCATGTCGACTCTCGACAGCTACTCGCAAAATACGAACCGTGTTGGAATTTTGAGATCTAATCTCCGATAGTGATCAGAACATGTGTCCACTTGCGAGTGACTTTCAAAAGGCTCGAATCTCGAGAGTAAAAAGTTAACTCTCCGCGAACTACTCTCAAGACTATGTCCACTTGCGAGTTTGCTCTCGAGAGCTGCTTGAGACCTGCTCGCAGCATTTTTACTCTCAAATGGACAGGCACCTAAACACCTCTTATTGGAAAACCCTTTACATTGATGGATTTAAACAAAATACCCAACTGGAGCAATGTCTAAAATTCATTGCTTTATTTGCGAAACAAAGGTGCCAAATTAATCGAAATAAATTGTTTGACCACGAAAAATGGGTAGAATACTTTTAAAAAATACATTGTTATTTTGGTTATTGTTTTTTGTTCTTAAATTTTTCATTTGACATTTTTTAAGGTGTCCTCTTTTTGGTGGGCATGAATCTGGTCACCCTAAATATTTAAACACTATAAACATCTATTAAATCACTTTCACTAAAATTGCTTAAACTCCTTTCCTTTACCACCAGTTCAGAAAATACTCTCCAGTCTGCGCAGTCAAAAGGTAAAACCATTCAATCAAATTGATTTGACTTGCCTAAAATAATGGCGCAGAAACATTTAACATCGGTGAATTAATCTAAGGGAGGAAATATGTTTGGATTTCCATTTGGAAATATGTAGGTTAGGTACATATATGTATCTATTTAAATCAATAAATTCCGGTAATATGTATCCATTTGTTTTGGGTATAATTACTGATTGTTTTTTTTATAGATATACAATTTACACGCGCTATTAAGTTACCTTTATGAATATTCCTATAATAAGAAAAGTCGAAGAATATTTTGTAAGCCGTTATCATTGAATGGAACCAGCCTAATAAAAATGAAATGAATACCGACTGCTACTACCGAATAAGAAACTATGTTCATATACCTACCAACATCAAACACGAAAACAGTGATTGTGATGTTCGTTAGTTGCCCTATACAGGGTGTCCCAGTTAAGAAGGATAATCCTTTAAGGGAAGATTCCTGAAGTTATGCCGAACAAAAAATTGTATGGCAGGGGGGTTTTATTTTCATCGTATTTCCCGTTATAGCCCATCAAAGTAGGTGACCTCTAATTTGGAGGTGTTACCACTTAAAACGCTATTACTTCTAAAATATTATAGGTACAAAAGTTGTTTTGGGCATTTTGAAAAATAGTTTTGTACATTTTGAAAAGACAATTTAGTAGCGCATACAAGTCTTAAGCACTTGGGCTACATCTGGGCAGTTACAAAAAAGTTCTAGCTCCTTAAACTCAAAATTTTGAAAATTTTTGTTACAATTTTTTACTTAAAATGCATTTTTCTCAAAATTTTGACTTAATAAATTTTCATTTTTTTTATGAAATTGTTATCCTTGAGAAATTTCCTAAAAATTATGTTAAGTAACTTTTTTACGTACGATCAACAGAAGTTATAGTAAAAGCCACTTTTCGTCAGACAAAAATGGTAAAAAAAGACTAGATCTGAGCTAACAACATTGATTTTTTCTTCTGGGGTACTTGCCATCAAAGAAAAAGAGAAATATCGAGTCTTTTTTACCATTTTTGTCTGACAAAAAGTGGCTTTTACTATAACTTCTGTTGATCGTACGTAAAAAAGTTGCTTAACATAATTTTTAGGAAATTTCTCAAGGATAACAATTTCTCAAAAAAGTTTGTATGAAAAGGAGGAAAAAGTGGCTAAAATAGTAATTTTTAGCAATTTTCAAAAAATCATAAAAAATACTAGCTGTACCCGCCCGGCTTTGCCCGTGCATAGAAATTGTATTGCTTATAGATCTTAGATAATATCCAATATTCTTTCGTAAATTGCGAAAAATAAGAATACATAAATCGATTTTCTGGAATTGCCTATCTGCGTAAATATATGAAATACAGCAATACGAACAGAACAAAAAAAGAATCATGAAAATCGGCCCAACTTATTGAGTTATACCTAACGTCATCGAGTTTCACCCCATAGAAGATGTTTTTTGTAGGGCGGTGCCATGCCCCTTTGTCCAATTTTAACCAATCTTCACAGCAACACTCCTGGGCCAATACCTAGGATTGTCTGTAAGTTTCAACTCAATCGATTCAGTGACTTTCGAGATATAAGATTTTGAATGTTTTTTTTTGTATGGGAGGTGCCACGCCCCTTTGTCCAATTTTGACCAATCTTCACAGGAATACTCCTGGGACAATACCTAAGATCGTATGTAAATTTGAACTCAATCGATTCAGTTGTTTTCGAGATATAAGATTTTTTTTGTATGGGAGGTGCCACGCCCCTTTGTCCAATTTTTCTTTTTTCTGAGAAAATAAGTTTCCAACAAAGTATAAATCATCAAAATCGGTTCGGCCAATCTCGAGTTATGGGATTACATCGCACTTCGGTCACTTTCTTTTATATAAATATAGATTAGGGAAGAGATTTTTGCAGTCACTATTAGATTTGTTTGAAGAAACTTTTTGCATCAAAACATTTTTTTTTTTTGAGACCTAGGAAAAAAGTAAAAAGAGTAGACTTTTACAAAATATTAAATGGGTTAAGGAAAGTTTTGTATCATTCAAACGGAATTCAAATGACTTTTCCATTGATGCCAAAATTAACATGAAGTACAGTGGGTTGCCAAATTAATAGGGACATTAATCCACATTTACCGGTTTTTTTGCGAGTAATCGGAATATTTTGGTCCAAATTTAATTTTAAACTGGTAATAGCAGCTACTTGTCTTTGGGAATGACTCGAATGAGTTAATAAAGTTCTTATTTCCGTTCTTTTTCTTGGAGTGATATCCATTCCTCGACTCATTCTGTTCCGAAAAAATGCCTAAAATCATTAAAAAAAAAATTTTTTTTTTTAGAAAAGCTTTGCTTTAAACAAAATAAAGTGCATTACTTACGTTTCAATTAAAAGAAGTTAAAAAAATGTCCCCAATAAATTTTCAAAAAAAAAAACTTTTTTATTTTTGTTCTGCCTTTGATTGCACTTCAAGAATAAAACCGGTTTTTCCCCCGAATAAAACCATTTTGAATATCCGCCGACAGTGAAAAATAACCGTTAAGCACATAGACTGAGAAATAAAAATCACGAGGTACGCTTAGAACCAAAACAAAAGCTCAAAAGAACACTGAAACAATGTCCCTATTAATTTGGCAACCCACTGTAAGTTTAAATTTATGAGTAGAATTAACTTTACTTTTGTGTAAATAATTGTGCCAACGACTGTATATTGTATTATGTAGGTATCTAAAATTTTAATAAATTCCGACATTACAATGATAGGCAAACTCAGAAAAGTGGGTCTCGCCATTCCGTCTGTCTGCCCATTCCATATGTTCAGTTATTTGCTCCTAAGAAGGCTTCGTAATTGGAATTTGTGGGCACACAGATGTGAGCATTTCTTATTTTGTATGCTAGCTCACATATTAGCTGTACTTCCCAATATTGTTTTAAACAGATCATTTTTCAAAAACTCTTTAACTATTGAACCGGCATTTATATTTCAATTTAGGGGTGGACCTGGGCGTCAACCAACAAGGATCTCCAGCCAGCACGATCTTTGGCCAGCTGTCTCCAGTTTCGCACGCTATTCACGTCCATTCGATCTACATGACCCAGCC
Source organism: Cheilosia scutellata (assembly GCA_955612985.1). Classification (NCBI taxonomy): domain Eukaryota; kingdom Metazoa; phylum Arthropoda; class Insecta; order Diptera; family Syrphidae; genus Cheilosia; species Cheilosia scutellata. The sequence continues at coordinate 73,620,060 of OY015312.1, forward strand.
ACCGCAGTCGTTGGACCTTCACTCTTTTGGCTACGTCGATGTCGCTGTACAGCTCGTATAGTTCGACGTTGTATCTCCTCCTCCATTCAGCGTCTATGCAGACGGGACCGAAAATTACTCGAAGAATTTTCATCTCAAAGCAACCAAGAGTAACCTCATCCGCTTTTGATAGAGTCCATGCCTCTGCACCATAAAGAAGGACTGGGATGATTAAGGTCATATAAAGGGTCACTTTAGTTGTTCGAGAGAGGGCTTTGCTAAAATGTTATTTATAAAGAAACTAAAAAAAAGTATGTTTGTAATCGAAATTAGATAGAGAAGGTAACAAAATTATATTAGGTAAAACCTAGGCAATAAGTATCTATGGCAATATTTCTATTTGAAACTAAAATGTGCACTGTAAAATTCCGTTTTGGTAACTTAACTAGATAAGTTTTTCTTCCGCTGTCACCCCAGCTGGAAAAAGAACTTATAGGTAGATCTGACAACAAACTAAAAAGTAAATTAAAACAAGTAAAAGTGTTATCATCGGCCTTGCTGATGCCTTGATGCATAAAAGTCATTCAAAATGTTAATCATTTGATACTGGTTTTGTTTGTTTTAGAAGCACCAGAGCTACTCGGCCGACATAGCCCAGTTTCAATACCAACCTAACGACGTGACGGTAAAAAGAATTCCTCTCACAAAATTTCATTCGCCTTTGCACCTATCGTGTTTTCAACAGATGATTTTTCAAATGTGGTGAATTTACAAATTTTAGGGTTGATAGAAAATATTTGATTCCCAAAATGGGTGCTAGACGAAATAAGGTTGAAAACTTCTGGTTTACACAGTGTCTGAATAGGTATACAAATCAGTTGCGATTTACAGGTAGACGCTAGCTCGGGTTGCTCTACGGTTCTATCATCGTAATGTCATTTCTTATATTTATTTCCTCGAGTTCGAAAAACAAAACTTCCCTTTTAGAAGAAGCAGCACATGAACTGAATAGGTAGTTTGCTGCATTCGTAATCAGTCGTTATACTCGTACCTATATTCGCTTCAATGGAACTTTGTTCATACTTTGCAAGACTTCCAAACAAAATATTAATTACATATGTATCTAATCTTCCAACTAGACAACACTTGAAGAACATTTTACTATAGAATGTATTTACTAAAGCAAGCATTTTCGTATTTCTGGAAACTCATTAATCATCCTGCGTTGACAGCAAAATAACAAAGAATTATGTACAAAATACCGATAGAAATAGAAAAAAAAATCGTAAGAAATAAAATAAATACTCGTAGTCCTCTGAAATTGAGAAATATGGATAGCACGCGGTATTTATTTTTGTTATACCCTACACGGGAAGTAACATTATATTTACGTATTTGTAACCTAAAGAAGGAGTCACCGGAGACCCCATAAAATTATGAAAGGGCACGGTAGCGCCCCAGCCAAGTTAGCTAGAAATCACACACACCCTTTTTAAAGGAAAAAACTCAGAATGTTTTCGACGCTCTAACTTCGGAACCAATTGAGCCAAAACCTTCAAAGCCAAACACAAAGCTGAATAGTGTTAGCAAAGTGTTTGAGAAAGTACTAAAAGAAAAAGTTACGATAGTTATCGAAGATAATAATATACTTCCAAATGAGCAATATGGTTTCAGAAGAAATCATAGTAGATCCCATCAAGTACTTAGAGTCTGCCAGCATATTAAGCAAAATCGTTCCTTGATGGGAAAATCAACTGGCCTAGTGTTGCTGGACATTGAGAAAGCTTTTGATTGTGTATGACATTTGGGTCTCGTCTATAAGTTGTTGATATTTCCTTTTCCCCCATACCTCATAAAACTTGTCCTGAGCTTCCTTTCCGATCGTTTTTTCAAAGTTTTCGTGAACTATTGTTATTCTGTTTTTATAGTGTTGTTGCTGGTGTGCGTCAAGGATCGGTTTTGGGTCCAATTTTGTATAATATTTTTATGTCTGTTATTCCAAGACTCCCTTATTGTGAATTAGCTATTTTTGCGGATGACAAGGCAATATATTCTTCGCATGAGTTTAGTCTCAACGTGGAGACAAACCTTACAAACGCGATTCAAATATTGCTAGGTTATTACAATTGCTGGAAAATTAAATGCCGAGAAGGGGCAAGCTATCTTTTTCAGCAGAAAACGAATGACTTATTTTCTTCCAAGCAATCCGCTAATTGTAAATAACACAAGAATAACACGGGTCCCATCCGTGAGATATTTAGGCATACATCTGGATACAAAACTCATATCTAAGGAATATACTGCAAAAACAATACAAAAAGTGAATATAGAAATAAAAATGTTGTACCCATTTATAAACAGAAAGTCCTTACTGAACAAAGCCAACAAGATCATAATTTGTAAAGTAATTTTTCAGTAATCCTCTTATATGGTTACCAAGTATGGGGTAATTCAGCAAAATGTCAATTTTAAAAAACTACAAGTTTCGCAAAACAAAATCCTTAAAATGACGCTTAATCTTCCCCCGCATCACTCAACCGCTGATCTTTATACCAGAGCAAATGTTGACTTGATTCAAGATCGAATTACAAAGTTAACCACCAAATTTATCCGCAGCTGTCAGACCTCCGAAAACCCACTTATCAACCAACTAAATGTTTAATCATATTTTTTTGTTCTCAATGCTTCTTGCGTATCAGGAAATTTTATTTGTTATTTATTATACTTATTATTTGTTATGTATTATTTATTATTTTGATATTTATTATTTATTATTGTTAAATTATTTATTATTTGTTACTTGTTGTCTACTATTTGTTATTATTTATTTATTTATTTATTAATTTATTTATTTCTTTATATATTTGTTTATTTATTTGTTTATTGATTTATTTATTTATTTATTTATTTATTTATTTATTTATTTATTTATTTATTTATTTATTTATTTATTTATTTATTTATTTATTAATTTATTTATTTCTTTATATATTTGTTTATTTATTTATTTGTTTATTTATTTATTTATTGATTTATTTATTTCTTTATATATTTGTTTATTTATTTATTTATTGACATTTATTTATCTATTATTTATTATTCATTGATTATTATTTGTGGGCGCAGTAGCGCAGTGGTTAGTGTGCTGGACTACTGTGCGAGGGATCCCAGGTTCGATCCACGGAAAAACACAAATTACATCTTAAGGTTTTTTCTACTGCGCCACCTCTCGCGAACGTCTGACAAACATCCGAGAGTATGACTGTCCTGAAAAAGCTTCTCAATTCAGCCGTTCGGACTCGGCATAAAATTGTAGGTCCCTTCCATTCGTCCCAAAAATAGAAACTCACACAAAACGAATGGTTGCGAGAAGCTAGGCCTAGGGTGTCTTGTCTACCTGCCTGTTGCGCCACCTATTTATTTATTTATTTATTTGATTATTATTTACCCATTACAATGTACCTGATTAGCTTAAATTTGTTATTTATAATTTATTCACTCCTATGTACCTGGTTAGTTTTTAAGGTTTTCCCTTTTCCTTTTTAATTCTATTTGTATTGAAGGTTTTTAACGTATATTTCCTTCAAAGTATATCATTCCATAATATTATTTATTTTAGTCATGATTTAAAATTAATTGTTCAGTAGAAAGATATAATATAAATATCAAATCTGACTCACCAGATCACTTATGTAGTTTATATTCATCAAAATTATGAAGCACTTCCTTTCACCCTAAAATCGCGAAATTTGGCAGAATGCTAAATCCTGGAGTGCATACACTGGGAAAAGTCGAAAACTTTAGATTTTCCATTAAGCGGGTGTAGTATACACCAACTTTTAACAAATAGTTAGCATTTTACTTCTGATTGTTGTAGCATATTGGATTTTGATAGGACTTGCAGTGTACCAGAAAGGGACAAATAAAACATTTATTTATCCTCAATTCAGGGTGCATGGTATACGCTCACTTTTACATAGGTGAGTATTTATTTGAGCCACTTTCGATTGCCGTAGAGGCGTAGAATGTTGATATTTGGTAGAGCGTATATACAATACACATCTGTAAACATTTAATTCTTTTATTTTTAAATAAATAGGGCAACATTTCACACAGGTTATGTCAAAACGGCGATGGGAAGTACCTATATTAAGTTAATCAAAAATGCGACTGACGACTGATATGGTTTTAAAATTCAACTTGAGGTTGAGACTAGCAATGCAAATTTAAGTTTTGTACTTTACCATAGAATAAATGACATTTTCTCCTTAAACTTGACCTATTTGGTGCAGGAAATACGAACATCGGATTTTATGATGGTCAATGAAAAGTTTACGTGTTTGTTTAATGAAAGGGTCGTGCTTTCATTTCGAAAAACCGTCTTAAGTAAATTAAGGTTCATTGCGTGCCACCATGAATGTGTATTGGCTTTTTCTTTTCGTTTTTTGTTTATTTCATAACACACGAGAAGGTATTAAGTGCACCCCACTTTTAGTGCTTAGCGTATTAACGCTAAAAAAAAAACAATAATGTCTTGGATGCTAATTGAGCTTTTCTATTTTCTTTGCGAAAATATCTCAAAAGATAACATACGTAATAGCAGTAAGTCCAAACAACATTAGTGCTATAATGATAAATATACAAGAAATAACTTTATTTATATAGGTACCTCAGAATGTTATATCTTTTTCATACTTATGAGCGAGTAAAGTAGATAAAATGATGTTATTTTGCCAGCTAATAACACATTGGCTAATCTGTATATGGAACTGATGGACTTACAAACTTTAATTGACAGCTGGTAGATTTACGACTCGCAGGCGTTTCCTTTGATCTTCATTTTGTATTGCTGATGGAAATCATACTGTGTTTATTTTACGAGTCGTTGATGCATTCAGAAAAGCCATTCTATTTTCCGAAAGTACGCACTCAATAAAAAAAAAAAAAACATTGATAAAAGTATAAATAGATTGATTAACCTGCACAAATTTTGGTTTTCGAAGTGAGCAATGAAATGGAAGGAGCTGACGCAAAATAAAGCTAAAAATATATATGTTGTCACTAAGGCTATGAATTGAAAATAAATATTAAGATTGTATATAACTTTATGTAAGATGCTCTTTGCAATTCTGGCGATTGTAGATTGCATACCTACTAAATGGTTTTTAACATTATGACGTGTGGTATATGACTTCAAATGGTTGCCGCGGCTTGCTGATTGGTACATATCCGAGAGGTCAAATTTTCGATTAATTACTCTATGTATTGTATATGTCTGTTATGGACATGGTACTTATGGCATAGACCTGCGATTGCGACTTAATCCTAGAAAGGCGGTCATATTTTTTAGTACATTAAAGGTAAACATTCGTCGAATCGACGAAGTAATACTGGACTCTAATTTTTACGAAAAGTGTGCACAAAATACATGCTAATTTTAATTATGAATATAATATAGACCATTTCTTTTGTTGTTTTTTTTTATAACTTTTGCGTTTATATTGAAAAAGGTCTTGGAACCCTTGTTTTTAGAGATCAGTTAATAATTTTTTATATAGAAAAAAGAAAAATAAGAAAATATGTTACAAAGGGCATTTGTTACAAAGCTCAACTGTATGCTCCCAGCATATGCTTACCTTGTACGTATCGCATGGTTATTTGGTCATGTGCCATTTTGTTTAAATACAATATGTAAAAATGTTTCAGTTACATTTATTGCATCTACGTTGTCCTTTCTCATTTCGATAATTTTGGTGCAGGGGCGTAGCGAGGATTCCAGCCCTGGAGGGTTGACTTTCATTGAAATGCCGACTTATTTCAGGAACTTGCCGACTGTATAGAAATCATGAAAATCAGAACAGCGGTTGTCCAGTTATATCTATCGTCATCGAATTTCACCCCATAGAAGATATTTTTGGTATGGGAGGTCCCACGCCCCTTTGTCCAATTTTCACAGGAAATATCCCGGGTCTAAGATCACCTGTAAATTTGAGCTCAATCGATTCGGTGGTCTTTGGGATATAAGATTTTGATTGTTTTTGTTTGTATGGAAGGCGCCATACGGGAACAGCCCTGGGCCAATACCTAAAGGACCATTCACATGCGAGCGACCAACTATCTACGAACGAACGAATATTCGCAAGCTTTGACAGTCCGTTCACATGAACACTTTTCTAGGTCGCGGCAGGTCGCAAATTTCAGCCATCAGCTGTATTAAGAAAATAAGTATAAATAACGAAATTTCGTTTTCCAAAGTTGTTCCCGCGAATGAAAACATCCTTGCCGCGAATTGTCAATGTTCGCAATCCACATCAATTAGCCGAGTTCCAAAAACTAGCGAATAACATATTCCTTCGTATTTAACCTCAAATTAGAAATACCGCCTCTTCTTTTTAACTTGCTAAATTTTAAGGATTTTAGTCGGCATATTCACCGATGCCGAACGTCGAATCTAAAAAAATCGACTCTACTCGCTAAATTTTAAGGATTTCAGTCGGCAAATTCACCGATGCCGACCGTCCTTTTTAAAATCGAAACTGGCTAAAATTTAAGGAGTTCATATGGAACCTTTGAAAACGCTGACTTGTAGGTATACATTTACAAGTTTAAAACCTATACCTACTGAAAATCCAAACCTAAGACCCAATTTTTGAAAATTGCTCGTTGATTTGCCGACTTTGAAAAGCGGGGGGCTGTGACACCCCAGGCCAGGCCGATGACAACACTTTTACTTGTTTTTTTTTTTTTAAATATTAGCTCGAATCGAACACTAAAATTATAAGGTAATCTTCGTCGTTTCGTCGAACATTGGCGCCATTTTTCGATAAAAACAAGACTCAGACAAACAGTTTTTTCAACGAAATTCAACAGACTAGAACCCCTTAGAGATGGCTGGTGTGACACGGAGAGAAGATGCGATCGGAATAAAGATCGAAGAGAAAATCAAAAAAAAATAAATTGATGTTTGTCGAATCGATGAAGATTGCCCTTAACCCTTCTAAGGTTAAGGAAACCACACAACAAAAAGTCTAATGCAAATCCTACGGTGGTCAGTTCACGTCGAAATAGGTAACCTGAAATGCCCTGAAATCGTTCGTGCAGAATGTCCACAATTGTGGCATTAACATATCGTTCAGGTCCATTTTTACCAATTGGTTATTATCGACCGGTATCCATTGATACTGATAGTGATGGCATGTCAATGCCATTTCTGTAGATCGTTTTATACTATAATGTTGGATTAAAGCATGCATCGCAGGCATAAAATAATCTAATAAAGGTCACCTCAGATAGCCATACATTAACGATTAACACATTAAAGAAATTAGCAGTGCCTTAAAGGGGTATTAGTACACTCCGTGCCACTTGATTACGAACAGGCAGTTTTTTGTTTTAATTTTACGATATTTTTCAAACCCTTCGCTGATCTGGGAAAAACCAATTGCTCAAGGAATGAAGGTATATTATGTTTACATTGTAAATAAAAAAATGGGATTAAGTTGATAAATGCAACTTTTAATAATTTTATTATATGAGAGTTCCAAATTAACCTTTTATCCGTGGATTAAATATACATATTTGACTTTTGTTACAGAAATCTTATTTATGTGAAACAATACCTACTTTCGCATAGTATCTTGAAGACGTATTTAAACCTTATGAACATAAAGGTTATCAAGGACTCGAATTAAGGTGCGAAGAAGATAGACCTGGAAAAACTAGCGCAGATTATAAATGCTGCATCTAACTTGAGATATGTCCCAAGCATGTGGAAAGTCGCGGAGGTAATAATGATACCTAAACCAGGCAAACCACCTAACGAGTTAACCTCATATCGCCCAATATCTATACTACCAATGTTGTCAAAGATATTCGAGAAAATGCTGGTAAAACGCCTGCAGAAAATAATTGACGAAAAATCGCTAGTCCCAAATCACCAATTTTGGATTTAGAAATAAGCACTATACAATGGATTAGGTGCATAGAATCACAGATAAAATCGAAAAAGCATTTGAAGAGAAAAAAGTGTGCACTACAATATTTCTTGATATAGCACAAGCTTTCGATAAAGTCTGGCCCAAAGGTCTGATCCAAAAACTACAAAGGCAACTGCCAAAGCAATATTCGACAATTCTGGAGTGATATATATCAGATCGATTCTTCAAAATTAAACAAGAGACAGAGTACTCAACTTTAAGGCGTGCTAGGTGCAGTTATATACCTTCTGTTCACTAGTGATTTGCCTGAAAGTGGGGAAACCACTATAGCTACTTTTGTAGATGATAAAACTGTCCTTACTGTGGGAGCAACTGTCGAAGTAGCAACAAAAAAGCTTCAAATGGCAATAGACAATATCTCAGATTGGACAAAAAAATGGCAGATTAGATTAAATGACAATATATTCCAGTATACCTACATAAACAAATACAGCCAAAATATATAGGCATGACTTTAGATGCTAAACTGCGTTAAATATGAGCATGGTTCTTTGAAACCCTGAAACTCCTTTCTTGGAGACTTGTTAAATCGTTTGCCCAATAGAAGTACCTACATATAAAAAAATAGACAGTTAAGAATTTGGGAATCAAAGTTAAATCGATTCAAACATATATATACTTTATAGGGTCTCCGGTGTCTCCTTCTTGGCGTTACAAATGTAATGACTGGTAATGTGAACAAAGTGAATATACCTTCCTGTGGGGCAATGTTGTCCGTTTAGGCGTACCCAATCGTGGGCTGAACGATATGCAGTGTTGGTTCGATAGCAATTCTTACACACTCGATTTTTTTTTGGGAGTGCGCACTGATTTTGGTATTCCAGGCTTATTTCTTGTTGTTGACGGAGTCTGCTAAAAGTTCATAGCCCACCTTTAATATGGTACGGGCAGACGACAGCGGTCGATTGCGATTAATGCAAGTATACATCGCGGTTGGCGAGATTTTTAAAATTGCTCGTTATAAGAGCAAGGTTACATTGCATTGCAAGAGAAGAAAATAGTATTTACATGATGCGTCAATTACTCGTTTCGCTAATGAATTCCCATGTGAATGTTAATTACTTCCTTTATTTATTTGTTTTTAATATTACAGAATCCAGAATGCAAAGAACAAGGTAGTGTTTTATTTTACCCTTTAGCCTGAAATTGATTTTCATTAAACTAACGACGACGACGGTTAATTTCAAAGCTTTCAAACACTTTGACTGCAAGCGCAATTAATCAAAGCGTAAGCAGGTAGGTAAATCAGAAAAATTTCGCATAGTGGGAATAAATGAGGCACCTGCTGTTGGTTCATATAACTAGCTGCCTCAGACGCACGGTTGCTTTTAGAGAATTTTGTTGAACCATTCGTATGGATTGTTTATTTTTTGAGTCCATCGTTATTTCAACACACTCTTTCGAATTAGCTAATTACCGTTGTTTGTAATAAAACAAAATCTAAATATAAACTAATTAAAATAAAACAAAAATGCTGTAAGAAAGCATTATGATAAAAACATGAAGTGCACGACTGAGTAGAAAGAAAGTCTTGTGTGCGTGATTGGAGAGCAAATTGGACACATCAGGCATTTCTTTAGATAGGTAGATCTTCCAATAGAGATTGATAGATAACTTGCAAAACGTGCTCTAATTTTAGACAGTTATTTGTTAGTTATAGGACGCCTTAAAACTCATACTATTAAAGCATGTATTTTTTTGATCGAAAAATTCTATTTAATGACTTGGGACTCGGAGAGTCTGCTGGAGTGAGGCAAAACCACAAAAGACGTATGACAGATGACACTCAATTACTCCAGCAAAAGTGAACTGTTTTTGGTGTGGTTTTCTCGCTGGTGGCATTATTCGTCCTTATTTTTTTATGATGGAGCATTACGGTGAATGGTCAACATTACATTACAAGGAAATTATCTGATCAATGACTATTTCTTCAAAAACATTCGAGGGTTCGAGCCGTGGGGGGGGTGACTTTCATTGAAATGCCGACTTATTTCAGGAACTTTACGACTGTATAGAAATCATGAAAATCGGCCCAGCGGTTATCGAGTTATATCTAACGTCAACGAGTTTCACTCCATAGAAGATGTTTTTTGTATGGGAGGCGCCACGCCATTTTGACCAATCTTAACAGGAACGCCCCTGGGCTAATACCTAAATGACCATTCACATAAGAGCGACCAACTACCTACGATCGAACGACTATTCGCAAGATTTGACAGACCGTTCACATGAACACTTTTATAGGTCGCGGCAGTTCGCGAATTCCAGCCATCAGTTTCTACCCACAATGTCTAGTTTGAGGTTAAGTTCGAACGAATGTTTTATTCGCTAGTTCATGTAGAAACTTTGAAAATGCCGACTTTTGTATACTTTTACAAGTTTAAAAACATATACCTAATGGAAATCCAAACTTAAGACCTAATTTTTGAAAATTGATCGTTGATTTGCCGAGGGATTTGGGGGTGTGACACCCGCATTAGTTTAGATACAGGTCCGTCCGAATGTTCAAAAGAGTGGCCGCAATTGGACCGGCGGAATGCGCTTCGTCAGAGACTGCCGATAAGGCCACTTGCCTGGAATCGTGCTCAAATCATGGAGCCACTAACGATTAAACATTCTTTATGAATAAAGATTTTTGCTTAAAACTACATTTTTGTCATTATTCTTAAAAAAAAAGTTACTTACTAACATAAGCATAAGGAGCTTTCGATCCGTGAAGGTGAAAAAAAACAGGTTTGGTCTTATAGTTTCGATTCTGAGAGCTTGAATTCGCAGACTGGAGCATTATTCTCCAGTCTTTTGATGTGGCCGAGCCAATGTAGTCGATGTTTTGGATTTGTGGGCTACAAGAACATCTTGTTCGCGGGTGTATCTGCACCTCCTTTCGCCATACTCGCACAGAGTATTCATACTTTTTTTTCTCAGATAATCAACATCCACTTCCTATGTTTATCGTCCAGCAATCGGCGGACATAAAGCAGAACTTATAGAAAAGGTGTGTTTGGAGCGTACATATCGTCCTTCGAATCATATATTTTGAATCCATTTCATTTGTTAAATCAAAGTACCAGCGGTTTCATAATGTTCTTCTTCACCGGATCTCCACTATTATGTTTATTTGTTTGTTGAACGGATCTATGCAATCTGAACTGATCTATTGAAAACAGTGCATTCGGCTTCGTGAGATCTACCTACTCCAAATAAATTTGTTTTTGATACCATTTTTCATTTTCATTTTTCGGGCTTCGGGCTCCTGATCATTGGATAATTATTATAAACTAGCGTAGCTTTGCACATCATTATACTTAATTATATGTAGTACACAATAAAAAAAAAAAAAACAATTTCAAATTCATTCAAATCAGTGACAAACAGTTTTTATTGTAGTGCTCTATGGTACACAACATTTTTTGTTTTCCAGAAATCGTATTGCCTAGATAATATTCTTGTCTTTCAGGAAAATACATTAGTATGCATATCAATGTTACAAATTTTAAAAACGTTTTTTGTATGGGCGGTGCTTTGCCCCTTTGTCCAATTTTTACCAATAATCACAGGAACAATCTTGGGCCAATACCTAATAATGTCTGTAAATTTGAACTCAATCGATTCTGTGGTTTTCGCTATATAAGATTTTGAATCTTCTTTTTTTGATTATGGGAGGTGCCATGCCCCTTTGTCCAATTTTGACCAAACTTCACAGGAACACTCCTCGGTCAATATCTAAGATTACATATTTGTAAATTTAAGCTCATTCGATTTGGTGGTTTTCGTGATACATATATGATTTTGAATGTTTTTTTGTATGGGCGGTGCCACACCCAATTTTGACCAAACCATCCTAATAAAAATCTCGAGCCAATATCAAATATTCTCTGAAAATTTGCGCTCAATCGGTGCAAAACTTTTCGAGTTTTTGAAGCATCCACAAACCAACATAACATTTTTATTTATACTACACATATTAAAAAGATTAGAGCAAATTTTGGAAAAATATTAGATTTGTCATGTACGTAATGGCTCGCTAATCCGAATCACCTTTAATCCGAATATCGTGCTAATCCGAACATCCATTATATTTATTGTTTCTCATTATGTAGGTACTCTACAATCCGAACAATACACCGATTTTTGTACGCTGTAATCCGAATTACAACTAACCAATATCCAACATTGCATAGAATTTCACAATAATTTTAAATTTAATCACTACGTATTTTGTTAATGGATGAACCATAAAACACCAACATTGGTCTTAAGCGGGATCATGATCATGACGTAATCTCGAATGACAAAAATCTCGAACATTTTTTTTTTAATCTCGAATGCAAAAATTTCGAATGTACAAAAGTTTCGAATGTACAAAAATCTCGAAAGACTATATCTCGAAAAAATCTCGAAAATAAAAAGTAACATACATACATACATATTACATAGGTATCGAGATTTTTTTTTTTTCGAGATTTTTTTACATTCGAGATTTTTGCTTCGAGATTTTTTTTTCGAGATATCGGGGTAGACCCGTCTTAAGCAGCTATAATTATGCATTAACCCTCTCGTCTTGTACTCATTAATCCGAATATTTTGATAATCCGAATACCTCTTGATATAATTGATTCGGATTTAGTGAGACATTACTGTATACAAAATTAAATAAAATTATTAAGAACATTGCTTTATTGTCAAGACTTTAATAGTTTAACTTCCTCATGTGAGAAAAACTAGATTATGCAGTGGAAAGTGGCATAAAGCCATATTGGCCTAATCCTGACTTAGCAAAGTGCCATTCTAATGTTAAATGATAGGCTTCATGTCATTGCTCAGGCAGACATCATCAACCTGGCAAAACTTTCTCCGACGACCTATCACAATTCCGTAAAGGCGTAAAGTAACATCCTCCAACATTATTATTATTAGCTTTTACAACTCAACACTTCCACAGGGTGGGCAAGCTAGGTCACGGAGATTATGGTACCAAATGGCGCATCAGAGCTAAATTTTTCCTGGTCATACATAAGTACTCAACCCATTCACTTTTAGTATGTAGATATGTACCTATCTATACATATTTCTAAAAACAAAAGTGAAAAATCTTAGACGCCCTGCGGTCTTCGCGCGAGTATTACATAAACAGAATAATTAATGAACTTTTGGGGTAATTTATGACACCATCTTGTGTTGTTGATAATGCTGCCGAATAATGTTTAGGTCTCAACTTCATTTACGTTAAGTTCATTAATAAGGACACGATTTATTGCGACCATTTAAAAAATGTATGAAAATAATTCCATCCATGTACTGCATATTAATAAACTTTACTTTTCTTTATACAACGTGTGCATGATGTGTATGTAATACATAACAGATTTGTATTCATAGTGAAACGAAGCGCTTCATTTTCAATGGACGTTTGTATGGCCACGTATAGAGTGTTAACTCCTCTTGAATATTTTTCTTGTTTTCTCCATAAACAGTTGATTAAGCCCCAATCCACTCAAAGTAATGTTTTATTTGAGCATGAGTGCCACGGTAGGTACCATTACCATCTAACCATACATTGCAAATCATAATTTTAATTTAACAGAGCGTTGGGCGTCCCTTTGAAAGCATTCTGGGTTTCGGTTCAACAACGTTGATGTTTTTAATAATCCAGCGAAAGAAGGAACGCATATTTGTTTAAAAGCTATAGAAAGGACAATTACTTCAGTATGTGAATACTCGAATAGTTGATGAAATTGTGGCTACCTATACCTACATTATATAATATACCTATACGTACGTTATAACTACATACTTAAATGTATAATAGTTGTAGGCTCTTACCGCATTTCGTACTAACTAGCATAAGGTATAGATACCTACCTATCCGTGTGGGAACTCTCTCATGTTGTGTTAGAATAATTGTATCAAACGTTTCCCGTACTACACTACAATTATTATAATACTCATATGAACATTTTGAGTAGGTACACTTTTACGAACTGACTGAGTACGGTACTACATTGAAAATGTTCAAAGTTTCAATGAAGTTCAAGGTACGAATAAAAAGAATAATAATAATCATTTCAAATACATATAGTGAATAAAGCTGCATATACCTATACACATTTGCATACTGCAATACGAAATAATCAGTCACCTTGATTTGAATTATATCTTTTGTTTGAACACAGTTCCTAATACATTACGTACTTACTTAACCGGGTCCCGACCCGTGAAGAATCTCTCCAATACCTGGCACGCTGCCTTCAGTTATCCAGATCAAACGTTTTGGCATCTGCGATGGCATGGTCTTGGAGGTTCCGGTCTTCCTTGTCGTCTTGAACCTGGGGCCTGGGAATCGAAGATCCTCTTAGCTGGATCGTGATTGTGCATTCGCACATCTTGGTACAGCTCATAGAGTTCGCGGTTATATCTTCTTCTCCATTCGCCCTCCTCGCACACAGGACCAAAAATCCGCCGAAGTATTTTTCTTCCGAAGGAGCCCAGTATCAGCTCTCCCTTCTTGCTTATCGTCCAGCACTCGGCGCCATAAAGCAGAACTGGAAGGATAAGGGTTTTGTAGAGCACACATTTCGTCCTTCGAGTTAGGAGTTTTGAACCCAGTTGTTTCGCCAAACCGAAGTAGCAACGGTTTCCTAGGGTAATTCTTCGCCGGATCTCCACTAGGGTGTCATTCGTGGAGTTCATGTTTACTCCGAGGTAGGTGAACTCCTTAACTACCTCGAAGTTGTTGCTATCAATAGTGAAGTTTTGTCCTAAGCAGTGGACAGATTTTACCTCATTTACTTCAAGGCCAACGGATTTCGCCTGTTCTTCTTCAATCGCCGTGAACGCTTCTATCACGGTACACTGGGAGCGACCGATGATGTCAATATCGTCCGCATGGCCCAGCAGCTGGACGGATCTGTTGAAGATAGTGCCTTCCGTGTTGACACCTGCCCTGCGCACTATCTGCTCCAGTACGAGATTGAAGAAATCGCATGATAGCGCGTCTCCTTGCCGAAATCCGGTGCAAGTTTGAAATAGATCGGAGAAGCTGCTTCCAAACTGCACGTTGCAGTTTTGCCGGGATTCCGAATTTGGCCATCGCCATATAGTGCTCCTGACGATGCATGCTGTCATACGCGGCTTTGAAGTCGATGAATAGGTGGTGAGTTTCGACTTGAAATTCGTTGGTCTTTTCCAGGATTTGTCTCAGTGTGAAAATTTGGTCTATAGTCGCTCTGCCGGGCCGGAAACCACACTGGTAACGAGCCGATTAGTGTGTTGCAGAACGGTTTAAGACGTTCACACAGTACGTTGGATCGGATCTTGTATGCGTCATTAAGCAGGGATATGCCTCGATAGTTCTTGCAGGACATACGATCGCCTTTTTTGTAGATGGGGCATATGGGGCTGATAGTCCAGTCATCGGGCATGTTTTCCTCCACCCATACTTGGTTGATGATTCGGTGCATGCCCCCTACCAAAACATCACCACCGTATTTAAAGAGCTCCGCTGGTAAACCATCAGAGCCTGCGGCCTTGTTGTTCTTAAGCTTTTTTAAAGCTAAGCCAACTTCTTTTATACTAGGTGGTGGAACTAGTTCTTCATTGACTGGACGTGGGCTATCTTCTTGCCCTATCACTCTCTCTACATGATGCCCACTAAGCAGCTGCTGGAAATGCTGCTTAAACACATCTACTATTCCCTGCGCTTCGGTGACTATAATAGGTTTCCTTCGCTCTCTCGAAGAGCCTGCGTTCCGGTTTTGTAGCCAGCAGCCAGTTGCTTGGCTTTTTTATAAAACCTCCAGATGTTATTACGATCGCGCGACTTTTCGATCTCCTTGAGCTGCGAAGCTGCGTAAGCCCTCTTCTTTATACGCAGGATCTTCTTTTCCTCCCTTCTCCTGGCTCGGTACCCTTCTCTCGCTGCCCTTGTTTTGCGCTGCAGCGCTTTCTTGTGTGCATCTTCTGTCATATTTTTCCTGTACACGCATTCATCATCATACCACGGGCTCTTTCTCTGGGATGGCTGGTACCCTACAGTGGTTTCGGCTACCTCCTTGATGATGTCGCGATACTGGCACCACTGATTTTTGACGTTTGTGGTAGGTGAGTGCACAGGGGAGAGTTTCATGCTCAGGCGCTCGCTGTAGGCTCTGGCTACTCCATCAGGTGTGCTAAGGCGTCCAACGTCGAATTTCTTCTTCTGGGCGGTTGCAGCTTCTTCTCGTTGGACAGTCGAGCTCTGAATTTAGCCGCGACAAGGAAATGGTCAGAGTCGACGTTCGTCTCTCGGAATGTGTGCACGTCGAGGATGTTGGATGCGTGCCTCGCATCGATTAGCACATGGTCGATTTGGTTGGCGGTTCGACCGTCTGGAGAGCGCCAGGTTGCTGTGTGGATCCTTAGCCTTGGAAACCTAGTGCTACTTAGCACCGTATTACAAGCTGCTGCAAAATCGATTAGTCGGTAGCCGTTGTCTGTTGTCGTTTCGTGGATTCTGTGCTTACTAACTAACCCGCCGAAGATGTATTCCTTTCCGACTTTAACATTGAAGTCATAGAAATCAGTAGAGAGCGATGTGATAAACAATGTTTTTTGATTTGTTTTCCGGCGCAAAATCAAACAACGAAGACGGTTTGCCAACACGCGAACAGGCTACCATGCGACAAACAAGGAAATTCGAGATTAATCTCACAGACTTCCAACGATTGGCCTTGCGATTTATTGATTGTCATCGCAATAGCCAATCGAACGGGGAACTGAATCCGCTCGAATATGGAATGGAAGATCAGTTGGAATAATCGGAATTCGTGGGATAAGAACTTCTTCTCCTTTGAATTTGCCCTTGATGATCGTCGCATGAATCACATTGTTCATCAGTTTCTCGACGGACAACAACTGCGCACCGTTGCACAATTTCGGATGATTCAGATTCCGCAGCATGATTATGATCGATCCCACCTTCAGCTGTGAATTATGCTGTGGAGTTCCTGGCACATCAAGCGAGTTCAAAAATGCCGTTGGATAGTTGGTTGCTTCATCCTCGTCGGTCACGCTGTCAACGGATTTCTACGAATGCAGTTCTCCAGCGATTTGACTTTGAATAATGAAATTCAAGCTATCGACGTCCTTATTCTTCGCTGCTATAATTTTGCCCGTTCACTATTCCAATCGAGATTTTTATAGTTTTGTCCAATGCCGGGGAACACTTCTCAATTTTCGATTTTTCCAATTTCCCGACTTTTCCGGAGGGTTTTCCCAAAATTTTCCTTCGGAAGAACCTTCTCCTGGCAATTATTACGAACAACTGAAAAAAAAGTTGAGCCAAATGGGCCCAGTTGTTCTTAAATTTCGATTTTTCCGTTTTCCCGACTTTTCCGGAGGATTTTTTGGTTGTTGTTTTATTTCACCACGGTTGCCAAAGGTGGAAGCACAATGGGTTAAGCTTAAGGCTGATAAATAAAATAAAAATGATTTTGATTTTTAGCTTCTTACATAAATGTTTTTATTATTTTTACCTAAGCTGATCTAATTAAACAAAAAAATTAACTTTCGTTCACTTCTTTTTATTTTGTTTATTTTTTTATACTTAATTTAGCGCAGAAAGTTCGGACAACGCTCGCCACACTTTTAATTTAGATTGACAGTGGATTTATAATTGAAATACATACTACAAACACACAGTAGGCGCAAACTTACAGCGGCAGAGTAAGAAGTTCTTGATAAATAGGCACACTCTTGTTCAATTTAATTAAAAGTTCTCAATTTATTTACATCAAATAGACACTCAACCACCTTTGTTCTCACTAAAAAATACCTTCTTAAATCATACCACTTCTCACTAAGTGGATGATTTAATGTTTTTTTCTTATGTTTAAACTTAAAGACCTTTGTTGCTGTATATTGTTTACTGTTTATTTCCGCTACACTAACAAATCAATATGATAGTGAAAAATATACATTTTTGTATTTATCACAAGAATTAGGTGTCCATTGCTTTCCTTTATGTCCTTCATGTCAATGATTAATGAAATGAGTAAAACTGATACCATACCAATCAAGCACATAATATTAGCATAAAGAGATGAAAAATTTCATTCGGGAATTGCTTTGTTGTTTTTGGTATGGTATGATAGGTATGTATGACGTATGTACCTACTACTGCCACAATCGGGATTCAAGCATCAAGAGGCGACCGCGGCGGAATGTAAATCCATTCTTTATGTTTTCACCACTAAAAAGTGCTTTGTTAAATATTAGCGGTTGTTTGTAATTTTTTTTTAGAAGCACATACATGACCAACAGTAGGTTTTAGGAAACGTCAACTTAAAAGCAGTAGGTACCCATTTACTTTTGTCAAAAAGGCCAAAGCGGAAAAGGGTTTGATTTAAGATAAGGCCTTGAAAATGATTTATACTTTAATGTATTTTTATGATAACAATCGTTTCAACTTTCAGAGTGGGAAAGTACCAATCTGGCATCGATACTACTAAAAGTGCCCCTGCAGTTTTCGCAACTTTAGTGGTAGTAATAATAAGCCAACCCTGCAGGTAGCTAGCGAAATTGGCAGGCCACGGTATACCTGTGGATTGCCAGGACTTCGGAAAGGAGAATCTGTGAACTTGGACTGTCAGGCCTGTCACAAGGTGGATTGCCACGAATTCCGAATGAAAGACCTGGGTACTGCCAGGACTTCTGAAATGAATAACTGTGGACTGCCAGGACTGTAGCAAGACGGACCTGTTAACTATACCAGAACTGCCGCTGGGCGGAACTATGGACTATCAGGAATTCCGAAAGGAGGACCAGGCCACGGGCCTAACTTTCAAAAATAGGAAGTGCCATCACGGATGGCGAAAGGAGATCGTACTGCTGACAGGTGACCCCATCTTTATGAGGGAGCTTTAGTTAGGCGTTTCTTTGGAAAGAATATTGATCTGGCGAACTAACCCAATCCACGGAGAAAAAACCCATCACACTGTGATAAGTATGATTCAAAATTATAACACATATCAATGTGTCAGATAGATAGCTAATGCCCATGCGCCTCTATTTCCGTTGGCGCAAACATATACATATGTATATAGTGAACATCGTTCATATCTCTACATTTATGTACATATTCCCCGTAAGATCAAAAATGAAATGTAAAATGTTAAGATTCTGGTCAAAACAAATTTTTTAATGTAGGTAAACTGATTTTATTTTGATCATTACTCTAGAGCTCTAGACCCTTTTTACAGTTTAGTCAGTCTAAACTGATACATTATATGTACTAAAAATAGATTACATTACATACCTATTAGTATTGTCAAAATTATTTCTACTCACACTCCTCGCCTCCGCATATTACGTAGGTATATTTTAATTAAATAACTAGGTACATACAGGGTGTCCCAGTTAAGAAGGACCATCCTTTAAGGGAAGATTCCTGAAGTTATGCCGAACAAAAAATTGTATTGCAGGGGGGGGGGGGTCTATTTTCATCCTATTTCCCGTTATAGCCCATCAAAGTAGGTGACCTCTAATTTGGAGGTGTTACGACTAAAAACGCTATAACTTCTAAACTATTATAGCTACAAAAATAGTTTTGTACATTAGTAGCGCATACAAGTCTTAAGCACTTCGGCTACATCTGGACAGCTACAAAAAAGTTCTGGCTCCTTAAACTCAAAATTTTGAAAATTTTTCTTACAATTTTTTATTTAAAATGCCTTTTTCTCAAAATTTTGACTTTATAAATTTTCATTTTTTTTATGAAATTTATATCCTTGAGAAATTTCCTAAAAATTATGTTAAGCAACTTTTTTACGTACGATCAACAGAAGTTATAGATAGTAAAAGCCACTTTTTGTCAGACAAAAATGGTAAAAAAGACTAGATCTGAGCTAACAACCATGGATTTTTTCTTCTGGGGTACTTGCTATCAAAGAAAAAGAGAAATATCGAGTCTTTTTTACCATTTTTGTCTGAAAAAAGTGGCTTTTACTATAACTTCTGTTGATCGTACGTAAAAAAGTTGATGGGCTATAACGGGAAATAGGATGAAAATAGACCCCTCCCTGCAATACAATTTTTTGTTCGGCATAACTTCAGGAATCTTCCCTTAAAGGATTGTCCTTCTTAACTGGGACACCCTGTATATGGAAACGATTTTAGTTGTTCTTTTTTTTACTGTCATTGTATATTCTAATCGATGCGATGCTTCAATTGATATTTTGTTACCTTTGTCTTTAACAATGTCAACAAAAAAAATGGATAAACAGTCACAGTGCAGAAATCAAACCCACTATACCCAACTGAGTTGCGTTGGTTGAAATCTCTCTCAAGAGCTGCAAGTGCTTCACTGATAGCAGTATTGATTGGCAAGGCAGATGAGGTTTCAAAGCAAACTGTTCTGTTCAGCAGCTTGAACTTAGCGCTTGCGGAGTGACATTCACCATATAGCATGAGCTGTTGAGAGGAATAGGTAGAGCTATCGAAATGTACACTAAAAAATTGCTTACGGAGGACTCCGACTTTACTTTCTCGTATATTCGTAGTAAGAAATGCATTGATATCGTTTTCAGCGGTGCGGTGAAGATAAGATTACACATTTCACTAATAATTCTGGGACATTTTGACATCACTATTACGGCCGACTGATTTGATTGCAAATATGTACTTATGAATGCTATTACTATGCGCTTGACAATTACAGTACGAAGATGTTTTTTGGAAAAAAAAGAACAAATTTTAACAAGTAAAAGTGTTATCATCGGTCTGTCTTTGATGCTTTGATACCCTTCACTGCATACAAGTCATGCAAAATGTTGTGAATTAGTATTATCTAGTATACGTACACAACACATGGGACAAATATTGGTTTTGTGTGGGAGGTACAGAAATATTCCAACGATATAGCCCATTTTCAGTACTCACCTGGCGACGGTAAAATTAAGCCCTCTTACAAAATTGCATTCGCCTAGCTCGATTCCTTTGGACGCTATCGTGTTTTTAACAAACCGACATGGCTAAATCGATTCAAAATTTGATCCTGATTCAGAATACAAACAAATACACTTTATGGGTATCCGGTGATTCCTACTTAGGCGCCAAAAATTGATAACGGTTTTTTGTAGAGGGATTAAATATAAGCATTTTTTACTATGGGAGGGGGGGAGGTCTATCTCGCTTCGTTTAGACGGGAGGGGAAATTTAAAAAAAATAATACTTAAAATGAAAAAAGAAAAATTAAAAAAACAATGGCAAAACTTATAATAAAAGACTATATTATTTTTTAAAGCCCGGAATCTGTTCTTTCATATTATTTTTAAATCAAGTTATTTCTGTTAATAGTTTTGAAAAAATAAATTTCAAACTTGAAATTTAAGGACAAAAATTGGGGTGAGTAGGTACCTACAATAATTCTGGCGATGAAAACTAATGATGGATTTATGTATGTAGAAAAAAAAAATTAAAATGAAAATAAAATATTAAAAATCAATGGCAACACTTGCAACAAGGTACTATAGCATTTTTCATAGCTAGGAATCTGTTCTAAATTGTCTATAGTTGCAAATTAGCAAAATTTTTTCTCTTTTTTTAATTTCAACTTTGAAAGCATTTTTTTCAAAAACTGTTAATAAAAATTACTTGATTTAAAAATAGTATGAAAGAACAGATTCCGGGATTTCAAAAATAATATAGTCTTTTATTATAAGTGTTGCCATTGTTTTTTAATATTCTATTTTAATTTTTTGTTTTGTTTTTTTTTTTAATTATCCCTCCCGCCTAAACGAAGCCAGATAGACCCCCTCTCCCATAGTAATAAATGCTTATACAGTACTCCCCGGATAAAAGCAACCCTCTTAATAGCAAAACCCTTTTTATAGCAACAAATTATTCAGTGTTAGGACTCACAAGCGCCATTCTATGCAATTGTACCCGCTTTATACCAACCCGGTTTTAAGCAAACCCCTCTTATTATCAAATAAAAATCTGAA
The DNA here is from genome assembly GCA_955612985.1 of Cheilosia scutellata. NCBI lineage: Eukaryota > Metazoa > Arthropoda > Insecta > Diptera > Syrphidae > Cheilosia > Cheilosia scutellata. Next base: position 73,642,015 of record OY015312.1, read on the forward strand.
CAAACATTTTATTTTACCTGGTATTTTATCTTTTTATAAGCACATTTGATTTTTTTTAAATAAAATAAAATTTCACGAAGGAAGATAATCTCGGGATGCACTGATTTTGAACCAAGTAATGGCTGGCTTTCGAGTTGGCAAACATTAGTTTCAAGAAAATTCACGGTGAAAGAAATGTTGCTGATGTTTCAGCAATGGACCGAAAATATTTTTTCGATACATATTATTAAACATATTTTCTGAAAATGATATTTTTAATGCGGACGAAAGTGGACTGAATAGGCAAATAATTTTGTTTGTTGACATTGCATATTGCCACAAATTGTTTGCTGGCGTGAAGTTACAAAAATGTTTAGTAACCGGTGGTGAAGATACCCGAGAATGTGGTTGAAATTCCTTCAAGAAAAGATGCACACAAAGCTTAGCCACGCTGATGTCATTTGCGCTAAATAATTAAAAATAAATAAATAAATAGGTGGCGCAACAGGCAGGTAGACACCCTAGGCCTAGCTTCTCGCAACCATTCGTTTTGTGTGAGTTTCTATATTTGGGACGAAATGGAAGGGACCTACAATTTTATGCCTAGCCCGAACGGCTGAATTGAGAAGCTTTTTCAGGACAGTCATACTCTCGGTTTGTGTTTTTCCGGGGATCGAACCTGGGATCCCTCGCACAGTAGTCCAGCACACTAACCACTGCGCTACTGCGCCCATGCGCTAAATAAATAACTTCGGCAAATTTGTTGACACTTATGAAAGTGTTGAAACAAAAGTTCAGCGAACCTTAAACTTAGAACAGATAGGTATTTATCAAATTTCACACTATTAATTATTTTTTGGCAGCTGAAACGTTTCCCACCACGATAGCGCCAGAAAATTACCCCAGGATAGTTATTTAGGCCAATTAAAACAGGGCCTAAGTATAAAATCTCTGGATGAATTAAAGGATAATCTTAAGAAAACTACTGAAAAATTTATGATTCAAAGAAAAATTTTATTTTATTTTGAATCATTTAATTTGCACACATTTTGTCCAATACAATATTTTTGTGTTTTGTTACATGAGATTTAATGTAGCTACTTGTAACTAAGTTCAATTATTTATACATTTTAGAAAACACCCTCATATAAACACATTTATGTGCTATAACAAGGGTCCCCGCTTAATAGGAATTTAATTGAAAACCCGGCTATAAGCACTATAATTTCATACCCATCCGCATGTGCTATTATCCGGGGAGTACTGTACATATTTAACTCCTCTACCAAAAACCGTTATCAATTTTTGGCGCCTAAGTTATCGTAGTCGTGTCCAGACGTTACTTTAGCTATACAACGACAAACAGTGTTGGTGACACTAATTTATATGTAGGTAAGCCTTTCAACAACATCACTAAAAATTCAGTGAATGTATTTTCGACACTTTCAAAATTTATTACGGGTCCTATACACTTTCAATAGTCGACGTTGTTCATGTTCATTTTCATCACTTTCATCTGAATAAAAAAAAACATTATCTTAATAAATTGTCTGCACTCGGCGCTCTCGAATTTAAACTGACTAAAATCAACACAAATTTTAACAGTACTAGTACAGTACTAAACTAACTCCATCTCGCTTTGATTTACACATTGAAATAAAGGGTTTACTCTCAAAATTGGACATGCAATGAAAATAGAATAATTAAGTTAATATTTTATGAAGACAAACTATTCAAATTTGTTTTGGAAACCACATAAAATCTGTAGTAAAGAAAGTGAGGAAATTTAGAATTTCCCAATTGTTAGGGTTTGCTTGTACAATTGTTAATTGTTATATGTATTCACTTCTAGTTTTGTGGTACACAAACCATTGTTAATTGTTAAAATTCGCCTGTTGTACAATAGTTTTGTCTAGAGTCTACAGGTCTACTATATTAGCACTAAGTATATTAGTTTCACAAGAGTAGATTATTTCTGTATCTAACACAAAAAAAACGTTACAGTTATACGAAATAAAAATGTCCCTCTACTTGTAGACTCTCTGAACAAGTGTTCGTGTTCGTATAAGCAAGCGAACGAAAATTGCTTGTAAAAATCCAAGAAAATAAAAAATTATATTTGTTGCATTTTCCGATGCCAAAGCAAATAAAAAGTATAACATGGAAGGGAGTATTCGGCCAAGCCTAAATATTATTCTGCAAAATAAAGGGTGGACGTACATGCGAGACGTTTTATTGGCAGAATTGTCGAAAAACTGCAGTTGTATGTGTAGAGACCCAATATTAATCAACCAATTGCTCTATAGTTTACTATCCATTCACTTTTATTTTCCGTAATTTTATTTTATATAGTGCGACTTTATTTTCATTGTTTTACATTTTATATAGTCAAGTATTGGCATCGCACAGTGACGATACTACAGTAAGTACTCGTAGTACCTATATACAAAGTCTTACAAGTCAACGTTTTTAACAGCTTCGAAGTTATAGTTGTCCATTGTGACGTGTTGCCAGAGTCGCCGATGTTGAGAGTTCTTTCTCGATAACAGCATCATACATATATGTAGGTATGTCGAACTTCCGTAACTCGAACTTCTTTAAGTCGAATTTCTCTATTACTCGAAGTTTTATTGAGAACTCAGCGTATTCAACTTTTTGAACTTTTGGCCTCCATAACTCGAATTTATTTTCTTTCATTTTGAGAGTTCGACTTATTGAAGTTCCACTGTATACACATTTCGATTTGTCTCATTAAAAGTAACAATAAAATTTGTACTGGGCAAAAAAACAAATCCCCTCGGCGATAGTCTTTGAACCAAAGATTCGTCTTGAGGTATGATTCACAGTCACTTGTTGATTGAAAAATCATTAGTCTCGGTGAAAATCGAGCAAACAGTGCTTCTAGATCAGATGTGGTGGTCGTCTACTGATGAGCCCACCCACCACATCGGGGCGAAACGCATTTCCGGAGTCGAGGCCAAATCAGATTGAAAAACTTGTGATAATAAAAATTGTAGTAAGAACGATAAGTTGGCTTTTTTTTTTCTGCACTTGTAGTTTTGAGTTACGGAAACAGGATAATCACGAAATTTCCCACTTGTAGTATTTGCCAGTCGACTAGTAGTTTCGTGTTACAGAAATGTGATACACTTGTATAAATTCACTTGTACTGTACTATAAGTACTTGTAGTATTAAGTTACATACCCCTGGAGGGTATTACCTTCCTTATCGATAGCCAGGCAGCAATAAAAGCCATAACTGCACCAGAAATAAAATCGAAGCTTGTGAAGTGCGGAAGAATTCAAGGCTCTTGGTACACAGCACAAGGTATCGGTCTGCTGGGTTCCGGGTCATGAAAGCATTCCATGCAATGAGAAAGCAGTCGAATTGGCACGACAAGGTTCGACAGATGTTTCAGAACAAGCTGATCCCTCTGTGAACATCCCGCGTTACACACTCATGATTGAAACACTTTAAATAGGTATGTACTTGTAATACCACAAGAATGCTATGGCCGTCCTTAAACGAAACCAAAACCGAGATTATAATACGGAAGGATAGAAAATCCTTGACAAACCCTCGTATAGGTATCATAACGGGGCAGTATGTAGAGTATGTAGAGTTGTATAGTCTTATAGTAGAATCGCAGAGAACGCAAGCATATTCCAAGACAGGGCCACACCCACAATACTGCAGTATAATGCCTTGAGTGTAAGGATCTTTAAAATCCTTTTGAATTTTACAACTTTTGGTAATCGTGGGTGAAAAAGTTGTTCAACCTAATTTCTAAAAAACTTGTCAAAGATAAAAGCCAAACTTTTTATTTTCCTAATTTTCGAGTTTAAGGAGACATAACATTTTTGTGGATTCATAAATGATAAAATTACAAAAAGTTTTCGACATTTGTATGAAATTTGAAATGGAAGTTATCGCGATACGAACAATTTTAAAAAGTAGATACCGTTAATTTTACCAGACCAGATACCAGTCATTTTTGAAAAAAAAACTAATTGGTTAAGTATAAGTATGAATAAAAAATCGTAGAAAATTGGAAAATGATTTCGAGAACCGGCCTATTTTTCTTAGTACATATGTACCGATATTTGCATTTTAAGCGAAATACTGCTAACCAAGGCATATATTGACATGTCAGACTGCCCATTTAACTTTTCAACCTTTTCAACTTTTAAAAAATTAAAACAACAAACAATATCTTTTTTTAAAACACTGTTTAAGATCATTTTGACCAGCCGATTAGCCTGCTGCTGACACTTTTAAGTTCGTGGGCAGATTAACATTCATTATTTTATTAGCAATTTTAACCAAAAGTAATATATCTACATATTCATATGTAGGAATTTACAAAATTAACAAAATGTATGATTGTATGTAGTGCTACTCTAAAAGAGCTAGTTATACAACCCCCAAAACGCTATTAATTAAAGTAATTATATATTGAGACTTGATCGAAGCTGTTTATAGTTATACTTATGTCTAACCATCCCATCTATCCTCCTTTTAGGAGGATGGTCCTCCATTTTTAAACAAAAAATTTCAAAACCTCCAAACCTCCTTTCTAGCCCTAAATCCTCCGTTTACCCTCCAATCATCCTCCTTTCCTATCGAAATTTTAATATGAATTTTTGCAACGAAAAATCAATTCAAATTTTGAACTTATGAAAGTGTTAAAAATAGATGTTTACAAAACTCCAATCTTAAAATAGAAATTTAGAATTGATTGAAATTCAGTGTTATATTCAAGTCAATAGCCTAATTTTATTACTTTGCTACCGGAGCAGGATACTTTTTTGACAGCTGGAAAGTCGTTACCCACCACAATAGTGTCAGAAAATTATCTGAGGATAATTATTTGGCGCAATTTACATACGGACTTAAAAAGCAATATGAATGTGTCGCGCCTGGAATTATATTTGTTTATCGTCGTAGCCAGATACGCTTCGCCAAATGTCATTAAGAACAAAATATAATGTGGATAGTGACAAACAAACTTTTGACGAAGATGAATTTAAGAAAGTGGACTTAGAATAAGATACAGACAATATATTTCGTATTCAGTTTTTTTTTTCAATTGCAATTTAATTCAAAAATGTTCCTCATCATTAAATATATTGATCCTTCTTTCACCCTCCTTTTCGAGGAAAAAAACCTCCTTTTTGGAAAAATTTGGAAGGAAAACCCTCCTTTTTGTCGAAATTGAGATGGGATGGTTACTTATACTACATAGAAGAGGCAGATAACAGATACACCCAATATGTAAGTTACGACTTCCGAAAATAATATACTTGTGTTTCAAAAAATGGATTCAAAATCAGAACTTATAATCAAAGAGCAATTATACAACCCCTCATGGCTATTCATCCAAAGTTGCTAATTACAAAGCTTCGTTCGATTAATTGTTGGGAAGCGGTGGTACCGACATTTCCTATTTCCTATTCGTATTCCTAACAATCCTTCAGTAGATCGTATAAAAAATCATCTTCACGCAATTACACTCTTTGAAGTGATGCCTACAGCCTACCTCAAATTAGTGCCGTTTGTAATTATTCCAGTAAACTGTGTATAATAGTAATTCTTCAGACCTAGGAGACTTAAGCGAGTCTAGCCCAAGGATTTCATTGGTTAAAGTGAATAAACCATTTTACTTATTCATTATACTATGGAGAATTAAAATATAACTCATTATAATATAATGTAACGTATAATATATTGTCAGTAACTTACAAGGGCGGAAATTCCTTCCGCATTCAAAAGCATGATAATTAACTGGTTCAAAGTTTAATTAATGCACACCCAGACAGCAGCGCACTTTCAAAGCCGCTAGAATATTGCAGCGAAATCTTTACTCAAGTTGTTTTATATTGTGTTATATATTAAAGGAGCACGCATATCTGACAACCACAACTAAATATGTTTTTTCATACATTTCACATATTCACATTTTATGTAAGCACTATGTTCTAATTACTATAATTAAACAAACACAATAGTAGCACACGATTTGGTATGGGCTTGTTAGAAATTACACTAGAAAAACTCGCAACGATTTAAATTCAAATTTACATTCTACTACGTACACGGTCACGAACATCCGAACAGTTTAAGGAAGGATGGCCGATACGTTGTCGGCCGAAATATTTCGGAAATACTGACAGACTGATGCATAACTTTAGACCAAGTTACTTCAAAAGCTTTAATGTGCTAAAGTGGCAAAGTGCTAAAGCCCCTATCCATGAGGCCATGAATGCATGTTTCAAATGCGCAGGAATTTTATCTAAATTCTAAAATATTGGCGGGAAAAATTCATGAATGAATACTTACACATCTAAATACGAGTTGGTACGTTCGTAGAAGAGGCATACTAAAGGAATTTAGGTGAGGCTTATCAATTGCTTATTTATATTTTTCGCTTGCGTAGTCGTAGGTTATTCACCTCGCCATAATGGCAAGCCATTTTATTTGTACGTAGCATGTGATATCTGCGGGTAGATGCTATAAGATATAAGATAGACATTTCAATGATTCCTGCAAATTTATTTGAAAGTGACAGGAGACAAAAGAAATAATTTTACTTGCAGGCTCTTAGAATTTTCGTTGAGACCATACAACTTAACTTTAGTTATAGGCGAAACACAGATGCTATGGACGTTATCATGTCAAAAATTGATACGATTTTTGACTAGTGTAATAGTAGCTTTACCTAATTAGCGGGCCCCCTACCCATGAGTAATCTGCCTGACATAGTGTATTATTCAGTCCTCTGTGATCCTGGGTGTGTTCCTTGATAGGCGAAATGCTCGGGCACTTGCGATAGTTTGGTCTTTTAAGCTAAATTTCTGACTACCTTCTTCATTCGCTCAATGTGGCCGCATAGTTGACGCTTTGTGTCTTTTCGCACTGCATCCTGTTTAGGTACACGAATTACGAGAGAGTGGATAAGTGAGCCTTATTGGCATTGATATGGTCTCAGCAATAGTTATACAGCGACTGTACGATGTCAGATCTCCAACAATATAGATCAACGTGCTATACTAGACAATATGTTCTACAATTCAAAGTCAATAGGGGTATTCACAATTCGATGTATCTAGGTCAGTTTTTGGCACCATCAAAAGTACAGTTATTGGCAGTGTCAACAACTGTAGCCCCATCCATATGAACCATTGGCACCCTCTGCTAATAATTGAAACTATGGCTTTTTTTTGATATAGTTATTGGCACTCCTCTTATTTAATAATAGCTGACCCGTGCTCGTCTTGCGCCGCTCGCCTTTAGCAAATAAACAAACTTATATTTGGTCCATTTAAGATTACACTTTTGCCAACGAAGTGTTTTTTTTTCTATCAATTCCATCAAACTCTTAAATTGTTTTTAGTTTGTTACTTTTAACCCTTGAAAATAATCTAATTTAATTTAGTTATTAGAATAAATTAACAATTATTCAAGAAAAGTTACATTTTCAGTCGTTTTTATTACTTGGCGATCACTAATTTGTTAATGACAAAAATCATCGTTTTTCTTGTCGTTTTCTGGAGTTTATAGCCTTAACAAATGTTTGCGAAATTGCTCACATGACGTCCGTCGTACTCGTAATTCTAAATTCAAATTGGGGTGTTTTAAATCGTCGTAAATACCACTCAGAATAAGGGTGAATATTCGTAGTACGCATTCATAAAATACTGATACAATTTATGAAATCTATATATATAAAAATAATATTGTGTTTGCCGCCAATGTTCTCTGTAATGCGTGAACCGATTTTAATTGATTGATTTACCATGAAAGGTGACGTTAATACCATGTAGATCGGTCCCTCGCTAGCTGCCTCCAGTTGCGCACACCAAGTTGGTTGAGGTCGTTCTCCAATTGTGTGCGCCACCTAAGGTGGGGTCTTCCTCTGCAGCGTTGTCCCTCAGGGGTGGATTCGAAGACTCGTCGGGCTGGTGCGTTTTTTTATTTTTTTATTTTTGTTTAATCAAATCATGTTTATAGCTCAATAAGTCTATACCAAAAACTGTCAGATAGGCGTCTGTAAGAAAGTCTGGTGTATTAAAAGTATGGGGTGGGTTTAACCCTTTTTTTCGCGGGGCTTAGCCGCTCACGCGACTTCGTCGCTCCGCTAAGGGTATGTCAACAACTGTCTGGCAGGCGCCTGGAGCTCAAGTTTAATTATATTTACTCTGGGGTATTTAGCAATAGTTATAATATTGTCAGTCGATAAAAAATACATAGCTACTTTTCTGTGAAAATTGAAAACTTTAAAATTAAAATAAAAATAGAAAATAAAGTTTTCGCAGAAAAATTGTTTTACAGTAGATACATCTTAGAATAAGTCAATTTAACAAAAAAAAAATAAATTTGCTTAGTGTTCATAATCGAAACCTGAGCCAAATTATGTGCATACCTTACCTACATTACATTCACCCCTGTCAATTCCGGGTGAAATTGAATTCGTACGGATTTCGAATTTTCGGTGTACCCAGGGCCGAATTTAGGGGTCTGGACTCTGGAGGCCCTGGGGCAACAAATGAGTGGAGGCCCCCAGGCTTATGAACAATTTTATAAATACATATAGACAAAAAAAAAAGAATTATATGAAACTAGCGGACCCGGCGAACTTCGTTTCGCCCCAATTTAACGCCTTCAGATAAACTCCAGAGTGATAATAAAACACATAGATAGTTCAACTTTCAATGTGAAATATTTGAATGGCATCGAAATCAGTAGAGAACGATATGATAAACAATGTTTTTCGATTTGTTTTCCGGCGCAAAGACAAACAACGAAGACGGTTTGTCAACACGCGAACAGCTGACCTTGAGAAAAACAGGGAAATTCGAGAATAATCCCACAGACTTCCAAAGATTGGCCTTGCGATTTATTTATTGTCATGGCAATAGCCACGGGGAACTGAATCCACTTGAGTTGGAAAGTTGGAATGGAAGATCTGTTTGAATAATCGGAATTCGTGGGATAAGGACTTCATCTCCTTTGAATTTATTCATCAGATTCTTGACGGACAACCGCGTACCGTTGCACAATTTTGGATGATTGGCCCAAATAAATAATAACCAATTTTCAAGAGTGAGCGTATACCACGCCCCCTGAATGGAAAATCTGAAGTTTTGGACTTTTTCCAGTACATACCATCACAGGATCTAGCATTCTGCCAAATTTCACGATTCTAGGATGGCCGAAAGTGCTTCATAATTTTGATGATCACCATCTAAGTGAGTGAGTGAGTTATGCCCAGTTGCACAGTCAGAGTTTAAACTGAAGTTTAACTATACCTGACCGAGAGTTTAAACTTTTGGTTTAACTCGTTCAGTTTCACAGTTCAAAATAATCTGCCAGTTAACTAAACGCAGTTGTGGAAGCGCAGAACAATTTCCCTTAAAGGGATATTTTTCTACCAGCGCACTTTTGATCAAATAAATGGTTATTGCTTTTCTCTACTTTATATATTTTACCATTTGTAAATAAAAGAAAATGTGTGCAATATTATTACATTATGTATTTTGGTATTAACGAAGTGAATTGATTTATTTTTGACACATGTTTGAACTGTTATCTACTTTCACCATTTAATTATTGCAGTATGTAATTAATTTTTGTTTTGTTTTCAATAATAATAATATGTAGCTAGTTGTTGAAATGAAATGAAGTGGGCATTCGGACGAATGCGATCACAGGTACTGCTTCTTGTCACTCGCTAGGTTTTTACCACATTCGATCACCCGTCACTAGTAACGATAATGAAAATTGAAAGGATTTTATGAGCCTCTAATTGTCTGGTAATAGGTACGCGCAAAGTTTTTTGCTGGTGTTTCTCCGAAAATCTGCGCTATCTTGTTCCTGTTATACAAAAATGTAATCTAGATCTGTATACAAAAATGGTATGAACTCCGAAACCTTTTAACTGAACCAGCTCAAATTTACAGGCATTGTCCCGAGAAGTGTGTTTAAAATCGGACAAACAAATTGCATTGTATAAAGCATAGAGTAGGTAGTGTCTTGTTTCAGCCAAAACAAAATGTGAAAGATATAAGTACCTATGTATAGACATATTTAAATCGCCAAGAATAATTAATTTGTATTGAAAAAACCTCAATACAATTTACTCATGTCTACATTATGTTTGGGATAAAATCTACCTGATGTTCACTTGAAAAAAAAGGGTTTTTCCTTGAAACGTATATTGGTTGGAAATCTATTGAAATTTTCTGATGACATTTTTTAACAGTGGGTTTAGGTACCGCAGTAATGCTGAAACTAATCATAACTCTAGATTTTACTCATACATATTCAAGAAGTGTAGAACCCAGACAAATTCTCTTTTTTATTCTCTCTCTCATCTCTCTGTATGAAATAGCAGCTGTCAAAATAAACCTCAAAATGCTAAACGAAAGTTTAAACGGCAGAATGCAGGGGTTTAACTTAAACCGAGAGTTGAACTCCACTTTGGGTTTAAACGAACACAGTGAAACCAAAAATTTGTTGAACGAAGGTTTAAACCAAAACGAGAGTTTAAACTCTGACTGTGCAACTGGGCATTAGTCAGTCAGTTACGGTTTTTGCGATGCTAATGCTATGAAGATGAAATTTGGTGATGTGGACCTTTTTAATGAGCTTGGTAAATGTTTCAAGTTTGTAGTTTTTCCCCATTGGCTCCGAAGTTAAAGGGGTGTTGAAAACAGCCTGAGTTTATTTCTGTAAAAAGGGGCCTTTAAGGGAGAACTTGGCTTTAATTAAACAAATGGAACCTTGCGAGCTTTTTTCAACAAAAAATCCTTGATGATTTCGCTGAAATCCAGTTCCAGGAGTAAATCGCTTTCAATGCTGAGTAGTTATAGCTTTGGTTTTGGTTTTGTCCCATCGTAGTTCAAAGTCTATTTTTTATAATTTTCATTTTTGATAATGAGCGCTCTCCAGTCCAATTAGGCATAGACACCATCAAAACCAAGTAGGAATATTGATATTCTGAGTGCAATTTCAATGTTTGGGAATGTACATAGCTCTAAATTTTGATCTTCAAGAATAAACCAGTAAGACAATTATTTTCGACTATGCCGAAGCTCAAATACCCGGTACTATATTATTGTAAAATAAAAAAAATATTTTAGTATTAAAAAATTATATATTTGTATGGGAGTACCCATTTTATTCGACCAAGCTCATTTTTTGTCAAAAATTTTTAAATATTATTAAAACAATATGTGCAAAGTTTAAACTTGCTATCTTTACTGTAGCTATATAAATTTAATTTTTAACATAAAAAGCTATATTCATCCGATCTTGCTCATCTTCGAACTTAGCCTCAGTTTGGTGGATAAAAGCTTATCTACGTACCAAATTTCAAGTCGATAGCTCTTAAATTACGGCCGTAATCGTGCGGACAGACGGACAGACAGACTGACATCGCTAGATCGACTAAGAAAGTGATGGTGATCAATAATATATATAGTTTGTCATACCTACAACGCCTCCTTATGTGCGTTACAAATGGAATGACAAAGTGAATATACCCTCACCACAGTGTGGTACCGGGTATAAAAAATAAATAAATAGTTGGCGCAACAGGCGTGTATACACCCTAGGCTTAGCTTCTCACAACCATTCGTTTTGTATGAGTTTTTAATTTGAGGACGAATGGAAGGGAAGGGTTGGGTGTGTATGAATCGGGTAGGCGCTGATTGGCATCAACTTGGCGGTGCCCAGCTGTTGCAACTTTTTCGTACACATCAATTGTGCTTATTTTACCTCCGTGTGGTAACCACCGGGTACTGGTCTCGCCCACCTGGGCTTGACTTATAAGCGCGAGTGTTGAACACGAAGAAAATAGCAACACTATAATGCTCTGTCGGAATGACTGACTGAACGAGTATCAGAGGTCTTACATGTGCCCCTCAGAAAGAGGACATACAGCGGATGAATCCACAAGATTGAATCAAGGGTGTTGTCAACAGTCGAGATGGCAGATACCTTGCGTGAGCTACTCTGACATATTTGGGCAAAGGTCCGTAAGGATTTTCAGCACTAGTCAGGGTGCTGAAATAGAGATGGTGGCGGATTAACCCTTTACGGGCCAACGGCAGCACTCATATCCCCGAAGTGGGTTACTGACAGCGGAGTATCCGACCCGCTGTCCTAGGGTCATTTTAGGGCCTGGTCCTCCAGGTTGGGGGTTGTGCGTGGGGCTAACTACCCAACCACGGAAAAAAATAATTGTTACGAAGCAACCAAAAGCCTCGGATACGGCTGGATTTACTGTTGACGACCCTGCAAAACGAAAAAAGGACAATGACTTTCGGATCTGCACGTGGAATGTTCGAACGCTGAACAGACCGCGTGCAGCCGAACAATTAGCGGAAGCCCTAGACTGCTACATATGCAGATGAAAACCTGTGACATCATCTACTACGATGATTACTACAGAGAACAGAAGCAGCGTCTATTTGGATGCGGTTTTGTTGTAAGCGGCAGACTTAGGCAAGAAGTCTTGAGCTTTCGACACGTTAGTGAACGCCTTACAACTATCCGCATCAAGGCTAAATTCGCCAACATCAGTCTGATATGCGCTCACTCCCCCACAGAAGATAAAGACGATGCTACCAAAGAATGTTTCTATGAGCTCCTCGACAAAACATATGAGGAATGTCCTAGGAAAGGAGGACATCTTTGGTAGTACAATCGGGAAGTACAGCCTACACGACACCACGTCTGGAAACGGACTTAGGCTAATTGACTTTGCTGCGGGACGTAATGTTACTATAGCTAGCGCACGGTTTCCTCACCTCAACATTCACAAAGGGACATGGCGGTCTCCAGATCAACAAACCGTCAATTTGACCATCAAATTGACCATGTTGCGATCGACGCAAGGTACTCCTCCAGTATTCTAGATGTCCGAACTTTCCGAGCAGCCAACATAGACTCGGATCACTACCTTGTTGTAGCCAAGGTACGTATGCGGATATCCCAGACACCACAACAACGAGGAAATACTGTGAGGAGATTCAACGTTGAACGGCTATATTGTAAAAGTATACCAAATCAAACACGCGTAATTTAGGACTTCATGACTAGGTTTATTCTTACATACTAATACAAAAGTAATCTTAATCTAAGTCTTAAACCTACGGAAGAGCGAATTCATTTACTCGCTGTAGTTGAATGCATTCAGCAATATTGTATCTGCAATAACAGGGTGGTACTTAATTCGGGTAGTACATTACATTCTCCCCTCTTTATTATAAATACAATATCAACAAAATGTTTTCTGCTAGATAGAATGTTATACAACGATTACCTAATTCAATTATATTTAAGATATTGTAGTCTACTACATAATTCAATTATTATATTTAAGATATCTTATTCATTAGCTTAATATGTACATGTTGTTATTTGTTTCTGTTTGCATATTTGTATTTTAACTGTAGTCTACTACTTCTTCTTACAGTATCAAACAATTTCTTGCTAACTCTACGACTAATAGCTTTTTTCGTAGGCATAGTATATTTCTGATCTGTAGTCAGGTTTTGAAATTCATTATAAGGGTTAGGAATTCTCATATAAGTATAATTAAACTTTTTCTTCAAATTTATTTTTCTCAATTGATTTACATGTACAATTCTATTTTGCTTTCCAATCATAATAATGTATCGAATATAACTTAGTTGTTTTACAATTATACAGCTTATCCATTTTTCATTACTTTTTATATGATTCCGATACATGCAACTTTCCCCCACTTTATACAATGTTAACTGAGGAAATGTATTCTTTAAATTTGGTTTGTGCGATATTATATCTTGAGATGCGTTATTCAAATTAAATGAAACCTGTTTCTTATTGTTTAATGAATCTAACAATATTTTCGGCTTAAATGAAAACAAAAGGTCGGATGGGGACTTTGGTGAAACTGAGTTTGGAGTGTTTCGATGATACATTAAAAACTTTGTTATATGGTCATGCAAACTTTTATCGCCTTTATTAAACAAAACAAATTTTTTAAAATTATTTTTTATAGTTTGAACGTGTCTTTCGGCCAACCCATTTGATTGTGGATGATAAGCTGGGCTGTGCAGTAATTCAATAGTATTATTTCTACAAAACTTTCTAAATTCAAAAGAAGCAAAGGGGGGGCCATTGTCTGTAACAACTTTAGTTGGTAGTCCAAAAATTGAAAAAATAGGGGTTAGTTTGTTAATTAATGCTTTCGCACTAGTTGTGGTCATATGAATAATATCAAGATATTTACTATATGCATCTATTACAATAAGATATGTTTTTCCTTGGAAATAAAAAAAATCTAAGTGTATTCTTTCAAAAGCATATTCGGTGTTAGGCCATTTTGTGAGTACTTTTTCTTTTGGGACATTACGAGTGGCTTGACATGCATTACATGCTTCAATATGCTGTTGAATATGCAAATCTAATCCTGGCCACCATACATACGATCGAGATGTCTTTTTCATTAAAATGATACCATTGTGGTTGTCATGCAAAAGCTTTAAAACATGCAATTGTAGTTCCTGTGGAATTAAGATTCGATCGTTGTAAAAAATACAATCGTTTTCGATGATCAACCATTTTTTATATTTGTAGTATATCTTAAGCTCATCAGCTACCTGTTTTTGCCAACCTGTTTTAATATGTTCATACAATTTTCTTAAAACAACATTTGCTTGTGTGCACTCTCTTACTTTGTTGAAGTCAAGGGGTAGTTTGTCCCCAATGTTAATGGCATTGATATTTATTGACTCAACATTAGTCTCCTCATTTATGGGTAAACGAGATAGAGCGTCAACATTTGTCATATATTTTGCTGAACGATGAACAATTTTGTATTTAAACATGGACAATGTTATTGCCCATCTCTGCAACCTAGCAGCAGCAACCGCAGTCGTACACTTATTTGGATTAAAAATTTCCTTAAGAGCTTCATTATCTGTTTCTATCACAAACTCTTTCCCGTAAATATATTTAAAAAACTTTTTTGTTGCAAACATTACTGCCAGTGCCTCGCGATGTAGCTGCGAGTAATTCTTCTCTGCAGGTGATAGGGTACTGCTAGCAAATAGTACCGGCTTCTGCACACCATCTATCATATGCGAAAGTACTGCAGCCACACCATAAGGACTTGCATCAGTAGAAATAGTTATGGGTTTTAAAGGATCAAAAAGTGTAAGCACATTGTTATTCATAATTAATTGTTTCGAGCTTTCAAACTCTTTCTCGCAATCTTGGTCCCATACAAATGTTTTCCTTTTCTGTAATAAGGTGTACATATGCTTTAACTCACTTGACAGATTGGGTATAAAACGCCTATAATAATTAATTAATCCTAAGAAGGACTGAAGCTCTTTCAAGTTTTTAGGTGCCGGTGCGTTTTTAATAGCCTCTACCTTTTTTGGATTAGGCTTTACTACGTTGTGGCTTACTATATGCCCTAAATACTCCACAGAGGTTTGTAAAAATTTGCATTTAGATAAATTTATCTTCACCCTCAGCTTGTTAAGTCTATCTAACACTAAAAACAATTTCGATTTGCATTCCTCTTGAGAAATGCCACCAATAATGATATCGTCAATATATCCGAATACATTATCAACACCTGCAATTATTTGATCGATTATCGATTGAAAAATTGATGGCGCGCTAGAAACACCGAAAGTGAGCCGAGTGAATTGAAATAATCCTTTGCTGGTGTTAATTGTTAGAAGTTCCCTAGAATTTTGAGAAAGTTCTAACTGCTGGTACGCACCGGTCAAGTCCAACACACAAAAGAATTCACAGTTAGCCAAACTAGCAAAGATATCTTCAATATTGGGAATCGGATAATGTTCCGTTTTAATAAATTTATTTATTGTGACTTTGCAGTCCACACATAACCTGATACTACCGTCCGGTTTTGGAACACAAACCACTGGCGAAGCCCATTTGCTATGTTTCACTGGAATCATAACTTTTTCACACACGAGACGATCTATTTCCTTACCCATTGCTTCTTTTAAGCGAAATGGCACAGCATACGCTTTGTGGAAAATCGGTTTACATTCATTTAAATGAATTTCAGCTTTGTATCCTACAATCATTTGGTTTGGATCCGAAGACACTACGTTTGGAAAGCATGCACCTATGTTCTTAATCATTACATCATCTTGTTTAATCACATTAATTACTTGCTTTTTCATGACATTTTGCTTCCAATCCGGCAACAGCGATGAAAACCACGTTCGACCAAACAATGGCTTAAAATAAGGGCCATCAACAACAATAAACTCCAATTTCTCAGTCGCACCACCGAACTCCACCGCAACAAGAACTTTCCCTAGCACTTTTAGCTTATGACCTGAAATTGTACTTAACTTTATTTGACATCTTTCTAGCTTTAAATGCTTAAACTTAGCTTTAACATCCTTTGTATGAATAACAGAGACACTAGCTCCTGTGTCCAACTCCATGCTTAGCTTTACACCTTCAATCGCCACCTCTATCTCCGCTGCTACCTCCCCTTGGATAGAATTTATCGTATGCAGTGCCTTCACTTGATGTCTTCCAGGTGATCTCGATAGTGTTTTCTTATTCCAAAAGCAAACATTAGCGGTATGACCTTCCTTATTACACTTAAAACATATCCAAGATTTGGCTGGACAAGTTTTTTCAGAGTGCAATTTCCCGCACCGCTTACAACTTTTGGATTTGGACAAACTGTTTCTCTGTGAGTCCCCATTTCGATTTTGACTGCGTGTTTCTTTAGTTTTATGCATTTTTTGTCTAATTTCATTTACATAGCTCACATTTGGTTGCATTGAGCGTTGCTCCTTTTCCGACATCTCCATTGTAAGTGCTCTCTCGCAACATTGCTCAAACGATTTCGACTCATCTGTTAAAAGCGCTTGTTGCATACGTTCGTTTCGTAGCCCCACAATGAATTTGTCTGTGAGTGCGTCTTCTAATGCCAGATTTTTCCACCTCCCTGCATCCTTCTCTTTATCATCAATAAAATCTCCGAATTTGCAAGTTTCAGCGAGATTGCGGAGTTTAATGATAAAATCGCTGATGGACTCTCCTTCTTCTTGCTTGGCTCGTTGGAATTTAAATCGTTCTGCTCTTTTATTAAATTTAGGAGAATAATGTTGCGCTAGTAAGCGAATTAGCTCCACAAATGTTTTTGTACTTGGTAAGGCCGGAGCGGTCATAGACTTTAGAACTTTATATACTTCCGAGCCCACGAGGGTTATGAATACAGGTGTTTGGCGGTCCTCCTTTATATCATTTGCGATAAAATATTGTTGGACACGATCCTTTGTATGCATCAAAATCTTCACCGGGCACAAACTCACTTATATTTCCCACATATGACATTGTTCGATGAGTGTTAATTGTAATTTTTTCTACTAATTTCTTTTCGTCGTCCATTCAATCACATGTGTCAACCTTCACTTTTCTTTTCAGTATGAACAGAGTTTTATAATCCACTGTTTTCTCCCTCACCTGAATACTTTTTCTTGTTAACTCATAATGTTACTATCAATTATAATTGAGCAATTTTTATTTTTTGTGTATTTATTTTCCTCGTCGCCAATTATTGTAAAAGTATACCAAATCAAACACGCGTAATTTAGGACTTCATGACTAGGTTTATTCTTACATACTAATACAAAAGTAATCTTAATCTAAGTCTTAAACCTACGGAAGAGCGAATTCATTTACTCGCTGTAGTTGAATGCATTCAGCAATATTGTATCTGCAATAACAGGGTGGTACTTAATTCGGGTAGTACATTACAGGCTACAAACGCAACAAACCGCCAGAACTTTTGCCGATCGAGTCTCCCTCAACCTCTCGAGAAGTCCTGTGCAGCCTTCATCAAGTGCTGAAGACAAGTGGCATCGATCCCAAGAAGCCGTCAGAAAAGCCGCAACTGATGTGCTAGGTTTCACCCGACCACCACAGCGAAACCCTTGGTTTGATGAAGAGTGCCGGCAAGCACATGCAGCGAAGCAACTGGCCTACAAAGCGGCGCTGCAGAGAAGGACGAGAGCAGCTCGTGAGCTCTACGAGCAAAAAAGGAGGGAAGAACACCGGCTTATCCGGAGGAAAAATAAAGAGCATGAGAAGCGCGCGATCGAGGAAATAGAGAGGTGTTACTCCAGAAACAATGTTCGGAAGTTTTACCAAAAGGTAAAAAGAACGTGTCACGGGAACAAGACCCGAACAGAGACCTGTAGAGACGAACAAGGAAACCTTGTAGTGGAGTCACAGTCGGTGCTGAGGACATGGAAAAATCATTTCTGCAGACTGTTAAACGGCGAAGACGACACATATTCCGCTGTCATGCAGAATGAACCATTCAACCTGGGCGATGAAAGCCAAGACTTCCGTCCACCTGACCAAAATGAGGTAAGGATAGCAATATCCAAACTGAAGCCAAACAAATCTGCAGGACCGGACGGTTTATCTGCCGAGCTTTTTAAGGCAGCGGGAGATGACTTGGTAGAGAGCATACACCAACTCGTTTCTAAAATTTGGTCAGAGGAAAGTATGCCTGATGAATGGAGCCTCAGCATTGTTTGCCCGATCCATAAGAAAGGAGACCCTATAAACTGCGCCAACTATAGAGGCATCAGTCTCCTTAACATCGCTTACGAGATCCTGTCTGCCGTACTATGTGAACGCCTGAAACCATTTGTCAACGAACTGATTGGACCCTATCAGTGCGGTTTTAGGCCCGGTAAGTCCACAACCGACCAAATATTCACACTACGGCAGATCCTGGAAAAAACCCAAGAAGTCCAATTCGATACTCACCATCTATTTATCGATTTTAAAGCCGCATATGACAGCATTTATAGAGACGAACTATACAGAGCCATGTCTAGTTTTGGCATCCCTGCCAAACTTGTCAGATTGCGCAGAATGACGATGGAGAACGCTCGCTGCTCCGTAAAGGTCGGAAACAATCTCACCGAGACCTTTGATGTCAAAAAAGGATTTAGACAAGGTGATGCGCTATCATGTGACTTTTTCAACATCATTCTTGAGAAAATTGTGCGAAACTCGCAAGTCAACACCAGGGGCACAATTTTCCAAAAGTCTGTGCAACTACTTGCATACGCTGACGACATCGACGTCATTGGCAGAACACAGGGAGCTGTCACTGGTGCGTTTGCAGGTATTAGCACAGAACACAGCATATAGCTGTCTATCGTGACGTTCTGAGGTAGTTCGGGACTTGAGGTAGTTCGGGACTTTGGGGTGTGAAAATTAAAAATTCGCGCGAATTTTTAATTTTCACACCCCAAATCCATCCTCCCTTGCTCAAATTTTTTTTCGGCTACGCCCTTAGATTCTTCCCACGCATAAGTTTATCCCTCGTCATATGGTGGGGATACTACAATAGTCTGCTTGCCTTGCATATATTTTAAACTGGACAAGAAGTGCATTTAAAGCTAATTGAAGATGCTTTAGGAAAAAAGGAAAGATGCCGTAATAATGGTTTCATTGTGATGTCTTGGGTGATATGCATCATCTTGATTGAATTAGAAAAATTAAAAAGGGTCCCCAAAATGTTAATATTGCAATCAGTGGTCGAATATTAATTCAAACATCAAAAACTATTTTTGTTATGGAAAAATAGCATTTGGTCTTATGTATCAAAATAATTTGGTCTTATGTCGCTTTCCAAAGCGTCTGATAGTCAAATTTTAAAATTTTACCTTATGTCACGGCACCCATCTATGCTACCAATAAAATTGTGGACTTATGTCCCATTTTTGAAAAATTAATTATGGATTTATATCCCACTTCGTTGGGACATAAGTCCATAATTCAAAACCGAAGTGGGACATAAGTTCATAATGGACTTATGTCTCATGGATTTATGTCTCTGCGCCTATTTATAACACCGCCATCGATGAATGAAATGTTTCTTTCCTATCTCCACTTTGTAACTGCGTTAATTAGGTATAGCCATGCATGTAAAAGCAAAAGTGAGCTAGCTATAGATTCCCAAAAAAAAATACGCCTTATATTGAATTGATTAGAACAGACAAGTTTTTATTTAATTGATTGAGATCTATAGGGTATGGGCTCATCTCATTAAAATGTCGAATGTCATAGAATTCGTTTTAGCTAAAATAAAACTTTTTGATGGACGAATTTTCGATTCGTTGAAGTATCGTGTGGAGAATTTTCTTGAAGCGAAGGATGTTATCGATGTTCTGTCGCGAGAATAACCGGTGTTCACGGAAACTGCTGCTACAACATGCTTAGGGATGCCAGACATCCCGCTCAGTGCGGGACTGTCCGGATATGAGGCAATTGTCCCGCAAAATGTCCCGCACTGACAGCTTTCAACTTGTCGCCCTATACTTCATTTTTGTATAGGAATCGTTAGTTTCTACTGTTCCTTTTGTAGAAACAATTTTTGTTTATATTTTTATACAAAAATGGCTTAGTCAATACAAAGACTGGTAAAATAATATCTTAATATTAATCTTCATATAAAATATATATTATTAGATAGATATTTATTTATTAAATACGGCAGCATTTGCTTTGAAAAAGTTACATACACTCCGCGCCACTTGAATAGCACACCCGTATGTCGGTTTTCTATCGCCCACTGGTTCCAAACCAAGCGCATGCTGACACTTTTTTTTTTTAATTAAAGTTCATTTAATTTTTGTGATTTGACCAGAAGGAAGATTTAAAACTAAAGCTTTAAGTATTAACAAAACATTAGATATTATATGAAAACCTGCAAAATGTGGGGTCCTAATTTTGAGGCACTTGAATAGAACCCTTAAACGAAAAAAAAACATTTTAGAGTATTATGCTTCCTTTTAACGCAAACATAGTACTTAAATTTAAGGTAATTGGAGTATTTTAGATTTGAAAAAAAAAAAATGGTAGTTGTGTTTTGAGCCACCTTTCTGCTCCAAAATGCACACCTCCCCGATTTGGAAGGGGTGCATACAAATTGGCCAAATAATTATGCGAAATCGAGCTCCAATATAATTTAATGGCTTGGGTTAGTTTATATTACAACAAATAAAATGTTAACTAAAAAAAATGTTTACTTCAAATGTAAAAATGTCCCGCCGGCTAATTTTTCAGATCTGGGATCCCTAAACATGCTGCTACACAATGGGATGAAAGAAACGCGAAAGCAAAAAATTTTATTATATGCTTAGTAGTAGGTATATTAAAGGTAAATCGACAGCAAGATAAATGTGGAGCGCCCTTGTAACCACGTGACCACATTCTCAGGTACAAACATGGCAACGCAGAACGTGTTACGTATGCGTTTGGATAGGCTAAAATATGAGCTGGCGCTGGGCGGGGGGTGATATGAAAAATTATTTCATAGATTCGACGAGTGTGTACGGGAACTAACTGCAGCGGGTACTAAATTGGATTCCACCGAAATAATTTATTATTGATTTATATCGTGGGCAAAATCCTCATACTTCTGTCCTTCTCGTGGGCTTACTTACTTACTTACTTATCGGGCTCCCGACCCGTGAAGAGTCTCTGCCTGAGACACTGCAGCCTTCCATCCTCTACGATCCCGGGCACGCTGCTTCCAGTTATCGAGACCAAGCGCTCTGGCATCCGCGATGGCTTGGTCTTTGAAACGGAGGTTCGGTCTTCCTTGTCTTCTCGAACCTGGGGGCTGGGATTCGAAGATCCTCTTAGCTGGAGCATTATTGTCCATTCGCTCGATGTGGCCGAGCCAATGTAGTCGACGTGTTTTGGCTTTTTGGACTACATCCACATCTTGGTACAGCTCATAGAGTTCGCGGTTGTATCTTCTCCTCCATTCGCCCTCCTCGCACACAGGACCAAAAATCCGCCGAAGTATTTTTCTTTCGAAGGAGCCCAGTATCAGCTCTCCCTTCTTGCTTATCGTCCAGCACTCGGCGCCATAAAGCAGAACTGGCAGGATGAGGGTTTTGTAGAGCACACATTTCGTCCTTCGAGTTAGGAGTTTTGAACCCAGTTGTTTTGCCAAACCGAAGTAGCAACGGTTTCCTAGGGTAATTCTTCGCCGGATCTCCACTAGGGTGTCATTCGTGGAGTTCATGTTTACTCCGAGGTAGGTGAACTCCTTAACTACCTCGAAGTTGTTGCTATCAATAGTGACGTTTTGTCCTAGGCGGTGGACAGATGCTTGTTTGTTTGTTGATAGCATGTACTTAGTCTTGTCCTCATTTACTTGAAGGCCAACGGACTTCGCCTGTTCTTCAATCGCCGTGAACGCTTCTACCACGGCACGCTGGGAGCGACCGATGATGTCAATATCGTCCGCATAGCCCAGTAGCTGTACGGATCTGTTGAAGATAGTGCCTTCCGTGTTGACACCTGCCCTGCGCACTATCTGCTCCAGTACGAGATTGAAGAAGTCGCATGACAGCGCGTCTCCTTGCCGAAATCCGGTGCAAGTTTGAAATAGATCGGAGGAGGTGCTTCCAAACTGCACATTGCAGCGCGTGTTTTCCAGCGTCACGCGACACAGCTGAATCAGTTTTGCCGGGATTCCGAATTCGGCCATCGCCACATAGAGCTCCTGACGATGTATGCTATCATACGCGGCTTTGAAGTCGATGAATAGGTGGTGAGTTTCGACTTGGGGGGGCATATGGGGCATATGGAGCTGATAGTCCAGTCATCGGGCATGTTTTCTTCCAGCCATACTTGGTTGATGATTCGGTGCATGCTCCCTACCAAAACATCACCACCGTATTTAAAGAGCTCTGCTGGTAAACCATCAGAGCCTGCGGCTTTGTTGTTCTTAAGCCTTTTTATAGCTAGGCCAACTTCTTCTATACTAGGTGGTGGAACTAGTTCTTCATTGACTGGACGCGGGTTCTCTTCTTGCCCTATCACTCTCTCTACATGATGCCCATTTAGCAGTTGCTGGAAATGCTGCTTAAACACATCTACTATTCCCTGCGCTTCGGTGACTAGGTTTCCTTCGCTGTCTCGAAGAGCCTGCGTTCCGGTTTTGTAGCCAGCAGCCAGTTGCTTGGCTTTTTTATAAAACCTCCGGATGTTACTACGATCGCGCGACTCTTCGATCTCCTTGAGCTGGGAAGCTGCGTAAGCCCTCTTCTTCCTACGCAGGATCTTCTTTTCCTCTCTTCTCCTGGCTCGATACTCTTCTCTCGCTGCCCTTGTTTTGCGCTGCAGCGCTTTCTTGTGTGCATCTTTTGTCACCTTTTTCCTGTACACGCATTCATCATCATACCACGGGCTCTTTCTCTGGGGTGGCTGGTACCCTACAGTGGTTTCGGCTACCTCCTTGATGATGTCGCGGTACTGGCACCACTGATTGTTGGCGTCTGTGGTAGGTGAGTGCACAGAGGAGAGTTTCATGCTCAGGCGCTCGCTGTAGGCTCTGGCTACTCCAGGTGTGCTAAGGCGTCCAACGTCGAATTTCTTCTTCTGGGCGGTTCGCAGCTTCTTCTCGTTGGACAGCCGAGCTCTGAATTTTGCTGCGACAAGAAAATGGTCAGAGTCGACGTTTGCCCCTCGGAATGTGTGCACGTCGAGGATGTTGGATGCGTGCCTCGCATCGATTAGCACATGGTCGATTTGGTTGGCGGTTCGACCGTCTGGAGAGCGCCAGGTTGCTGTGTGGATCCTTAGCCTTGGAAACCTAGTGCTACTTATCACCGTATTACGAGCTGCTGCAAAATCGATTAGTCGGTAGCCGTTGTCTGTTGTCGTTTCGTGGATTCTGTGCTTACCAACTAACCCGCCAAAGATGTTTTCCTTTCCGATTTTAGCATTGAAGTCCCCGAGTACAACTTTTACATCGTACTCCGGACAGGCTCCGTAGGCTCCATCCAGGAGGTCATAAAACTCCTCCTTGATGGGATCTTCAGCCTCGTCGGTAGGGGCGTGTGCACATATTAGGCTTATGTTTTGGAAAGTAGCTTTGATGCGGATCACAGAAAGGCGATCACTTATCGGCTTGAAGTCAATAACTTTTGTCCTAAGCCGATTTCCCACGACGAATCCGCATCCTAATACATGCAGTCTTTTGTTGCAGCTGTAATAAATGTCGCAATCTTTTCTTTTCATCATGCCTGATCCTATCCATCGTATCTCCTGGATCGCGGTAATGTCTGCCTTGTACCGCGTGAGGACAGACTCAAGTTTTTGAGTGGCACCTGGGGTGTAGAGTGTTCTTACATTCCAGGTGCATACTCTCATATCGTAGTCCATTGACGTTCCGGGTCTGGTTGCCATTTGAGGAGTTTCGTTATCCGAGGCTGGTTGCGTCTCTCTCATAACTAGTCTTTTTTTCCATGGTCGGGAAGTTACCCCGACGGCACAACCCCCAACCTGGAGGGCCAGGCACTGTTTTGACCCTAGGACAGCGGGCCGGACATTCCGATGTCAGTAACCCAATGTTGGGATATGAGCGCTGCCGTTGACCCATTTAGGGTTCATCCGCCACCAACTCTTTTCCAACACCCTGGCTCAGTATTGGAGATCCCTATAGACCTGTTATCCAAATAAGTCGAAGCAGCACATATAGGGATTACACTTTAGTTCGACCTGACTGGAACTGTAGGCGCCACCGTTGATTCCATCTAGGGAATTCATCCGCTGCCGCCTGAAACAAGAGGAAATGTCTTAGTGCGTAGACACTCCTCCCCCCTCTCTCGTTCGCTGCCACCAACGACCTTCCACAGGGGTTGGTTACCCCATCTCAGGTCGAGGTACTAGGCACCCACCAGTCACCAACGTGGAGGTGAGAGTAGGAGTTGATAGTGAGAGGCTAGAGTGGGAACGCTTGTGTTCTCATGTAATCGCATCACTACCCTTAAACCTTCTCGTGGGCGCTTGCCTGAAAATGGCTAATCAGCTTGTCATGGTTAGTGTCAGCCAAGGGTCTCACTTACATATCAGCTGTACGCTGTGATTCGTTGCAACGTACGACTGATGTGAAAGCGTGAACCATTAGATGAGGTGGGAGAAAACCCTAAGGTCGTCTGCTGATGCGACTCATAACGATTTGGGCTCTACTTAGATTCTTATCGGCTGCTTTTTGCAAGGCATAAACATGGGAGTTTGTGTGGAGCTTAGGCCGAACTAAGGTGTCATACGACCCGTGCCGAGGGTTAACCTGGCTGGGGGCTATAGCTCAGTCGCTAACGAAGTATTAGCTAGTCTTATCTGTGTATTGCGGATCTCTACGCAGACGGACATTCATTTCTCCGCTACTCGTGGGACTTACTATGTATACAAAAAAAACAAAAATAACAAAACAAGCAAAAACAAATGAGACCGGTTCTCCTTAAAAACCGGGCGGTAGAACGGCGATTTAGCTGTCTACCGGGAAAGGTCCGAAAGCGCTGGGAAGTAGGAAGACTGTTCACATAGTTCAACTACCACTAGTAGCTGAGTGGAGCCCAAAGGTACTACATATTACCCTCCTACGTTCCACCAGGGACTCTTCGGGAACAAGGCATATCCTTGCTCCCTCAAAGAAAACTTATAAAGAACGTCGCACTGCCAGCCGTCTTCTGCAGTACTTTGGTAATATACCGGAGTGCAAAAGAACCGGCAAGAAAATAAGCTAGCCAGTTGGGCGAGTCGTTGTGGTTTAGGTGTGAACCCCCACGAAACTGACCTGGTGCTTTTCACCAGGAAATATAAAATTCCGAGAGTCGACCCTCCCTCACTCAATGGTATTTGGGGCTTATCCTGGATAGGAAGCTTAGTTGGAAACTTAACATCCAAGAAAGAGTCAAGAAGGCTACAGTAGCACTCTTCTCTTGTAAAAAAAAAGCTATTGGGAATAAATGGAGTCTACAACCTCGAGTTACCCACTGGCTCTATATCTCAGTTATAAGACCGATACTCACCTATGGGATAATTGTCTGGTGGACAGCCTTGGAGAAGGCCATAAACAGCGACCATCTAAGCATGTTCCAGCGCACAGCTTGCATGTGTATAAGCGGTGCATTACGCACAACTCCCTCTGCGGCACTAGACATATTGTTTTATCTATTACCCCTTGACATATTTAGCAAGCAAATGGCAGCGAATGCAGCTATTCGCCTTAAAGCCATCTCACAGTGGTCAAGAAAAGACTTTGACCACGCCTCTATTCTGAAAAAATTCGAGAACTCAACGGAAAACACTGACTACACCACCCCATCTCTAAATTTTGTCAAGAATTTTCTTGTCACTATACCCTCCAGAGCAATGACGGCTCAAAAACCAAAGACGGAGTTGGTGGGGGTGTTTTCGCTGAAAGTCTTGATCTTAGTTTTAAGTCTTAAAGTCTTAATCTTAAATTTGGCTTGGGACCCGAGTATTGGCGAATGGCGACACAATATATTTCATATTTTACAAACAAAAATATTGTGTTGTGTGTTCGGTGAATTTCGGCATTCACGGATTTTCAAAATATTGGAAAAAGTTTTACTCATTGAAAGAAACTTAGCCACATTAAACAGCCAAAATAAAATTGTATATTTTCGGTGGATTTTTTAGGGTTTTAAACATAAGCAAAAGTCGTTCCACTGACGGGTGAAGAGAAAGCCATCTCTTTTTTAAATGGTATAAAAGTGACTGGTATTCTATATATGTATACCTAGACCTACATTGTCGAGCAATTCAGAAAGTTAAAAAAAAAGTAAATAGGCGGCGCAACAGGCGGTAGACACCTAGACACGGTAGAGTTTCTATTTTTGGAACGAATGGAAGGGACCTACAATTTTATGCCGAGTCCGAACGGCTGAATTGAGAAGCTTCCTTAAGATGTAATTTGCGCCCACGAAATTCAGAAAGTTATCTATTTTATATTTTTAATGTAAGATCGCATAAGATTTTGAGTACCTACTGTGGTGGATATACAACGCTAGTCATTTTTTTATTAAGAGTTTTCGAACCTTTATTTTGTCGATTACCAAAGTTGGTATTACAATAATATGTTGCAGAATTCAAAAGCAACAAGTTACGATTCAAAATGCCCGCGTTCCATTAACCCGCTAGATGACTAGCGGCATGCCAAACTCCATACAAAAAAAACTGACATTTCACAATATGTTCTAGCGCAAATGCTGAAATGTCAGTTTTTTTTATATGGAGTTTGGCTGACATTTCACAATATGTTCTAGCGCAAATCCTGAAATGTCAGTTTTTTTTATATGGAGTTTGGCATGCCGCTAGTCATCTAGCGGTCAATGGAACGCGGTCAATGGAACGCGGGCAATCTCTACCAAAAAGCGGGAATAAAATTGTCACTTTGAAGCTCTGTTAATTTCGAATTTCCTTTTCTCTTGACAAATGAAAAACCCGAGCAATCTAGAAAAACTATCCCGGACGGATGGCAACGCTAGTTGGAACGGATTTTGTTGGCCTTGCCTTTTTTTTGCTTTTTTTTTACTATTGCCTTTTTTTGCCTTTTTTCCTAACATTGGATTTTTCTGGTCAAAGTTGAAGTTCATGTGCACTTTTTTCTTAACTGTACAATTTAAACAAATAAATAGGCCTATTCGGCAAAATCTTTTATCCATTTTTCCTGTTATTCTGTTATGAATTTCCATACAAAAGTTCGAACTGTCAAAAAATCTTTTACGATCTCCAGAATTGGTATTCTGCGTGCAAAAATCTTTTATGAAATCTGTTATAAATCATAACAGAATAAAAGACAGAATTTTGTGACTTTTATCATAAAAGATTTTTATAAATTAGAAAGTTTTGAATTGAAATGGATATCTATATAATTTATCGTCAACGAAATGTTTACAAAAGATGACAAGTAATAATTGTGCATAAACTAGTGGGTACCTATGTAATTGAAAATAATTTGGAAATTTGTACCTACTTTTGTTTTAATTCGCGAGGAACTCAATGTCGAGTAGCTATTTTCTCCGGACGGAGCGAACCATGCCACTTACAGCCGTATTAATAATAGATCTCAAACCATTCTCTAACTCACTTGTTACGTAACTGGTAGTTAAAAATTTAACTCACTGACTAAATTTTCTTATTTATAAAGAAATATAACCCATGCATTATCTAATTGACGTGTTTCCTATTATCGTAGATTTGTGATGGCAACGCTTCTCCAAATTGTATTGAAAACTGACAGGAATGCGTCCTTCTTTTCTGCTGCCATCTTCTTCTTCTAATGCAATTAGAATTTTCTTACTCTTACTAATGCAATTATTTTTTTTATATTTCCTTTTGAAATTATTTATTTTTGAATGTCTTATATATAAATATTCTCATAGGATTTTTTCGTTTTTTTTTTTTCGTGTGGCATACATACCTATTCAAATTATCCAAAAAGGGTGAGCCATTTTGCTCCACAATTTTTGCAAATTTATTCAATTATTTATCATCCTTTTACCTTTTATCAATCAAACGAAATTAAACGCGAAACACCATTTGTCATTTTGCGCGGGAAACATGTTTTGCAAAGCTAACAAATCGCTAACACACCTACCGCCGTGAGTTAGTTATGTAAAGTTACGAACGCTTAGTTATCTTCTAAAAAAGTTTATAAATAGGAATTTGAGTTTAACCAGTGGGTTAGGCATTAGTTAGGGATAACACGAAGTTCCGCAGCTATTATTAATACGGCTGTTAATGGATAAGCGGACCATTGAAAATGATTGAATGAATATTTTTGGTTTAGACGAAGACACCGATCAATTTTGCTGGAACTAAGAATAAATATAGTAATCCATTTGATCTTCCTAATGTATGAGTTTTATTCAGCTCTTTAGATTGGATTGGAACAATGTACAAAACACGAATACAACCATTTCATTTCAAATTCAGGTAAATTGCATTTCTAATGATGACGTGACGATGTAAAGTTGGATATTTATTTCAAGTTTCTCGCGACACTACATTTTTACGGATACAGTTCATATCAGGCTTTTTCCTAAAAAGATGTTCCAGTATTTATTACACAACTAGCGAAACCCCTGCACACTGCGTAGTGCGAAATAAAAAAATTAAATCAATTTCAAATTCATTTAAATCAGTGATAAACAGTTTTAATTGTAATGCTCTGTAGTACACATCATTTTACAAATTTTGGTTCCCATGATTGACAGAATAGAGTTTGCAATGTTTTTTTTTTTGTATGTGTGGCGCCACACCCCTTTGTCCAATTTGCCCAATCTTCACAGGAACGCCAAGACCTAAGATGGTAAATTTGAACTCAATCGATTTGTTGGTTTTCGAGATAAAATTTTTTTTTGAATGGGAGGTGCCACGCCCCTTTTTCCAATTTTCACCAATCATCACAGGAATACTACTGGGCCAAAACCTAATATTTCGGTGGTTTTCGAGACATAAGCTATTTTGTATTGACGGTGCCACGCCCTTTTGTCCAATTTTGACAAATCTTCACAGGAATACTCCTGGGCCAATACCTAAGATTGTGTGTAAATTTGAACTCAATCTATTCGGTGGCTTTCGAAATATAAGATTTTTTAATGATTTTGTTGTATGGGTGGTGCCACGCCCCTTTGTACAATTTTGACCAATCTTCACAGGAATACTCCTGGACCAATACCTAAGATTATCTGTAAATTTAAACTCAATCGATTCGGTGGTTTTCGAGATATAAGATTTTGATTGTTTTTTTTTTTTTTGTATGGGCGGTTCCACGCCCCTTTGTCCAATTTTGACAAATCTTCACAGGAATACTCCTGGGCCAATACCTAAGGTTGTATGTAAATTTGAACTCATTCGATTCGGTGGTTTACGAAATAAAAGATTTTGAATGCATTTTTTGTATGGGAGGTGCCACGCCCCTATAACTCATGAACCAATACACCTACAAAGACCGTTTATATTTACAAACCATGGTATTAACGTCACCTTTCATGGAAAATTTCCAGAATCAAAATCGGTTCACGCATTACTGAGAACATTGGCGACAAACACAATACAACTTATTTTTATATAAATAGATTATAGTTTGTAATAATTCAAAATATACTCTTTTCAGACTGCATTTTAATATGTTTTTTGCGCAAATTTGACCAATCAGCTGTTTCACATGAGAGGGAACGAACGAATTGATAAAATGCGAACAAACCACTTTTGATACAATTATAAAAAGGGTATTCACTTAATCAAATAAATTTATGCAGCTCGTAAATGTATAAATTTCTGCGGTGCTAGTGAACACCCCAAGGAAATTGTCATTGCGTAAATCGCGTAAATCGACTGTATCTGGAATCACACAAGCAATTCATATGACTGTCTCTCAAAGTTTGACATTTGTGATTTGCGTAACTTTCCGCGGTTGATTTCCGAGCCCAAATCGTCGCCCATACAAAATCTGACAGTTCATTTACGAGGTGGTAAATTTCTGCAGTTTACGCAGTTTATGAGGCTTTTACGCGTTTAAGTGAATACCCTTAAAGAGAAAATTGCACATTTTACTATTCCAAGTGTAGGATAATAAATTAATCCATCAAATTCTATTAAGAAAACAAGTTTTAAAAGGGTTTAAATAACGAAATTTACAATACCAATCTTTTTGCTGCAAAAACTTCATTTGTTTGGTATTGGAAATTTCGTTATTTAATCTCTTTTAAAACTTGTTTTCTTAATACAATTTGGTGGTCTAACTAATTATCCTACACTTGGAATAATAAAATGTGCAATTTCTATTTATAAATGCATCAAAAGTGTTATAAATGCATGCAAAGTATTTTTTAATGATTTCGCGCCTTTATTTCAAGTGTGAAATGCCACAATAACCTCGTCGTAAGTTTACCATCTCGGTTTTCCACACAAATTCGCGTAGTAAGTTTACCATCTCGTCGTAAATGATTTTCCATACAAATTTTGACAGTTCATTTACCACGTCAACTTACAAAGTTTACGACGTTGCATGAATACCCCTATTATACATTATCGGGTCTCTGGCGACTCCTTCTTGACGTTACAAATGTAATAGCAAAGTGAATAATACCTTCCTATGGAGGGTGTATAAGAAGTGAATATAAATCACGTAAAGAAGTGTGAACTGTTAACAGATATCCAAACACACGAATACTAACAATAAAGAGAGCAGTTTTGGGTTTTTATGTTCGTTTGAACTCGATATATTTGAGAAGACCAATCGAAAACAATGAAAAAAGTGAAAACTGCAAAAGTACCTAGCACTAGGTACTATTTCAAAAAGTGGTAGCTACTACTTTTGCTTTGCATCACTTGTTTTAATTTTTGATACCTATCAGTTATCACTCTATATAATTATCTATAGTATAGTCGTCATATAATTTTTATGTTGTTTTCTTACATTATTTTATCAATTTCGTTTTAACTTTGTGACTTGTCAATTGTGTTGTATCTGCAATCGACATTATTATAAAAGCAGAACTGAACTGGCTAGAATCTTTAATCTTAAAGCATTTATAGAATTATTCATCTGAAATAAGTTCATTGTAATTCAAGTTTCATTACGAAGCAGTCAGCAAAATGCCAACACCAATTGTATACACCAAGGTATAGTCATCCAAAACTTATTTTACTTGCTTATGGCTGCATTGTCCCTACGTTCTTATCTTTCTTAGCTTTTTATTGATAATGAGTTTGTGGACGCAGTTTCGGGGAAGACATTTGAAACAATAAATCCGACAACCGGTAAAACTATCACTAGGGTTGCAGAAGGCGATAAGGTAAGCATGTAAATAATTTCTCAATTGCTTTTTCTCTTATCCAATGAATTGTTTCGGTTAAAGGCTGATGTTGATCTTGCCGTAAATGCTGCTAAAAAGGCGTTCTCTAGAAATTCAGAATGGCGAAAAATGGGCCCACAGAAACGAGCTGACTTGATCATAAGGTAAATATGTAGCATATTTACAAAATTTGTAGCTAGAAACAGTCGTACATGTTCATACATAATTCATATTATTCGAGATAAGGCGCTATTTTTGGCCGATCAATAAGTACCTTCCTATACCTAATTACATATATATATATATCTTCTACATATAAAAATATAATCTGAATTTAAATTATAAAAATGATGTTATGATATACCTAACTGTGTTTATGTATAATGTTGTTCTAGATCTGCGTTGGGCTTCAGCTTAACTGAACAATGAGTTGGACTAGAATTATACCCATTTTTATTAATCGTATTCAAATGGAGTTATCTCACTTCACTTGTTGATTATACCGGCTAATTGATGTTTGTGTTAGTGATGTTCTGTATTGCCATTGCGTGTGGGTTATTAGGTACTTGGCTAGTATCCAATTATATATCGTTTTCGTGATATTTTATAATTTCAAGAGGAAAAATAAATTTCTACATGGCAATAATAAATTGATAAACATCTTTGTTTGATAAGGCGACTCACTTTATCAAACGTGTATTAATAGTATACCCGGCTAATTAATACTAAACAATGCAGCTTGTGCAGATATGTATGTAGGTATATGTACATAATAATAAAAATAATATACATATGTATGTACATAGTAATGTAGGTACAAATCGCTTTTTTATACACAGATTTTACTTATCGTGTTCTAAATCTAATCCTCTATTTATTTATGGATCTTTTAGCATTAACCACTCTTTTATCATTGTTAATTATTTTTCACTAGCGAAAATTACATACATAATTCAAACTCATACAGGGTTTCATTTTAACTGAACGATCAAATGCGCTTATCAGTTTGTTAGCAAAATTGATTTAGTGGTGGGAAAACATCGCCTCAAATCTTTTTTGAAATTGATTATACATATTCCTAAAGCATTGTTAATATTTTTGTTTGAAAATAGGTATTGTTAGTTTTCGATATAAAATGTCCAAATATCACTTCTTAATTTATACAGAATACATGTTTTTTCTTTAGATTGACCGATCTTATGAATAGGGACAAGCAAACCATAGCCAAACTCGAAGTCACCGACAATGGAAAGCCGTTAAATGAAGCCCTATTCGATGTTCATTATTCTATTGAAACACTAAAATATTACGCAGGATGGACAGATAAATTTTTTGGTGACACCATTCCAGTTAATAGTTTTGTTTCGATGACAAAAAAGGAACCGATTGGTGTAGTGGGACAGATAATCCCGTGGAATTATCCCCTTCTTATGTTGGCTTGGAAATGGGGGCCTGCTTTGGCTGCCGGTTGCACAATTGTGATGAAGCCAGCTGAACAAACACCTCTTTCTGCACTTCATATGGCTGCTCTGGCAAAAGAGGCAGGTTTTCCCAAAGGTGTTATAAACATTATTACTGGTTACGGTCCTACAGCAGGAGCTGCTATAGCATTGCACCAAGAAATTCAGAAAGTGGCATTTACTGGATCTGTTGAGGTTGGACGAATCATAATGGAATCTGCAGCTAAGTCGAACTTAAAGAAAGTATCCCTGGAACTGGGTGGAAAAAGTCCTGTTGTCGTTTTTGATGATGCTGATGGTATATTAATTTGCTTTCTCAAAATTATATATTGACAAATTTTTCTTTACTTTTCAGTTGATTTTGCTGTTAATGTTGCCCACGAGGCACTCTTTTCGAATCACGGCCAAAGTTGTTGCGCTGGCAGTAGAACTTATGTACATGAAAAAATTTATGATGAGTTTGTAGCAAAATCTGTACAAAAAGCAAAAGAACGTAAAGTTGGAGATCCATTCGAAGAGAATGTGCATCAGGGTCCACAAATCGATGAAGAAATGCTAACAAAAGTTCTTGGCTATATCGAAAGTGGCAAAAAAGAGGGAGCCAAACTTGAACATGGTGGAAAGCGAATTGGAGATGTCGGATTTTTTGTTGAGCCAACTGTTTTTTCACAAGTTCAGGACAACATGAAAATAGCACAGGAAGAGGTATTAAATGTTGTCTCGCAAAATGAAAATTGTATCTTGTAGAGGTAGCCGGTTAGAACGACATCGTTTCGACAATAGCAGTCACTGTTTATTGCCACAGATATGATAGAGATTAGTCGTTCGGATACGCCAAATATATGACCCACCTCTCGCGAACGTCTGAGAGTACCACCTGCTCCCTGAGAGCTTCTCAATTCGTCAAAGCCGCCGAACCGCCATATTTTTTTACATGTAGTTTACGAACTTCATTAACATGTTTTTTTTAACTTCCAATAGATCTTCGGCCCGGTTCAATCCATCTTCAAATTTAACTCCATTGACGAAATTATTGAAAGAGCTAATAACACTACCTATGGTTTGGCTGCTGGGATTATTACTAATGACATCAACAAGGCCCTACATTTTGCAAATAGTGTCAATGCTGGATCTATATGGATCAACTGCTATGATGCTGTTCTTCCACAAACACCTTTTGGCGGATTTAAGCAGTCTGGTTTCGGTCGAGAACTTGGGAAAGATGGCCTTGAAAATTATTTGGAAACAAAAACTATTACAATCAAATTGCAGTAATTAGCTTAATGTTGATACGAACATAACATTATTTCCTTATTGATTTCTTCCACTTACTTTTTATACATGCTCACAAATAAAGTTCAATATTCCAATTTAAGGTTTGTCATATATGGGTTATGGAAACATTTTTTAAGGGGATTCTAAATCAGACCAATCTCGGTCCATGGTACTACCAGAAACACCTTTTTTGGCGTAGTGGTGGAGAGGTTCTCATGTGATTCGTCTCTTATGGTTTGTGGCAGCCTATTGCTGTCTTCTGCCGGGGGTGGAACCTACGCCGGCCTTTCGGGTAACAAGCAAAGTACTAATGGGCACCGACAAACAACGATTTGCATTGATAAGTGAATATAAGAAAAATATCTATCTCGAAGGAACTTTATGTTCATCCCCCCGGCGGATTCCACGATAGGGGTGATTATAATACCCTCTGGTATTATAATTTAGCCACCCCTATTCCTGTTGCCTTTTGCCGCATACGACTCACATGTCTCGTGTCATGGTAAAAACGATGTTCAGACTAGACTTTTGTTAAGGATTGAATTAATTGTTCACTGCCATTTTAAATCTTTACAACAAACGACACCGGGAATACGGGTGCTTTTTAAATTTAAACGATTTCTTGGCACTTTTATTCATATTCAATTTTATAAAGATGCTTGGCAATTATAACATCGTGTTGTCGAGGCCCTTAAAATGTTTACTTTAATGTTAAAAATAAAGACACAACTCATATTAAATGATATATTTATATAGGTATTTATTAATATTCTTGCACCTATTTGTATTCAAATTTGTGCTTTTGCTTGTTTTTATGAACATAAAGCGTATTTTTTATGAACTTGTATAAAAAAATAAATTATTTCTCGATTATGGTTATAAAATAATACTAAAATGTAAAATATGCTAGTTTAACAATGCAACTATATTTTTCTTTAATTTTTTATTTAATAAGTAGAATAATTTTATCTGCACTTACTTTAAAAACCAATGTTACATGACGGAAGGGAATGGGAACAATACATAGAGTTTTATAATAATAAAAAAAAAAAAAATAAATTATTACAGAACGACTATAATAAGAAATGAGAACGAGAGAATAAATATTTATATACATGGAGGACAAGGACAACTGCTGCAGAGGTATTAGCATATTAAATGTCTTAAGAGGAATGTATTTTTCTCTTGTAAAATAAAACTGAAACACTAGTATAGGTTAACTACTGAAAGATAAATTATTTTAGTTTTCGACCAGGTAAAGTTGGACTCTCTGGCGGTGTGTTATTTTGGTGTAGAGATGCTTTTTTCGATGATGATTTAAACGGCTGAAGTTTTCTGGGTGCTCTAGGTGAAGGATTGTCCGGCAATATAGCTTGCGTTAGGTCCCGTATGGTCGAATCAACGGTAGTTTGAACCCAACCTAGAGCAAAATAAAAGAGAATTATTTTGTTTCCCATACAGTTGCGCAAAGTATAATAAACTGAACAATTTCATTAAAATACAACTCTGTGGTTATTTAAACTTACGATGGCCGATTGTATAATCATTATGGATTAGTTTGATTTAGAATTTTACCTTTAACTGTGGCTCGATGGTGATCAATAAGCGCAGCTGCAAGGGGCGCAGACCCAGTGCCCATAGCACTGTCTCGTAACGATGCATACGATGCTGGCGGTATTGGGCTGTATATTCGATTTGCAAAGTCTTCAAAAGTTGAATTTTCTTTATATCGCATCGATACACTTTCCAGTGAGCGATTTCTCTCCTCGTAACTAAGAATAAACAGTGAATATTAGCTAATATTTTTATTAACATACATATTTAAACTTACAATTGCTGATATAGTGACAACGATGACCTCTTAGAACGACTTGCGTTTATTGCTGTTTCACGGACTAATGTTGCCAAACAAGAACCATTGACAACACTTTCGTTTGCTAAAGGACCAAACCACGGTACATCGGGTTTCCAATTTACAGTAACACGAAATAGACAATTTTTCAACGGATATACAACAATGAGGACATCACAGAACTCAGTTGGTAGTATATCACGTCGATATTCACGATAATGTTCACTCCAAACAATGTGAACCTCGTCGTTACCCAAATGTCGAGTTTTAGTTAAAAGAGCTTCGGGAGTATCACTAGGCATTCGTGTTGCTGCATGATACATAACTTCAACAAATGGAGTCGCATAATAAGGCGCTGTCGCTCCGCAGCCTTGTCGTGGTAGTCCACCTAAAAATCCGTTGTGGGTTTCCAAATCGATTTCCCAACCCAGTGCAGACACAAACATTTCGTATGCACTGCTACCATATGTATTTTTTAATATACTGTTTTTGTCTTCTTGTCCACACGCAACATATATAACAGCTACTTTGTGTGTGTCTCTGCACTTTTGAATGTCAACATTTCGTAGTTCACGCATAAGTTTCTCACTTCGTTGTAATAAATGAGTCCGACTTCGCCTTTCCCAACCCGCTAGACCTAAATGACTGAAGAGCAAACGACAATATTGGAATGGTACTTCCGATTTATATAAACTCGTTGTATTATAAGATTCAAAATATTGTTCAGATGTTTGTTGTAGGAGTGTAATAGAAGCGTGAGCCTTTTCTCGCTCTTGTTGGTGTAAGTTTGCAACATACTCTTGTTCAATAGAACGCTGGTTAAGAAGAATCGAAATTGTCTGTGCTTCCAATTGGCATCCTAAGGGACTTGTCCCAGGCGAGTTTAATTGTGCTACAGATGTTGCTAAGCATTCTGGACTCGTGTGACCGATGTATTGAAGCAGCTAAAAAAACAAGTTCTTTGTATAGCTTTATTTCAAAAATTATAAACAAAAAATAGTAATTTATAAAAACAGATATTTTGCTATACATAATTTTATGTTTAGTATAACTAGCTGTACCCGCCCGGCTTCGCCCGTCCAAAATTTAGTTTCAAACATTTTAAGAAAATACATTATCATTTTGTTAAATTATATTTTTGTAATCTACTTGAAAGAAGATTGTTGTTGAGCAATTTGAAAGGGATAAAAGAAGATTTGTTATTCAACTCGCTAGTTTATCAACGCAAAGCTTATTTGAACACTATGTTAGCGGTTTTGTTTCCATCGGCTAAGATGGCAATATTTTTTGCATTACTGGCGCGGGAGCACGCTACATAAAACTGTCCGTGAGTGAAGCAATTTCCTAAAGTTTGGCTTTTCCTAAAGTTTGGCCCTGCGATTTTGCAAACATTGCAAAACAAATATTAATAGGGAATTGAATCAGTTTAAACTGGAATGGATAATAGCTGGGAATTATTGGTATTCTTGGAATGAACATTGTATCTCCTTTACCACGCCCGGCCCAGTCAAAATACCTTCCTGCAATAAAATTAGTCTCAATCTAGTGCCATTACAAAGCTTGTGGGGATTCAAATTGCGAAGCAGCATAATGGGAACTCCAACTTTCAAGTCAAATTTGTGAGCATGGGCTGTAATGCTGTTCAAAAACTCGACTGGATAATATACTGCCTCATCTTGATTGGAAATAGCATTTATAGACAGCTACGAAATCTAGCCAATACAAAGCTGATTGAATTCAAGTTCCATTATTGATTGAATTCAATGATCCAATATCTAATTTGAGTAATTGGTGGCTACTTGATCTGTCTAATAAAAATTAACTGATTAGTATTTTTAACGCAAACCGAATATAAAAAACAAAACAAAGCATGGACCACGCCGATGATAACACTTTTACTTGTTTTTTTTTTTTTTAACTTTAGAGATAGAGTTGAAATTAAGCAATGTATGTAGTAAGTACTTTCTTAAGATGTTTAATTTAATTTAAAGACATTCTATCAAATTCATAATCTAAGACGAAAAGAACTGCACCAATTTTATTTATATTTTGTCATGGAGGAAAGGCAAGCCGCAGAAATCGCATGAAACTTTACGGAATGTAGTTGTTTTGGCTCTAGATCCGTTAATAGACATAAGCCAGCCAGATAAAAAACACATTTTAAATTTTCTTATGGTCAGTCAACATTTGGTTGTAGTTTGCTTGAAGAGAGTAGGCGCTGGTCGGCCTTAACTTGGGGGTGCCCACTTGTTGGAATTGTCTCATACACATACATTTTTATTTTACCTCCCCCTTTTAGTTACCTGAAGTCAATTAAAGGCCTGGCCTCCAGCTTTAGGGTTGTGCGTGAGACGAACATAATCAGTATAAATAAACTTTAAGCAGCAGCAGACCGCGTGCAGCCAAACAATTAGAAACGGAAACCTTCGACTGCTAAAAATCAGACATAACTGCCATCCAGACCCCTATTTCGCCAACCTACGATTTCAACGCCGACCTTATCCTAGGTTGAGGTCCAAGTTCCACCCTTTAATATATACTTAAGGATTTAGAAAATATATACTTACATCATCCAACTGATCCAAGTCCGCAGCTGAGTCCGACGCTAAAGGCAGTTTGGTGGGTGGCCGATGTCGCATTGTATGACGGGGTACTGTCATTGCATCTGTTTCAGAAGAAACTAACGAATAAAACGGCTGACTACAGTCACGAGTTTGATATTTTTTTAAAAACCCTCCATTT
Organism: Cheilosia scutellata; assembly: GCA_955612985.1. NCBI lineage: Eukaryota > Metazoa > Arthropoda > Insecta > Diptera > Syrphidae > Cheilosia > Cheilosia scutellata. The sequence continues at coordinate 73,681,036 of OY015312.1, forward strand.
GGATTCTGGTGAAGATAGTTTTGCACACCACAGTTTTGTCGTGCTTCTTTTGGTTCGCTGTAAAGTATTGAAGCTTCCCAACACGATTTTCCATTAAGATCTCTCAACAAAACCCGAACTTGTTTGTCTGCAGTTACTAGTCCAGCAGTGACACCACCACCAGGCAGCTTTAAAGCTGGTAATTCAATGAAACTAGCCATGAGTCCACTGTTTAACATAAACAATTGAATGTTTTGAGATTGAAGAACTTGAGGAACGGTCAAATCAGCTGAATCTCGTCTAGCTTCATAGCCACCGATTAACGCTAAGTTTGAGGACCATATATCATCCTGTTCTTCAACTAGTGAACTTAAGCGTGACGCTCCGATTCCCGTAGGGAAGTGGCCCATATACGTTACTAAATGCATAATCACTGCCTTTGCACATAGCTGAATTGCCAAGTTGTACCTCTGTATGGTATCCGAAGTTTGGAAATTAGCTTCACAGTTGAATTTTCCATCAAGCACGTCATCAGTGGTAATATTGAAATCGAAATCGTTGTCGGAATTCAATAGTTTTACAACATTTTGCCGGGTTCCAGACAAAATTTGGAATAGAACTCGAAGGACTATAATAATCAAACTGTCGCCGTCATTGTTAATGGGTTCAAGCATAAAGTTGACAGGGAATGACATGCAAAACTCCCCGAGACACATCATCATAGTTGTCAATACCATTTTATCCGAGTCCTTGGGATTGGGAACATGCTGTACTTCTAATGCCTTACATAGTGCAGTTATAATAAGCTGGGGTAACCGTTCAATTTTCGACAATTCATGACCTCGCTCACTGCATATTTTTAGCGAACCAGCTGCTACAACTGCAATAGTTCGATGTTTAAACTGTAGTGCTTGCAAGAGTACCTGAATAGCTTCTTTGATGCGAGGATTGAAAGCCAATGGCTGTTCTCTATTGCTTGTTCGGGGTAAATGTTGTGGAATTGCTTGCGAGAATGTGTTTTTTAAGTTTGTTGGTCTATTTAACTCCAAGTAGATCCACTGTCCGAGCTGTGAGAAGGCTACACATCTAGCTTTGGACGATGGTTCTCGACGAGCACAACGCAAAATTATATTTAAAATGTGATCCTGTAAATCTGGACATTCCATTAATTCCATTTGCTGCATTGACGGTTGAAGAACTGGTTTTGGAATCACAGTCGATGGATAACATAACAAAGATCCCAATAGAGCTACTACCTCTGCCCGTGGTGTGGTCCGACTTGTTTCTAATGAGGTTAATAGTACAGCTGATGCGTGTACAATATCTAGGAGCAGAAGGGTATGTCCGGGAAGTAGTAAACTTAGAAAACGCGGCCCTTCCAGATGTTTAAAAAGGCAATAAATCATAGCGCGATCTTCTCCAGTGAGGATTTTGTGAAACAAATTGTATAGTAACGACAAATGATTCATCCCGTGAATGGAACCATGCACAGAAAGCAAACATAACATTTGAATGGCCGATAATTTTCCTTTCTTAAAGTCTGGACCCAAAAGCTGTGCACCATAACACCAAGGACTTGCGATTCCTATAGGTGGTACGAGATTCGGAGGAGATGGCGTGCTCTGGTTATCTTCTGAAATTCCTTGATTTTGCTTCAGTTTTATCAAATTGCAAGTCATTTCAACCAAATGTTTAAAAACTTGGGCATGTAGCTCAGGTCTGTGGATTTGATTAACATCACCTAATGAGCCAAGCATTCGTTTCCACATTATTGCTGCGGTGTCTGGGATCCATCCACTAACAGACCCTCCCAGAATTATCGAACGGCGCTCAGACGACGTTACCGAGCCGTTATCTTCAAAACTATTAGTATCAGCAACCAACGCATCAATCTGCATTGGCGAATCCTTAATTGATCCGCCTTCGATACCACTCGACGCAGTAGGGGACGGGCTACGTGACCCCTGAAGACTATCGCTTTCTCCATTCTTTGTCCGATGATTCACTTTTTTTAATTGGAACGAACTTAACGAGATCGCTCGCCTCAAGGTTCCACCCGACGATTGATTGATCAATCCGTTTACTCTCGAACTTAGTTTCTCAGAGCTAATAAGTAGATCGCCTGAATTTTGATCCAAAATTGCATTTAGCGAGTGTTCAAAGCTGGATGGTTGCGGTATTGTCCTACGATTTCTATCATGAACTCTTATTCTAGATGCTCGTGCTGAAGAAAGGCTGCCTTCGCTATAGCAACGACCGAGAACTGGAGTAAAGGGGACTATATTGTTTGCCGACACCAATTGAAGCTGAGAAGTGCCGCCAGATTCGTCTTCCTTCCTCTGCTGATCATCAATACTGTCACAATTTTTGTCATTACACGTGCGTGACGATCTCGCATCGCCATGATCCTTAAAACCACTTTGCCACACACTAGCCATTCGACGACGTTTACCTTTACTATCTGCCAATCGATCTAATGGCAAGTCTTGCAAATTCAGATTGTACACATACCGACCCAATACTCGCGTTAATGTTTGCATTGTCTTATCCCACTCATTGATTAGTTCATCCCTGTATGTCAGAGATGTCAGAACCGTCAAAAAACGTTCCCACAGTTGAACATTTATCGGTACATTTGTATGCGCCCTAATCCAAGTAACAATGAGTGTCTGGAAAATCGCTTGTCCGAGGCGTGTACCTAATGCTGGACGCGAGCCACTCGAGTTTTGATTTAAAACAATCGAAGTAACCTGCAACAATACTAACAGCAATTGTTCCCAGGTTTTCGGGTCCATTCTGGTGTTCATAACCATGGTTCGGTAAACATTTAGAACTTTTTTACAAATATCTGTTTGCTCGTTTAAAGGTGTTGATCGGTAGTCCCTGTTTACAGATGGGAACACTATATTCAAGTGACTGGTATTCACTAGAAACACATTTGCTGCATTCGTAACGAAAACCTGCAACACATTCTGAAGTCCTGCTTGTACTCCAATTACTTCTCTGCTGATTGCCCCAACATATGAAGCTGTCCTAAGCTTTTGACCGGTGCGAGACGATGTGTCCATAGAGCTGGTACTGTAACTATCACCTTCGTCTGGCTCCAACATAAATGGAGGCGGATTATTACTTGTCATCCAGTCCCGATATACACCAATGGAAGTGCGCATTGCATCGATTTGCGATTTCGATGTAAAACCCAACATAAATGCTTGTCTATAAACTTCGTGTATGAAATTCACATTTTTCTGCGTTGAATATAATACATCACGTACAATTGTACCCTGTAGGTATGCTAAAAATCTAGGATTCGATGTTAGGCGCGCGTGATCCTCTTCTTGAATATGGATATTCTCAAGCTTACTGCTTAATAACTTTTCATGGACAAATCTTGAAATCCAATTTATCAGTACCACGACACAGGACGACATTACTTCGTCTTTTTTATTTACCGTCCTCATGACGGGCAGATCAGCTCTAGGCTCGTAGATTGTATTTGTTATGTCAAAATTGGGGCAGAATACTGGTAAAAAGACTTCTTTAAATCGATTTAATACAAATGCAAAAGACTTTATGTCCTTTTGTGCACAATTATCACGCCATTTGAGGCAGCCAGTTGTTTGAACCATACAATTTAAAAGAACTTCTAGGCCTTCTTTCGGATCGGGTGGCGCAGACTTTTCACTCGATGATGGTGGTAGTATAGCGAATATTTCCGAAGTTTGAACTGGATGTGAAAACATGTCATGAAAAACTGAAGTTCCGACTTCTACTTTCATATTCGGATGACTAAAAACATCAGAGCTATTAAATTCACCGTCTGGCCCGTTTATACCTTTCTGTGGAACAATCAGACCGGGGATTAGATCCGCAAACATTGTATGCACATAGTTTGGAGCGTTTTCTGCCAACGCTTGATACCATAGTAAAAAATATCTAAAAAATATTTTATACAAAATTGTTTAGAACTGTTGCCTAAAAATATAAATTTGAAATAAGAAACTCACCGTACACCTTCTTTTCTTAGCTTCGGGCTGTTTCCCAAGTGTAAAAGTTTTGCCATTACTCTGCTCAGGGAATGGCACTGCCATCTTCGTGCCAATAGTTCCGGTAAAAGGCAAAGAATTTTCCCCAAAAGCCATAGTGAGCCGTCTAACTCTTCGCGATGAGCTTTGTGAGCTTAAACAAAATATATAACATTCATAAGTCATAATGAACAAAATGCAAACACAGAATACATAATACGAGTATATGCTATGCACTATTTTTCCTATAAAATTTATGACGACTACGAAAATTAAGAATACAAAATTAGAGATGCCACGAATATTTAACCAGCGCGATTTTGGAGTCGAACTTTAACCCCCTTGGAGATCGAATTTACCCAAATCGCTTCTAAATGCTTTGGCCATAAAAGGAAATTTGTTTGAAAATGTCAGCTTCCTAGCTCTTAGCGTTTGGGGTGGACGTTAATCACCAAGGACTATTTTATACATATATGAAGAAACGAATTTAATACCACGATACATTATTTCCTACAAATTGAGAGTATGCACATACAAAGTACGAACCGCGCTATGCTTCTTAATTCAAAAATACGCAGCAACTGGAAGAAACTTCAATATTTATAAATTATACGGCCCTAGTGAGGTATCCGTCGGAACGGAAAATTCTTCGATTTCATACGAATCGGAGGATTTTAGCTTCGAGGTATACTAACTTCGGAACACGGCACTTTCAGTGCGATCAAGCGCGTTTTTACTGATATTTTTGATATGCTCCGACAGGAATTGGTTGCGGAATTTGTTTACGATTTGCAGTGAAGTGTAGATAAATAAAAGCAATAAAAAAAAAAAACATTTTAGCAAAGTAATTTTTTGTATTTGTTGCTTAAATTTGTGTTTCCAGGCAAAATACTAAACAGGAAAACCCCGATGTACCACGAAACAACATCATGTCAAATCAATGCGTTGTCGCATTTTAATTATTCTTTCCGAAGGCAGATACCTCGAATGTAATTATTTGAGTCTTCGACGGAGTATGCGTTGCGGTGAATTCTCCGTTCCGATGGATACCTCGCTGTCGCTAGGGCCTATAATATGTACATATAATCTAATCAGTCATCGTCTCTCTATTGAGCCGGCAACATCGTTCGTCAGTTAGGATTTTCCAGTAGACTCCTGCTCGTCACGGTTGGTGGATGCGGATGAGCAAAAGGGAAAAGCATAATTCTTAACTTAAATTTTCTCGATATTTGCATAGCTCGTTCACGGTCTCACACACATATACCCCCTTTATGTGTAAAGCAAATAACCTCTAAAGACCGTAGTACACGGCATGTACAAAGCCATAAACGTATGTAGCACTGAAGTTATTTGTACGTCAGCATATAGTCCTAATGGCTACATGCCGTGTACTAGCTCTCTTTGTGACACTCACATATTGTACACAAACGTATGTGTACGAAATGTGGCACTCTCTATTGACGTCAGAGCTACATACGTGTGTGGCTTTCTACATGACGTGTACTACGGCCTTAAGGTGTATAATGAAAAACAAATAATAAAAAAAGCTCCACGTAGTGTATTGGAGAACAATCCATTCATCTATCTCTCATAAGAAATGCCGCTTGAGCCGAAAATAAAAGACGCAAACGAACAAATTGCAGTACAATAACCTCTTTGCCCTCCGATAATAACTCAAAATGCTAAAACGACTTCACGTGAAATAGCATATGATATGCCCCTTACATAAAGAAGGTTTTAGAGAATGAAATAGTCGAAGAAATGAGCGCACAAGGCTTTAAAGTAGTGTACGAAATTACCAAAACCATAGACGGAAACTAACCCCCACTGGTCTGGTCATCCAGACATTCGACCCATTACCCATTACATTCGACTTATTTCTACCCCCAATATCGCCTGGCACAATATCAGAGTTGCACAATGGTTTCCCAGCTCATTGCGATTCCGCACTGGGCAAAAATCGGTATTACGGCAGAGCGCTGCAAAAGCTTACCCTCATGTGAAGGTTGAAAGTTGAAACCTATCCCCACTCTTCTGAAAACTCTACCCGGATCTCATGTACTAAATGCACCCATCATGTTCCAAGAAATGTTCAAAGTTCATCCAAGATAAAGAAGTACCTAGGTACTTAAAATCAAAACATAGCCTACATCACAAAAATGTAAATTAAATCCAACAACCCTACAGCTACATACCCAACACCGCTGAAAAACGATCGTCCATCAACAACAACCCAAATTCTAAAAGAAACACAATCGCTCACACAAAATGGCCAACGATGTTACCAACACTCCTTCCACTTCAGCTCAAATAATCTCACACCAGATAAACCAGATTAGCCCGAACCCAAAACCCCGCTCACCAATACAAAAATACCCGCATACTGTGCAGAATTTCTCCCCCTTCTTCAAAATTTGAAACCTCAAAGGTTACGTAATCAATTACAATATTATGCCTAACCTCTACGCTCAACTCATAGAGTGACATCTCTCTAATACCCATAACTAAACTCAAAAAGACAAGATTTCTGCAGAGGACTATTGCCCAATCATTCTCCTTCATTGAGATGCAATAGTACTCGAAAAATAATTGGTAAACGAAGTCTTTGGTATGCATAATCATGTATTTTACAGGATACCCCTGTATTTTAAACCAAAGTCGACTTCTGTGCTCTTGAGAAAAACCCTGTACCTTACCTTCATACTGTTTTATTCCCATTGATTTAAAACGAGCGTTCGCTTGTACACAACAAATGAGTCTTATATTGGTTTTGTATGGGAGGTGCCAGAACTGTTCGACCAAGTATTACAGTGGAACTTCCATAAGTCGAACTCTCCAAATGAACGAAAAAAAGTTCGAGTTATAGAAACTTCGAGTTATGGAGGCCAAAAGTTGAAAAGTTTAAAACGCAGAGTTCTCAATAAAATTTCGAGTAATAGAGAAATTCGACTTAAAGAAGTTCGAGTTATGGAAGTTTGACTGCCCATTTAATAACAGCCTAACGAAGGTAAAAAGAAGTCCTCTCACAAAATTGCATTCACCTAGGTCGGTCGATTCGTTTGGGCACTATCGTGTCTTCAACAGACATGGCTAAATCGATTCAGAATTTCATCCTGATTCAGAATATTAATTTTTTATATATTTTTGATCTCCTTCTTGGCGTTACAAATATAATACATACACACTAAATTACTAGGCTGACCTACCCCCTACAAACACAAGCAAGAAATTTCTTTGTAAAATTACCGACTCGGCTCCACCCAACTAGCAATAACAATAATACAAATACAAAGCGCACCCATGAGAAAAACAATGAAGACCGCGGCCGAGCCGAGAGCACCATCAACCAATAATGATGAATGGATAATGGATATACAAAGGAAGTGAAACATGGAAGTTCCAATTAGAGCGTATTTTATATGGCAATTGACCAATTTTTGTAAATCCTCTAAAATATTAACATTTCGGCAAAATAGCCCTCAGCATATACTATACATATACTTAACGCTCGTATCTTTTTGAGGATAGAAAAGGGGATAAATGCCCGAAATTTGGAGATTTCAAGGGAGGAAGGATTTAAAAAAGATGATATTATAGGGGATACGTTTTTAACTTGTTTTCGCACTGAAATTGATGAAATTCAATAATAATATCAATATAAAAATTAATGTAAATTGTGTTTAATAAATTATTATTATCTTTAAATTACATATGTGTTTAATAAACAACCAATGTGCCATCATCGCCGTCGTCGTCATTCGCATCTGAATCGTTTTCGATAGCAATAATTTCTCCACTTTTGGTTTTCTTCTTATATGTGTTTTCTGCAGCGATTGAACGAAGCAATTCAGGGGGCTTATTCCCAAATGCGCGGCGGATCGCTTTTCATGGCGGATTGGTATTTTTGTATTTCCAAAAGCGATTCGATCCATTCGTCACAAGAGTTTAGTTTATTTTTTATCCACAATAAATCCGCCAGCAATCCGTCAACTAAATAGCTATCGCTTTTGAATGGATAGAATCGCTTTTTGGAAATACAAAAATACCAATCCGCCATGAA